>JBBMOE010000003.1:17757742-17838337 GCA_037975065.1 Chaetodon trifasciatus
TTTTACCAGCAGCGTCCTCATGCCATTGCCCCGCACAGTACACTATACATAATGTTACAGATGTGTTCATTTCTTGCATTATTCTGGTGGTAAATAATAATATTTTTCAAAAAATCTGCTTGACCAACACTGCAGGGCACTTCAGCTAAAGCAGCTAACATCCGACTTAATGCCAAAGAAGGCACTCATCTAGCAGATCTGTCGCAACGTAAATGGCTGTAATTACAGTGAAAGGAAAAAAAGTGGTGTATTGTGGGTGTTATATCACTTCACTAAGTGAGCCGCTTTACAGTCTATCTCTCATTTTTACCTCTGTGTTTGACACATTGATACTTTCAGTTAAAATGAAGGCATGTTTTCCTGACCCCCTAAGCTGGCCCTTCTCCTGCCACACAGGCCCCTCTTCTGCCACAGCATGGGATCAAGAGGGGCACAGCAGAACTAGTCCAGCAGACTGAGAAAGAAACTGTGAAACAACAGCAGAAAAAACACCCAAACTGCTCTTCAACAACACACCTGGGATCAAATGGTACACTGGGATCAGCTCTGGCAGGATCATAAAGACAGAGGAAAAAGATTTGAAGTGAATAAGCTAATGAGTCACTGAAACTCTTCCACCAGGGTGCAATTATGAGCTTTCAATTCAAAGCCAAACAAATGACAACATTTACAAGAGTGACGCTGAAAGATTCAAGGATCAAGTGTATTTCAGTGCTTGCAGCCTTATATTGATTAACAGACAAAAAATACGAATCCTCCAAGATTTAGTTAAAAATGGATGAATCATACAAAATAGCCACAATACAAATATGAAACAAACAGATGAACTGATCAACAGAATATTAACTACTAACCAAACATCCTCTGATTACAGCTTCTCAAATGTGACCATTAGGATTGTTTTCTCAAAACAGGCAATTTGAATTTGTTACTTGGGCTGTGGAAATGTATTTATTAAATCAAATTAATAATGATATAATCCTCATGTAAAACCAATCAGCCTTGGTTGCAGTCCTACATTCAATACATGCAACAAACCTTGCATGATGATTTCACACAGTTATGATGTGATTAATGTGGGCCATTGATCTCTGCTGCACTCCCTATCAATGTGTTTGTGTAACAGTGATTAATTAAAAGCTAATTAGGTTTTGACCACACTCCACTGACTGACATTGCTACAAAGCCCATATTACACCTTGTTGCTATCCTGGAAAAAATTAAAAAGCTTTGAACAAAGTAACTTATGGACCGTGAGAGTGCATCGTGCACGTGAGTTTGTGAATGGGGACGTGCCCTTTTTATGTGGTGGATGTCAGCGTTTGTATTGACAACTGGCCCCTGCTACGGTGAGGTGAGGATGATTTTATGGCCCACATTGCCGCAGCCTAATCCATTTCTCACCATGCTGGTGGATCCTAATGGTCCGACACGGGGTGGTTGGTGCGAAGGGGATGTTCTGCCCTGGCACAGATATCGACTTCATCGACAAACAGTGGCCTGAGAGCCTGGCCTACTTCTCCTGGGTGCATTTAGAGAGACACCACACAGCTCAGAGGGCAAGCTGATACAAAACCAACAAAGCATGTGACTGACTCTGCTAAATGAGCAGCCCTGTGACGCATCGATAGCCATGCACACATGTGCAACTGCACATGGATTTGCATGTGCATGGATACATTGTCTTCTTTGTATTAAGCAGATAATACACTCAACATTATACTCAGGGCTTATTGTGTTTTGTTTATCAAAGTTCACAGAAAAATATGATTTTTTTCAGATGTAAAAAATTCCACAATATATTTCAAACATGTCTCATTGTGCAACAATGAAAAAAGAAAGTGAACAAAGGAAAGAAGTAAAAAGAACAAAAAAATTAGGAGTCTAGCTACTGGATCTTTCCCCATGATTAAAATGTAGTGATGTAGTGCATTTTGATTGAGCTGTTCCAAATAATCCCACTTCCTGTCTGCCACCATATGTTACCCCTCTCTCCATGGCAGAGCTTTATTTGCAGGAGCAGAGAGACAAGTCACTGTTCCTGTCAGGAGAAAACAGCCACACTCTGATTGATGAAACAATTTTTAGACAACACCATGTTCCATATTTGTCAGGAATAGAGTGCTCAGTGCTAATAGTGCTCAGATCTGTGAGTGTGTGTGGGTGTATGCGTGTGTCTATGTTTGTGTGTGCGTGGTCATGAATAAACTGGGACCCTGATGAAAGTCAGTAGGGGAAGTGCAGCAGCACAAAAGGGACAGATGTAACATAATTGCAGCTGCTACAGCCGTCAAATTCTTGTGTTCAGTTCACTGTGGAGACTGTAAAGACACCGTAGAAGATGCAGTAGACACCTCTACTACTATCTCAGGCACACTGTACTGTATGCCAACACACTGTCCCACAAATTAAGGTTATTTGTAAGGCATTAGCTAGTTTTAAAGGGAAACACAAGGCTGGCCAGAAACATTATATTTAGTAATCTTAAGCAATATTGTCCAAAAGAGAAGTCATTTTGAGATAATGATAATGCTCAATGGGAAGTTCAGCCAGCAGGTGAGTCAGGATTGGTGTCTCATTTCACACTGATAGTCACAGTCCATATTTCTACCATTCACTGAACTACTGCCAGACAGACCCAGTGATACTGGGCAATTCTGCAAAACCCCTGATTTGATTTTTTTTTTTTTTTTTTTTTTTTACTTTTTTCCACATGTCTGTGAATGGCAACTATAGTATGGTTCAGGGCAGGAAAAGATTAGTTGCCTATTTACACTTCCAGCAGATATGAAGTGACATCTGGTGTCGTGTTTTCAATCCAAACATGAAGTGGCTCTGTTTTGGTCTCCACCAACCCGAGAGAAATATGCGGCACTTTACCTTCTAAATGCTCAACTACATTCATCTGCAAGTTATTAACTTTGTCTGTTCGGTTTGGTGCAGGGAAGCACCATACCTGCAGCATACCTGCTGCCTGCTGAGTCTGGAAATATGGCTGATGGGAGCGGTGAGACTGAACATTACAGTTGCCAGAAAGGCAAAATAGTCATTTCATAGCTGTTTTAATACCGTAGACTGGTTGTAGAAACTGCAGGAACAACCAACTGAAAAACATTAGCAGGGGATGTTTTGTAGTGTCATAATGTTTTCCTTAAAATGCAATCGCTAATGTGAAATAACTGCATTGCCTAATTTGTAGGAGATATGGTTGGAAGCCCCATGAAATTATAGCTTTACTTCTTTAATGTAAAGCATTTCCTGAACAAAAAGGATATCACTGTGAGGAATCATTATAAACTGCAAACCGACAAGAAAAAGGCTGTTTGATTCGATAGAAGGGAGCGACTGACGGGATTTCTTATCAAATTGTGATGGTTTTATTGGTCTGGGTTTGATGTCTTGCAGGATTACATCAGCATTAAATATTCAGTTTTCCCAGAAGTGGCAGATTTCCAGGAATTCTGCATTTCATGAGGACTTATATATGAGCATGAGTAAATGCATGTGTTTGTAGGATCAAGGGTTTATAACTCATCTTCTTAATCCCCCCTCTCCATATGCTTACATACTGCAGCAGAACAAAACTACCAGCATTAGGAAAGAGAAGTATAAAGTTGTCAACGTCAGACTTAAAATTCTTACAAGAGGAAAGAAATCATTGAAGGACGAAATCTCACATTCTCAACTGCTGATATCATTCCACAACTTTAAACACTGTCCCAGACAAAGCTCCTTCCAGACAGTTTTTCAAGAGTTAAGCTGATTAGCTGCCGGCTGTTACTGATGTGTATGTGTGTGTGTGTGTGTGTGTGTGTGTGTGTGTGTGTGTGTGTGTGTGTGTGTGTGGATTTTATAGTTGATTAGTATTCTCTCCCATAGTTCTGACCAGTCCTTATTATCAACATTAAAGTCTCTACCTCAGCTATTCAGTCAAAATTTGGTATACTTTCATATAAGATGATATAATTATAGATTACAAAAGACAGAGAGAAGAGATAAAGGAACTACTCTCGAGGAGGGACAGTGCCTTTTAAAAGTATGGATTTATCAGCATCCAGCAGCTTGAGGAGCTACAACATACTGTAATATAAAGTGTAGTGGAGAAAGACAGAGAAAATGAGATGTGAGGTAGGTGTATGACTGACAGAAAAGGTAGAAATACAGAAATAAAGAAGCAGCCAGTTCCCTGGTTTGTTCCTAATCCTGTTTAATTAACTTAAAATCCTCCAACATTTCATCACAGCAGACAGATGTGTGGGCTGCCATTTCAAAAAACACTCCCTTCCTCTGCTTCTATCCAGCACACAACAACATGTACATCTCTTCACTTCTGACACTTATGCATCACTGTTCTCTTTGTCTGTCTTTGTCAGACACAGTGGGCCAGAAAAGAGAGAGAGAGAGAGAGAGAGGACAGGACGCCAGAGATAGGCAGGTCTCGATCGCCCCACAGGTCCTCCATACTGCACCACTTAACTATGAGTGGCTCTTAAACCAGAAGCACTAAAAGCACACACACACCCACACACAGAAGTCACATGAGGTAGGCCTTACTCAGCTGGACTGTATATAAAACCTGTGGGAAACATTGTCATCATTTAATCATGCATTTCAGTCTACTTGTTCCACTTTCAGAACTTAACTCTTTCATACTGGACGTCAATGAGACGTATTGTATGGGAACCTTTTCTGTTTCCCTCTGCTTCAGCTGCTGTGCCATTAATGGACCACTGTGACATGCAGACCATCAGTGACAGACTTTGACAAGTGCATCTCATACTACTGTTTACAGCAAATGCAGCAGACAATACACTGGATGAACTGTTTATTATTGTAAGGTCTAAAGCTAAAACAGCTGATGACATGTAACCACACTTTCAACCATCCATCCATTTTCTATACCCCGACTATCCCTTTCGGGGCTGGTGGGGCTGGAGCCTATCCCAGCTGTCAACGGACAAAAGGCGGGGTACGCCCTGAGCCGGTCACCAGCCAATTGCAGGGCAATACAGACAGACAACCAGTCACTCTCACACTCATACCTAAGGTAGATTTTTAAGTCACCAATTAACCTAATGTGCATGTTTTTGGTCTGTGGGAGAAAGCCGGAGTGCCCGGAGAGAACCCACATGCATAGGAAGAACATGCAAACTTACAACAGAAAGGCCTGCCTGACCCGGGGATCGAACTGTTGACCTTCTTGCTGTGAGGCACACGCACTACCTGCTGCGCCACCGTGCCACACTTTCAACCAAAGTAACCAACCAAAGTATTGAAAACTGTCAAGTGGAAGTTCCTGATCAGCATTCTGTTGAGGCAAATTTCTTGAACAGCTGATTATGTTCATAGAAGCTTAAACATGGTTGCTTATGATGCTTGTCTCATTTTGTTAGATTAAAAAATGCTTTTTCCAAAGCCAAGTATCAGTGACACCCAGCCCTAAACCACATAATCATCATCGTGAATAATGTTAAATAAACTTTAATGTCACTCACACATTACAATAATACTGTAAACACTAAACCAACAGCTCATTATCACATACTACTACACACTTGATCAGTTGTCAGTTCTGTTCAGCTATTGTCCTCAGGTGACCTGTTCAGCAGCACTCATGCGTTTAGCTTGAAATCGCCTTCTCTCATGACAGAGGTACACCCACAACTTCCAGTTTCACAACTCCCATGAGAGGCACTGAGCGAAAGCTAAATGGTGATGCTGTGCATGGTGGTGGGAAAACAGACTGACACCATGAGTCAGTACTGGGAGTGGGTGACGATGGCAGTGAGTGCCAGCAAGGAGCTTTTATGATATAACAAACCTGCCGACTGCATCACTTTGCATTCATTATATGCCTCAGGTATGTACCAGCACCTCTGTAGTGCTGCAGATCTGCACAGAGTTTATGATATAACAGGAACGCAAAATGCAAAATATCATAACACTCACTCTGAGGTGGCAGCCAAACGTCTATTTCAGGTTGTATTTTTGATTTAAAACTGCCTTGATTTACCACTTATTTTCTTCTGCATTACAGGTATTTTGCTTCCAACTTAGTTCTCCCTGAGTGAGAGTGTGAGAGACGAAATTGGCTTTCAGGGTCTACTTCCTGCACTCCAGCCTCTCTGTGCCATTTCCCGGTAAGCATTGATTTGGTGACCTGCAGGTCAGCGAATGTCTAGAGCAGACATGTAGGTTAAAATTGGGCTACATTTGGTTGAAAAGTCAGTTCCAGATGTCTAGTTAACTATTGTATCTGTTGTTTCAACAGCATTCAAATGACTGTATTTAACACCTGATACACTGAAATGCCGTTGAAATAAAGATTATTTGTAACATAGACTCCAAAGATTTTAACCAAATTAAGCACAGTTAGAACCTATACACTTCTTGACATATTTTGACTTGCAAATTACAAAATTTGAGGTTACCTCTCCATTACTTACTCCCTTATCTTTCCGACAAATGTCTGTCTTCCATCGGCGCTCCTTGATTCCCCTTTCTTAGATCCATCTCCTTTACCAGAAACATGAGTGTGGAAGCTGTCTCATCTGCTTTTCGCTTTATGGTTCCTCTTGGCAGAGATGTTGACTTTTTCAGTCTCAGTGAGATCAGATTTAACATTCAACCACACAAGCAGCATATAGGACAGGAAGGAAAAACATGAAACCAACAATAACAAAAACACGCCAGACAAACGAGACTTTAAAGAGTTATCCAAAATGACAGTCATAAAATACAGCAGATAATTAAGTTGTCAAGAATCTAGTCTGATTTTTTGCAGCTGGTCCCATTTGAAACAGTTCAGAGAAACATAGTCCAGCCCAGTTAAGATAAGTGAGTACTGTAACCTACATAAGTGATATTCACAGTTGAGAAATATTTTAATCATGCACTGTGGTTGCAAGATGTGAGTGAGAGATTTGAAAATGTAAGCAGTAGAGCTCTGCAGATGAAAAACATGAGATGTTCTTCCCGTCTTATCTAAATGCAAGTCTGTGTAAGTTTGCAAGAAAGAGAGCAACAATGCATAGACTGTTTCTGTCTGTCCTTCTCTCATTATTTCATTTCCTTCATTGTCTCTTTTCTCTACGCTCTCTGTTCATTGGTCTCCTTTAAAAGCCCTTATCTGTCAAGCAGTTGTTGCCTTGTGTCTGCCTTATAATGGGAGGTGTGTGTGGGTGTGGGGGAGAGAGAGGGAGAGAGAGACAGAGAGAGAGAGAGATTGTAATCAGGGACAGGAGACAGGTATGAGTCAAGGAAAGCCACCCAGAGGTGTCACAGAGAAACAAACTAAATGCTTCCTCATCCATCCCGACTCTCTCCCAAAGGCATCCTCTACAAATGCCTTGCGGCAGGTGTTTCAGGCCTCAGTGTGTGTGTGTGTGTGTGTGTGTGTGTGTGTTTGCTGCCTGCCTCCAATATCACATGGAAACAGGCTTTTTGTCATTTTGCTAACAAGGGGGATGGATTCCCCCCCCCCCCCAATCCCCCTTCAAATCGCCTACTCAGTATGGAGAATCAAAAGTAAAGAACACAAACAGGTTTTTGACTAATGTGAATGTGACTGAACAAGCTTTCCATCAGTACCTGTGTAAGCATATGTCCATATGTGTATGTATGATGGCAGTTTATGCAGGGCCAGGGCAGAAAGGGTCTAATGGCCAGCCAATAGTGTAATTGCTCCACTGGGGGAGCCAATGATCGGAGGTCCACTGAGCTATTATCAGAGCCACTGTGAGAGCAATTGCTCCCATGAAACCTCTTCTCCTGCTCATACAGAGAACAAGAGCTGACAGAAGGCCCCGGCCTCTCACAGTGTGATGGGCTCTCCAGACAAGTAGGCACTAATGGCAGACAGCAGAGGTCAAAGCAGAATATCAAGCATTGATGTATTAAAACCACATGCGAAGGAGACATCCAGCTGCTTTGATACTGCTCCCACTGAAGACATGAGACGCAAATGAGAAAGCGTCCCACTGAGACGTAAGCAGATTGACCAGTTATGGAGATTTTTGGGAGCTGTGTGCAGAAGCACTGTGTTTCATAGCACTGTCTATTGCTTATGGTGAGAGTGTACTGCAAGTGCAGTGTCTTTTATGTGTGTGTGTAAGCATGTGTGCGCTTGACAGGGTAAGGTGTAATAACTTTGTGGGAGCTGATAGCCTTGGGTTTGGAGAGTGAAGGTAATAAAGCATAAGAGTACTCCGTCGGTTCTGACAGAGGCACCATGGAGACTGTTACATATCCCCAACACCTGACCTGTCCTGAACCTGAACTTGACTCTCCCTCCACACACCCACACACTTACAGTACAAAATCTGAACAAACGCACAGGTCCAGGACTCCAGATTGCTGACTAGGCTTAAAAGGAGACACACGTACACACACACTCAGTTGGGGTTAATGGGGTGATGAGCTGAGGGCGAGGCCTGCATTACAACCTGGGATCCTCGCCATCTTAGTCCAGCACAGACACACACACACACACACACACACACACACACCCACACCCACACAGAATTGTGTTTCCATCACTTCAGAGGACATTGCAATGACTTACATTCATTTCCTGGAGACTTACTAACCCTAACTCTAACCATAACGACTTCTTACAAAACACTAACCTTACCCTAACCTCACCTTATGTCTGCTTCAGACTACAAGATTTTTTTAAACAATGGTCATATTCAGGTCATATGTCAGATTTAACCATCACAGTGCCAGAAACTCGTGCCGTGTCTTGGTCGGGTGACTGGCCAGATTACACATCTGACCCCGATCAATCACTGCACGTCTTATCTCACAATCACGCCCAAGTTCAGAAGTCATCGGGGAAGCGGGTGAAGCATCTGTCAATCAAACTGACAAAAGCAAATGCAAGAGGCGGTGTTAACTTTCGCTGTTTTGCCCATTCGATCATTCATTATTTCTACATCTACTGGGTAGCATCTGGACAACAATTACAACAGATACAACAAGTTTCACAGATACTTTTATTTATTAGTCATTTTAGTTCCATAGTTATTCATTCCACAAGGAGCAGGCTTTGCTGTGCTATCAAACAGGCTACTTTAACTTTAGATCTGGAATTAGGAATGATAAGCATATTCCCACAGTTAGGTCTGGGGATAATGTTATGACGGCACAGCCAGCTACTCGCTGGCTGAGGAAGTGCTTCCGTCATTTCTCACCAACATTTGTCTTTTTTGACTCGGTCTTACTCCCTCGAGCAAATAGGTAGGGGCACTGTTACCACATCTCAACAAACTTTTCCTGTCTTTCATTGTCCCACCAGACAGCAGCAACCTCAGTATCTCTCCTGCTTCTCCTCTCCGCCGTCATTACCTGACTGCACCCTGGAGAGAGCACCTGATTGGTAAATACTCTGGAACAAGTCGTGGTCAAGTCAAGACAAAAAATTCTGACATGCTAGTCTTTGCATCTGGGTGTCGTGGGGCGTCCCAGACGCAGCCTGACAGGTCGTCACACTACATGAGCACAAACGTCCGACTGACGTTCACGATCGCCCACAACGCCAGTAACTCATCGCCCATGACAGAATCTTCTCAAAATCAGTTGTTAACCTTAACATAAGTCCTCAGCCTGAAATTTAATGAGTCCCCATAATATTACTGTGTAAACAGTTTGATAACTCCACAACATGAGTAATACACATCCCCAAACACACACACACACACACACACACACACACACACACACACAAAAACACCTTTGCACTCTGTATGGAAGGACAAAAGGTCGAGACTCTCTGCTTCCTCCAAAATAGAAGCAATGTCAGCCAAGCATTGTGAGACAGTGGTGATAGGAACAAACTGTGATATTGATACGTTTGTTAAGCCCAGCGGGAACAACGGGAGCTTTCGTTTGCTAAAAGATAAATTAGAGCTACATGTTCAAGGTTCAGTGTTTTTGTTCTGTACACATTTTTAGCAAAAGGATTTTGTACTACTGATTTTCACCTGTTTCACCGTGTCTCACACACCCAAAAGTTGTTTCCTGCTGCTTGCTTTAGTTTACAGTAAAAGAGGTAGTTAAATATGAAAAGAAATCTGAGAGAAAGGCAAATAAGCTTCTGAAAATCTACCTGAGACCGATATCCATGGCCGACTTACAAACACATTTACAGAATTTTTGATTCATGTGTGAATCTATATATAATCTATATAAATAAATGAAAAATGAAACAACTAGAAAAACAGAGTATTTGCAATGCAAATGGTAATTTTGTCTTGATTTTCTTTGTCAGTTTTTCACCAAACTGACATTAATAAATTCTCAGATTGCTGTAAAAAAAAAAAGCCCTAATCATATCTACTTCAGTACATCAGCTGTTACATACTGATGTGACTAAACTATTCATTCTGTTTGTTGGCACATTACACAAGAAGAACGAGTGAATCAGCTGTGTTTGTTTTTCATTTGATAAAATAAGCTCTGCAGTGCAGTTCTCACAGAATAAAAAGGTAAATACAGATTAATGGTTGTTAGATAGAAGGCTTTGATCAAGTTGCTTTTTCACACTCCACACACTGATTGGCAACTGATGGATTTAAAAGCAACTGCCTGCACTGGTAAACATGATGTTCAAAATGCAATTTAACATTTTGACACATCAGCAGTCTTACTGCGCTTCAGTCAAATATCAGCTGATCAACAGGAGCTTCAGCCTCCTTACCTCTCCAGGACTCACAAGTGAATCCTATAAAGTCATCTTATGTTTGAACTCCATGCCACATGCTCATCCTCTCCAACTTTATTATTATTATTATTATTATTATTATTATTCACCAAATATGTCAGGAATGTTTAAGATGATGAACAGGATACGTCACATGTTTCCATCCATGCCAATCCATTAGCACCAGTTTAAAAACTAAAGGATGGCAAATTGTTAGTTGCTAAACTGAAAGGAAAAGTTTAAGGAATTTAAGGAGAAAAACAAGAAAACAACACTTCAGTGAAAGCCTTGAATGGTGGACTGACCTCTCAGTGTCGCATGCTCAGTAACACATACTTTCTATCTTTCACTTAATTCTTTCCTCTTCAGAGATCACATGGATCACATCAGCAGAGGACACACAGAGGACTGAACAGGACACTGGTGATAATTGTGTATTGAATTCTGACAAAACGCACCAGCTGTGGACGGATGAAACGGTCCTGCTCAATCTACTGCTGTCTCCTCAATCTCGCCCTCCACTCCCCTCCCCTCCATCTCATCTCTCTGGTTTTACTTTGTCCACGAGTCTGCTCAATCTGCTAATACAAATGCATCTCGAGCAGAAACAATCCAGAGATTAAATCATCTACCCTCAACAGGGAGTCAATTATCCGCCCGAGGCTGGTTTTAATTCTTTAAACATACTACCTTGTCAGGAATGGTGATCTGTGCCCATGACCGCAGCAGCTTAGTTTGACCCTAGGAATATCAGAGGAGAATTAATGCTCCTCATACTCCTGCCACCACCATGAACTGGGACAGAGCTTTGATGTCGGATAGTCTGATGAGGACATGCTAGAGATATTAGATGGGGCTTCACCCCAGATGGTGTTACAGCATAAGGGCAAATTACGTGATGCCACCTGCATTGTCCTTCAGTCTTCAATCTTCCTAAGACCTGCAGTCATCCTCTTCTCTCTTTCAAAGGGAGCAAAACATGTGGATTTTGGATAAATAACTAAAATAAGTTTAGCAGTGTTATGTAACTTTTAACTTGCTTTAAAAGTCCAATTACATAAGGGTAGGTCACAGCAATATGTTGATGATGCTGTAATTGTGTCAGGGTGCCCCCCCTTGGCGGCACCCCTGGTCTGAGGTCTGTATATTGCTGCTATACCATCCAAAGCCGTTTGAATTAGCTTGTGTGGTGCAGGATTTTTGGCTTTGTGACTAGATGAAAACTCATCATACTCTGACGAAGTGAGTCACTGTTCACGTGAAAGATACCTGCAACCCTGGTGGAGACATTCGAGTTGGTTTGCATCACAAACAATTGACCTGACCACAAAGCATTTCCAATTTCATACACAGATTTTGTTTCGGCTGCCTCTTGAACAGTAAGCTTTAACCCAGTTTCCGTTGTACTGATATCCACAACACAGCCACAGTGAGAGCAAAACATCTTTACCAGCCATCAACCCTCCCACTAATGGATCTCCCAGAGTACATTACAATACATCAGTCCTTAACACATCACAAGACACTGCACTCTCTGTTTGCAGTGTGTGCATCACACACAACCATTTGACACACACACACACACACACACACACACACACACACACACACACACACACACACACACACACACACACACACACACACACAGCATGCTTTATGTCTGCCTGAGTGTGTTTGTGCATCTCTCCTTGATGTACAAACCCTATTCCAAAAAAGTTGGGATGCGGTGTAAAATGTAAATAAAAACAGAATGCAATGATTTGCTAATCCTTCCCAGCCTATATTCAGTTGAATACAGTACAAATACAAGATATTTCATGTTTAAACTGATATATCCTATTGTCTTTTGTAAATGTACACTCATTATGAATTTGATGGCTGCAACACATTCAAAACAAGTTGTGACAGGGGCATGTTTATTACTGTGTTACATCACCTTTTCTTTCAACAACACTCAGTAAGTATTTTGGAACCGAGAACACCAATTCTTTAAGTTTTGAAAATGATATTGTCAGACATTCTTGATTAATATACAGTACGACATCAGTTTCTCAACAGTCTGGGGTGTTCATTGTCGTATTTTGTGCCTCATAATGTGCCACACATTTTCAATTGGAGACTGGTCTGGAGTGTAGGCAGGCTGGTCTAGTAGCCACGCTGTTTTACTATGAAGCTGATTTGGCATTGTCTTGCTGGAATAAGCATGAACGTCCCTGAAGAAGACGTCTGGATGGTAGCTTGTGTTGCTCCAAATCTTGCATGTACCTTTCAGCATTAATGGTGCCTTCACAGATGTGCAAGTTCCACATGCCATGGGCACGAACACACCCTTATACCATCACAGATCCTGGCTTGTGATCTTTGCTCTGGATCTGGATGGTCGTTTTCATCTTTAGCTTGGAGGCCACACATCCATGAATTACTAAAACAATCTGAAGTGTGGACTCATCAGACCACAGCACACTTTTCCATATTGAATCAGTCCATCTCAGAGAGCTCAGGTCCAGAGAATTCAGCAGCATTCAGCAGCTTTCGCTTAGCATGGTCAAGTCTTAACTAACATTTGCGGATGGAGCAACAAAACCGTGTCAAATGTGTAGGGATGCACCGATCCGATACTGGTATCGGTATCGGTCCCGATATTGAAGAAAATTCTAGATCGGGTATCGGTGACATAGGGCCAATACATAGGGGCCGAGCTATTCAGTCTAACGCTATGCTGTAGGCGCTGTGAGGGCCGTCATACGCGAGCAACACGCAGTGCTGAAGCGCAAATGACGTGGACCACATTGTTTTCAAAATGAAGCGAGCGAAAGGATCGGCTATCTGGAAATTTTTCACACTACCTCAGCCTACAAACTCAACAGCTACTTGCAATACCTGCGCAGTAAATGTTCCGAGGGGCGGTGGTAAAATGTCAAGTTATAACACAACCACAAAGCTCTCAAGTCTTGCTCATTGGGCGTGAGATACACGCATTTCAACCCGTTCACACGCCACACCTTGTATTTCTCACGCAGAGAAATTACCTGGATCGGTCGCAGACGAAACTGCTCTTAGAGCCGCTCTTTGAATTGAACGATCGGAGCCGGTTACTGCCTGGGAGCCAGAATGGGAGCCGCTTTGTTTTTTATTGTGTTTTTTTTTTTCTCGACTTTTTTTCTGTTCAAGCCACACGTGATTGGTCAACTACATGATGCGTGGTGGCTTCTGTGTGTACGCACTGGGGGGGTTACAGACACCACGCACACACATACATACACACACACACACACACACACACACACACACACACCTGAATTTATGTGTCATTTATGAGATCAGACCCCGTCCCCGTTTAAAAAAATAGGAAAGAAATGTTTAAGTCAAGTCTGATGCACAAAAGAATGATCCCAGTCTTTTCCACACAATGAGAAATACCGCTTGATAGCTAATTCAGCATTGTTTTTCTGTATCAGTATCGGATCAGTATCGGCCGATTACTAAACCTCAGATATCGGTATCTGTATCAGAGGTGAAAAAAGTGGATCAGTGCATCCCTACAAATGTGTGACATACTTGATAAATTCACATATATTTTAAGCTTTCTTGTAATGACATCATCAATGGATCATTTATGACAATAGGTTTATATTACATTGATCAATTGTAAATATATCTAGCTGCAGTGAAGTCAAAACCTTTTGTTGCTGCATTTGGAACAAAACACTGCACCATAGTTCAGATTTCTACAAAGCATTACCTTCAGATTTAGCAACCCAGGCAGAATTTTAAACTCTGTGGTCATTACTGAAATGTGTGTTTGGATGAGTCATACGCATGGGTGGCCAAGCCCTGCGAGCCCCAGACATGAGTGCTAGAACAGTAAGTAATCAGATCAAGTACCCAAGGTTGTGTTTGCCATGGCATAACTTACAACAAAATCGTTAATAATTGTTGATTTTGAATGAAATGAAACATTTTACCCTCCTTACCAAAGAACCAGATACTGTGTGACACAGCAGCTCATCTTATGCATGATCCATCTAAGGCTTGAAGTGCTCCAACTATCAGTCATGTAATATTGTGTAAAAATGATGAGCAAGGCTGTTGGTTATGAAACCACGGACCACCCAAATAAATCCTTTCACTTTACAGATCTATTAGATTTCTGCAGGTCAAAGGTTTTTTCCCTCATGTGTGAAACCCTTTGTATTAACCACTGCACTGAGTCCAACAACAATTCGAGTCTTGAGACTGAAAGCTGAACCAATAAAACAGACATCCATTGATTGTACTCGCAACAAGGTGACAGTGCTCTCTCCTCTTAAATTATTCAAACTCAAGAACCCTCGTCAGGCTCTGCTGCCCATCACCTCCCTCCAGCAGATAAGACTACATGTTGAATGTCCATTATGTGCATCATTGTACCTGGAATCAACACCTTATCAAATAATTACATGCATCACTTAACATGTGCAACCCAGTGCAACAGAACTGGAGCTGACTCTTAACATTTCCTCCACACCTCCTCCCACATTCTTGACTCATTTTTTCTATTATTCTTGAGGTTTATGCATTCCTTTCAAGGTGTTGAGTGTCAGACAGCAGATGGTATGGAAGAAAGAGGTGTATGTATGTATGTGTGTGTGTGTGTGTGTGTGTGTGTGTGTGTGTGTGTGTGTGTGTGTGTGTGTGTGTATGTGTGGGCAGGAGATAGATAAGGCACCTCCACAGTATCAGATGACCAGCAGGGCTCCTCTCCGGTTGTCCCCAACATAAAAGAGACATCTGGGCCGGCTAACTGATCGCCTTCATTGGTCCTCGCTGTGTGTGTTGTAAAGGACATAATGTAATCTGACAGACACACAAAAGAGGATTTAGTTTTCTGTCGGTGGCCACTATCTCAATATGTTAGTGATTAAAACTAGGCAATTATCTTCCCTACACCAGTGTGATTTACACAAGCCCATCGTTTCCTCTGACAACTCCCAGTGTTTTTACTCTCCTCCTAGTATGATCACTCACACATCAGAGGACTTCACCACCTACCAGGAAGTCCTTTTCTTGCAAGGAGATTATTTAAATCGTCCCCTCTTGTGCTTACGTAACTCTATTAAATCCCTCTTCTTCCTTCTCCTCCAATAGAGCAATATTGAATGGCTGCTTGCATCAGGCAGTGGAGAAGAATTTGCCTGAATGTGTGTAATTCTGAGTGTGTACGTCTCTACTAGTGCAGTGGAACCTACAAACCGCAGAAGAAACCACAGAGCTTCAATCACAGGGAAGCAAAAAGTTTCCAGCAACTCCTACAATAACCAAGCCTGCCAAGATGAATAACCATGCTACAAAAATGTTGGAAGGGAAGCGGATTGCATCACACTATTGACACAGTTTTAAGAAGTTAAATATGTTACAGTTTGCTAACTTTGTTAAAATTTGCCAACAACAATCCTCTCTATATGATTACAGGATCAGGATTACGACTGCTCATTTTCAAGTTGAGATAATTCTGAATACCGATCAGGGATGTAGTCATGCAGGGTTTCCCACAGCATTTTGTAGCAGAGCTATGCTGCCTCCCCTGGAAAAAAGCCCACCCCCCATTTACATCAGAAAACGATCACTCTATTATGAAATATAACAACCACAAAGGGATAGTTCAAATTTGGGAAGCAGGGCTGTAGTATCATATCAGAAAGTGTAGAGTACATTTTGAATATTTTCAGTGCTTTACCTTGCCGTCAGACAGCCCTTTCCTTTGCCACTACATTTTCTCAACCATAAAACTTCCGTATTCCTACACAAGCCACGCACTGTATTACATCGTGTTACAAAAATAAAAGGGATACTCAAAACTCGTGATTATACCACGTTTTACGCTATTAGCAATGCAAGGGAACATATCATAAGAAAGAAAAAAAATATTCAAAAAACAGATTAGAATAAAAATGAGGAATAAGGAGTAACCTCAGTGTTTGACAAGGGGTAGGATGAGGCATCTAAACAGCAATTATTTGGCAGGACACCCAAACTACATAAGTACAATTGTACCATAGGGCATGTCTATCAAGTACATTTACATACAGCAGCAACAGACACACATACCAATGCAACACACAGCAGAGGGGGCTCTCCTGTAACAACAATAACAGTTGAGCTTGTGTTGCAGTATCAAATGCAGAGATAACGTTAGATCTCGTTATATGAGACGACACAAAAAGCTACGGGAAAAAACAGTTTCCATCATCCAAGGTACTACTCTGGTTATTTAATTGGCTTCAGATGAGGGTTAACATTCACACAGTTTCTCTTGACTGTCGCCCAACATTAAATACTCCAGCATTGCTCCAGAATGTGGGTTTACAAAAGATGCTACTAGCCACATTAGCCGTGGAAAGTCACAACACCAGATTCAACAGACTAACCAGCAAAATAAACAGTAAAGCAACAAAAGAAATGACAAAACTTACAGGTTCTAAGTTTGAAGTCACTACCTAACCACCCTTGACCTTCAATTTTTAATTGAACCCTGCTTTGTGTTGGCCCTCAAGGCAGGCCAAAGTAGACTTTTTCAGCTGTTGTGGGGACATTTCCATCATGTTATCTACTGGGTCTTAACTTCCTCCGATGGTGGGAGTAGATGAAGACTTTTGACAACAACAACAGAGAAATTACCATGCGTTGCTGGTAATGTTACCTTCCACATCTTCGTGTTGCATTATAGTGAGGAAAACGTCGGTTAGCAGATGTAACTCCAGTTCCATGAATATACGCATAGTCCTCTGTCCGCATGTTGTCACAACCAGTTAAGCACATTATTTTTAATATAGTAAAAGATTTCTAACAGAAATTACAGTATTGTAAAACCCATATTGTGGCAAAGCGTGACACCGGTGACAGTGACAAAACCGGTATACTTCCCACCCCTACAAGTAAATAAAAATGAGTGATTATAACAGCAGCAACAACAAAATGCTGTTTAATATGGGGACAAGAGGATATCTTTATGAACCAGAGTCTACAGAGGAACTTTTGCAGATGGAGACCGAAAGGGCCAAAAGAGAGAGAGGGGAAACCTCTGTGGAAACCAGAGCATTTCTTAACTGGTTGTTTGGTAAGTCGTTTCATTTATTTTTTAGGTGTTATCTTACCTGATGGTTGAGTACGGCGGTACTCTTCAGCAAATGTCTATGTGGCTTATTTCACAGTGGTTTTACATAATCCTCTTCAGAGAAATGATCACTACAAACATGGACGTCTCAATGTTGCATGAGAAGTGTTCTTTATGGTTGAGAAAATGTAGCACCAAAGGAAAGGATTGTCTGATGGCAAGGTAAAGCTTAAAAATATTCTAAATATAGTGTACACTTATAGTGATATTATTGTAGGTGGACCTTATTTAGGTGGCTAAAACATGTTTTGCTGCTCACCCAGTCCACATCAGTACATGGGCTAACTTCTGTGCCGGTACTCCTGTTTTCTGCTGTTTGCTTCTGCAAACTGGTGGCATGCCGACCGCCAATGGCGGTAATACACTGACAGTGAATAAATACCTCATACAACCCCATTTCAATAGATCTGAACTACTCCTTTCAGGGAAAAAAAAAAGAATATCACAATGCAAAGGTCATATACTCCATGAGTGATGTTACAGCTTACTCTGTCATTTAGTCACTAAATTGATAATGAGATGAGACACGTCTGGAGCTGTCTGAATCAGCTCAGGAGGTGACAAAGATTGATCATCACATGTTAAAAAAAGCAGAGGAAACCGCTCAGTCAGTAAGACCAATATTTGGCATCCATACGATCTCTGTTGTTTTTATACTCTTTGGGTCTTTTGTCTCTGAAGTAGGGCTTGACCTGCTTTTGTAGAGGTTTTTCTTCATTTTTATAAATAATAAACATTATTACAGCAAAGCAGTCACCACACACTCAACGCTTGAATAGCCAACATGTCAAGAACTACAAGACTCATTTTAGTGTCTTTCATCATCACCTGTGAAGGAGAAGAAGCAGAAGAAGAAACTACCATCACTCTTCTCTTTTTCCATGACAATTAGTTTTACAGTGAGAGACAAGAATTGGTTTGTAAAGTTTTACAGCTTGCTGTGCCTTATCCTGCATTTCTCTTTCTGCAATTATACAGCTAAAAAAAAAGTCGAGACGAGTGCAGCTTGACTGACAAAATGAGGCTTGACGTTTCAATGATGCTTCCAAACATAGAAGTTACGGAGGCAGCCCAACTCTGACGTGTGAAACACTCGACTGCACTGAGAAGAGGAGAACAAATTTAACCGTAAGACCCTGTAAATAATAGTTCATAATAATTTCCTTTAGGTGAAACTGCCACTTAACAGACACCTCCTACAGCCGTTGTGATAACATTTTACTGAAATACAGTATGAAGTCATGGTCACTCAGCTTCACATCATCCATCCATCCACTGCAATGTAAAAAGGCAAGTTTTCACAACTACAGTAAGTGAGGCAGGTCAAGTTGTTCAAGTTATTTTAAAAATTGTCTCATCACTTGAGTAAAAAAAGAACAGAGGTTTCCTTAAACAGGTTTCTGTCACTCCAGAAAGCTCTCTGTATCTCTCGAACTCCTCTCTTTGCTCCTCTGAGCAGGATGATAATCACCTCTGAGCTTGTGTGTGTGTGTGTGTGTGTGTGTGTGTGTGTGTGTGTGTGTGTGTGTGTGTGTGTGTCTATGTGGTAGATATATACACATGGGCCCGGCTCATAATTATACCTGTCAAGGAGCAACAGACAAAACCAAAGTAACAATGAACCCTCCAAATCCTCATTGATATTCAAAGCAGACCTCCTGTAGTCTCATGACTCCCACGGTGGCTGAGACAGAGCCTCAGAGAAAAATATCCAACAAGCTCAATTCAGCCATGAATCCCTTCTGAGGTCTGGCCAGCTGTCCACTGTGGTAACACCTCTGATCAAAGATATCAGCCCACACTGTAAAAAAGCTTGGAGTCTGGGGGGCATCAGTAAGAGGTCTCCATCAATCATCACCCACTGACAAAAGCCCAATTAAAAGAACACTCTTTACTTTGCTTAACAGATTTCCTCACTCTCAACAATGCCTTCATTCATACGTACTCATTTTTCATTTTCCATTCTTTATTACAAATTGAACAGGCTACCTCATGTCAAGTTTACTGAGTTGAAAATCTCACAGGTTACCATGATGCCTGCTCATATTGCACGGGCAATGTTACGACTTCAGTACTACACAATAAAGTGCACTACTACTGTAGATACATGTACAGTAAGTGTAGCAGTATTATGCTGGAAAATGTATTAAAATTCATTGTCAAGCTCAATCGAGACCTTTACAAACACAGAGCAGATGCATTAAAATAGACACCTGCAAAATGCAGGGCGAATCTAATGGAACAGCCCTGCTAAAAATGTTTGTCAAGCTAATTGTGTCAAAAAGAGACTTGATTGATTCCATCCAATCTGTTGTTATATTGCTTTATACAATGTCTATTCAGTATGGTGAACCCTGCTTCCAGAAATGTTGAGATGCTGTGTAAAACATGAATAAAACAGAATGGACTAATTTATTGATCCTTTTTGACATATACTCACTTGAAAACAGAACGAAGACAATATAGTTCATGTTTGACCTCATCAACTTCATTGATTTTTTGAAATATCTGCTTATCCTGAATTTGATGCCAGCAACAGGTTTTAAACAAGTTGGAAGTGGTGCAACTAAAGACTGGGAAAGTTGACAGTATCATGATTGGTATGAAAGGGGCATCCTCGAAAGGCTCAGTCATTCACAAGCAAGTATGGAGCGAGCTTCACCACTTTGTGAGCACATGATTGTATCAAGTAAAATTACTACATGGCTCACTTTGTAAAACTGTTATCATTACACACGGAGCGTCCCAACTTTCCTGGAATCGGGGTTGTAGTTGTATCTAATGTTTATTACTGTAGGTATACCTATAGGCCAAATGAATCCAGTCTAAACTAAATCACAGCAACAGCAGCACAAACTACAGCTTCCAAAATGGCCATAAAGTTGAATCAATTCCTCTCTACAACAAAAACTGAACATTACAACCTTCATGAAGGTAGATTTTACTACAGGGCTCTTCTTAGAATGCATTAGTTTTAGCTCGGAGTACTAATAACTTTCACATGAAGTGTGAAAATGGTGTGTCTCACCACAGGCCTTAAATAATAAAATCTGATGTCTGTAAAACTCAGAGCACCCCAGAGACTAATAGAACAAGTCATTTCCTGCCTGTAGACAGAAGTGACCAGAAATGGAGGGATTCAGCTCATTGACCGGATATTAATGGTTGCTTCTGGTGATTTAATGCTGTGGGGACCAGGTGATGGATTGGGGACACCTTCATTGTGAACTGAAGCATTTGGCGGCTCCATTGTAAAGCAATTAGACCGCTACAATGGAGTCACTTTGGCTCCGAATCCGTCTAAGGGACCCCAGGTGGGCCAACCAGAAGAGAGTAAAAACGCTGTCTTAAGATGGACATAACGGTGAGATATTTGACACCAAAGGAGGGGAAAAGGAGAGATAATCCTGATTTAGAGCCAGAAGGGCTCACAAGGCTAAAACTGTATGTGAGTTTATATGTGTACATGTGAGCCTGCATTAATATATGGAGCATGAGCATGGCCTTTCAAAAAGTGAAATTTATAAGCTTTCATCCTGTCTGAAATACTGACGTGAGAGGGAGGTTACATTTAAAAAACAAAAGTATTTCAGAGGGATAAAGAGGGCAAATAGAAAGAAGTTGGATAAACACATCAACAAGTGCGGAAGATTACAGCTTAAATGTGCTGCAAATGACATCATCTGCTGCCCTGACTACAGATAAATTACAATAACAACTCCTCTCAGTGTGTTTCCATTATGAATCAACTCTCCAACACCAGTAAACATTTCAATATTCATCAGAACAGTGTGCCACAACACAAAGACGGTCAGAATTGGCCCCCGTCAACTTAACCAAAGCAATTTATAAATACGTCATTTGATAATTACAGAGAGAACAGAACTAAGGTGCTCCACTAATCTTTGAGGAATGGTTGAACAATGCGGTTAAAATCAATCATGACACAAATTACAATATGTTCAATGTCAATATATAGTGTGTCAAGATGACTAACATGAGCAAAAATAACACGAGACATGATCAGTTGATGTTTGTTCACTTCTACTGCCATGCATTATACGCAAAACTGTATTATTCATTGCTCCATCCATCCACGGTCTCTGCTCCCTTTCCCTCCCTCTGCCAACTCCTTATAATGCAGCCAAATCATGTAACAGCACTCAATCTCTTCTACCCTCCCTCCTGATTAAAAGCTTGAGAGACATGCTTTTTCTCCACTTTAAGTAGCTGCTCACTAATAACCTGAACTGAACAGAACACTTAACTTCTATTCTTCTCTGTGAGAAAAAAATGGGTTAAAGAAAAGGGCAGAAGAAATACTTTATAAACAAGTGATCTGTGGGTCAGGGAGTTAAAGACTGTGCAGTGTGCAAACAATGTCTTCACTGTGGGAGGGATACCGTAGGAAAGACTCCGGCTGAGCTGTGTGAATACAGTAGTTCTGAGATGGTCCAACGTGTTCTTTCCAACTACAGGAAACACGACACAGAAAAGGAGGCATCGTTTAGGGTAAAGTTCAATTTAGGGATTTCTTCTTTGAAAACATTTGGTCACCATAAGGACCATAAGAGGAACTGTTAAAGGAAAATGTTCAGTGTCCTCACACCAGGACTTGAGCTGTGTGATTGATGGCAACTTTCCTCTGTTCTTGAGGCGGAGAGCTGCCAAAAATTTAAGAATAAGTGCTGACCCTCCAGACTGCAGCCACGACTCGTTTCATACTCACACAGCTACAAACAGTCACAACTGGAAGCCAGCCAGAACAAGCCAGTGGCCAAGTAAGAGTTGGCCAGTGGAGTATAAAGGTGCTAAATGTCTTGCTCAAGGGCACCTCAAGGGTAGTTATAGAGGTAGCACCCGTTCACTTTGTTTAATCAGTTTCCCAGCCGGTCCAACAATTCCATCTGTTCCCCTCCATTATATCCTCCTGTTACCCAAACAGAATAATCAGCATTTTAACAGTCCCATTTTCCAGTTCACTGTATCATTTTAAAGATATGGTGCTTGATTTTGTTATTGAACCGCCACATCAACACTGTTCACAAGGGGCATCAAAAACAGAGTTTAACTGGGAGGAAATGTGGGAATTTGCTGTGGGGTTTTTTTTAATTCTTAAAATAAACTTCACTTTTGTAGGACATTTCAAAGCTTTGGTCACATAAAGCACACTGAGGCCTCAGCAGTGCACTGGAGAGCTCCGAACACTGACACTGACTGAAAGGTGTAAAGTGTTTTATATCAAGTGTCATTCAAAACAAACACGGAAGAATTTACAGCAGCAACATAACTAGACTTACATTTTGTACTGTCACTGGGAAAACTGTAAAGTCGGTCTTAAAGCCAGTTTAGATGGAGGTCCTTTTCTAAGAGCATTTATATTCAAAGAAATATCACATTTGGACAACTAGAAAACCAATTCATGAAAATAATATAGGAACTACCTGATGGAAAAAATGAAACTTGCTGTCTTGAGATAACACTAAAGTAACACTGTGATTATGTACAGCATTGAAACTGAATGAAGTGCTATTATAATCATTATGACAGATGAATGAAATGTAGAAGTTGTTGATTTATACTGCCAAACTTCCTTGACTAGTTAACACTGAAAACTGAGTATATTGCATCATCAGCTTTTTGTTGCTGCTGGAGCAATTATTTGAAAAAAAATGACACTTCAAGGGAAAAAATGACTCAGCCTCGATTCATTTACTGTTGTGTTTTTAACTTGCAGCATTGAAAATCAATTCTCATTAATACTGCCATTGATTTTAAAAAAAGCCAAATATAATAAGTAAACCCCATGTGGCTGAAGAAACGATTAAAAAAAAAGGTTACTTACATAACCTCACAAATCTCTTCAACAAGAAAGACTTGAGAGCCAGCCAACAGCCCCGTCAATTCATCATGAACACTGTTCCTGCAGCTTATACAGAACATTTCAGTGCAGTGCATTCACTACAAGACAGGAGCGACGTTTTCCTATAGCGACTCAATTCTCAGCCATTTACAGTAGAAGGAGCACCTTTCATGCAAATTGGAGTACAGCAAGCAGATCATGATTTGTGTACACATAACTTATTTCTATGAGTGCATACATTCACCAATAAATGAGCCTCTTGTGATTTAAAATGCCATCTGAAACCCAGGAGAAGTTGTTATGTAAGCCAATGGGCTTTCAGAGACTAATAAATAGAACCATGGCAGAAAGAGGTCAAAAAAACAAGTTATCCACTTATTTTGTCTGTTTAGTAAAGATTTTCTATCCAGGAGGGTTTGTTAAACAAAACTTATCTTGTTGCACTAAAGGAATACATGCTTCTATTTTCATCCTTAGTTTTATCTTATTTTTATTATTATTATCAAGTGGGTTTTATTCCCCATCTTCTTTTTTATTTATTCTCAATCCCTGTTTTTATGTACTTGGTGCATGTGACTTTTTTGTTGTAAAGCACTTTGAGCTGCAATCTTGTATGAATGGTGCAACACAAATAAAGTTTATTATTATTATTATCATTATTGTAAGTAGTAGTAGTAGTAGTAGTAGTAGTAGTAGTAGTATATTAAGTGACACACATTATGGCAGGAGACTGGCCAGAAGACAGCAAATCCTCCACTGTTTGCCACTCGAGAAGGATTAAGTGTTTTGCTCAAGGGCATGTTAGCAGTTGTTGAGAGTTGGGAACAAGGAGAGAAATAGTTCAGCTTTGCTGTGATTTCACTGGCATGACATTCGTGCTGTTTGCAGTGGAGTTGTCTAACCTTCAGGGCGCCTTTTGGCAACAATCGGCCCCATGTTTGCAGAGAGATGCACTCTGAACATCTTTGGTGACATGGCAGACAAATCTGCTCCGCATTATTAGATACATTCCAAGACAAGTATGTAAACACAGGCCCAGAGACCAGGCCTGAAGGCACTGCACCTCATGTTCTCTCACCGCAGTGCATAATCAGCCACCGCAGCCAGTGTGTCTTCACACTGCCAAGACACTCTGCACACTGAGGCTGCCACACACGGCAAGCCATCTGACTTGTAAGTACTGCTGGTTTACACAGAAGCAGAACCAGTTCAACACTATATAATTTACACAATTTATAAACAACTTTTCATTCACAGCAAGAGCAGCCAATGCGTACTTATTTTCCATTTTTCAATAGACTACCATAGGGCCCCACATTGTAGCCATTCAGCCCTTCAAACAGCTGCTTCAGAAGATTTGAGTGAGTGTCACACTATAGTATTATTGGGAAAGTTTCACCAAGACATGAAAAGAGAGTCCTCATCCTCTCTTGTAAAAGTGAAACATGAAATACCTCCATTAAGGCAGAATTTAAACCCATATTCATTGAAGAGCTTGTCTTGTCACATACAGTACTCACACTCTCGCCTGGCAGGCTCTGGAATGATTTTTTCTGACTGTTTGCATTTTTCAGCTTTTTTCTTCATCATGACATTCTGTTAGATGAGTAATTCTTGGCAGCTTGACAGACATTTCAGTCCCCGGTCCGTCTGCTGTAAAGACGTCAGGAGAAGCTTTCAGCTCGTTTTCACTCATCTGGAATTTATTTTCTCCGTGGTACCCCTTTACATGACCGTCAGGAGCTCCCATAGGTTAAACTAGGCTAACTCTAATACTTCCTCAAATATAATATGACTCTGACATTTTCAAACACAACTTCCAAAAATAGGTGCTGTCTTATATTCTGGCCAATATGGTAATGCATCTTTGTTATTTCAGAGACACTTTCCATGTGTTTAAGCTTTTAGTCAACGTGGTCAGCAGGTTCACTAGACACGCAGTGAAAAGGTTGGCGTCAAGCAGGGTGAAAGACACACAGTGTTACACGTTAACTTCTTGGAACCGTGAATCTAAAATCGTGTCCTCATCAGAAAAACAACCTGTTTTCCTTATAGGCAACCTCAGGCAACCTCTGGTTCGGTGAATAATGTATCTCTCTGAAGCAAAGGCAGAAGTAGGACTGGATTGTTGGGCATGCTGGATTTGACACTGCAGACGGCAGATACCAAGAGTAACTCCCACTTTGTGGCCCTGCTATGAAAATTAAACAAACTTAAACTGATGTTGAATTTATTTACAGTTAAGAATAGCGGTCCCTTAGTGGAAACAGTTTTGCCAAATCTCTACCGTTGAACATATCTCTACTGCTGCACCGTACGATGTACCATCATACCGCCCAACCCTCGTTGAGAATGATCTGTTTTGCATCAAATTAAAGAAGCAAAGTTGCCGCTGCATGAGGTTAAGTTAAAATAATGCATAGTACTGAGTTTTAAACTGTGACATTTGGATAATAATATGCAAAGTGATTCTCCTGCTGTTCATGTGCTGCCAACATATTATTTTGGTTTTGGGCTAAGCAACTAGAAAACTCTCAACAGCCAGCACTCTTATGCAGGTCTGTGTGTTGACACCAGTGAGACCGCAGAATCAGCTCCAAGCTAGGAATCAATTAATAGCGTCCCCAAGTTTAACGAGATTTCTATCTGCCTCCCACCATCTAATCAACACACCAACCATTAGCAGTCTGCAGTGCTGCTCCAGGCCACTCAGCTCCCGTTTCTTTGACTTGTGGCCAAGTCTTTACATGTCAATGTGCATGGCAGTGGCACAGGTGTCGGCCCAGTGAATTTAGACCGGCCAAGTCTTCACCGTTTTTTTTTTTTTAAATGGCCTCTCTCTCTGGTCCTTCTGGTCCCTTTGCAGAGCAGTCAGAGCATCAACTACTCCAAAGACACCAAACTACAGTGCTTCACAGCATTACTGTAGACAGGGTTCATTGTAAATTAAGACAATAGGAAGACAAGAGAACCAGACTTCAGCCAACAAGGTCATTCTGACATCTTGTCACCCTCTCTTTCTCCCTCTCACACCCTCCTTAGGCTTGAAACCAATCAGAAAAAACAGACAGAGAGACAGGTAGTCTGTGGCTGACAGTGAGACAGGACTGCTTGTCTTGGTGTTGTTGTGGCTCTGGCTCCAAAAAACACAATTTATGTCCCTAGTCCTGTCCTGTCACATCTCTGAACTGTCCAGTACACCACAGAGAAGATGATAAAGAAAAGTCTAAATGCTGACTGGGTAGCTAACCTTGGCAGTGACTCTAGGGACCGGGGCCAAAGCAGGCTCTTAGGGAGAGGAGAGAGTCAGAGAGACAGAAAGAAATACAGCTGTAAGCCCTTGACGCGTCCCCTGGGCCAAACAACAATCTACTGCATTCAGAGGCCATCCCCGAACTCATCAGGCAACACAGGTTTGCTAAAGTGGAGCAGATTAAGCCTAAGTAGAGGTATACAGTGGGGGGAAAACAGTGTGCATGAGCAATGTGCTGCAAACACAATACGTTGCAAAGACTTATTTAAAGCCCAACCTTGTTGTTTGTGTGGAATTACTGTTATGTTATTTGTGTGCGTAACGCTCTGACCAAACTGAGACATGCTTTTTCAAAATAATCAGAGTGGGTTGTCTAGAAGGTAAAGCTAAGGCTAAAAGACACAAATACATCTGATAAAGTATCACCATATGAAGATTTCATAGCAGGTTTGTTTGCTAAAAACTGCCTGTTTACACATTGAGCAGTGATTGATCAACATTATCGTTCATTTGGAGTAAGGTTTCTGTCCATCTGATGAATGAAACTTCATTGTTCACTCTCTATGTTTCTGCTTTGGTCTCCACCAACCCCTGACAAACATGTCTGGCTCTTCAGCTACTACACAGATATTCCATTTTCTTCTCAATCTAGTCGCTAACTCCGTCTGCCGATTGGTGCAGTACAGTAGAGTCGGTTTATCAGAGCTTGTTTGCTGCAAAAAGCCGCCTCCTGCTGCTGGAAACAGGGCTGACCAGAATAATGAGACTGAACCAATCAAAGCTTTGTGGAGTTGCAGAGTTGGATAAGTCTCTTTGGGTTCATCATGGCAACCACTTTCACATTGCACACGGTCATTTGACTGGACATTAATATAAAAATACGGAGATTTGAATTTGGATACCTTGCACGGGCAGAGTTCAGTTCGAGGTGAGGAGACTGGATCAGATGTGATTGCTGTCACAACTGGATTCATCATGAGCGTCCAGACAGCAGCTTATTCAAAGGTGACATTTCATCCGTCAAATGTGCCAGAGGCTAAAATGCACTGAGCTGTTCTCAGACTTGGCTGGTAGCTTAAAATGTGGCTGTAAATTTTAAGAATAAAGAATGTCATAATGTGTTAACATGATTTCAGCAAGAAGCTATAATGAAAAAATTTCTGAAGAAATGAAATGCATTCAAAATGTACATATTCAGTCTTTGAAGCATTAATGAAGCATATGTTTATCCACAGTGTGTGGTTTGTTGTCTAAGGACTGGGTAATAGTGATTCAGTTATTGATTAAATTCAGTGTTTAGACTGTTCAAACAAGGAGTAAGTGCTTTTAGAATCAATCAGCAGTTCAATAGTCTGTCTAAAATCCCCTTGAGTGAAACAGGGTTGTATAACATGGTGAAAATTGAATTTATGTAAAGCTCTTCCTTAAATTTAGCAAAACCTTTGACACTATAGACAGCTCCAGATATTATTCTGCTTGTCCCAACATATCGCTGAAGCTACATGACGTTCAGATTGAGTGAAATATTCAAACCTAAGATGCTATGACATCAGGTAGAGATATTATAGGTGTCATCAGGCGTTTTCACCAGAATATGAAACATAATCATGTGGGTTGTGCAACCCACTCACTCGTAGGTCTGGCAGAGTTTAAAAGGGTAAAATGATCACAGTTCTAAAAGCCTGTAGTAACATTTAGACTAAACAGAGGAGGCATAAAAATAACTGAACTTGAGCATTAATAACCTCCAGGGGAATATTATCTGAGACAGGGCTTCCAACGTGTTGGCCGGGTTCCTGCCCTGTCAGCCTATTAACAGCCAAGCAGCAATGGTAACAGTATAACTAATAGTAATCAAAGCATAGTGCCACACTATCGTCATCATGGATGGCTTTCTAATAGAATGAGTATCAGAACAATCATGAAAAAAAGATTTGCTAACAATGGTACAAGTGTGAGTAAAGAAAATGAGGGAACACTATAAAAAAGAGGGATGTAGACAACACACATAATCTGCACGTTTCATCCGTCTTTGTTTTCACTCTCTCTTAGTCCTAAAAATGACACAAGTACTCACTTAAGAAATGACCTGCGCTCTCTGAGAAAGATCCTCCACGGGAAAACTGTTCATGTACAGTAAATGCAATCAATAACCTTCACTCCACAGATGAGAGATGTCTTTAAATGTGGAGAAAATTGATTGGAAAAGCATGGATGGTTAATGCTGTCATTAGTATTCTATCCAATGCAGACAGAGATCACGTTCGATATGAGGTGCAGAGACGCTCTGCCGCAGTCTTTCGAAAGAATTTTCTTTGAAGAGCAGATTTAGAGTAACTACGAGCACAAAACTAGGCCAATAACTTCATTATTCTTACATGCATCGTCATTGGTCAAATAAACAGAAAACTATGCATTAACACATGACACTTTAGCGATACAGATAAAGCACTTAGCAAAGTTACCAAGTGTTTTGTGCCACAAAATATAGGCTAATAAGAGAAAATAACACATTTTTAGAAATACATTCATCTAAAATCTACAATGGGCCTGGACCATAAAGGTCCATCTCACCATCCATGCTGTAGGATCGGAGATCCATCTTTAAATGGATCAAGGAACTTGACCCTGTGAAGCCTTCAACGTATTCAATAACACACAGGCACCAGTGAATAAAGGCAAAATCTGGGGTAACATGTTCTCATCTCTTGGCATTAGTTAAAAGCCTGTAGGTGCAGTATTTGGGATTTACTGAAGGTAGGGGATGGCCTTATGGCTGAGCCCTGCATTAAGTGAATTACAAAAGTCCACATGGGGGAGATAGAAGTGTGGATGACTTTTTCTGGATTGGTGAAGGTTAGAAAGGACTTAATTTGAGCTATAATCCATGGCTGTCAGAGAGAACAAACTGGTGACCTTTCAAACAACAGACATACAATCACGACTCTAAAAAGCAGATTATAGATATCTGGTACTTTTTGTGGCTTTTCCTTTACTGATAACTCTTCTATCAATGTAAGTGCAAGCTAGGGCTGCCTGAGTAGATGGAAATCAAAGTGGTGAACTCTCTTCTTTTGTCTTTATTTGCTGAACTAGAAGTCTCACAGAGATTAAAATCAGTTTTTCAACAGAGACCTTGCCAAGAGGGCAGCATAAGAACACTGCTAGAAGAATAAATACAATACATAAAAAGGTTAAAACACCTGGATGCTACAAAAGAGTGCATGCAATATATCTAGTTAAGTTGCTTTAATAGGTATACGTTTTTAAAATATTTAAACCAGTTAAATCAATAAATAGGGAGTAAAAGCAGTGACCATGGGTGTGATTTTCAAGATGCCTTTAAACTGATTTGAACCTTGTTAAAGAACTGAGAATCCCCCTGTTAAGAGTATACAGCGTGGGCAAATAGGTGTGAATGAGCGTAATCACAAAATCGATCAGAAAAGCCTGGTGTGAAGTGGAGAGAGGAGAGGAGGTAAAAGCGGTTGGGATAAAGAGAAGAAAACACAAAGATGAATTTTCAGCACCAGGGACAGCTTATAGGGCTCTTAACACCGGGACCTCACAGTCCTTTCTCCTAAATCAATCCTCGCTGTACACCAATCTGACACGCTCTTTTATCACCTCATTTGCTAATAGGCTTTCTTTGCAGTCGGTGGAATTAACAATAGTGCACAGGGCTAATGCAGGTCCAGCCTTTTATTGTCAGTTTATAGCTTCAGAGCACAGGGGGCAACCTCCAGCTCTTTGCACACAAACTTTCACACAAATACACACTCCCGTCTATGGTTACCAGCTGCTTTGAAGGTGTCTCGTTACACGTATGCTTCCTAGAAGTAGTAGTCAGTGTTCAGTTTACATTGCACTGCTGTTGCAACACATTGCTTACTGACATGACAAATGGCCTAAGCTGCCTCCAGCCAACTAAATTAATTCCCCTCAACAAATGGGGGCTTGTTAGCTTCAGGAGGTCAATTTTGGACACCAAGGCCAGTAATTCATATGAGGCAGGAGGTTATTATATACAGGAGATGTAGGTTTAGAGGACAAGGCCAATGCTAGTAGTTCCCATGACTGTGACATCAGTGCCAGTCCACTGAATTGCAAAGGGATACTAATCTCCACCCTGTGCTGAAAGGGTGAATGTTAAAGTTGTGTGTGTGCAGATTTGGCCAAGTGAAAAAAGAAAAGATAAACTTACCTTCACTGCTTCAGCATGCGTGACTTTCTCGAAGACTTTGTCATTGACTTTCATGATCTGGTCACCGATTCGGAGACCCTCTTTCTCGGCCAGGCTTCCCGGCTCCACCAGAGACACGTAGATGCCGACCCCATGCTCCGAGCCGCCGCGGATGCTGAAGCCCAGGCCCTCATTGCTCTTGTGCCGCTTCATGGTGACCTGCCGCAGCTCGCCCGGCGGCTCGTGGACAAAGTTCCTCCCGAGCAGCGGCACCAGCGGAGCTGTCCCATCGCTGCTGGTGCTGAAGCTGTCCGGCGAGCCCCGCAGCGCCACCTGAAACTCGGGCGGGTTGTTCGGCGAGAAATGCCCCGGGGGAGTCGGGCTGGCGCTGGGGAAGTCGCCCGGCGGGGGTTCGGCGTTGCCGTTGCTGGCAACTAAATCCGATTTCAGATAGAGGCCCTCCGAGGTGTACTGCTCGAAGAGAAGCTGGTCAGAGCGGGGGATGACCAACCGCAGCATGGGCAGAAGTTGCCGCTTGCTGGGAGCGTTGAGGATGACGTTGAGGGTCTGCACCAGGTCGTACACGTTGCGTTTGGAGTGGTAGACGTTGAGGCAGTGGATGAACTGCTCCCTCTCGAAGTCGTTGAGCAGGAGGTTGAGCGCATTGTGCAGCTTCCTCACGTTGGCCGACAGGGTCCGCGCGCTGGAGGCCACCGAGTTGGCCGAGGAGCTGAGCGACATGCGCTCCAGGTCGGTGCTGCTCATCCTGGCGGTGTGACCGGGGCACGGCGCCACACTGGTGCGGGTTAGAGAGCACGCATGATGGGCTGGTGGCACGGGATTAGACCGACACTTGGCATCAGGAGCGCTGGAAGACGCGCACTCCGGTTATATCCATGCTGTCTGGCTGACAGATGATCCACTTATTACTCGCAATTTGCTGGACAGAGCGATGAAAGGGCCAACTTCAACAGGCAATTAAGCCCAACAAATTCAATTTCACACCTGACACAAATTAATTAGCGCTTAGCATAATTTCAATATCAGCAATATGATTCTGGAAACTTCACGTGCGAAACAGTGCGTCACGACTGGGCATGCAACAGCCTCGCGGAAAAGTCGTCCCGCTCCGTCAGAGAGCTTAGTAATGAGCCACGTAAGGACCTCAGCCTGCGTGTCATTAGCGGCGGTCTTATTTTCCAGGAGGTCAGGTGGCTGCCGAGCCGCCGCTTCTCTGGTGTCCGCCTCACCGCCAACAGCTCCACAAGGCGAAATAACACAACACCACAACTTCAAACGTCGAGGTACCTGCTCCACTGTTGGGCATTCGGAAAGAAAGGTAATTTCCTCAGCGAAGAAAATAAAAAGTTATTTTTGTGCTCCTGCTCAGCGTCCCGGTGAGTTCCCTCTATCCCGCCGCGGACTCGGTTTTAGTTCCAAATGACGCCAAGTTCACAACAATATTTATCCAGCAGTGTTACGCGGACCGAGCGACGTGTACTCCCGCCGTGTGTTTGCAGCTCTTGTTTTATTGTCCGTCCGGTTTGCAGAGGTGACCCGCTGCTCGGTGCCTCCGCTTCCCAGACGTTACTACAGCGACAGAGTGGAGGCTGGCGGATCACTCGCCTCCAACCGTCCTGTCAGGAAATGACGCAGCCTCGTGCAGCCAATGCGTTGCTTATAACCAACAGCACGCGCTTCTTTCCCCACACTCGCGGCACTTCCGCAAGCAATAAGTTACCAAACAGGACTTTAATTAGACATTATAGTTTGCTGCCTTTGTCTAAGCAGCTTCTGAATTTGCTTTCGGTTCTTCTATGTTTTAAATATGTATTTAAAAGCCCTTATATATGTTCTATTAAAGCAAAAGATGTTTTTTATTGTTGTTGTTGTTTGTTTTTTTGCACTATTTCAACATGCACTTTAGCTAACAGTTTGTCCTTCTGCAAGTTTTTCATATAAAAACTGCTATTATAGTTTATAATTGATAGTAATATAATTGATAATTTCCCACTACTGCAACACAGTGTAAACAAATTCCTCAAAGTTGTTTTGTTTTACAACACTTTACAGAGAATATACCTACAAAGTTCACTCCAGCTACTAAAGTGCACACTGGAATAAAACAAACAAACAAGAAAACAAAACACACTCAGAATCACTGCCAGTTGACCTATTTTTAACAGCAGCCATTTTGACAATGCAGGAAAAGTGCAGGTGTTACAAATCACATTAATGGTGGCTCTGTCCTGTTCAAATGTCCCACAATGTAACCACAATACCAAGACAGTCACTTTACATTTTGATGAAAGCAAATATCAAAGAAAAAGTAAAGAACTGTAAAGAAAAAGATCCTTGAAGTGGATTTTACACATGACATTTCCCCTAGCGGTCATGGGGCCCTGTGCAGCTGTGTATTTCATTTAGCACACTTCAGGATATATAAGAACTAGATTCTCATTTTTCAATATTGAATTGTCATGTTAATCAGTTAGTATCACTTGAAAGATTACAAACAACTCAACTCGACTCAGCTTTATTTCTATAGCACTTCAAACACGATACAGTTAATCCAAAGCACTTTACAGTGCACATGCACAGGAAGAAAAAATAAAAACAAGAGACGGATCAAACATATGTGAAGAAAAATCTGAATAATAAAAATAACAATAATAATAATAATAAAGGCAAATGGTCACAAAGAGCCTATAATGACAACACAGACATACAGAGAGTTCAGGTGAAATACCTGAGCTGGTTAAGTGAGGCACAGTTAAAGGCTTGTGAGTAAAAGTGTGTTTTAAGATAATTCCTCAAAATGTCTTTAGTGGGGGAGACGCAGGCAGTGGAATGAAGATAATTCCATAGTTTTGGAACAGCAGTAGAGAAGGCTCTGTCACCATAACACAAACTGGACCTTCAGATGGACAGCAGTCTTTGATCAGTGCGATATGGGCGCAGTAGTTCAGTAATGTATGAGGGGGCGAGACCATTTAGCATTATGCAGACAAACATCAGGATTTTAAAATCAGTCCTGTAGCTAACAGGCAGCTGGTGAAGGGGGGCAAGAATGGAAGCAATATGCTCCGTCTTTTTTGACCTTGTTAAAACTCTAGCTGGTGGGATAAACAAGATTGAGTAATACCAAAATATAACAAGCAGCAAAAAATCAAGGCGGGAGGATGTGAAGGCACGGATGAGTTTCTCCAGGTCAAAAGTACAGAGAATTGATCAGAGCTTAGAGATGATCCGGGGCTTATGAAGCCTAATTTTAATACTTGATGTATTTGTTTGTCAAACTTCAATTCTGAATCTAATATAACTCCAAGACTTTTTACATGTGGTCAAACAGAGGGAGCAGTGGCAGCGGCCATCCAGGATTTGATGTTGTGAAGACAGTTTTTGAGCTGTTAATAGAGAAACTGAAAGAACTGCTGGATAAAAATGAAGAAAACCAGTTTAAGGCAACACTGCTAATATATGCACATGTCACAATGTCCAATACAACAGATGATTCTCTTCAGAACATTTTTCAAAGCTTATCTGTTTGTGTGGAACGAGAAGAGTGGTACATTTGTTACAAAATATTTTAAAGCCCATCTGTTAAACAATGAAGCAGATCTATGATTAGAAATAATAACCTTTTTCAAATCAGATGGAAAAGTCTATTAGATTAGATCAGAGATTGTGCTGGTGACACACCGGGACTGGCTAATTACAAAATGACCATGAGTGGCACCACTGAGTGCTATGATGTGACAGGAATATGATCAACATCATGACTTCATTATAATAATGGAGTACGAGGACATCCGGTCTTCCTTCAACAGGCACCAGAACAGTTTTTAATTTTATTAGCTGGCCTAACAGGTATCTGATAAAAACCTGTTTATTCACACGTATTAAAAATGATGAGCTTCAACGAGGTCAGAAAGTTCCAGCTTTTTTTGTGCTCTGCATCTCAAATTGTAAGTTTTGACTGCTGTTAATGCAACCTTAAATCCCTCATTGTCACACCATATTGCATCAGTTTAGGACATCCATCCCAGGTTTTTTTTTTAATTTCTCTTATCATTTCCTTAATTCTATGCACAGAAATCAGTCTCTGCCTGCTGGATTCCCTGATCCATGAGTCCTCAAGCTATGGCAAAAGGGGCAAAGTGGAGCTAAATTAACCATAAATGAAGCCCTGTGAAAGGCAAATGTGGCCATTCTCTTGACCAATGGCACTGTGCAGTTTTTGTGCAGACCTTTCCTTGAAATTTGCAGCTACTTAGAGCCAAATGTTCCTTCCGCTTTATTAACCAGTAACTGAAGTGTTTGAAAGGACTGAGGACCATCAGCAACCAGAAAAGGAACCAGCGTGTCATTTTAATTTGATATAGTGACCGAGTGCGTGCTGGGTGTTACAATTACTGATGCCAAAGTAATTAGCAAGGTTAAAAACGGGCTGATTGACTTGGAAAAGGAAAATGGTATTTGAAAATGAGTCAGGAAGATAGAGAATGTGCAGAATATCAGGGGAGCAAATGAGGTTAAAGTGGAGCTGACGGGATTCACAGATGAAGTCAGCATTGTGCTTCCTGAACGTGACGCAGCAGAACTGTCAGCAAAGCAGCGACCCAGGATGCTCACATAAAAGCAAGAGGATCTGATAGCATGTGCATGGTTTTAGAGGAGGAGGTTTATCAGTGAATGATTTCCTTCTCTAAGTATTCATATTTAATCTTATTCTCCTAAATAAGCGTTCCAATTTTGGTTTATAAGAAAAAAGAGTTGATATTAGAAATTAGGGCTGCGACTACTGATTCATCTCATCATTGATTAATCTGTTAATTATCTTGGAGATTAGTTGCTGGATCATCTTGCCTGTTAAATATTCTGAAAAATGGGAAAAATGCACATCAGAAATGATCAGAACCCAATATGACGTCTTCAAATTACCTCTCTTGTCTGACCGACAACATCCCAAAAATAGTCTATTCAACTTACAATGATATAAATTGAAGGAAAGCAGCAAATCCTCAGATTTGACAGGCTACATGTGGAGAATGTTTGCCATTTTTGCTTGACAGTCAACAAGCTCAGTTAACGTTTTAGCGAAATCATGCATTTCTGGCTGTTGCGCTGGAGGTGTAGCAGCCATCCACTAATCAGAGTCTGTAGTTTAATCCCTGGATCCTGCAGCCTACATGTCGAAATGTCCTTGGGGAAGATATTACACCCCAAATTGCTCCTGAGTCATATGAGGGTGCATGAAAGGTCACTGCCTCTGATGAGCAGATGGCCTCTTACATGGACGCCACTACCACCAGCGGGTGAATGCTGACTTGTGTTTTAAAGCACTTTGAGTGGTTGTTAAAACTAGAAAAGTGCAATATAAATGCAAAGCATTTGCCATTTGTTGATTGATTTTTTGATGATCTACTAATTGCTTAACTGATGAATCATTGTGGGGCTGACAAATAAAGACTCCCTGACTTTATTATACTAAAATCCCCAAAGGTTCTCCCTGCCCACAGATGGTTTAATATCAAATGTGAACTGTGCTTCCAATTTTATGCCAACAGTCTGTCCCTTTCCCATTACATGACATTGTCTCAATACACAAAGTCAGGTCCATAAAGAAGCTTAGCATGGAAGAGCAGGTGCACAGAGCTCAACCCCATCCAAAGCCTTTGGGATGTGGTCCAGCTATCAAGTGGTTCTGCTTAGAAACAAACATGAAAGCAAATGATGAAGAGCTGTTTCACAACTGAATATGGACTAAGATGAAGAATTATTTTAGACTGACCATGTGATCCACCAACAAATGACAATAATACAAATCAGTGCATTCTCTATGGTGATTGTGGTTGAAATGGTATTTTATCAGCACTGAATAACTCATGATTACCATAGTTTGTTTCCAGAAGAATCCAGAGAATATGTCAAAACAAATACGATGAAAACAAATGTGCATACTCACAAAAAAAAAAAAAAAAATTAATGAACACAATAACGATTGTGAAATTATGCACAAGGCATGTATAGGTTTGGTCAATCCAGAGGAAGAGAGCAGTTGTGGTAGAAGTGGAAGAAAATAAGTTTTGGTGTTATAAATAAACTCCTTGTCTAAAGTCACAAGTCACAGCACATCTTAAGAAGCTCTCTGTGTATAACAGGGGTTGGCTGTTGGGGGCCAGCAGGGTCAGCCGGGCTTAAATTGCCTGCATGGCAGAATAGTGTGTTTGGCCTATAATAGTCTAGCTGTAGCTGAAATGGTTTGAATTACAAATTCCATAGTGCCAAACAATGAAAGGTGAATATGAAGCTGGTTTTCACAGTGCAATTACAATGACACTGAACACTTGGAGAGCAGTCATTTTATGACCAAAAAAAAGTTCAGTTTGTCTGTGTTCAGTTTTGTCATACTTTGTTCTAATACCTCTTGTTGTGATTGTTGGTGATATCTATCACTTCAACCATCCCCCAAAATATCCCACTCCCCTGTCCAATGTAGCTGATAGTTGGGGTTTTCTTCACTTGATGTCTGTCTATGAGAGTTCTGCATCCCAGTAAAATGAATGAGAATGGAATTTACGAGGTTCAACAAAACGCAACATGCCTGAATTTGCTGTTCATGGATAAAGCCTAATAAGACAACAGTGAGAGATCATGTGCAGTTCTGCTACCAGTGAATGAATAATGGTGATAAAGCAAACATTTGGATTGTGTTTTTTTTTTTAATCTGAGTGAATGAGAAGGTCAAAGAGACTGTCTGTATGCATGAGCACTTGTGTGCATTTGTGTGACTGCGTGTGAAGTTGATCGATGACAGTAATTAGAGGAGTTCACCAGTGGGAAACACTGAGAAGCCAAACAGTATAATAACGGACAGAGACACACGCTGCACACCAAGCAGAGCATCTGAGAAGAGAAAAATACAGAAAGTTCACTGTATGAGGAAAGAACATGAGGAAAAAAGAGAGGCAATGAACACAATGGTTTCTTCAAGAACACCCGCAGAGCTAATGATTTTGGCTATTATCATGGTTTTCAATTTTACCTGCAGAGGCTTTTAGTTGAACGCCCAGCACTACAATCCCAGGGATGGACAAAGACAGATTCTCTCATGGTGGCAGAACAATTGATGTGCTAATGAAGAGATGACCGCTGTGAGAACTACTGCATTATGATAACAGCTCTGTGTGTGACTGTGTGTGCGTGTTAGACAGACAGAAAAGCAGTTGTACTGTAAGGCTGTGGCTTCTCCTTTTAGCCAATCAGTATGACCAGGGCACTTGGCCCAAGGAGAAGATTTACCAAAATAAAAAAGGCCACCGAGTCCCAATTAAGACCCCACATTTCATGGTTAACTGTAATCAGTTTGAAGGCTTAATGAGGCTTAAATACTCACTTAATAGGCTTAACTGCGTATGACTAAAAGCTTAACAGAGTCATCAGTTTTCATCAAACGGAAGATAAATGGGCACTAAACAGGTGGCCATTTAAAACAAAAGCCAACCGTGTTTAAAGCTGCACTAATCAATGTTAACATTAACAATGGGTGAAATGACTATGTGTAATGTTAAATGGGTTGCTCATAGTTGACCCACAGAGAATTATCACCCAACTCTGCAGTTGCTCTCAACTCTATAGACGATTTCAGCATCTATCAGCTCATTGTTTTGGATCAACAGCCTGCAACTTTGTTGTTTTAGTTCTGTCTCACCACCAAAACAAAGCTAAAACAAGAGTGAATACTGGTCTGGTAAATGGCATTTCTCTTTCATCATGTGGTGTTTGCTGAATATAAGTGTAGCTTTTCCTTTCATTTTTAGGGCACATTGAAGTACTCAGATTTAAAGGTGCCCTGTGAATTTTTCTTGTAAACAAACAAACAAACCTTATACTTACATTAGTATGACTCACTGAAAGCCACTGTGTGCATCCTTGAGGTCTAAACATGCTGAATGCATTCCCTTCCTTTATTTATTTATTTATTTATTTATTTATTTATTTATTTTTACCATTGTCTCCCCCTTCTGGCAGTAACCGTAATTACATAGACACTGTCAGCATGCTTATTAAATATGGCGGAGCCTATGCCACCATGTCCCTAGTTGTTTTAGCCTACTGCAATATTAGCCGCTACTATTGCCCCCCCCAACTCTGGCAAACTGATCTTTGCTGGCTGAATACAATCACTGACAGCGCAGGAAAGTCACCACAAATTTAAAAACTCTGGCATACTGCAAAACACAGAGAGATTTACCTGGCAGCTAGGTTTAATCTGCATTGTGTGAATTTATCTGAAAAGGGCTTGAATGCAACAGACATCAAAAGTCCTGCACTGCAGGTTTAAGTTTGAGTCCTGCATTGTTAACATCCATGTTTACTTGCTAACAGTCCCCTTCTTCACAACAGCAGGGAATAAACAATTGCACACAAAATCTCACCTGTATATGTGAGAGTATTTGAGGTCAGCAGAACAGTTTGTCAGAGCAGACGGACTGCAGGAAATGGAACGGAGTGCCTGACAACATTACCGCTTTCAGACTGGAGTCGGACCTTAATGAGTCATGCAACATTAAGCTTTTCCCAGTGATTAACTTTAAAATAGACCTCTGACTGTTCACCTGGAAAAAAAAGAGTGTTTTCATGTCAAGTAGATGACTCCAGTGTGACCTTTATCTGGTAAGGACATAAAAGTAACTCATGTCACTTAGGTGTTTAAATTTGCACCAAAGGATGCATCGTTTGATGGTTTGGTGGCACAGCCTCTACTGTGGGTACAAAAGCCATTTCCAACGTAACTGAATTGAAATATGTAACTGTTTAAAGCTGAAGTGCCTCAAACAGCCCCTCAACTGTTCGCCATCAGTCTGCATGTGGAAAAAATGATTCATCACAAAATCAAATTAAGATTACAGGTGTCCTCAATGAACCACCTTTTATGAGTCAGTTTGTCAAGCTAAATCTGTGTGAGTGATCTAAAAAAGGCACAAAAAGAGTAAAGATAATACAAAATAGCGGACATAATGGGAGTAACTGCAATGACCCAGCAAGCTCATTCAACGTCAGTGGTGCTGGTGGTTCAGCCCACACCACCATGACCCTGTGCTCAGACTCCTTCCCATCACTGATGTCGCCCACAACTGCAGAGTCCTTCTGAAACCGAAGTCTGAGGTGTGGAGGGTGAACAGAAAGAGTGACAGGAACCAAAAATCCCAAAGAGCACACATCACAGTGTCAGGCATGCTGCCAGCTTTCTCCCCACAAGGACAGGCCAGATGGTGCTGAATGCCACTGAAGAAATCAAAGAACATGCCTCTCACACTGCTGCTCGGCCTATCCAGGCAGAGGCGGGTCCAGCTGGGGGCCTGGCCCTGGCCATCCCTGAAATCAGACTGACCAGCCCAAGTGCTACCACATCCCAGAAGTGTGATTGGCTATGTGCCCAGTGATGTGTTGGAGAGACACAGTGTCTTTAAAGAATAAAGAATGAAGCTTTATGTTATATTTGTATGGTGCCACTGTATTGTGTTGTGATTTATAGGATTATTTATCTTGTAAAACTTTAAATACACTTATTGTAAGTCACTGGATAAAAATATTAACACATGAATTCATGAATTGGTATGGTATTCATGAAACGGTAAGACAGTGTAATGTATGCTGGTAAAGGAACCAGGCAGGGTGTCTTCCACTGCACAAGGACCTTCTCCAGACTCAGGAGTGAGGAGTACTCACAGCTGGGTGGCACACACTTGGAGCACCCTCAGGCTGACGCCATCTGGACCTGCAGCCTTGCCTGGGTGGAGTCTTTCCAGCTCTCTTCTCGCCTCCTCTGCAGTGAAGGCTGGTGTGCAGCGTGTGATGAGTCCTGTAGTGTTGTTGGGGGGGATTGAGGGCAAATGGTTGAAAAGCTGGGGGAGAGGTGAACCGGGTCCCCCACCATCAAATATGCTGAACAAGAGATTCAGTTTGTTGGCCCAGCTCAGGTCCCCTGTTACCTGGCTGCCAGTCTGCTTGTAGCCACTCCACACATCCTTCACATCGTCGCTGAGTTTTTGCTCCAGCTTCCCTCAGAAGGTGGATCAGGATGTGATCTGATCTTCCGTGGGGAGACGCCTCCTTCACATCAGCATACAGCACATCCAGTGTCTTATTTCCTCTGGTTGGACAGTCCACAAACTGCTTGAAAGTGGGCAAAGTCAAGATAAAAAGTGCAGCCCTCACTTGAATTTATTTGCTTTCTAGCCTAACCAATTTTTGACATGAGTAGCTCCTCTGTGGAGAAGCTTTCATGTTGTGTAAGAAACAGGCTGAGAGGAGAACCAGAGAACGAGATTATGCACAAGTATTTCTATCATCTCTTTTACAATATTCTTTTATATATAAGGAATCTAATTCATTTGCTTTAACATGTTTTTACTTGTCAATCCACTTGTACTCTGTCTCACTTCACAACACCACATTGATCCACAACTAAAAATAGCCCCACTGTGTTTGTTTGTGATTGATTATCCCACAGGCGTGGGATCACAGTTAGCCGAGCTGCTGCATTAATGGCAGCTATGGATGGGTGGGTGACACAGTTCCAGCCAATTGACACAGACAGACAGAAGCACGCACACACAGAGGCAATGAACAGGCCTATCATTTAGCTTCCTGCAACTGACCACTCAGATAATCTGCAGGGATAAGCCAGACATCAATCATGAATTGCTGCGGTGTTGAGCATGTGTTGGAAAATCTGCAAACTCAGATCTCTGCATGTTGTTGAGCAGATAGAGCCAATCTCGCTTCATCTGGCTTTAGAAACAGACAGCAGGCACCCAGAGATCTGCAGCACCATACATGATCAGGAATCCCTGTCATCTGCATTACAAAGCCAGAGCCTCAGGTTTGATCGCACAAGCTGGTTTGTGCTTGACATGTTGTTATTCTGGCTTGATAATAGAAATCAAACAGGCCACAGAGAAAAGGTGCATCTTTGTGGTGGTTAGACTAATTGAGTGAGTTCAGTACAGAGTTTGTCCTGGGGGAATCTGCTAGCCGAGCATTTCTGCACATCATGCACATAATAAGAAACTAACTGTGGCTTAATGAGCAGTTTGCTCGCATCTCAAAAGTCCTGTCCTCATAATGATGCATCGGGAAAACAGTTTCCTAACAAAACCTGGTGACTCTTGGATTTATAACTGGCTAGATTGCGAGCTAACGAGATGTAACATGTAAATGACACAGCATTGGAGCTGTTGGAAGGCATCTTTTCCCTCCTTTGGTACATTCTTACTGCTTCTTGTGTTCTTAGAGCACCTTGGACAACTCTTTCTACCAGGCATGAAATATTTTGGTAATGCTTGGCTGAATGTAAAGCATTTGGGGAAGAAATCTGAATCTGACCTTTATATGTGGCAAAAGCCATGCTGAGTTTGTCATTAAGCCAATATTAGAGGGAAGCCGTGAGCAAGACAACATCTTCTAGAGCTTGCAGTGATCCAGCAGGTAACCCCCTAACCAATATGAAAGCTTCATCTGCCAAACAAAAACATCAACAACAAAAAAGCTAGGCTTGCTGTAAGAAAGTCATTCACACAGGTACATGGTGGCTAACATATGACACTAAACCAGATACGTGGGACAGCAACAAAACAGCTGGCAGCTGAACAAGCATAAACTCTGAATAACCTCGTCAGCTCAAGCAGCGAACGTGCCACATTAAAGTGAAGCAGTGAGTCACTGAGATCCGAACCCTACAGCACACACACACAAAAAAAAGAAAAATGAGTAATAAAAAAATCTAGTTTATGGCTTGAAGTGGCATTCAAGGTAAAAAAAACATATCCCGCACAAACTTTCCTAAAGCAACACAACAGTTAATCAGACTTATTGGCAAGCTAGCTTGACTCTTAAATGCTCCACCACAAGCTGCTGCAGGAGCATTTACAGCAAAATACATTCAGCAGAGTTTGTGGAAGAGTAACAATCCACAGCAGTGAATACAAGCTATGACAAATAAAACCTGCAATTATAACAACATGGCAAATAACACAGAAAATATGTGTTTGAGTGCAGAATGAATGCATATCTAAAATTCAGTTTACATGAGCTGATTCTGTTCTCTGAGACATAAATAACTTCTGCTTCTTAATGAGGCTGAAAGAGTGCAAGATACAAACAAAAAGGCAGCTCGGAGGCATGGATGTGAAGATATATAAACTGACAATGAACTGAAGAGAAATTTTCAGAAAAATAAAATGACCTAAAGTAGAAACTATAGGGAGAACGTGCAACCACACAGTCTTTACCACATTAAAACAGATTAAAGATAAATAAACATATTCCAGAATAAAAGAATTTCCAGGATAAATTCAGTGCTGTAGGTCATTTATAAAGCAATAGGCAGTGAGAGATGCTCATCTCAAGGGGACACATGAATGAAAAAAAGATGATTTCCAAACACTACCATCAGGTCGACCTTTGCTCACATGAATCCACAGTATATATAGTGTCTACAGAGACAGCGCTTGGGTCCAGCTTCTCTCAGTTCCTGAGGTAACGTGAAAATGAAACACATCATATTGTATCTAACAAAGATGCCTTTGGCCAAAGTGCCGGGAGCTGCTCTTACCTCTCCTTCCTTCACTCCCTCCGCCTTTCTTTTAATTTCTCATCTGAGAGGCCGCAGGGTTGAGGCTGACATTTTGCTGATAGATAGCAGTTCCCAGCACAGCCTGGTGCCAAGGTCTCCAGCTGCTCAGATGAATTCAGCTCTCAGTGATCACAGGAGCCACACTGCTCTGTGAGTCTGCACCACCCGTGGATCCTCCTGCACCAAGGTGGAGGAGAGGAGAGACCCGAAGATGGGAAGATAATCAACTTTACCTTTTCAGGCAGCTGTCGGAGAAAAGAAACTAAACAAAGTGGCTCACCTGCATTTCAAATTATACACACTGTGGGTCTTTTAATCACTTGAATCTTACTGGGTTTATCCAAATAAATGCCAGTATCAATCTAGATGTGTTCTTGAAGATTTTTCTTCTGGCTGAGGAGTCCCATGCGTCACCATTGAACAATAACTTAAAGGAGCTCTGTTTTCTTGTTATTACATTCAAGGTTTCTCATCAAAACTCTGCATGTTTATCCTTGATGTCTAACAAACATGTTGAATGCATTTCCTTCCTCATAGCACTAAAATGTGCAGCACTTACCTCCATGTTTGCCAGCTTGCAGTCTTCCTCTTCACTGCCTCTGCCTTTGCATTACTGGCACCAACTGTCAATCAGTGGAGTAACGTGTAAGTGGCAGGAGGGATGTGGAGTGCATAATGGACATGATACAAGCAAGCTTGCAGCTCTCCGTCGCACTCAAACACTGGAGAGGCAATGTCTAACACCAGGCTGAGAAGTGTTTCACTGCACTCTCTGTTAAAAGGAGCCTTTCTGGGGTCATCTAAATGCAACCCCAAGAGAATTATAGGGAAAAGGCTGTTTCAAACCATTTTGTAATGTACCAAGGTAACATTGAGGAGGCTACTGAAAGACAAAAAGGATACCTGGCAAAAGTTTTGCTTATAGCCAGCAAAAAAGCTCTGACAAGAAAAAATGCTGACCTTGTGGGAAAAGAACAATGGTTTGAGATTGTTCAGGATGTTTTTTCAATGGAAAAATTAGCCTTAATCTGCTGAGAGTTAAAGGAAATATATGTGAGAGGAGCTGTGGATCATTTATATGAAACACGGTGTCAAACAAGCAACTTCATATGAACAATCTATTTTGAAAAGTACATATTAAATAATTAATTATTAGAATTAAAGTATGTATAAATAATATAAAAACTGGGGGTACTTCATGTCAGAATAAAGCTTCTTGCAGTGACTATGCTTCCTGCAGATAGAACCAACTTCCTAAATCTAAATAAAAACCTCTGCTGCTTTTTCATTGATTGTTCTCCTGCATTTAATTACCTTTGTTGCATTCACAACTTATTCCATCTCTGCACTAAATCTGTATTTCTGCTCTATTCCATTTAAATTTCATTGTATTTTCTGTCTTTAACTTGTTTGCTATTTGCTTTTTTGGGTTGTTTATTGTCTTGGATGTTGTTCTGAAGCTCTTCTGTGGCCATGTAAAGCACTTTGAATTGCCTGGGTTTTGAAATACGCTTCATAAATGAAGCTGCCTTGCCTCATTGGATCTGAAGCGCAGTCTCAAGTTTGTGTTTGTCACTCTGCAGCAGTTAAGCAAACTACTTCCAAAACAATGTGTTAGTCAATGCAATGAAATGACAGACAACAGGATTCCAGCTCTTCCAGACCCATGACAATAAGAGAACAATAACAACGACAACAAGGCTTTCAGCACTCATCAAAATGTGTAAAACTGTAGAATGTAAACGCCTCTTCGTGTCATTATTACTGATGACATGACGCTGGCAGTGGTAAACAATATTTTTTTAAAAGAGGTTTTGCTTTATTAGATAGGAGGCAGTTGAGATGGCCATAGAAAGGAGGGGAAGAGTGAGGGGGGTATACGACAACAATCCTATAGGACAACAGGACACCCTTCAATCCCCAGGTTAATGATGTAGGCGGTCAAAGTCATAGAATGGCAACGGTGGTGTCAGAGAATTATGTCTTGATCATCACAAATAGGTCAGTAGAAACGAGTTTTTTTACACATTTAAAAATAAAAACACACCAAAGGTTCTGTAATCTACACAGAAAGACATGTCCCACCCCCAGCTTCAAACCAACCTTTATTCAGACACTTCCCCTACAGGCAGGAGAGCATACACACACTGTAGACAATGTGCAAATGCCCAGATGTTAATGCCACCCTTGTTGTGACTGTTTCAGTGCATTGGAGGGAAAGCGAAGCGTTCATAAGACTTTTTTTAACCAATTTGTTGGCGAAAAGCTTACTGACAGTTGGTGAGTTCTGGGTGAAAATCTGCTTGAATTCCCCCTCCGGCAACAATTAGCTCACACAAACTTATTCTTCTTAGTCTTTTTGGGAGAGCGATGCTGCCTGAAGCCCCAGGCTAACTCTCAGAGCCACAACACAGACTACTACAGCACACACAGTGTCCCTCAAGTCCCACATACAACATAAACCTGAGAAACAGCCCAATCTAATTATGCACAGAAGATTTAAAGAATGCTGGATTATATTTGAGTCCAAACCATGTTGCTGCAGCAGAAAATCCTACATTGGTAACAGCGAAAAACTCTAATGGGATCAATGCAAAATGATTTTGTGTGGGCGTCTGGTTGCACAGAATCAGGGGTTATAACAACGACTAGCCTAGTGTTTCTGCCGGTTGGTTGGCATTCATTTTTATCCACCAGTCCACCTGTGTATTTCCCCACTTACTTTAAATTAAATATTGCACTTCTATAACATTGTCAGACTTGACTCAAAACCTGACATCTACATCACCTACAATGCAACAGGGATTCCGGTGTGTTATGCTTCTAGCAACTAATGTAGCCTGGAGCCGCTAGCCTCAAGTCGAGATAAGGAGTGGGCAACTGACGCCAACTCACGTGACATTACAGTTCATTAGATTTTGCGCAGCTCCCTCTGGAGGCACAAAAAGGATTAACGCAACTTTTTTTCACACTTGTAGACAGAGTTCCCCTTTAATCTGTCTCACTAAGCTCTGTTGTTCTAATTAAATGGAGTTAAACACAGCAAAAGCTTCGCTATGAGGAGCATTATTTCTCCACGAGGGTGGCCTTGTTGTTGTGTATGTTAGGTGCCTCATGATATCCCTGCACAAAAATTCAAAAGCTACAGCTTCCAGGTCTTCTGATGCAGACGCATTACATTTAATAAAATTATAAAACATGTGACAACTCGACAAGAGGCCACACTTTTCATATCCAGTCTGTATCATTATTACATTATTGTTATGTCTCTGCAGCACATTTCTTGTACTTACTGACTGAAAGATTACAAAATGTCACACATGCTGCATGTTGCTGTGGAAGCTGTCATGACAGAGTGTGCAATAAATGTCAGGAGGCTGGAAAGCAACCACCAATGTTTTTTTTGTTTTTTTTTTAATGTGCAATGGGATTCAGGGTGCAAGAGTGTCACACATCACCACCAGCCTCAACTGTTTTTATGGTTTCCCATGTTATTATGTGGACTTCTGTGTCAGTTTTCATTTTCATTTGAGTGCAGCAGCAGGGACCTCAGCGCCACCCTGGCAAATTGAGACATACAGTGAGTGAATCCTTATATTTGAGTCTTAAATGGATATTTTTTGGACAGAAGGTGAAAACTGCCCATTGCGTGTCTGACAGTGATAACTCGTCAAATGTGTGTGAACAAGCAAGCAACCTCCTAATCCTTCAAAAAACAGATACAAAAATGATCATTTTAATCCATACATATGTATGTACAGTGCAGTGAAGTGCACTGTATTTCTTATGCATGAGTCATCCTCCTGTTGTACAGGTGTGCATACACTCCGACTTCACTATTTGAAGCTGTAAAACATTTCCTGTTAGAGCAAAGCTTTCTGCGTTCGTGAGCAGCAGTAACCCATGGCATTCATTTGGCAGTGTTTCTAGTGTAGGCAGTGATGGATGGACGGTGGATTCTGCTGCCCCCTGGTGTTGGACGACTGACAATAACTCGCATATCTGAGCATTCAGCATTCAAAGGCAGCTGGAGTTCATGTTTTAGTAAGTGATTGTTGTAAATGTCATTCCAAAATCCCAGGCATTAATCTGCTGCTGTAACGGCCTCACCTCTCACATGAAGGCCTTCCACCAGATGTTGGAACCAGGCTGCAGGGATTGGACACCATCAGAGCATCAGTAAGGTCAAACTGATGTTGGATGATCAGACTTCAGTGGAACTAGAGGGCAAAACCATGGAAAATATCCCCAGATCAAGAGTACACAAACATTTCACACCTTAGTTCATGTGACGCTGATGGCCCTCACATGGCCGCTGCAGTCTGAAGGCCCCTGCTTTGAAGACGTACATTGATTGTCTAACAGTGTGTGAAATCGCGGTCTGACAATTATTGCAGCCGCCCCAAGATGGCATGATAGTAAGCAGAGTTTGAACTTCTTTCACAAGTTCCTTTTCATTGTGCACACAACCACCTCTGTCACTTTGCCTTTGTACAGGTGAGTGCAGCACTGTGAATGCCTCAGTGGAGAAACAGAAAGCATGCACCACTATGAGCATAGAGTCCTTGGAGGCAGCAGGACACAGCGAGGAGGAGAAGGCCATGACGTGGTTTCATTTCAAAGCAAATGAGGCTTTGGATATTCTTCAGGCCTTTTTCTTTTTTTAAAAAAAGGTCCAAACCTTCATTGAAAAGCTTTATTTAAAAATGTAGTTGGCTGGAAAAAAGTTCAGATTCAGTGAACATTGCAATAAGCCACAACTTCAGTTACAAAGTGCTCATTTAGTCATCTGTACAGCGAAAGTGGATTTGATAAACGACACAGAAGACAAACTTTTGCAAACAAAGCACCACGAAAAGTTAAAAACAAAGAAACTGATAAATCTGTGTCAGCTCTGAAAACTGAACTTTGTGCAAAAAAAATAAAATAAATACCTTGCATGTCAGCATGTCTTCAAAATATGCAGTTATCGACTTGATGCTGTGTCAAGGGGTGTTTTTTCCTTTAGCGTGGCTCAATTAATCGACTGAACCAGCAAATGCAATATTGATCCCTGTCTGTGGTCTCAGGGTTACTGAAGCGGGAACCTCTGCAGGTGAGAACATGATCAACAGCACTGAGGTTTTGTCGCCCACATCGATGTAAAATAGTCGAGTTGTCATTTTGCTATGGCTTGGATTCAGTAATAATCACATTAATAATAATCATCATCATCATAATCACAAATTCAACCAAGCAGCTGAATGGGACAAAACGCTTTGTACTGAAACAAATGCTGTACATCAAAACCCCAAGACACCCTCCAAAAAAGAAAAAAACCCTTAAAACCCCAGACAAGTTTCTGCAATGCAACCTTAAGAATCAATTTCACTGTTTTTACCATTTCATATATTAAAAAAAGAGATTAGACTGGCCAACAGCTGCCGTGCGGTGAAACGGCAAAGCAGCCTGAATTTAAAAAGCTTCAGTGGGAGATCGCCGTGGAGCTAAATGACTCATTTCTGGTCTTTTATCTTTTCTGTTACCATCAGTCTCTCAACACAAACTAGAGATCATGAATATCTGATATAAAGGCTGATTTCTGCCAAAGACACGAGAGGCAATTATAGAAGGAGAGCAGAGGAACCTCACATTAACGGCATTTTTATGTCATTTGAGTCTTTCATCTGATTGCTTTTGTGGTCTGACTTGACAGATTCTCTGCAACAGAAAACACTGGAGGAAAACTCTCAGGTTCATGATGCTTTTTCAAAAGCAATAAAGAAAACAATGAAAACGTGTTAAGCTATAAATAAAACTGCCCTTTTTATGTTATAAAAATGGGCTTTTGAAGAGACTAAACCTGTGACCTTCATGTTACGAGACACTGATATCACCGTCAACATCATGTGTTTTGTCAATAAATTCCTTGTAAGCATAGAGCTCAGCTGTTGTCCTAGTACACCGCCCTGTTGTTGGAAATAACCCGAAATGTGTATTAATCCACTGCTAAAAATAGTCCCTAACAACTCTGCTATTTCCTCCTGTTTGAGCAACATTTGTTCAAAATTACAGAGAGCACCTGTTTCAGGAAATGAATGAGCCTTTTTAAAAAATGAAATTCTGTATTTCTGAGCTATTTCTGAAGATCATATGAAGGTTCAGGAGGAAGCAGAGGCCTCAGGCAGGCTGGGGAGGTGAAGTGGTATTGACAGACAGACGAACACGCTGTTGATTTTGGTCTTCTCATTGTTTTTCAATAGAAAAATAGAGAACAATGCAAGTCTTATCCTTTAAGGAGTGAGAGGTTTCTGTCAGTTTAGTGTATAATTAAACATATTTAAAAAAGTACCCGAGTGGATTTTCTGTGAAAGTCACACAAACATCTGCAACAGATCGTCAAACTCTTCCTTTACATGTCAAGTCTAGTTTGGTTCAGTTAATAAAGACTGCATTTAATCTCTCATTTCATCATCAATTCTTGGCATCAGGAATTTAAATTGGTTCAGTAAATCATGAAATACTGTCAGTGAACCAATTTCAAGATGTTCTTCTCACATCCATTAAGCCTTTTTTCAGTGTATTGTTTAATTAGGATATTTAATTGGTTCTGTTGCAGGCCGGAGCAAAACAGATTGCAAAAACCTGAATCATCAGACATCAGTCTCCATGAATGCTAAAAAAACCAATGCATGTTGATCTGCCAGTCAGCTGACTACTTCACTTTCAACAACTATTTGATGAATTGCCAAGAAATGTTGCACCAGGCCAAACCCTAAGGACTGTGGTGATCCCATTTTCATCCAGCACCACCATGAAGGTCACGTTTGGATGGAGTGCAATTAAAAACTGGGAAAAACACAAAAACCAACCTGCTGAAAAGAGAATCTTTTTGACATGATGGCACAGAACATCAGACACACCGGTTCAGTAGATAAGATAGAAACCACTGACACACAATATTTACCTCCATATTGTTTTGTAACCCACCCATCCAAAGTAAAAATACAAGCTATAAATCTGTCCTTCATTCACAGATCAATACCACTGATACAGCAGCAATAAAGAAAAAAAAAACAAAAACAAAACAGAACCACGATAGCACAACACACAGTTCAATAGGCACAGCAGAGCATTGGCTAATGTAGTGCACATTCAGTGACGCGGGTCAGTATATGGCTCTCTGTTAGGCAGAAGTTCATGAGCAAAACTCGAACATGACGGTCTGTTTTAAGCTGCTAACTGTGGGACAATGACATCCTTTTTAGACCGAAGAATTGAAAGTGATAGCAGAATATCAGCCATCTTCAAAGCAGCACCTGCAGTACGCTGGATATGTCCTTCAGATTTATGTCAGCGCTATCGGACGGAAGGGAAGCGGCCCACACTGCTCTGACGGGGGAGTCAGGGGCTTCTAAACAGCCATGAATCAAACTCCATCAACCGTGAAGAAAACAATTCAACAAACTTCCTTTCTTGAGCAAGTCGCCTGTGGAGAGAGGATGAATGAATGGCTGCACATTATCCCTGACGCAGGATATGATGCACGGAGGTGTTTTATTTTGATGAAACTCCACAGCAGCTGCAAATGTAAGACTGCACCACAGCCTTCATTCATTCCCCTTCATGTGACGGAAAGCAAGAGTGAATGCAATAATTGAATCAAAACCAGGATGAGATTTAAACCTGGGGAAGCAGAGTGCAGCTCTATGACAACACGTACCATAAAGAAAAGAAGCAACAATCAAAAATCACAGAATCAATGTGTACCTTCATCAATACAATAAAATAAAATAGACGTCCTTATCCGTACAGCCCAGACTGGAAATCATTCAGGGCTGAGTCATTCATTGGACATTTAGATATATTTTAGACCAGCAAACAACAACCAGATTTCCGTTTGAAATCACGGAGGTGTGAATGTGCAGTAAGCTTTACCACATTTAGCATCTCGAAAAGAAGCACTGCTGCATGTGTGTCAGCGGTGCCCATTAAGTAAGCCAATCTAAGGTACTGTCGTTGCATTCTGGGCCTTCAAAACTCACACACACACGCCAAAAAGGCTTAAATGCAATACACATGACCAATAAGGTTTTAAATAAGTTACTGTGTAGCTCTTGGGTTATGGCTGGCTTGCTTGTCACAAACATCCTAATTACAGCCAGCTTTTGTTCAAAGATTTTCACCAGACTTTATTAGCGCTTCCTGAGCAATACCTTTTAACCAGTTTAACAAAAACTAAATTATATTGCACATTCTGGTACAATTACTCACTTCAAAGGAGGAAACTGCTCAAAGATTTGGGAGCAGCTGGAGAAACTGTTTTTGCTCTGCGCACTTCACTCAACCTGGACAAGCGGACTAAGATGAAGAAAGTGATGGAATATCTGTACAGTATCAGACTATAGAAAAATATAAATAACTGTCAAAAGGAACATTAATAACAAATAACTTACAGGGCAGCAATATGCCATTGGAGCGTCTAGTCTGCCTAAATGTAATAGTGGCAGAGTGAGACCTCTAACTTTCTCTGTGCTAAAGAGCAGCTAGCCACACACGGGTTAGCTCGGCTATTCTGTTAGCAGCATAAAGTTTCATTGTATGTGCAGAAAAGCAACTGGCGGTAAAAAAAAAAAAAAAAAAAAACTGAAAGCCATCTCTGGGCAAGACGTAGTGTTTATCCTTCATACTTCAATGAAATGCAACGTTAGACAGCCAATCATCAGCATTACTTACTGGCTCACTGACGCTGATGAGATTCACTCCTTTTGGTACCAAAATCGTATTTTATCTTTTCAACTTGTCAGTATCGAAACATAGGCATTTGCTTTTCAGCAAGGCACTGGCCTCAGAACTGAAACTGGTCCCTGGACACTGCACTGCAGCTGCACTGCTCCTCAACACTTAGGACGGGACAACACAGGGGACAGATGTCCAAAAAGGGATTCAAAAGTATAACTTAACTTCTTCAATGTCATTTTTGAGTATTGCCAAAGCAAACACTTTCACAAATAACATGATTCCTCCATTAAGGCAATCTGTTTAAATACAAATTTAGCTGCACATGCTCAATAGATTTCCGTTACTGCACCTTCAAACATCTGTGAATTAGCAGAATTAAGTTGTGGACGACTGAGGACTTCCACCTCACATGGCAAAGACAAACTCAGGGAAGACATGATTGTTGTTATCATATACATACAGTACAAGAACTGTTCCAGTCACCCAAGTATTAAAGCCTTCACACGATCTTCTGCCTTGTCTTCTGTTAGCGCCAGCTAATCACAACTGATTTTAAAAAGTTTTTTACATTAGAGACCAGCTCTAACACAGACCTTTTCCTTAGGAAAAATAAAGAAAAAGGGAGAAAAAACAAACAAAACCAAAACAAAATAAACTCCTCCGCATGGAAACGTATCAAAGTACAGATGGACGGCACAGATCTGCTTTGCCGCTTAACTCAGCGGTCCAGCGTGGACGGTTACATCAGAGATGCACCTGGCTGAGCGGCAATAACGGTCTCTGACTCATCCAGGACTCTGCGGGCCTAATCTTTACAGACCTCCTGTATGGTGACATCACTTGGGCGGGGAGGGCCATATGGGGATGGGATGGGCCTCCGTGTTGAAGACATACTTGTCGAGACTAAGCAGCTCCATGTCATCAGAGAAGAGCAGATACAAGTACTTTAGCGTCTCACCCAGGAAGAAGCTCTCCATCTTGTCCCGGGGCCCGGGATTTACAGGGTCACGGACGTTGTTGATGGATGTGTAGCCACCACTGGGCACCTGAGGAAGTGGAAGGTGAGATGAGTACAAAACTCTAGAAAGTACTCTAGAAAGTGTGTGCTCTTTGCTGAGGACTCATCTGTCTGTACCTTAGTGTGGTTGTTGAAGCTCTGAAGTATGTCCCATCCCCAGTCTCTGTACTTGGTGTCCTTAGTGAATCTGTACATGTAGAACAGACTTTCCACTGTCTCTGGCCTCAGCAGGTTGTGTCTGTCTGCAGGCTGGAGGACAAAGCAGAGCTTGTCAACAAAAAGTAAAGTGAATAAAAAGGGATCAGACAAAGATATTGCTTTGTTTGGCCCTTAGTCAACCAGTCAGTCCCGCAGACAATGAAGAAGCTTTCGTCAACAAATCTTATCCAGAGCAGCATCGGTGAATGCTGCTACAGTTCAGATTAAATGCAAATTAAGAGCAGACAGATTCAGAATTCAAAGTATGAGTGCACAGCAGAGGCACATAAATCATATTCTATGATTCCTTCATTTTTTTGATGAGATGTGAGAGGAGTTACGGCTCTAAGCATGAAGGCTGAAGAAAAACAGACGTCTTGAAAATGGAACTTTTATAGTTTGTTTTACCAAACCTTTCTACCTCACCTGAAGAAAAGGCTTTATAATCAAACCTGAACATACATCAATCTGTGCACTGACAACAAAACATCCAAGGACGATGTGTTTAACAAGGGTTTCTCCTTTCCAACAGTGGTTAGCTCACTCTGAATGCCTCACAGGAAACATTAACATTACAGAACATCAAGAAAGCTCTCTGATCTGACATTTGTTTCCTTAGTTTTTAATCCTAGAATTAGAATCAGCTCCTAAAATGTTTGAGATGTTTCATACTTATATTGAGGTTAATGATGGCAGCAGTGGAGACAAGGACTAATATATTGGATGCTCTGATAAACCTAAAGCAGCTAATGAAAAATAAAATGCGTGCTGCGAGACAGGTTAGGGAGGTTATGATCACAACTCCCATGACAAATCTGGACTTAGCCAATTAAAACTGTATCCAGCAGGCCCAATCAAGAATCAGTAGCAGGCTCTCACTCCTTTTGCTTATTTTAGCTTGAGATTTAATTGAAATTGCAGACTGTGCCATTCAATGGAGAGCATCGATACCAGACAATGAAAACACAGGTTGTTTCCAAATCCAAGTCTTACATAGACACAGACATATAAACATCAACTCAAAAGAGATCCGACATAAAAATTAAGAACACAAAAGAAAGATATAAAAAACAGAAAATATGAATGATAAAACATTGATTTGAAAAAGAAGATAATCAAATACTGCTCTGAGTCTCACCTTAACAATGACATCACGGCTGTCGCTGGCCTGCAGGTTGAAGTGTACGATCTCTGGGCTCAGACCGGTCTCCATCTGTTTGTACATCTGGTGACACGTCTCTATCAGCTCCACGGCCAGATCCATGTGGTCCCCCGGGAGGCCATTGTGGGCCCCCAATGCCAAGGTTCCTGGCAGGAAGCACACAAGGTGATCCTGGAGAGTGACCAGAGAGAGAGAGAGAGGTGCAATCAGACAGAGAAATGAACAGAGAATGATGAGTGCTGAAATTGATTGGACTGGCTGCACAGCGAATGATCAACAAAAGCACAAAGGTTGATTGAGTTAACAAGGCGGCCATTGTCTGTGAATGTGGGTTCATTGAGTTTTAGCAGAGTGCAAAATACTTGAGGACAATCAGGAGTTCTTGTGCTGTCTGTGGTACTTCTCGAACACACTAGGCCATGAAATATGCATATATGCACAGTATATCCCCTAAATTTGATTTTGAGGTTTTCTGCAGGTCCTAGGTTAATTAAGGGGCCTCTAACCCTGTAACCCCCCCCCCCAATTTGTGATGAGCAACTCTACCATCTTGGGGTTGAAGCGGTTATGGGACAACTCTCCAACAAAAGTCAATCTGCTGGGGCCCGTCTGTCTCACAAGGTGTTTTCTCACTCCCTCCACAGCCTGGAGGTAGTCCTCCAACAGTCTGGACACAAGATATTCATATTAGTTAGTTACATATGAGACATATCAGTCAGTCTGTAGTGACATAGTTTAGGGCTGTGCCATATGACTGAAGTCAGTATCCCAAAAGAAAAATATTTTTCTGATGTTGACAATATGGCAAATACATGAAACATTACACAGCTGTGACCTGTAAGCCGTGTGGGTTAACTACTCGCCCTGAATGTCACATCAGGTCAACTTTCCCTCAAAATGTGTCTCTGCATTAATGTTGAGTGTTCTGTCTCTGAAGTGATAAACAGTACGTTTGTTGTTCCAGCTTTTAATCCAGTTTCTCTCTCTCACAATCACAGAACATCGACTTAGAGATATAAAGTTGGAATTACTCGTCTTCCGTCTTGCCTCCCTGGATCCACTGTTTGAGCAGATATTCATAGTAGCTGTCTGCTCTGGCACCGAGTGTGAAGACTCCTTTGTGGGTGAACTGGCCACTGTTGGTGTTGATGAACATGGGCACCAGGCCGTCTTGTTTACCTGGCAGTTTGTGGACCAGCTTCATGACCTCATTCACGACCTCCTGGAAAGGTTTACAAAAAAAAAAAAAAAATTACTTATTACTACTAACCAACTTTTAAATCTTTTTTTCATTCACATATTTCACAGAGCTGGAAGTAATGCCAAATTAAAACTATTTCACACACACACACACACACACACACACACACACAACATCACACTGTACTGTAATCTGTAATGGCGGCCCTCCTGGTGTCCCGACCTGGTACTGTGGCTCCTGGGTGAGGCGGCTCAGCTCTCTGAATTCCAGCTGAATGCTGGTGACCTCGGCCAGCGTGCTGTCTGACGTCCATCGAGGGGGGTGCGCCGTTCCCTTCCCGATGTTGACGTCTGAGAACGGGATCTTTGAGGGAGTTTTGAAGGCAGGCATCAACCTGGACCCGAGATCTTTCTTTAAGTGGAGACAAGAAACAGCATTAGAGGGGACAATGACCTTTTCTGTCCTGTACGAGATGAGTATTGTTTAATCTATTTTGAAAATGCAACTGATTTACACCTAACACTACCACATCAACAAATCTGAAGCCACCTGTTAACTGCCAAATGAAGTGAGGCAGAGGAGCCAACATGAACATTATCAATCCTACAACGTAGAACGGTAGAGCTACATGAGCTGCATTCTAATTTGTTTAAACCTGATTTCTTGAAACACTGACAGCTGAGACTGTTGTTCCAAAACAACCAGAAATCAGAAGAAAAGAGGACAATGCTTCTTAAAGACTGACTCACAGCTTTCTCCAGGAAAACTTGGTCTCCTGTTAGATGGTAGGTACTCAGCAGGCCCCCGAGGATCCGGATGGTTGTCTCAAAAAGATTCACGTCCACATTCTTGTTGAAGGAGAGCTCTTTCTCTACCCAGTTCCTTGCCTCTGCAAACTCTATGTGGGTGAGACAGAGTACAAGAGCGGGAGGTGAAAGAACATCAGAAAGAGAAAGAATTACATCTGATGGCATGAATTTAACAGGGTGGATCAAAGACATTTTGTTGATGTTTTGCCTTTGAAATCATGAAGTGGTCTCCTAAGCCCCAGACTGTGGCTCTGTCACATTCATGAAAAAGAAAGCTGGACAGACTAAGCAATGCCATTATTATCACACTCTTATAACACTGCACTCTTGATGAACCATAAAACAGACAAACAAAGCAAAGATCAAAATTGATTCAGCAGAACCAGAGATATTGTATTTTTTATTCAATGCATTCTTCCCTGACAAAACCAGTGCAGGTGTGTTAGCTACTCGCGGCTAATATTGGGCTGCAGAGATCTGGTAAGCTCGCTTCTTTCTGATTCCACACCTCACATTTATTTCAATCTCAAATTCGTAGTCTTCAATCGATGTCACAGACAGCTTCTCCCGCTGGAGCCACATGAGGCTTAAGACAACTTTTTTTCACATGTGCAGCAGCACTCCTCAACACCATGAAACAGACTTGGATGTGTACAATCAGGGGAATTCCTTTTTACATGTACATACCGTACAAAACAGCGTGAGACGTGAGTCAATGCAAGCAGATGCAAATGCACTCTGCTCAAATGATGGTACAGATGAATCTATGCAAGGTGAAAAGGTCTCAACTTGAACAAAAAAAGAAATTCTTCTATAACAAAACTGTCATATCGATGTATCAGCTGCACTTGGCAACAGTACTGAACATTTCAAATGATCCCCAGCACTAAGAGAGGGAGTAAGTTACATACTATACCTTCTTTTAGACCCATAATCCACATGGTGTCCAGAGCATCAATGAGGGTCAAACCCAGTCCAAACCACTCGCCAAAAGACTTGGAGATGGGCTTGAGCTCATCATGACCCCAGGCGTTGTCCTTATAGCCTTTCCACGCATGTCTGAAGGCATCACGTACAGCCTCCAGTCTGTCGACAGCTGCAGCTGAAACTGCAAACAAAGGCCCAACAAGCAATGAATAAGAAATGAGGGAGTAATCTTAAAAGTCTGGTTCCTCTCCAACATCTCAACAGTGCTTGTCTCATTCTCTGATTTCAGAGCAAGGAATATTCTGTGCCATGTGTTGATACTGCCGCTTTGAGCACAGCGGGGTGTTATCCTACAAGTTAAAAGCGGTCAATCTTTAAGGGAAAAAAGAAGGAGCTGGGCTTTAAACAGCATATACCAGTAGAGCTGGACAACACTACGTTAAAGAATCTGTTTGAGGGGGAAGTTTCTCAATGCACCCAAAAAAGTAAGAAAAGTTTGAACTTTTCTCTATACCTGAAAGATGGAGACACAAGGTTGGGAGAAAAAACAAGAGTGACAGAATCTTATAGTTTCTCTGTCTTACATCATTTTTTTTTTTTTTTTAGTTTTTGACATTTTAAAGACTAAACAATTTGTGGAATACTCGGAAAAACAAGCACCATTATTAATGGAGAATTGTTGGTTGCAGAGCTCTGTTGCTGTGTGAACCTCTTGGTAGGAACTCCAGTTCAGTACTGACCTTCCAGTGGGACGGTGTTAGCAGGGTTGGCTGGAGCTGGGGCTGCCACAGCCTCTTTCTCATCAGCTGAGGGTGGAGGCTCTGAGGCCTGGTCTGCTTCAATCATCGCTCCTCTCCAGCTGCAGGAGTGAAATCCAGCTTTATGTCTCAATTTTTGATACATGTACTGCAAACAAAGGTCAGAGTACAACTAGAAAATGTTTGTTCTTCTGAGTCCCATCATGTTAACATGCCATCTACTTTTTCACCTGACAATCTTCTTTTCTTTGTCCTCTTCCTCTCCATCTCCTTCTAGAATCACCTCTTGCTCCTGCTTTTCCCCACCGACGGTGTCTGAAATGTTTCCATCTTTCTGCAGGGTCGGTGGACCTCTCTTGTTTGGGAATGTCTTTTTCTGTGGATAAACAAACAGCTAGAGCTAGAAATAGGGGGACAAAATGATCACCTCATGGAAGAGGACTAAAAACACTCGATATATAGTCCACACAGGGAAGTGATTGATTTTTTTACACCCATTTTAGCCAATTGAATCTCAAAGTGGAGCAGACACATATGGGACTGTTCTTGACACACAACTACAAACCTGTGTACTGGCATTCGAGCACAAGAACAGAATACCCCATCAGCAATGATCTGGAGTCACTAGTGATGGATGTTACCTCTTTCACTACCTGTTTATTTTGGTGCTACAGCTTTACAGACCAACTTCCCAGAGGTAGTGTAACACACACAGCAGAATGTAACTAACATCATACATATGTAATAGTACTGTAAGAAACTGCAGATGAAAATTGGTCTATCTTGGCCAACTCATTTTGGCATTTTTACTTATGTTGACTGATGTCCCTGAAATAAATAAATACAAATACAAGTCTAACCTTAGTGGGAGGTTTGGCCAAAATGGGGATGTTTGGTCCTTTCAGCTCTACCACAGCCTCTGGCCCCAACGCTGGCTCCAAATGTGGCCCTGCCACAGGAGCCGGAGCTTTACCTGCAGCTTCAACCAATACAGATTTCACATCTGGAAGAACGGTCTTCTGATCTCTGTCATTCAGCTCCAGCCACTCCTCCCTGTCAGACCACCCTACACACACATGACCAACAAGAAAACAAGCCAAGACTAAGTTCACATTATGCCACGCCATGTTAAAATCGTCTGACAAAACGCTGTCTCATTCTGAGACTAAGCAGGCATACAGTATATCATCTTTTTCCAGAGCTCAGTTTTTCCAGTCCACACTAAAATACAAAGAATTTTCAGCTTTATCTACTGTGGAGAGGGAGGGATTTTCAAAAAGCCCAGTTTTTGGTTGTGAAAACAAGCTATCCATAGTACATGTAGAACAGTTAAATCAAGCGGCTGCGCACGATCACACAGGCACAAAAACTAATCTAAACAAAGACGACAGCTATCACAGTGTCTCATGTGGTGCTCAAGTAATTCACTGCAATTCATCATCACCATCAAACACAACACAGGCAATCCAACACTCATCAACTTCAACTCGTCATGCTGCAATACCATGAGAATTAATGACAGACTTTGTCTCTGGCTCTGTGTGTGATTGTGTGAGCTTGGCATTGGTTGGGCATTGTTTACCTCTCCACTGTTCTGTGATGCTGGGATAGGAGAGCAGTCCAAATATGAGCAGTAGAGCCAGCAGGAACAGGATGAGGCTTCGCTGGAGACGAGACAGCTGCTTCCATTTCTGTAGGCAGAAAAACAAACACAGAGCTTACTCCACTGAAACATGTCTAACAGATCTCAATTCAAATCATATGCGACTGTCAGCAGATTCTAACGCCACCCCCCTCTTAAAATATCATACAAATGTGTTTATACTTTATTTTGATGGCCTTCCTTGTCTGACATACCCTGTATAAACTCATCTTCTCCCTCCACTTGATGCACAAAGCCCAGTGACCGCTCACAAATAAAATCTAAGCAACCTAACCCAGCAGTGCAGAGGAGAGGGAGGGACAGATTTGGGGTGTCTCAGGAGAGGACGCTCACAGGCGGACTGGTAGCACTCTGTTACCTGCTCTAATTAACACCTGTGCAACACCATGGTACTGTTGAGCCATCGTGTTTGAGCTGTGATGTGATGAAACACACAACAGACTTTATCTCAAGGGAAGGATGTGTTCATTTTACTGTGCTGCAGTTCATTCAACATAACAACATTAACATATTCTGTACAGTTCAGTGGTGCATCTTCACACATTTTGTCTGCATTTTTTTTCCTATTACAGGGCTTGGAATTACCAAAAGACCCATAAGTAAATGTTATGAATTATACAGTGAGATAACTTGAAAGCTCTGGGAGAACAGACCCACTCCCAGGAAACATTTTTTCAACCAGGCATTTGTGGTACACACAAGTGTGTTTCAGTCTTTCCCCTCTGTGCCAACTGGATATGCAGATATGTAGACGATATATTTGACCTTTTTAAAGTTGATTATTTATTGCACAATAAAGGAAAAACAATTATTCATTTTCTCTATCTATACTGTGCTGGAGGCAGGGAAACAGGTTAGCTGTTGAAACAGACAATCACTCACACTCACATGCACACCACTAAGATTAATTCAGAGCTTCCACCTAAGTTGCGTGCATTTGGAGATATTAAAGAAAAGCAACGTGAAATTGGGGTAAAACAGGCAGAGAAGCCCTTTTCACTGCGTAAGGAGGAAACACTGAGCCACCAAGCCGTTAAAAGGAGCATGAGTTGCAGAGAACGATTTTCTCAGGAACCATAAAGTGCAATCAAATCTGACGACTCACGGGTACAGCGGGATGCTGAGGCAGAGCGACATCTCTGCCATAAAGCTGGCTTTATAGAAAAAATGTCAGTTGATATACTGCTGAAGTAAACTGCTACAGATCAGTTGATGAGAGCACTGGTTTGTGCTGTTGGTTCAATTCAATGAACAGAATGAACTACTTTTATGAGAGCTGAACATGCTATTTAGCTTTTGTTGAAAAAAAAAAGTGCCAGATGCAATGATGATTTAAGACATCATTTTGCTTATGATTTACAGAATTTCTGAAAGTCAAATTAAATAATCTTTTAATACAACATAGTCTTTTGTAACAGTTTTAGGATGATTAAAAATGGATCCAAACCTGGATTCCATATACTTTTTTGGAAAAATAAAACTGATTTGACAATGAAGTGCTGAAGGATGGTCCAAATCTGTTTAAAATGAAACAGATATTTTGGGAAATAAAATCTGTGTTAGGGCACATATTATAAAACCAATGGTGGAAGAAGTACAAAAGGTACAAAAGTATTACCATCAAACTTTAAAGCACCAAAAGTAAAAGTGCAGAATGGACCATTTCCACATCATGTATATCATATATTAATGTGTACATCACTGTTGCAGCTGATAAAAGTGGGGTTCATTTTAATTGCTTTATATGCTGCTGTGACACTTAACCTATAATAACACATCATAATTTATGAGTTGATATACATTTTGTATTCAAGGTCTGGTGTGTGTAGGCTTTAGAGGGATTTATTGGCAGAAATGTGATAGAATATTAACAGTTATGTTTTCATTGGTGTATAATCCCCAGAACTGTTGTATTTTCATTACCGTGGAATGAGCTGTTAATAACTATTTATGGAGTGGGTCCTCCATTTTGCACCACCACGTTTCTACAGTAGCCCACAATGGACAAACTGTGGCTGCCATAGCGGACAGTGAGGTGTGGGATGTTTGGCTGGTTGTAATCTGCAACCACACCATTAGATGCTACTAAATCTGACACACTGGTCATTTAATAATCTAAATCTACAAAGTAGCTCGTACCTAAAGCTGTCACATAAATGTAATTGACTAAAAAGTGCAATATTTCCCTCTGAAATGTAGTGGAGTATAGAGTAACACAAAATGGAAATACTCAGGTAAGTACGAGTACATTCCACCACTGCATAAAATGAAAGGGAGCACATACCAGCAGTGTATGACTCACATCTATACACCTGCACCTATTGTTTTCTGTGTGAGCCTACATACCTGAAGTGTTTTGACGTGTGTAATTGAAGGTTGTTGTGCAGAAGGTTACACCAGTATCACATTTCAGCTCTGCAGAATATCACCAATTTATTGGATTTTCCTCCCAGAATGTATGGTGTGTTCAGTGTGTGTGCAAGGCGTGTCAGTTGATGTGGATGAAAATGCAGGATGGCAAATGATGCAGCTGGTGTCTGTGGCACTTGACACCGAACATACAGAATAAAAAAAAGCTGTCACTGCTTGCCGAAAAATAACTTCTACTCTGTGCACTACAAACATCTAGGGCCATTGAACTGATTACAGTGTGTCACACCGACAGGTTAATAACCAAGCAAGCCCTAGTGTGAGCAAAGTTGTAAGACCAGCTTGTACAAGGACAAAAGAGGAAAGCTGTGAACAAAGCAGCAAACTCCCCTGAGCAAACAAACAAAAGTAAGAGACATGAAATGACAAGTGCAACATCAATACACCTGTAAAACCTGAGTGTCCAAACCAACAATAGAGATGAGGGGGGCTAATACCAGGAGGGCATAAGGAGGAGTGAAAGGATTGAGAAATTTGAAAGTAAAAAACAAAAACAAGATGAAAGAAAATGTGCAGGGACAAGGAAGAGAGGTGGTGGAATGAACAGAATCTGTTTTATCTCCCTGTAGTGATCTGACACATAATGTGCTCAGGAAATGCTTTTATGTGAAGATTTGAAAGTTCAGGCTGCTCCACAACAAAGGAGGCACAAGAAAGGTAGACTGAAACCTAAGAATCAATTTGTCACCAAGAAACATACATTTCACAAAGACAGAGAAGATCTCTCTCAGTGATCAGAAACATAACCAAGCAGTCGGATCCTTCCTGCTGAAGCCTTTTGCAGACCCTCAGTCAGAACTGAGGGACACATCATCTAAGGCTCAACAGCTGGAGCTTTTCTATCCTGTTTATACCAAACAAGACTATTCCTTTAATATCTCTGGTTTTATTCTATTAGGCCATGAGGCATAATGATGCAAATCACTGAGCAGGACTGCTTTACGAAGATACGTAATTTAGAGGATTGCTACATAGATATGAAGTACCTTTTCCCTATGTAACAAAAACAAACAAACAAACAAAAAATCATTAACTGGGGACCATGAAGTTAACTTGTATGGAAGTATCTGCATTTATGTTTTTCAACATTTATTTATTAAGGTTTACATCACCTTATAAAATTATATGTACTGTGACTTGCTCTGATATGGCAGTAATGTGCATGGACCTATGGAGGCAGATCACTTCCATCCAATCCAGAGAATCAGTGTCTAACTGGTAAAACTGTTCTGATCAGCATACTTCACCAGACCAACACTCACCCTCCAGCAGGACTGTCTCCGGTGTTTGCCGTTGTTGTAAGTGTGACTGTGCGGATCACTGAGTGTCAGAGAGATGAAGTCCTTTCTGGATGGTGGATACATCCTCTGATCGGGGCAGACAGTCGTAGGTCATAGAAGCTGCACCCAGTAAAGTAAAAAAACACAGTTAGGCTATCCATGACTATGTCCTAAAATAACAGTAAGGTGATATGTAAAATCTGAAAGTTCATCCCATCATTGTGCTGAAAGGACTGGTTGAATAATAGTTCAACAGAAAATTAACTAATTAAACAATCATGTTAGTTATACAGTAAAAAAATCCCACACATTTAATGGTTCCAATTTCTCAAATGTGAGCATTTGCTACTTTTTTCTGCTTTATAGCACTGTAAATGTAAATGCTTTGATGCTTTGGACCATGGAGGTTTTGGAAGTTATTTTCTGTGATTAATTGGTAAAAAGACTTCAGGGTATTTAGGCTAAAACCAGGTTATTTACATGCATAAGTTTTTATATACGAGAGTCTATCAATTTTAGAAAACCTGCCATGATACGTAAATAGAGACAAGATGAAACTGTTGATGTGAATATGCCCAGCTATTATGCCCAGCATATTCATTAGCTGTCACACAGATAACTGCATGTGTGTGTGAATTATTGCCTATACCTCCAGTGCTATCCTCATATCACCAAGCTGACATGTCAATGCTACACTACACTGTTCACTGCAGCCTATTATTTGTTACTCCAATGTGTGTATGTGTGCTGGTCCTTTTTCTTCTTTGATAAACAATTTCCAGCTGCTGTGATGTTAATTTGCTGACACTTGCTGTGTACAGCGTAAATTAAAACAGAAAGTCATCATTTGTCATCAAATTTGTTTACAGAAAACGGTTTAATAAAGTGTTTCTGATCCATGTACTTATTTCCTTTATCCAATCATGTGTTCACAAAGTGATGAACCTCGCTCCATCCTTGCTTGTGAACGACTGGGCTTTTCCAGGATGCCCCTTTCATACCCAATCATGATGCTATCACCTGTTGCCAATGAACCTGTTTACCTGTGGAATGTTCCAAACAGGTGTTTTTGGAGCGTTAGTTGTTCCTGTCGCAACTTCTTAGAAACATGTTGTTGGCATCAAATTCAGAATAAGCATATATTTACAAAAATCAAGTTAAAGAGGTAAAACATTAAAAATATTGTCTTGGCACTGTTTTCAGTTGAGTATATGACAAAAAGATTAGCAAATGCTCACATTCTGTTTTATTTCTGTTTCTGCTTCCCAGTATTTTAGAATTGAGGTTGTGTTTGAGCTGCAAGGGAGACCCACTCATAAAAAATACAGCAAGGCTGCCAGCTGATTGCGCATTAGGCCTCCCATGAAGCAACACATACATCATTTACTTTATTTATGCAAATTTTGTATTTTTACTATGCACGATGTGGCTCATACCAAACTGTTGAGATACTTAAAAAAATGCATTCCTCATCATCCTCTTCAGTACCATGGACAGCCGACAAGAAGCTCTGTACCTCTGTACACTCACTAGGTCTTGAGTGATGTTTTGGAAAACGGGTTTGACCACACAGAAGTGCTCTAGGAAAACACTCTTAACCTCTTAGATCGAATCGACAGCTATCGGGAAACGGGGCCGAATTCAACTTTAATTCAGTGATGCTCCATGAAACGGTCATGTAGCTAGTCTTTGAGAAACAGCTATCACAGATAACGAGTAAAAAGAACTTCAAAGTAAAGCTACATGAAGTATTATGGCAATGCTCCCTAAGCCTCATGGTTGTGTTCATAGTATAGCTGACAACAATTATTTTAAAAAAATGAACTCAAAAATGCAATTGATTTAAGTTGGCGTACACATCCACATCATAAGCCACATCAGTCAATTACAGCAACGAGCTATATTAGCTAAAAACGCTTATTTATTACCTTAGTTACACCCCTGCCTTCCACACATCCCTGACATGCAGTTTCAAACACATTCAGCTGCCTCCCCCTCACCTTCGTGCCTGGTTGGCTGCCTCACAGCGACGTTATTCTCCTCTGGAAGCTACACGACTGTTAGCTAGCTACGAGAGGCTAACTTGCCTCTTCTCTCGTTTCTGAAATGGAAAAGGACGCTCTTCGGCTGTCACGACAACCACCATGTAGTTAAGTTAACGCAGTAGTCTGTCCAACTGTCACACAAGACGAACCGCTGCTACATGAAATGTCCAACACATGAAACTGAGAGAAACATGGCTAAAGTTAGCGACAGAACAGCCACAGCCAGATGCGGAGGAAACGTAAAAGCTGACAACCGCTTACGCTGTGCGTCATGTGACGTATGCACGTGTGCTGATGGTTCGAGCGTTAACCCTTAACGAGCCCACAGCGCCATGTTTCCAGCTGAGATCCTGACTTTGGCCTTTTTTTGGTATTACAGCTCGTTTTACGTTCATTCTAGCGGTTCTTCAAGAAGTCATTTGAAAAAACTACTGATCCTGAAATACATGCTCCATATAAGACCATGTAAATATTAGAATTGTAAACTATATTTAACTTAACTATATTTCACTGTATTGTAATGCTACATCTCTATATAATTGAATTGCTTTCTTGTAGACATTTTTTGCATGTTCAACTACACTATAGGTAACACTAGCAATTAATTAATTCACTTAAGATGTATCACTTGAACATTGTCTGCATTTTTCTTGCAGTTAGGACCAAATTACATAATCGTTGCCAAATACTTTAAGAATTTACAAGCACGTCACTTCCTCCTTCCTATAGAGGAATTATAATTTCAATAAATTGTATTATTTCAGATGATGCAAAATAATGAACTATGAATCACATTCAATGTAAAATACGTGAAACTCATTCTAATGACTCCCTGACAGAGGGAAAGTCAGTGTTTTGAACCTTGCGCTGGCGTTGCCCTGTGGATGCCCTTCTGAATCAAGTATGTGTTTCAATGTTCTTTTGTTGAAACCTCAGAGGGATGCTGAATGCAAACAGGGTGTGGAAGATGGCCCAGCAGCCACAGGCCAATGCAAGATCCTGCCTCTTGACCCACTTGTTTTTACCACTGTTTAGGTGTAGTTGAGTCAAATGGTACATGTTGTACGATGTGACCTCTCACCTGCCAACAGTGCATTTAAATTACTATTACCTTCAGCAATGTTGGCTCTGGGGATGGTAATGTCATTCTGTTGGTTAGCCAGTCCATCACATTGGTTCAGAATGAAATATCTGAAAAACTGGATGGACTGAGGTGCAACCTGGTACAGTCAATCAGAGTCCCCAGAGGATGAATCCTTCTAACTGGGGATCCCCTGACTCTGCTTCCGCTGCCACCATGAAATGGACATTTGTGGATTTGATGGATAGCCCACACATTCATGCTTCCCTCAGGATCTTTGAGGTTCCTATGGCTCTTCATCTGGCACCACCAGATGGTCATACTTTAATTTATCCAATAATTTGGTTTATTCAAATACTTGCAAAAACTAATGTTGATAAAATACACTGAGCCAACATTTGATTATACATATTTTTTTAATTCAGCTTACACAATTCATTGAATGAGCTGATGGAGGGATCACACAAGACATATGTCCAGCATGTCATTTCATATTTCTAAAAATGATCATTTGTACAAAACAAAGCAATAATGATCTGTCTCAGCCAGCTAAGGCAATCATGTGGAATGATGATGTGACAAATCTAAATACAACAAGAAAACACTGAATATTAAACAAGCCAGAATTGCAAATCTGTAGCTAAAATGCTTCAACTTTAATCCAATTCATTTGGTTGAGATTAATATTAAGTACATTTATTTCCTGTTATATAGCAGTGGCATACATCAGCCTCATGAACCACTTGTATTTGGTTTAAAGAAATAGAATGAAGTTTGGGGGATTTCCAGCTGCAGACGTGCTGTTTTGGCTGAGCCGGTACACTACGCTTTCACCACAAACTCCCTGAGATCTCACTCAAATGAATCCTCTACTCCCTGCAGACTGTACACAGCACTACTCATCACTCACTGCCGACTGCCTCTCGGACATAAACGCCAAATCCTGATTCTGCCGAGAAGCTACAAGGCTTGCTCCTTTCCCCTAAACCCAAGCACTACTCAGATTGAATGAAGTAGAAATTCAGGTTGACAGCAATTACTCAATGCTAAGTGGAGGTAATAGGCACTTATTTTTCATCAGGGGGCCAAAGAAGTTCTGCAGGTCCAGGGTACTACTTTTGCACTTTCCCCACAGCTAAACTTAAGCATGATCTTTACAGTACAGTAAAAGAAATTAAAATATTGCTCTGGGAGAAAAGAGGTGGATCTTTAAGCTCTGGCTGCTTAACTTCAGTCTTTGGTCAACATGAGAATAACAAGAGAATCTCCTTAACACAAGAGAATTTGTCACCTCTCTTTGTAACCTCTCTAACATTTTTTGATAACAATATGCAGGAGTTCACTACTGGCATTATTCTATTTTTTCTTATTGTCAACAAATCTCATGAAAATTGATGCTTTAGTCCGTCTCTAAATATTTTCCAATTTCCCTATTCTGTCTGTTGAACTCCTTCCAAAGCTTACTTACAGCTCATATAATGTTGTTTTAAAAAAAAAAGACTTGGTCATTTCCGGAACAGCTGGTTACTGTAGTTATTACTACTGCATTTGTTCGGGACTATTTTCAGCTGCGGATTAATGAAAATTTGGTGCTCTTCCGAGTATTTCCAGCAGCAGGACAGTGTATGTGTCATTGAGTCAAAGTAAAGTACACTGTGTGTGTTCATGGTAATGAAGGAACATGTCACCCTGTGTAACTATGTGGCTTACTGATGTGTTTTTAATATTGTTTGTATAACAATGGAGCTTTATGGCACAGAGGAAGACGATACATATAGCAGGCTTTGGACACAAACACAATACTTGTTGGTAGGACTAATTCAGCGTTGGTTTTGGTCTTTTCATGGATGTATCCTTTAACATTTCTAATTTCTGAAGGCTTGTTTTAATGCTAAACTACAAAACTGACTTTAAAACTGTGGAAAAAGCAGCCTCAGTGCCCATGCGTACGTATATCATCAATTAATGTATCATACCTGAGATGTAAAAAAACATACAATTATATGAAACTGTAAAAACAATAAACAATGTTTTGTACCAAAATGAGGAAATTTGATCTTGCAGTTGACAACAGACAGCACCAAGGATGCATAAGCCAATATGACTGTCCCCCTCTATTGTTTTTCAGTTTAAATAAATGTTGGTCTTTCAAATGAGACTTGATCAGCACCACATCTGACTTCACTTACAGTATTAAAGCAATGGATTTACAGTGAGAGAGTTTACTGGCCTGGTCACATGTGGCCAATGGGACGACAGTAGCTGTGTCCCCATGCAGAACACATTGTTAAGAGGTCAGTTAGGACAGTCTGACTTTTATATACACAATGGGTAGGCTAAGACGGACACCCAAAATACATAAAAATCAAACAGAGAAAAAAAAACAAAAAAACAATGTATATGAAGGATAAAAGACATACATTTTTAAATTATTCAATACAAGATAAACGTCTCTGTAAACAAAACTGACTTCTCCTGCTTGTGTCCTCTCAAATTCATGAATACGGAGTCACTTAACTTGAGAGATCGAATCCCCCAAAGACAAGAGAAAAAGGAAGTAACATCTTCAGAAACTGTGAGAGCCGTTCCAGTTTATCCTCTTGGTGTCCATGATTTGAACAGAGGTTTGCGTCCTGGACCTGTGAGTCTTCCAGGACAGCACAGCTCTCGAGCATCATCTAACTGAAACACACAGGTCCGGCAGTGAAGCCAAACTGGTGTGTGAAGTTTTTCCCTCCCATCACGGCTATGTCTCTCAGAGGAAGCAGCTGGAGGTCCTCAAACTCGAACACTGCCTCCCGAGGTCCAGAAACGGTCTCCTCTCCAGGCTGACACACAGGAAACAGAACACATATTTTTTATATTTAACTGCAATTTTATTCAATAGAAAAAACTCTCAAATAAATATAATTAGGAAGGTGAAGATAAATGATGCTCACTATTGCCAGGCCAGCTAAGGCTTAACGAGATTTTACAGCCGCATGACCTGCACTTCCTCAAAAGTTTGGAAGACTTTTCGACGTACCACACAATCTTTAAGTGCTCCGAGGTAACTTTGCTTCCTTGTGTCAGTGAGGAACTTCACGTCTCTTTCTGTCTGGCCCAGTATGTGTCCTGGATGGCAGGAGTAGGTCATCTTCTGGATGGCAGTGCTGCTGTGCAACTTCAGAAAACGTATCTGCACCACATTAGCACCTGGATAGTAAAACTGATAAGAAAGGAATAAGAATATAATGTGTTAAAAATGTCAGCTGGTGTATTTATCCTCTTTTAGCTCTTTAGTTTATGGCATAGAGTCTACTACCTCCAAGTGTCCAATAACATCAATGAACATAGTTTTTATACACTAATCTGTGCTTTGATATAACACCCCGAACAGAGCAATGCTTCGTTTTGGATGTTCCCTTCACTGGGATTCACTCACCTGAAACCCCTGCTCCATCCTGCTGAGCCACTGAAAAGACCCTTCTTCAGAAAATTCTTCCATCCAGACTTTCATGGCCAACTGCAGGCAGAAAGAAGAAAGCATGCATTGGCAAATCGAAATGCAAGTCCTGCTTTCGTATAAGAGACTTGTGAAGGTCAGTGGTGTTCAGACAGCTGCTGATGAACTCTGGATTAGCATGCAGCTCATGTATGAACCAGAAGTAAATTGGATACCTCAGTGCAAGATGCATCCAGTTCATGCTACCTGAGACCAATTCATATTGTCCTTTGGTTGAGTGAGTTAATTCTTTAAGTATTATTGACTGTATTAAAGTGGAGAAGGTGACAGAGGTGTGTTTTCATCCAGACCGCAGTACAGTATAACATGAATGACAAAATCTCTGTCTTGATTGTCCTGATGTCCTTTGGTTGAATGTCATGTCTCATTTAGCCATGCATTAATCCTCTCCTGCCCACAGGGTGCCAACATTTTTCACTCACAAAGCTTAATTCATAGAATACTGTCTCTCTCTTTTAATGATTTTTTAAAATGATACAGCAAATAAGAGTTACCTAATTCCTAAAAAATTCAGTATATATCTCTTTATTTAAAAAGGCTAAGATGAACAGTCAAGGTCATCCTTTTGACCTCTAGTAATTGTTTTGGGTTAATGTATACACATTCTACACTACACTGGGTTGGATGTCTTTTATTAGCTTTAATTACTCAGGATGGAGCTATAACTGTTTTATCAGGGAGTCCAACATGACAGCGCAACTACGCAAAATTATGTAACTATCCCTGTGGCCACAACTGGCAATTCCAAGTTAATGGCAAAGAACAGGTTGAGAAGAGTCATGAAGTTAGTGCTCTGACTCAGTAATGTCAGTTTGCTAACATTAGTTTAGATTAGCCATCGATTTGATGCCATCGAATCAAGCTTGACCACTCAACTGAAAGAGCACGGTGAAGTGGAGCATTGTATGGATATATTAGAGGAAGATGGTCGTATATGCTCGTTGGAAGCTACCTGCAGGGAGCTATGGGTGGCTAACAAGTTGCTAAAGGCTAAGATGACTTGGAGGCTAAATATAAGAATACTCAGAGTCAAAGGAGGTGAGGAGGCTGTTCTGTCTTTTATTCTGGGGCTGTTTGGTTAGGACAATTTTCAAAAAGAACAATCCCACCGCAGCTTGAGACGCAAGCCTGCTGTGGCTGAGCAGCTGCGTATCGTCATCGCTCAGCTCCAGCCAGACCTCACTACAATTCTCCGCCTCAGCCGTCAAAAAGCGCCACTTCACTACCAAAGGGGCAGGGGGTGGATTTCTCCAGTCTGCACAGCAGAGCTGACTGCTCAGGTCTTTGATAGGGTGAGGAAGATGCTGACAGATGCTGGAGCCAAGTTCACGCTTTGCTTTCCTGCCAAGCTCCATGTTGAGCACAACTCAGCACAAAAGTCTGCAATATCACACTTTCATGCTTCAGAAAATAACCGTTAAGAGATGGTCTTAGTGATGCAGTAGGACAAGACGGTTTACATATCTATGCATGCACATATAGCCATTTATTTGTGTCCATACTTATGTACTGCATACCTGTCCAAATGAATGTTTTTCTCCAGGAGACTCACACAAGACCTACTGAACAGAGGCTAGGCAAGGGCAGCGTGGGTCTCCACCTTTTCTTCCAAAGCTGGGGGTATTGATGCTCTTATATGCAAGTCTACACCACTCAAATTCAAGTTTCTGACTACTGACCCAGGCAGAAGATTCATATTAGTCACAGGCAGTATAAACTCTTATTGACACTGTTGAGTGCCTTCCAAAGACTGACTGCCCTGATTTCTTCGGTTTTAACCTCATTCTCCTACAGAATGATCATCCACTAAATCAACCCCAGTCTCAAAATCAGAGACTGTATTAAACAACCTAATAAATTCTATGAATCTGGTTGATGTATGGAGACACCAGCACCCCTCAAGCAGAGAGAATTCATTCTCCTCCTCTGTTCATCACAGATATACCTGGACAGATTACTTTCTTCTGGATTCCAGGTTCATATCCAACATGCTTCAGTCACCACATCATAATCTTAGTAGGCAGATGAGCATTCTCTTGTGTAAAATGAAACAGATTTTTTTAACTGTGTGATAAAGCGGGTAGATTGCTTTCACGACAGCTCAAACGTTCACAGGCTGAGAGGGCAATCTGTGGGATTCACTCCACCTCTGGGCATATTCTTACTGATCCTAAACAATAAATGAGAGGCTTATGGAAAATTTAACACAGCTGTACTCCAAAATTGCAGATTAAAAATGCCAACTGTCAGCACTGAAGCCAGGAATGAACTGGATACTGCATTCACTGTGAGAAATCAAGATGCATTGATAAAAATCTTGCCTCTTTAAGGGCATTAAGCTCCCTCATCGTCACCTTTTCTAAAACAGTATTTAGCTCACTCTAACATCTTACCCATGCATGTCTCTAGCTTCCACCTCTAGACACTTAATATCACAGTTGGTCACACTCTTTAAAGAGAATATCACCTCTGAATACCTCAAGGATACACGGGACAATGAAACTGGTCTGAAATTGAGCTTTGGGAAAAGGGGTGAAGGAGAATTATGGATTGTTCTGCTAATACTAGACAGCTCATACAATTTAAAAGTATGCACCTACGCACCATTCAAAGGTCAAGCTGTATAAGATTTACCACTCTGTTTCCCCTAAATGTGACAAATGTAAGCTAGGGGATGGGACTTTAAGTCACCTCTTCTGGTCATGCCCCAAATTGCATAAGTTCTGGGAGGAGATATTTTAGTGGTACAGTGTAATACATGGGAAGTAAGACACCCCTGACTGCAATTTTACTACACTTGGCTGTTCTGAATACTGCTTTCAGCTACCATAAGAGAGTCAGCTGACTGTCATGTTTGGCTTGTTTAGGGCTAAAACAAGTCTTTAAAAGGAAGGGCATTTATTCATGTCTCTGTCCTGATAAACACTGAGCACCCCTCACTTGCTCCAACTTATTGACCGTTCATTGTTGATGACTGAATCTTGGTTTCCTCTGGTTCCTGATTACTCTGCTGGACATTTTGTTGCAGTAGCAGTGGCTGTTGCCTACACAGCTTATTTTGGTATACATGCAAAATAACCAAATTGAAATACAAATATACAATATTCACATTTTTATGTATTATTCAATTCTAAAAGTACTGTAATACTTGAAAGGTAGATATGTGGCTGATCTTGAGTTTGGCCTTGATATGCTGTATTTACTGCTGTTGAAAGTTCATTGCTGTCTAACTGTAGTTTGTGGTTTGGTGTTTTTCTGATTTGTAATCACTATCATTGAATTGTTTTATCTTATACTAGTCATGGTCTGTGGGGGAACAAACTATATGTCCAGAAATTTTGCTGTGTGTCCTGAAAACTGGGCTGTAAAGTGGAAGAATGTGTGTGTGTGATGTGTGTGTGAATTAAATGGTTTCATTAATGATACTGTCGGAATGATGTCTGAACTGAAACAGAATTTTTCTTTAAGGTGTCTGTGTCACAGGCTCAAGTTCAAGCCATCACTGCAGAAGTCTAAGTCACCATTCCCGAAGTGTGAGCTGACTGACAATTCATTAAATTGAGATTCAGCTCATACAACACGACTATGCGAAGTTAGCGGGAATGCCATTGATCTAGAGGTGCAATTTTCTATAGCCTTTCTCTGCTGATGTCTTCATACCTGAGAGTCTTGAGGATGAAGGCAGGTCTGTTTTGATGTGTCAGAGAAGCTGCAGTAGGCCAGCAGAGCATCGGCAGAGCTGCCCTGGTTGGGGTCAATGTAATACATTCCTGCAGAGAAAAGTCAGCGAGAGCTCAATGGCCGGGCTCCACACTGACAGACAGACTGGAGCAATGCTGGAAACACAACCACTCCAGCATAGTGGAAGGTGCTAAAGAAATATTAAAGATGATCAAGTGTAACATTTCTTTTCCATATATTGTGTATGTAGTACTATTCTGAATTTTGTTCAGGACAGATAGATTTGACCATTGACACCAGCCTTGACTGGACTGTTAGCAAAGCCTAAAGGGGCACGACAAACATGGACTTTTCAGTTACAATGGGACAGCTGAAAGAAGTTTAAGTTTAAATGTCACAGGAATTTATTATGTCAGAGTTTAGAAAAGTTCACATGGAGGATGATGCACACACGGATCAGTGTCCAGAATTCATGCGAAGTCAGTGATTCCCAAAATAACTCCATGTGGTTTCACTGCTATTTCATTGTTTTGGGGACTGACCGCTGCTGTATTCAGGGTGACAGAGCCAGAGCTCCAGACAGGTGGTGGCAGGACGCTCCTTGCTGCCATCAGGAGGATCCACCAGCAACCGAAGCTCCTGCTGCACAGAATCCAGCAGAGTCTGGATCAGAGGGTAGTTGGGCTTATCGGACACATACATCAGCTCCTGGACGTGGAAAGAGAATAAAAAAGCAAAACAAAAAACACAGTTTTTAGATAATTTGATATTTGTGGAGATAGAGCTAGATGATTTCTTCATGTCTGTTTATGTTGACACATCAAATGCTTTTGTAACTGTAACTGCGTTCGACAAAATACATTAATTGGACAATGAATACATGAATCACATGCCTTAAGCTGACTCAACGTCATGTTCAGTGACTGTCCTGGGGGTCCAGGAACCCCAGGTGGACCCTACAACAAGAAGACACACAAATTACGCTACATAAATATCAATATTAGATAAAACACTTTGCTTCACAAAGCGATTGAATTGTGAAGTGAAAGAAATTTGTCTCTTCAGTGAAAATACACATTATATACTGACAAATATACAAATCTTGAATTCATAGAACAACTGAGTGATGAGGCAATAACATAAAATGCCTTTACCTCAAATCACATAATGTGGTGTTCAGTACTAAGGCCCTAAAATTATAGCGCTCGATTACAGCTGAAGAACTCTAAAATTAAGGCCCATTTCCCCTGAATGTGAAGCTGATCTGAGCTAAAATCCAGTCAAGTTATAACGAAGCAAACAGTCAGACACATGGGAAGTATGCACACTATGCTAACCTCATATTTAACTTCTCAGCATTATCAGTGCTGCTCCAGACATCTTGGATTAAATGTATATATTTTGGATGTACGGTATCTATATTATCTTAAGTGCTTTACATTAATATATTAAGCTCATCTGTTTTAACCAAATCAAACTTTAATGCAGAGTTTGCTTCCTCTGTGGTCTAACCCTGTTGTAAACTTACAGGGAGCCCCCTCCTGCCGGGCAGACCAGGAAAACCTTGGTAGCCTTTCCAACCCTGCAGGGAAAAAGAAAATGTGATAAGCACAACATACAATTCTGGACTGTTCTGCATGGCAACACGACACCATTAACTATAAAACACACTGATATGGAAATGAAGACTGCTGCAAAATCCCATTACATTCTAACGCCACCTCCACAGCGTTATGATTACATGTGCCATCAACATAAACCAGAGGCATCCTGATGCAAAGAACCCTCCAGGGTGTTTGCTTCAGATAATGGTGAATGAGAGCTGAAGGGAGTTTGATCTGTCAGGACAATAGTGCTGGAGTTGATGATATCATACCTTTAATCCAAACAAACCCTGCAACAGAGGAGAGTACAGATGAATAGGATATCAGTATGATTTTCCAGTGTGAAGTGGATTTATCAACAAAGAGCTTCAGAGTGCTTTTATCTGCTGCATTAAGAAGCCATCAGCCACAGCGTCGCAGATTTTATAACCCAAGTCAATGGATTTTTCCCCCTAAGACACAGTGGGTTGAGCACAATCATTATGTGCTGCTGAACTGTGAATGATTCAACAGACTGGCAGCTAAAGAAAAGATTAGTTGGCTGACAGATAACTACTTTGCAGGAGAGACTGGAGTGATTATAAAACAATAACATTTCCATCACACGCTCCACCTCGGTGCTCAGTCCATTTTTCAGGCACAATCTGGATGAAAGTGTCTGAGTGACAGATGAACTGCTTGCATTCAAAATATAAAATATCTGCATTGCCTGAATACATTTTGTATATGCAAAGGGAATGTTAAACACAGTTGCAAAGTTTTTTCCATAAAAGAAAGCAACAAGTACAACATAAAAGCCAAACTAGCAAACAAAATAACACTTACAGACAGAATCAAAGATTAATGAACATGTAGCTTACAGGCAGCCCTGGCATCCCTGGTCTACCCCTCGGTCCTGGTAGACCAATATTTCCCTAAAAAAAAAAAAAAAGAGAGGGGGAAAGATGCACATATGTCAAAGTTGGACAAATTTTGTTCTTCTTATTATAATTCAAATGTGCAAAAATTCAAACTTCAAAACACAAGAGGGAAAATAAGAAGACAAACCACCTGCTCTCCCTTCAGGCCCGGTGGACCTTGCAACCCAACAGGACCACGAATACCCTGGAAAAAAAAAAAGGGAAAGACATAACGTTTCCAGTGACTCACTCACAAGAAAACTCAATAAATATCCACAAGATCAATATAAATGTGATTCTCTTTTGTACATGTGTGCCTGCGTGTTTGTGAGTGTGTGTGTATGTTAGGGCTGGGATGATACTTATTCTACAAGTACTGTGATTATATATATATATATCCAAAAACAATGCACATCACATATCACTCATGAGTTATACTTTTTTTTAGTAAACTGCTTTTTCCATAAGAAAATATAAACCAAATAAGATCTTAGGCCAAAATAAAGAGAGTACCTAAAAACTGCAAATGTGACACTTTGAATTCACATCCTTCACATATGAAACTGAACTTGAAAACACTCTTTTAAAACCTCAGGACTTCGCTACATACAAAAGAATATAAGAATAATAAACGATATTGAATGTATGTATGTATCGATTAACTGTGGAAATCCACCACGCTCCAAGTTCATTGTCTCGATTACAAAGACCTCATGAGGATTCCTCACCTAATTTCCTCCAGTAAATGCAACCTTCAAGTCCTGCCTGACACCACCATTGTCATTCCTGCACCTGCTGATGTGTCTGTTGTTTCACATCACCTGTTGTATGACACACTGATCATTCTGGCTACGCTGTAATTCCCTCCCCAGGTCCAGCAGTACAACTCACATGACACCCATTTGACACTCTATATGTACTGTAATTTGTTGACAGACATTGTCATTGCGATACAGAAAGGAAAAGACAGCACTGCATAACACAAAGAAAAAAACAAAAAACAAAAGTAGACAGGTGAACATAGGACAATCTCCTTAAACTATACATGCAGTAACGTCGGGATTACAGTGCAGTCTTCCTATACCTCCTGACATTCCACAAATTTCCCTTCATTAGAGAAAGTCAAGATTCACCTGGGAGCAATTTACCAATTCAGGACAGATTTAGAAAAAAAGTCCAATGGAAATGTATAGAAATATGTTTGACGTACTATGACAACTTGTTCAACTATTTTGCACGTAAAGACTTATGCGATGAACTAATGCTGAAATGTTGTGGGGGGTGAGACTATTCAACAGAGACCCACCCAGATTTTGATCAACATGACATAAGCAATTGATAATGTAGGAAACAGCAGAGAATAGTACATAATCATTTGCATGGATGTACCAAAGCATTTAGAACTTGTTCAAAGAAATGAGAAATTGCTTTTTTGATGTACACAAGTGACACAATGATGTGAAGATTGAACAAGTAGTTTTGAGAATTTCAATTCTGATCTGAGAAATGTACCAAAGCGACTGAGAAAAACTGTAACACCTGTGTACATCTGTGGTTGGCTCCATTCTTATATCACCACTTGGTCGCTTAAGTGAGCCCTGGTCTTCTTAACAATGAGTAGAAGATGAACCAATCTCCAAAAGGCATAACATTAAAGATGAAATAATGTTACAACATTTTAAGCAAGATAATTGTATGATTTTTCCACATAAAACCCAAATTGTTGTGCATGTTACCTTATGACCATTACATGCTATGGATACAAGTGCCCATTATTGGAAAATGGTGTGTACAAATCTTGTATCTTGAAATGTATGCATCAGTTAGCCTGTAAGCATTATCCATAAATCATATATCATCCAATAATGACAACAGTGTTTTCTTTCTCTGTAAGTTGATAGCTCGTTTCCATAGAAAACATTAAATAAATATATAATAAATAAATCTCTCATATTTTCTAAACACAGTATGTAGTTTTTATAGTAGTTCTTTAGTAGAGGTTCAGTCTTACTTTACAAACTTTATACTGCTTAGGTATGACATATACTAAAATATCTTTAATTGTAATGTGCACATTTTTCTAAAAAGAGCATTTTATGACATTCCCAAAAAATGTGTGTGGTTTGCCTCTCTACTCCCACGTGACTGCCAATGCGACTGTGCTAAACCAGTTTGTTCACATTTCACTGACACAGTAAATCGGGGGGGATAGAGCAGTGAGTTTTATCTATAACCTACTTAACTTCACTGTTCATACAACATAATTAACTAAATGTCAGCCAATGCCACAAATTCAGATCATATTTTTTCTTGAACATATAGCCAAGTTTGTCCTAAGCAAATAATGTATATTACACATTTATGCACATGAAACATTTTACAGATATACAATAAAAATTTATTGACCGCATCCATGAATATTTGTACTTGGAAATAGAGTACAAGTGAAGAATTCACTGAATCCAAATTAGAAAAATGTGAATACAGATGTTGACATTATAGAACCTGTTGACTAACATAATGTTCAATTTTCTCAGTCATTACAGGTATTTAGCCTATAGGAGTCTTGTGAGCTGGTGCTGGGGCTTCCTTGGGCAGAAGATTCCTGTAGTCATCCCATCACGTGTAGTGTTATGACCCATAAGAAGGGACAAACATATTTATAAAGGACACAGGAAACAAAGTTAAGGGTTTAAACTTTCAGTTTATTTTTGTTGTTTTCATTAAGTTGGATGTCCGTGACTCTTGTCGAAAGAGGAGGGAAAAAACCCTTAACAACCCTCGTGCCCACAAATTAATCAAAGTAATAAACTGACAAGTGGACCTGGCAGGTCGGCCAAACAAAATAAAGGGTGCGGCACCGGGCCAACCCTGTACAGGGCCGTAGAAGCCGGTGCCGACACCCGAGCTAAAAGAAAACCCCAAACTAAACCCACCAAAGAAAAGAGCGAAAACAGGGCGGCCGATCCCACCAGGTCAAACGGAAAAAAAAACTATACTAACAAAAGAAAAAACGGCGACCTGACCGGCATGGTTGAAGCCGGCATGGAGCACCTGGTGGCAAGAGCGCGCAAGGAAACAAGGCACACCGCAGGTAGCGAGGTGGAGCCAGTGAGGTGGGAGAGGCAAGGAGAAGCCAGAGAGAGCCAGAGCGCTCTGAAACCAGCCTATTTATTGGAGGAGCAGGAGCGCGATAAATTAAACTCCCCAAAACCTAATAACGAAATAAGTCTATAAGAAAAGACTTAAATAACCAAAGACAAACATAAAAACATTTTCCTTCAAAAAGGAAAAGATACCAAACTAGATTCAACATAAATAGCGAGGGAAAATATACCAATAAAAAGGGTGAAAAATGTGCCCCCAGCACATAACATGTACTTCAGATACGTTGGGAGTTTCCTGACGCCCAGAGAATATACGGAGGCTTCAAACTGCCGCGATTGAATCTTGACTTGTAGCTGGTGATGACCTCCTCCTTGTCTGGATGCTCATATTGCGAAGACACGTGCAGCGGGATGTTTATCTTAAGATTCTCAGCTCTGTACAATGATGGGTCGACAAAGACCTTCTCCATGATCATGTCCATCAAATCATCAATATACCCTGTGCAATACATAGACACACACACACAAAAAAGTGAATCACTAGTATCATTTACAAGATTATTCAACAACTTTTAATATAGTGACATTTTGCACTTTGAATTTTGTAGTTTCTCAGTTATCTTAGTGTGTTTTTTAGTTAATATATTGTGTTTAAAGTACTGAATTGCGGTACTTTGATTCATGTACAATATAAATGTTTATTTTT
>JBBMOE010000003.1:17842879-18055873 GCA_037975065.1 Chaetodon trifasciatus
GTGTAAATTCAAGCACTAAAGGCTGCAACAGCTCACTGCTACACTTGATCAACAGCAGGTAACTGTAATGATGCACTGGCCTACATAAAAAGAGAGAAGTGACATCAACTTTATCTTACATGTATAGCTATGCCAACAGCTACATACAGCGTAAAAAAGGACCACTCATAAATAAGGTCCAAGAGAGGAAACTCATTGCACAGAATGGTTGGCTTGGAGTGTAAATTGTGCAGTGATGTAGCAGTCTAAACCATACACTGGTTTTGCCCTGGCCTATGCTAACATATTCCAGTTAAGAAAGCATTTCGAGATGCAATTTTCTGTCAAATTCCCGAAGCTTTGACCTGGCGGAGCATCTGTGTATGTATTGCTTGACCGACTGGGTCGCTGGGTTGGCATATGGAGACCATGCTGATTGCTAACTAGAAGCTAGCGGTTAGCGTTAGCTTGCGCTATTTGACAAAACACTACTTGGTTAATTTGTGTAAAACTGCAAAATAAACACAGCTAATTATTTGTAAATGTTGCCATCTTCCTCGAACATGCATTAAATCATTTACAACATCAGAAACGTATTACACAAAATGTTTGGATTCTACTGTAACTTGTGGTGTGATGACTGAAGTCGTAGTCTTGAAGCTGGCGGTTAGCCAGAGAAACAGCCTCGAAGTAGCACTTCGAGGCTGACTGTTTCTCCAACCTCGGTCAGTACGAGGCAGGATTAGCCGGGAGACTTTCTCTAAAGGAGGGCTCACTTCCAGCTTTGCGTGGAATACGTGCAGAGGAGGGACATGTAAGTATACAAATAATTAGCTGTGTGTTTCTTTTGTAGAGTAGCGCGAACTCTTGCGTGTTGTAGTGTGTGTGTTTTGCCATTGAGAACGATGTAAGGCTAACCGCTAGCTTTGAGCCTACGACTTCAGCCATCAAACGTTGGCTCACTCCTACTGTAGCTTTTGGTACATCACATCACGTTTCTGATCTTGCAAATGATTTAAAACAGGGAGATGCCAGCATTCACAAATATTAAGCTGTGTTCATTTTGCAGTTTTACACGAACTAAGCAAGAAATGTTTTGCCACATAGCACAAGCTAACGCTAACCGCTAGCTTCTAGTTAGCAATCAGCACGGTCTCCATATGCAAACCCAGTGACCCGGTCAGTCAAACGATACATACACAGACACTCTGCGGGGTCTAAGCTTCGGGAATTTGAAAAAATAATGCATTTGGAAATGTTTTCTAAACTGGAGTATGTTAGAAAAGCCCAGGGCAAAACGAGTGTATGGTTGAGGCTGCTACATCCCTGCACAATTTACACTCCAAGCGTTTTTTCTCTGGAGTTTGTTTATGAGTGATTCTTTTTTACGCTGCATGCAGCTGTTCGCATAGCTATACATGTAAGGTAAACTTGATGTCACTTCTTTCTTTTTATAAAGGCCAGTGCATCATTACAGTTACCTGCTGTTGATCAAGTGTAGCAGTGACCTGTTGCAGCCTATAGTGCTTGAATTTACACTGTAACAGTGCTGTCATGTTTTACTCCTAAGTATACCCTGTTATCATAAAAATATACTTCTGTTACAGCTGTCCAGGCTACTGTGTCCTGCAAGGACAACTGTTGTTATGCACTGCATTACAATGAGAATGATAGAGGACAAGCCACCACATCATCAGGGGATCCTCTTTTCAAACTGAGCTTTCCAAAGTTCATGAAGGGAGAGTGCAGAGCCAAACCAGTGAAGACTGAGGCTACATTTGTAAGTGTTAACTTCTTTTTTTTTTTTACTCAAAAAACAAACATTTATATTGTACATGTCACAAAGTACCACAACTCGGTACTTTCAACACAATAAATAAACCAAAAAATACACACTTAAATACCTGAGAAAATTCAAAGTGCAAAACATCACTATATTTACAGTTATTGAATAATCTAATAAATTATACTAATGATTCACTTTTTTCTGTGTGTCTGTGTATTGCACAGGGTGTATTGATGATTTGATGGACATGATCATGGAGAAGATTTTTGTCGACCCATAGGTACAGGGCTGAGATTCTGAACATAAACATCCCGCTGGGCGTATCTTGTAACTTGTTATGCATAACATAAGGTGAGTATCTGCAGTGGCATGTTATCTGCAATCATACACTGTGATCATAAGTGTAGGTAAAGATGATGTGATCTGTGGCTCCTCCTGGCAGCATATGTTCTCAGGCTCTGACTGCATTGTTACACAGTTTCCACATGTTCACTGATACAATCAAATAAAAAAAAGACATTTCATGCATGTATAAAGCTAAAGAAATAAGAAACGTTGCATACCAGCATTTTCTACCAATAACAGCACCCATGTTTTACATTTGAATGTGTGTGCTCTAGCTAGCTACTTTCTCTCAGCCTGAGCTGAATGGTCGGTAGTACTGCTCAGCAGTGTCATCTGCGTGCTCTGCCCCTTCATGTGTAAATGAGACAGAGCGCTGAAACTAACAGCGCAGTTAGACCGGTCAATGTCTCAGCAACCCAGTGATTGCTAGAAACCTCCTCCTCTTTATGTAAATAACCAGGACCTTCGGACTCTGCTTTCATATGAAACCAGGCTTGTGTGGTTTGCGTAACGTGGTGAAATCAGCAGACGCACTAAAGTGGACATACGCTATTTCTGTGTTTTCGTCACATGCCCATATAATTTCTTGGGCTATGAATTATGTTTTGTTTGGGTGCCAATGCTTGGTAGAGGCTTTTAGCTGAGTTTCTCCCCGTCATTCTGGTATGCTACAAGTTAGGATTGGTGCTTCCTAGCATGAGCATTGACCGTCTGAACTGCGGGCCTCTCATGCTGCCTCCTGTACAGGCTGTGCTCGTACTGAAGAGAAAAAAATAGAAAGATGTTTTTTGACTAACCTTTCAGAAGCGTCCTGCTGAATTCTCTGAGGTTCTGAAGGAGCCTCCCCTCCTTCAGGATCTGATTCAGGTTCGAACATGTACGGTTGAACTACTGAAGAACTCGGTCTGTTTATTGCCGCCATGTCCGCTACTTTCACATGCATAGTGGTACGTGAGTCTACGCTCTCCCCGTTACCACGGTAACAAGGGTAGGACAGCAGCAGCTCATTTGCATTTAAAGCTACTGACACCAGAAACGGCACATTCTGAAAGGGACTGAAATAGAGGGAAATAGAGAGGGCCGAGAATCTTTTCCTGAAAGCTAACAGCTAAACAGCTTCAGAAACATGTTTTATGGAAATCATAGACCTATGTAACTTATTGAAAAACCTTCATAATATGTCACCTTTAACTTCATAAGAACAAATTAACTATTGTTGAGAAAGCTGTTATCCTGGAATGAAAAAATAAATCATTGGATGGGAAACCCTGTTTTGTTTATCCTTTTCACATCACTACCTTGAGATCATAATACACTCCAGTGCAAAACATTTAATTCTCAGTAGGAGGCTGGAATCCATTATTCAATAGCTGAGGTCTGCAGTGTCCACTGATAAGTAATTATGAATAAACCCTGGACTTTGTAGTTGGAATTACTCATTATTTCAACACAAACGTCTTTCAAAAGATCTACATACCTACACATTGCAAAATAAACAAATAATGTCCTATACTGTGCAAATGAAAAATGAATGGTTTTGACATAATAAATCAATTTTCTGTAATATGAGTGCATTTGTAAAAAAATAAAAGTCACTGTTCTTGCTGAGAAATTGTTTGAGTGAAACATAATTCAAAAGTCATTATTTGACTGCAAAGTTAAACACAAATGATTGATTAGTAAAGAAAGGATGGTATTTGTAACAATGTTTAAGCCACACCAACACTTGAAAAACCTATTAAACCGTAAAAGAGATTCAATTCAGATCAAATGATTATTTTTTATTTCAGTTTTGTTTTTACTTTTTCAGGTCATTCATTTTGATCTTTTTCAATAACCTGAAGGTCCCCACCTCCTTTTTGGTTTTTCAGGTTACTCGTTCTGATTAATTTTTGAATAACCTGAAGGTCCCCACCCCCTTTTTGGTTTTTCAGGTTATTCATTCTGATTGATTTTTGAATAACCTGAAGGTCCCCACCCCCTTTTTGGTTTTTCAGGTTATTCATTCATTCATTCATTCATCTTCTATACCCCTGATTATCCCTTTCGGGGTTGGGGGGGGGCTGGAGCCTATCCCAGCTGTCAATGCAGGGCAACACACACACAAGCATTCACTCTCACATTCACTAGGGACAATTTAGAGTCACCAATTAACCTAGTGAGCATGTTTTTGGTCTGTGGGAGGAAGCCGGAGTGCCCGGAGAGAACCCACGCATGCACAGGAAGAACATGCAAACTTCACACAGAAAGGCCCCCGCCTGACCCGGGGATCGAACCGGCAACCTTCTTGCTGTGAGGCACGCGCACTACCTGCTGCGCCACCGTGCCGCCCCTTTTCAGGTTATTCATTCTGATTAATTTTTGAATAACCTGAATACCCCGCCCTACCGCCCCACCACCATTTCAAAAAGAGATCCCTTCTCCACGGATGGCTGGCAGAACAATAGGAGATGATGCAAACTAGATTGGCGGTTGTCTTGGAGTATGAGAAAGGTGTCAAACTGTCCTCCACTTGAATAACTTGAGGAATCTTTCTCTCAGAGAGGGCTTTTTATTGGCCTTTGGCGGCTCCTGTGCTAAGGCGCCAATTCTGTCAGACATTCCGTTGAGGCTTGTATACTGGTCTTTGTACTGCTTCTGCAGGCGGTGCTGGATGCTGCTGAGCGACTGGAGATGTGACCTCTCAGTCTGCCACTGCAGCTGTTGACTCTTCAGCTGTTCCTGCACCTCTGTCAGTGAAGCCTTCAGCCTGTTGGCGTGCTGTGTCCGTGCAGCCAGGAACATGTCTTTTTCCCTCTGAAGCTCCTCTTTCTGCTGAAGAGTTCTCTCCATTTGCCCGATCTTATTGCGAGCCTGATTTTCAGTAACTTTTATTTCTGTTAGCTGATACTCCAGTTTTCTCAGCTCGCCATATTTCTTCAACTCAAGCTCCTGCTGGAGAGCAGAGTTTCTTTTGAGTGTTTCCCTTATCTGCTCCATCTCATCTGTTAAGGCTTCATTTTCCCTCTTCAACATGTTCTGCTCAGTTTTTCTGCTTCTGAGCTGTTGGAGCTCATCCTCAGGAATGTAAATTGTGGCCTTCTGGGGAGAATCCTGTACAGTGTTCTCGACCTGCCTTTTTTCTATGTCTTTCCTCTTGATCTCGGCAGTCTGCTCCATGGAGCTGGTGTGACTCGTGTCCTGCTGGGGGCAAGCCTCCACACTGCCACAGGCCTCGACCATGCCAGCCTGCTGTGGTTCAGCAGGTGCATGCTGAGGGGTGTTGTGGCATGGTGCTGCTGAAAGCTTCTCCTGTTCATCTGTGGGAGGTGTTTTATCCCTCCTCTGTGACTGACAGGCTGGAGCCTTCTGTTGGACGGGGCTCCTTTCACAATCAGTGTCAACAGGGCCCNACACTCTCAGGGGTGGCAGCCTGCTGTGGAGCATCCCGATCCTGCCGTTGTAAGATGCGATACCTGGGCGTTGTCTTGTCTGTCTCCGCCTGGTTGTTATTTGTGAGATGGGGTTCTTCCCTCCTCTGTGACTGAAAGGCTGGAGCCCGGACAGACTGCTGATATTTAGCAGTCATTGGACGTTCAGACACAGCAGCTTGGTTCTTCCTTTTGAGATTCGAAATCCTTTTATCCCAGGACCTGGCGGTGAATGATAACTCCGGTGCCGGCAGGAAGTTCTTTCTTTTGTTCCCACCTTTTTTGTCTTGGTTTCCTGTAGTGTCTGCCATCGAGAAAACTTGTCTCTTTCTATTCATCAATTAAAAATTCTCTACAATACTCTATCTGAGTGTGTCCTTGTACGAGTGACTGCTATCTCTGAGTGTCTGTGAGTTTCTTAAGTTCTGGAGACAAGTGACAAATAGATTTGTTAAGTAGTCTTGTGTTTCCTTTGATGATTAAAGCCATCAAAACAACCAATGGTATGGTTACATGTGCCTTTGATCATGAAAGGAAACAGAATAGAATGATAAAAAGTTGATTACCATGGAAACCAAGTTTAATCACATGACATGGCCACGTGTTTTTTTTTTAAATGAGATAGGTATACATAATTTTAAATGATGCTAAAAAGTACCATAATTGTATGAAGCAATATCTATCTATCTATCTATCTATCTATCTATCTATCTATCTATCTATCTATCTATCTATCTATCTATCTACACACACACACACACACACACACACACACACACTCATGCACTTGATCGTTAAACTCTTTTCAGACAATGTGCATATGTCACGGGCAGTAGGACTTTATCATGATTGTGCCTTTTCCCCCAACAGATGGCCTGCCTGAGTATCGGCCAAGGGTACAAAGAGGAGCAGGGAGAGGACGCAGGTGGAGACTCAGAAATAGAGACACGGAGACAGAGAGCAGCGGAGCGTGACGACAAAAAGGAATGCCAGAGACACGAAGACGCCAGAGGGGTACCGGACAATATGGGGAGGCAGTAGAGGGTTAGCAAGACGCGAAGTAGACGACAAGTTACAACGACTCAAGCAGTGGGCAGAAACCCCAGAGCATTACAACGTCGCATATCCACAGCGGCAGGGCACAGCCAGTGCCCTGCCCAGTGGGTGGCCTCCGGGACGCTGCCGGGAAGGACAGCCGAGGCGCCTGGAGCACCCGACGATGCATAGTCCCCCACCGCCTTGGGCTGGGATGTATCTGGTCTGGCCGTCCGTTTCCAAAGACTCTGGTTGTTTTTATTACGAAGGTTTTACACATGCCTAGTTGGTATTTTTAGCTTAGTTTTAACCTTTCGGCAAAGGTTTTAATCCTCTGTGGCTCCTTTGTTGAAAGCATTGGAAATAAATTATCCTTGTCTCTGTACCGGCATCTGTCGCTTCCTATCCTTGTATTTAAGATCACTGTCAGTGTGCTCCTACCCAACCATACCAGAACCTACCCCCGTTTTGAAAATAATCTGTTATTCAACTAAACAGTAGTTTCTACAACCTCACTCCTAATCCACCCTTTTACACATATCCTGATGTTTTGCAGATGGTTATTTGTTTTTCTTGTTATCTCCTTTTTAACAAACTAAATGTCAGCAGCGCCTACCTTCATGCCATCTCCTCCAGGTGGTCCAGGCAAGCCCATGTCTCCTTTCTCACCCTGAGGACACAAAAAATGTAAACTATGAGCTTGAGCACGACAACAGCTCAGCATAAACAGTATACACAACACATTCCACCATTGCTTTTGAAATATGTGACCTGTCTTATTTAATGGTTGCATTTCTGCTGTCCATAATGGCGATTGGGTGTTTTTTCTCACATTTTCAATCTTCACCCGTGTATTGGTTATGATGCTGTTACAAGGCCATAGTTGCTGTAAATTACACCAAAAACACTCACAGATTTCACCAATAGCTCCTATTACTGTTCTATAATGACCTTTAATATTTGACACCTACAATAAAACAAACAGAAAAAGAACTCATTTTATTTTTTTTTATGCCTTTCTTTTATTATGGAGGAGGTCATGCGTTTGGTTGTGTGAGTGTGTGCAGCTAATCTCATATACTACTGCTCCCATCAGTCTGGTATTTTTTGCACACATTTATGATTGTATGCGCACTCACAATATTTGAAAAACCTGTTTTATTGTAGTGTTTATACCTTCTCTGACTGCTGACTCCCGGTACTTCTTTACTGCTTGGTGGGGGCCAACAATGATCAACACCAACTTCGGTTTACCCTCAGACACAGCTAACAGTAGTGATGTGCAGCCCAGCTCTGATTTAATCCAAACCTGCATGTATGCACAAATCATCCACCCACCACCTACCCAAACTAATTATTTTCTCCAACTGAGAGACCTGCACCAACATGGACACTTCACTCTACCTCTCCCAGTCCCTGTAGGATATATTGCTTTTTCAATTATGTCGAGCGGTGTCAGCTTCCCAGATGATGTCTTTACTGTGTGTTGTATTGATAAGAGTTTTTAGTTTAAGATTAGGGAGGCTGCTGTCAGTCATTTTAAACATTCTTCCATGTGTGCTGTGTGACGGTGCAGCAAATATGGAGCATATAAGTAGCAAAACTTAAAAGTGTATTCATAAGAAGAATTCAACTTTTACCTTCTGAACTATTGTTTTTTTTCTTTAAAAGACAGCTCTCATGGAGCTCAGGATTTATAAGAGGCACAGCTGCTTTTACCTGAACATTTTGGACATGAAGAAGAACACAGAGGATTGGTCAACATTAGATCATGAAGGATCGGTCATGATGTCGGCGCGTTGAGAGATTTATTAGTAACAAATAAATAATAAATAAAATAAATTCTGAAGTCACACTAATAACGTCATAAATATTTTCCTCATTTTATGACCCAGCCTACCTGATTTATGAATGGTGCATGCAGGTGTAACCATGACTCATGCATCACTGCCTGGCATAGATCTGCACTCTGAGTGCACTCTTCTATTGATTTTCCTGGAGTGTAATTTTTTCCTGAGGGGAGTTATCTGTATGTGTATATGTACACTGATGTGTACCCACAAGTATATCTATATATGTACTTACTTTGTTGGGTCTCATTAATTTGATACAGAATTTCCTGAATTTTACATTTCACCTTTATTTCTAGCTAATGAGCAACTCAGAGGTATATCAACTATTATTTATTTATTTTTTTTTTACTGAGATAAACCTATTATAAACCTAACATTACATTTACAAAAACAAAATGAAATTAGCCTCATTTTAACAAACTGAATGCAGTGAGATCCGGTTGGGTTTGGCTTTCACTGAATCTGTGTCATGTTTATGAATTTGTGTTTACCTCATTCCCCTTTTCACCTGAATCCCCGACATCTCCACGCAAGCCCGGGATTCCCTTAGTGACAAAAGTAAAAGAAATAAATCAACTGGACATCAATTCACTGACAAATCAAATGCACTTTCAAGGTGAAATTCATTACTTTGCTGATCTCTTCTCTCCAAATCATTGATTGGACCAGACTGCTGAACAGGCAGAACTAGTGTGCAGATATATTCAGTGACATAAAAAAAAACTGATGAATGGATGTTAAGTGTACAAATAAACTGACTTACGATGAGCCCTGGCCACCCGGGGAGGCCAGCCTGTCCCCCGTCTCCCTTTTCACCCTGAATTACAAAAGAAGCCTACTGTTGGCTCACACATCAGAATTAAACCAGGCGTACACAAAGCCTGTGGCCTTGTTTGCACACATCCCACCTTTGGTCCTCTGTCTCCTCGTGTCCCTCTGACTCCAGCCTTCCCACGTTTTCCCTGTGGACAAGTTCGCCATGTTTTTCAGTGAGGCAGACACACATGAAACCTTATGTTTTATGTGTGACTATGTTCATGCAGTGGCTTTCAGAGTGGCTGATTCCATTCCCACTTTTATCCCTTGCACACACCACAATATCTGCATGAAAACTCATGTTTTAACCCTCCTGTTGTCTTCGTTTTCTGTTAACTACCTTTGTCTTCCCAGTCAAAATTGAGGTTCCCTTCTCGCTGATTATAAATCCATGAATATTTATGTATTATCACCTAATGTTGTGTTTCATCGTTTCATCAATTCAAATTCTTGCACACAATACCAGTTTTGAACTTCCATTTGCTATTTATGGCCTGACATTGACCCACCATACCCACCCACCCATGCCATTTTGTGGCCAATGAGCATTATATTGTATATATATTATATTAGATTAGATTAGATTAGATTAGATTAGACATATTGTGATACGTTTTCACAGATTACATAGTTTCAATGTCTAACAAGGACTTTTGTTTTGAAACCTTTGAAAATTTTTAGATAGTGACACAAAATACTATGCTCCCAATCAAAATTGGCTCATATGATTTATATAGTAGAGAACAAAGCATATGAACAAAATCAAGCCCAAGCAAAATACAATGCTATTCTCTGTTTCTCTGGGTCCTTTTGAAAAAATGAAAAGCAAAAAAAGATAATAAGTAAAAAAAAAGTTCACAATCTATCATGTCACATGTTTTCATGTACATGTTGGGCAGTGTGTTGTGATTTTGGCATGTGCCTTGCAAATAGATGCCCTACATTTGTGGCACACTAGGCTGGTTGTGGCATCTCTTGGTGCACACAGTTTGCACCTCTTCCTCTTCCTGGTGGCTCTTGCTTCTGATGCTTGAACATCTCTCACTCTCTTGTGTCCTGGTCGTCGAAATGCAACACCCAGGACAGCGAAAAGTCTTCAGGGGCATTGTGGCTTGGAAGATTGCAGATTCCTACTTACTTGCAGAATCTTTATGCCATAGGCTGACAGTGGATTCATTGTTGGATCTGTAGACACCGGACAGAATCGAGATACCCACGTAGGCTCGAATGTCCATTCGGTCTACCTCCTCCCAGGCGTCTTTGTACACCCATCTCTCCTCCAAGTTGGTCATGTTCATGACTCTTGTTTGGATTTCCTCTGTCAGGAACAGTTCGAAGCAGGACTTAACATCATCCACCCAGGATATGGCATAACTTGACCATTGAGTCTTCTTAATGACATTTTCTGCTGATTTTCTCCTCTCAGGTGGGGATGAACACCAGGACAAAGTCCTATTCTTTGACTGGAATGTAACCACAGCAGGAGCATCCTCTTCATCACTGGATTGTTCCCCATCAGTAGTCTCTTCATCTTGATCATGTTCTGTGTCATCCTCATCGTCTGACACCTCTTCTTCAAAGGCGTCTTCAATCTTATTTTCCTCCCCTCTCCCCTCCTCATCAGTGTCATGGTCAAAGAAATAATCTGAAGGCTTAGCTATTGTTCTGCCACAGAAATTAATTTAGAGACACACTAATACGCTAATTGTAATCTTACCCATTCATTTTTAATGACCGGTCATTTCTGACCAGGAAGAGCAAGGGTGTACATAAGTTCAATAAAACATCAAAAATTGAAAAACAAATCTCAAAATTCATTTTGTGTGTTCAGATGCATGTGTGAACAAAGTCAATGAACCTTATGACAACCAGATGAAATGAACTACATAATTTAGAGAGAGAAATTGTCCAGATTTGACCGTGAAGACAACAGGAGGGTTGAACACTTATCAAAGGCGGCATCATCACTAAGTTGTAAAAAAGTACTAGCATTAATGATATAAATTGTGACAATGTGAATATTGAACTTCTTTGATTCATTTTTTTTGCTACATCTTTATATTTACATAGAACCACATTTCATTTGCACAAATTTCACAAAAATGAAACAGAAAGCTCTTACCCTCCTTCCAACATGACCTGTCTTCCCTGGTGATCCATTCTTACCATCGTCTCCCTGTAGGGTAAAACCACAAACTGATGAGTGACAAAGCAAACGAGTTTCTTCTTGGATGACCTCTAACTTGGAAAGGAACTTAACCGCTGCAGAGATATTTTTGTGTTGCAGTTTTTAAAAAGAGCTGTCTGTAATGTAATGAATGGGACAAAAAACAGGCATTTAGGTGAGAACAGTCAATACTGAAGAGTAATTAAAACATTTTGGAAAACATTTTTAAAACATTTTGTTCACACATTCATTCAAGACTGTATGAGTGAGGATACATGAGAGCAGCCTTCACAGAAGTCTTTTACCAGCTGACATCCCCCCTTATTGGATTGGACTGATCATACTGGAGTTTCATACCGAAGCGATGACAGATAACTCAAGCGTATCACTCAGGTTTTATAGTTTATTTGTTTTGTGGTTCACCATCTGGTTACAAATCTGTGTGAATTTTAGGTCAAACAACAAAATGACCACAGACTTGTCTTTTCATGATCTGTTATTTCCCCCATAAAATTTTATGATGGATACAATTGAAGCCAGATCGAGAAGAAGAGTGAAACATTTTTACATCATCTATCATCATTTCCATTCAGTCACATGTGAGGGGGTATGGGTTACATAATTTTAATTTCCCTGAAAGATTTAGCCAAAGAAATGATTTCTAGCATATATTATCTCCATCTCTATTCACTGATATTTTGAGTGTGAAGCCATTATAACCCAGAATATGATTATATATATGCTCCAAAAACACCTGTTTGGAACATTCCACAGGTAAACAGGTTGATTGGTAACAGGTGAGAGTATCATGATTGGGTATGAAAGGGGCATCCTGGAAAGGCTCAGTCGACAATCAAAGATGGAGAGAGGTTCACCACTTTGTGAACACATGATTGTGTAAAGGATATTAATACATGGGCTCAGGAACACTTTGGAAACATGTTGTGGGTAAACACAGTTTGTCTACAAATGATTGCATTCTGTTTTTAATTACATTTTATACATTGTCACAGTTTAATAAGATTGATACCACTATCAAGCCTGTAGGAGAAATGTGAAAGCTGGACACTCGGGGAAACAAGAGACCTGCTAAGCTACTGCAAGCTAACTGGCTACTGGCAGTCGCCTCACATTTAACAGGAAGTGATGAGCAACTTTCCACCCAACTCTTGGCAAGAAAAAGAATAAATGTATTCCCCAAAATATCTTAACTACATATAACTTATCCTGTACATTGTTTGGTAACGTGTTTCAATGATTTCTTCAATTTAGTGATATTACTGTGACTTCAAATGAAGCTCAAACATGGACCAAATGATTTTTACTGACTATATATATATATATAACTGTTAAATTACACATTAGGGTGGATCACACACAACAAGAAAATCGCTGTGGAACATGAGGATCTTACCTTCTGCCCTTTCATGCCCTGTTTCCCCTCAGCTCCTGGTCTTCCTTGCACACCCTGCAAAGCAGCAATCGTTTTTTCATCATTTTGTTATGAAGATAAGTGGCTGTCGGACACACACATACACAAAATAGGTTTCCATCACTTCTGGGGACATTAAATAGCCTTACATTCATTTCCTGGAGCCCTAACCCTAACCATAACCTAACTGTAGGAGCCATGATGGATTTAGAGTAAATAGATAATTTTGTTACGTCTTATATATTTGCAATTTTGGTTATTTTTGATTGTTTATTTGTTATTTAAAAATTATGGTGATTGTGATAGGTAACATGGATGTGGGCGGTGATATGTGATAAGTTAGAAAAGCACCTTTACCTGTGGGGCGGATAGACACAATGAGTGAGAAAGGGGGTGAGTGGGTCGGCATATTTTTTGTTGACCACTGTTTTGAATGCTCTTATTGAGCGCTGTGAATTATTTTGAATATATTTTTGGCACATTATTCTGAGATTATTTATTTCTTATGATAAAAGTAGAAACGTATTTATGATCTTAGCGAGTCTTTCTTTGGAAGCGCATCATACAACTGCCAAGCAAGTGTTTTTGTATTGTGCGTATCCACACACTTACAGGAGCCCCAGTGGGACCTGGGGGACCCTGGGGTCCCATCTCTCCAGGAGACCCCTGAAAAGAACAAAGTTAGAGTTGTTAAAGGAGAAAAACAATATTCTGCAGTAGTAATTAACATTAGGATAGGGTTAGTGTTCATGCTCTTCAATAGACATTCACCTCAAATCCTGGCAGAGCTGGAGGACCTTGGATTCCTGGCAGACCATCATCACCCTGCACAGGTAATTCATTATTCAGGCAGTTTTATGGATATTTGCATCAAGAGGTATTCATCAATAAGGTGTAGCACCATGCAGACTTTTTACATGCACCTTGTCCATGTAAGGTGGATTTGTAAATGCCATACAGTGGATACATACATATAACATGAAAACTTACTAACCTGTTCCCCTGGTGGACCCGGAGCTCCTGGCTCTCCCTTAAGTCCATGTGGCCCTGGTTCCCCCTTAGCTCCCGGGTCTCCATGAGGTCCAACTTGTCCTACTGGACCCTGTCATGCAGCCAACACAAACATGTCATACAGTTACCTGAACAAATGACTAAGCCTTTTATTCAAATGAAGCCAAAACATGAGTGTTTAGAGTGAGATGCTTGGTGACTGGGCTCAAACTGCAACTAAACTTCTTTCAGTTAATGAAAAGTGCACACATCAGACACAGAAAACTGTACCACTTTAAAACTTCAGCAATCTATCTAAAGACAATATCTGCACTTCCTCAGCTGAGGGTTATCTGTTTAAATGTTAATAAACTTAAATGCAGAGCTGAGGCCAATGGAATGACATTCACTTTTCATGTATTTTGTTGCAGATAGGTAAGTTGGTTGCGTTGTTGAGAATTTGTTGATCCCTTATCTGGGCTTCAGTCTTGTAATGAAAAGACGAGCTGATGCAGTCTAAACTCAGTGCGTCCTTTGTATTCATTTAGCAGCAGCACACCACACGCTATGATGACCATTGCAACTTAAATACCACTGCAATTAGTTCAATTTCTCTCTAAATCTCCTAAAGTGCAGTCCTCGCACGAGCACTTAACCTGCTGATGCTTGCTGTGATATGACAAAGGGGAAATCTTGCATTTAAAAATGTTGCTTCAATTAGCAATACTGCCAATACAGGAAAACAGGCAAACAAACCAAATACAGTGAACAATTTTCTGATATTTGAGGATACTTACAGGTGGTCCCAGCCCCCCCATGTCTCCTCTGACACCACGTGCACCACTTATTCCCTATGTGCAAGACAAACAGAGCAAATGGCTTTCATATTATTTAGTTCCCTGCATAATTATGTTCTCATGTTACGACCTGGAATTCAAATTGATTTTATTTCTCTTTTTATTTCATTTGATTAACACAGCATGCATAATGCTTTGACGGTGCAAAATACACGGCTGGTGTGGTCCAATCCCAAGATGGTCTCAAGTTTATCTCTAGCCTCATCTCATCTCTTGACACATTCAACATTCATGACAGCAAACAAGGGAAAATTTCAGCAAAACACAAATATAAAGTGTGTCAGTACTGACAAAGATGTCGATGTGAGGATGGTATCATTGAAAAAATCTGGCACAGTTTACCACTTTTGCCTCGTTCATGTCTCTCATGTCATGTTCCATTGCACCATACATTCTGATTTGGCATCTCAGCTTTTATGATTCCATCACAAGCACAAGTTTTACTTTACATCTTGTCTCTGTTCAGTGACTGGAGTGACTGAAATTGGGGCACAGTCACACAGTGAATCTGTCCACAGACAGACATACAACACCTGGCAAAGTACTCAAAACCACTTCTGTGATTATTCCTGTAACAATAGGCTTCTCCGGGTCCACATTTTGCTGTGCCATTTGCCACTGTGGTGTCCCAGAAACAGTGACAGCGAAGAGGGCAGACAGGAAATAGGAGGGAGAGAGAGAAGGTCATGACATGCAACAAGGGCAGCGGCTTAATGGTGCTCCGAGAGGTATTCAAAGCTTATGATCTTCATTTTTTTAAAACCTAGCCCTGCTTTGTACTTCTCCACAAGCATATCCCTGACCAGTCTGGTGAACTCCTTGGTATTCATGATTGTGTTTGTCTAGTCTGTAACAAACTCTGAGGCCCTTTCTGAGCAGGTGTGTTGAGATTACATTGCACACAGGTGCTTAATAAATTACGTGATCTCTGAAGGCAGCTGGTTGCACCTGAAAACCATAGAATATTTCCCTCCACTTCAAAATTATATACTTTTTCATGTTGGTCCATTTCATTCAAGCCCCAATGTGGAAACAGCTAAAGGGCTGAACACTTATACATGCCACTATAACTCTACTGCACACTAAGCTGTACAAAAATGGAGTCGGCGTTTACCTGAGGACCTCTTGGCGCTGGAGGTCCAGTCATTCCCATAGGGCCAGACTCCCCCTGACAAGATGGATGAAAGCATTTTAATGCCATTCGTGTGACATTTATTCTCATTTCACTGATTTGATTCAAGCACAGCACTGTGGGTGATAAAGTGTATATGTGGGAGAAGAATTAGAGAGAGCACAGCATGTGTCTGGTGAGGCAGGGGTCCAATCTCAGCCAGGTGATTACTGAAAGCCAGCACTGATAAGTCCCTCTAACATTTTGTCATCAGCAGCTGTTCTGTTTGTCCACAGTAGAAACCTGGAGAAGTTACCAAAAGTGCACGCTCGTGACCTTGAGCACAGTTACTCTTTGAGAGGTTTATTCTGCAGGAGAGAGATTTTCTTGTGAAAGTAAATTCTTTCTAAATATGCACTGATGCAGAAGAAGTGAACAGAATATGGCTGTTGATTCTGCTCTTGTTAAGCAAGTGACAAAAAATTATGGATCTTTTCCAAAATTCCACAAATTTGGATTTATTCTGAAATCATTTTTAAGAAAATAAACTAAAATAAGCTAAAACTAAGATTAAGTGCAATCTGACTTATAGCTGATGAGGATTTTGTGTTGAACAAAACAATAACTGTGTTAATCATTAACACTGTGAGCGTATGACAGAGTCTTCTTATTGAAGGACAATGATATTACCTTCAGGCCCTGAGGTCCATCTAGTCCCGGGGGTCCCCGAGGGCCCGTGATCCCCTAAAATAAGCACAAACACAGAAAAGCTGTGACATCACTTTGAACATGTGTGGAGGCAGGAAAAATGGGTAAAAGCATGCATCTGTCAGATGGATCAATAAATGTCAATCCCTGGTGTCAACCGTTCAAATAAAGGTTAATTTAAAGGCTGCTGATAGCAGTGTGTCATCGGTAGCATCAGTAAAACTTGGGAACAAACTCACCTGTAACCCCGCAAGACCAGCAGGTCCCACTTCACCCATCAGCCCCGGTTCACCCTGTTCAACAGGAAGAACATGGCATCAGGAGCAGTTCAACTCATCAGTATTTGGTGTCAAACATTTCAGCTGGCACACACAACACACAATTACCAGAAAAGTGAGGCGTGCTCACCATTAGTCCAATGTGGCCCTTCTCCCCCTTTGGACCCCTTTCGCCATTTTCCCCGAGGTCTCCCCAAGGGCCTTCTCGACCAGACAAACCTAGAGGTCCAACCTCACCCTGCCGACAACAACCACAGAGTCAGAGTCAAAGCAACACTGTCATCGTCCTCATCAGAGAAGCTGTCCATTCACCCAGTTCAACAAACTAACGTAAAGCACTACACTGACCTTGTCCCCTTTGGGTCCAGGATCTCCAGTTTCACCAGGATGCCCGACATCACCCTGCAGAAGAGACATGAATGTGAGTCTGGAGTTGAGAATCTGTCTTACTGCATGCGGGAACAAAAACAATTATTCAGCAGTTTGCGAAATATTCTTATTAACTTTGTGGCAGAGAGCTGGATGAGACGATTGATACCAGATGATGAAAAATGAAGCTGCGTTGTTGTTTCTCCATCTTATCTCTTGCTGGTAATTTGTTTCTGTTTGCTTTTGTTTTGCTTGCATTCTAAATCAAAGGCTCAACCCTGAAGCCTCCATGGATGAAAAACTCCAGCCACATCTGACTGTTTCTCCAGACAGCTTTTTACATTCATTGACAAGCTGAAAAATTGCTTTTAAAAACACCAGTAATGACTTTAAAAATCAATGACACACTCCATTAATACTCTGCTGGACTCCATACACGTTTCTTTCTTTTTTTTTTTACTCCTGATGCTTCAAGGTACATTTTGAGGTTATAGAAGGTACATTTCATCGACATTTGAAAACCCTTGCAGGAGTTAAGCACTGCCATCATCGCATCATTGGGAACATTTTAATTTCATGGTTTATGTAACAGTGATGGTGCTTTAATGCTTTTCACACTGTTTTTATATGTATTTCATGGAGCACCTGAAATACCTTCATGCTGACAATAATCTGTGATACTAACAAGACATAAAAAAAGTACGACATGCACATCTGTTTACCATAACAGTTTGTGTTTTGCCATGAAGTAAACAGGGTGGATACAATGGTGATGTGATGTGAGTCCTTAAATTCTTCACTGAATTGGAAAATCACCTCCTGTGGAGCTGTTCTGTCATTTATGAGACAGCAGGTGGACACGGGTGAGAACATCTGCAAGCATTTTAAAGTGACGACCCTCTTTGCGTAATAAGCAGGTAAACCACACAGACCTCTTTCCCCTCTGGTCCAGGCGGTCCCTGTAAGCCTTTTGGGCCCTCAAGTCCTCTCTCTCCCTGGAGCCCGGGAGGACCAGGTTTCCCACAGGACCCTACGTCCCCCTGTCAAACATGGCAACGAAAGAAGGCAGGAAATCAGGCTTCTCATTGCGAGCCGTCAAAGGGTTTTGTTCCCTCACACCTCAGCCTCCAGACTGTTCCACAACATTAAAGAAAATCCACTTGGCCTCACGCTGCACAAAACAAACATTGTGATTCCTCAAGCTGCTTGTGCTATGAACAAGCAGTGATGTAAAGACTCAGGAACGATGCTGCTGTGGTCACTGACCTGGTCTCCTTTCCGTCCAGGTGGGCCTTCAGTTCCTGTTTGGCCATGGAGACCCTGATGATTCAAAAGTCAGAACATCCATCAGTTGAAAGGAAAATGTCCTCTGCTGGTCCACATGGAGATGAAAAACCATCACGTTCAAAACCTGCTGATTCTCTCTGTGACTGCGTAAAGGCGATAGAGACTTTCCCCCTCATCTTATCTACTCTCATCTCTGTCTCAGTCACACATTTTTATTTCTCAAAACATCTCAGGAGTATCAGACTCCACAATAGCTGACCATAAAGTTCTGAATGGATGCTCCTGTAAATGAGATACACGTTAAATCACAGGTTTATGACCACACTTTATTTTGAACGTATGTGAGTTTTTAGCTGTAGATCTCTGGAGGGGTTCTATTTTTCCCTGCTGCTCTATATGACTTGTAACATCATTTTTATTCCTTTACTTAGTCTCTTAATGTATTATCTTTATAATAAAGGAAGTGCTAGAAAACATAAGGCAGGTGAAGAAATAAATCATTGGAGATTGGATATATAGAAATATTCCTTTCTTTGCTTTATGAAACTAAACCAACCTGTGGTCCATCTTGTCCTGTGGGGCCAGCATCGCCAGGTGGGCCAGGCAAACCCTGGAGGTCACAGCATCAGTTCAGAACTCCACATGAAGGAAGGTCACATAGATGAAACTGACAACTGCATGCGCATAAACCAAAGAGGCCAGGCGCTGAGCCGCAAGTGAGCACATAATGAAATAAACAAATAAATGGCTCACACACTGCAGGGCCCGCCGAGTCGTGTATCTGAGATGGTGTTGTGCACTGATGAAGACCAGTTGTGCTCAAAACACTTTGGTGCAGCCATTTATTTGTTTATTACACAGACAAAACTCTCAGAATAAAAGACTTGTATCACACGGTTCTCATGTGAACTGTGGTTTACCTTGTGTCCTTTTTCTCCTGCTGCTCCTAATAATCCATCAGCACCCTGTGGGCCCTGAGAACATCCAGCAAACATGTGGTCAAATAACTTGTTTATGTGCTTGGTTTTTACAATGTGATGACGGATCAACCAGGTGGTTCACACACTTGTATTTAGATGAAAATATCGCTGGATTTTCATCCAGACTACAAGAAGTGTGGAGTATATAAGTAAAAGCAGCAGTTGATGGTAGGTACCCACTCACTGGGATTCCTACTGGCCCCTGTGGTCCCTGAGGTCCTGGGGGTCCTTGGCTTCCCCTCGGTCCAGGTTTTCCAGTTGTCCCATCAGCACCTGGGAGACCTGGAGGACCCTAGAAGTCACACAAGACAGGCATTCAGACTGAAGCTTTTTGAGCGGGAATTGATCTTAAAAATCATGTCATGGCAGTAATTTAATCATATTTTAATGTTATCAGTGATTTCGCCTGTAATCTGTACATTTCTGCACATTTTGTGTCTGCTGTTGCTTCAGTCTGTCTTTCCTATGCAGTTTTTCAATAATATTCAGTCAACTGAAGCTAACTTCAGTTGAAATTAGTTGGTTTATTTTCATTTTAAGAGGCGGTTGACAGATGCATGTCAGCACATAAACAAATAGACAGACACAAACTGATAAGTTTGACTTTGACTATCCGTACACATCAATATGTGCGGCCAAGGAATGAGAGCTGATAAGTTCCTAATTTAGTGAGCTCAGTTAATGGACTGTGAGTAAAACATTATGAGCAGGTGTTGCAGGGACATCAGTGAGAACCAATCAATTACATCGCCTGTTTTCATTCAATTTAGGAGCAGTGGACTTTTAATGACTGAGTGAATTCTCCTCAGTTAAACAGATGCATTTGTTCAGATTAAATCATATTTACTGCTCTGCAATGCTACTGAAATGAGGCTTTCACTGTGTGTACAGCAATGCTGATCAAAAGGATCTTCAAGCATATGAAAAGCCTGAATGGCTTCAGGAATATGCAGAACATTGGATTCAATAGCTTTTTTTTTAAATTCAGATGACAACACCAGCTTTTCACTTCTTTGATATGCAGCATTGTCGTGATGTTGGACACCAAACCTGAACTTTACTGCCAAAGAAACCCCCTCTCTCATCATCTCTCTTCACAATGACTCATATTAATAAAGTGGAGCAAAAGGACAAGAACAAAACTGTGTGCTTCCATTTAAAACACCAAACATACGGCCCCATCACACACAATGATGTGCTATTGTGTCATTCACTCCTATGAACTTGACTTCACTGTGAACTGTAACTTACTGGTGGGCCCCATATCCCTTTGGGTCCTTCGTCTCCAGGTCGACCCTGAGGAACAACAAAAGCCGCACTTTAGTCGACGGCTGATTCGGAACAGAAAGATGAAAAACATGGTCTGACGGTTCTGAAAGAACTAATGTACAGTTTTTAAATGTCTGTTTTTAGTAGATGGCTCCATTTCTGTCATGCCAAAAAAACAACAATAAGTAAATTTCCACCAAGCTCTTCTGAGCAGCTTCCATTACAAATACTTGCACTTCATCCCTTGGTGTTAGTGGAATGCAAGCACACTGTTTAAGCTCTATAAAGTGCTTTACATTGTCCAATATGAAGCTACAGTGGGTGCTAAGTTAATGCTAAAGCTAACTGAAAAAGCTCAAGGCTGAGACACTATCATCCAAAAGAGGGACCATTGAAAATACATTTACTGTAACAAAAGAATTTCTTTACGGACAATAAGTGGTACTGTCCAATACTGACTCACTATTAAATGATTAAAAACACTGGCATTACAGTTTGAGACAACATGTGGGGGAAGCAAAACATTTACTTCTCTCTGATTTAGGGCCCAAACCTTCAAACAGTATTAAAGGTTCCTCTCACCTGAGGTCCCCGGGGTCCCTTCTCTCCAGGGAGACCCCGCAGACCCTGAAAAAGAAAAACAGACAAGTCAGAACATGCTGATCACACCCACAGCTCACACTGCTGTCTGAGCACCGTGGGACCAAATAAGGAAGAGGAGGTCCAAGAGGAGGATGCAAAGACGTGTGTGATGTTCCTTACTAGAGGAGCTCCTGTTTCACTGCGACCAGGCTTTTTCTCTGCTGTGGTGTTGTGAATCTCTATCAAATGTATATCTAATGCTGTTCAGATACAGTTTTATACCCTGCTCTTTACTTCATATTAACCTGCATGCTGTATAACATATACAGCACACACTGTAATCAGTTATGTCCAATCGCTGCAGTTTAATAGTAAAAAGGGAGGGGGGAGCGGGCATCCTCGTCTTTTCCCCATGTGCAGTGTGAAACTTTTAGAGGTTATCCCTTTGGTGAAGCATTAAGTGTTCTAATCTAGTCAGTGCATCATTCTCTATAGCAGATTTTAAGTGCTGAGCATAAACGTCCAACTAAGCATGTAAAATGCCTTTCTTTTATTTTTGGTTGCTTGGTAAGAGATGTACAGTGTGATGGGATTAAACGGTCTGAGTTTTCATTTGCCACTCCCCTCACACTTCACCTGGACGTCGGACAAACAGAACGTTTTTTAATGGACTGTAAATCCTGAATAGGACTGTACTGTAACGCCTTTAAAAAGGTTTCAAAATGTCACTTTTTGACAAAAAATGTTTCCCACTGGCTCTGTCTACTACCCAGAGCCCTCATTACATTTTCGTGTATTCCCTCTGAGGATAAATTGTGAACATGATATGTCTAAAAAACATTTTCAGCAAAACCTCACTCAGTTCATCCATTTGTCCCTTTTGTTGACAGGATCATTTTCTTCCATGATGACTGTGGCTTTCAATGCCGTCAGTGATGTGGGCAATAGCACTCAGTTCACCACCACTATTTAGTATCCAAGCCAGCAGCTGATGAATCCACCTCCTCAGCACTGTGTAACTTTACTCCATGACAGATTGATGGATTTCACCACAGCGGTGGGTAACCATGTGAGTGAGCAAAGAGTGTGTGCAATGACACTGCGGGGAGGACTGTGGACAAGAAGTGAACTTCAGAGAAAAGTCCTGCTTCCATTACTGAAAGTAACTCTTTCCATGCAAGAGGGACTTTCTTATTCCCCAATCTAACCAACCAAAAGAGGAGGATTGATTTGAAAGCGTGAAGAAACTCTGACAAGTTTCAAGAGGAAGGTTTGACCTTTCAGCTTCATAGTGAAAAGTTTGGTTTTGGATAGGCTGCTAGGCTATCATCTGTCATATAAATCAAACATATATGACGTCTTTTTTCATTATTATACCTATATGAACCTGTAACGAAAATACTGTTGAAACAATGCTCATGTGTAAGAAAGACATCTTAAAAGAATAGCAGCTTTCAACCACAGCTAGCCTGATATTAACCTGTATGAAATCAGTGAGAGCGTGCTTACTGGCAAACTGAGGATTGTGGAACAGAGCTGTAACATGTGAAGACCACTGTGAAGACGTCACCTGGCACTCTGGATTGCAGGGGACAGGTGGGAAGGGCATTGATTGGAGCAATTTATTTGTCCTCTATCAGTTGAACCTGTGATCTCGCTCTGCCTTCAGATTTGCCACCAGTGGCCCCAACAAAATCAATCACTGTGACCTGCTCGCCTCCATAAACAGCCGGTCCCTGCACACCAGCTGCACGCTTCACTGGTTTACTCGATTTTTCCAGCCGTCCTCGGTGTGACCCACACATATAGCTGCTGTCTTAATCAAATCCTCTGAACAATACTCAGTCCTACTCTCATATACCCCTTAACAGTTCCCAGAGGCTGAAAGATAGGAAATAAACAAAAATGGACTGCAGACACTTACTGCAGGTCCTGGCTTCCCAACAGGCCCAGGTAGACCTCGTAAACCTGGCTCACCCTGGTGCAGAAGAAAAAAGAACAGTTTATTATTGTTCACAGTTAATGTTGTGGTGTTTTTCCTTCCAAAGAAATTATAACAGAACATCTAAAAAAGTGCTCACTCACCTACATTTTCAATTTCCTCCTGATTAACAATCTCACCTACTACAAATGGCTTTTCACTCTCTGAACTCTGCTGTTTGCCATCCTCGACTGTTCTCACGCACAACAACATGTTTGAGGCTCCCCTCCCGTTCCTGTCTTCAATCAACAGAGCTCACCTTTACATGGCTTTAATACTCGAGACAGGTGGGACAAAGATGGCCTTACCCTTTCTCCTGTGAACCCTGGAGGCCCACGCATGCCCACGTTCCCCTGGATACCCTGATGGCAGAGCGAACAACAGATGGGAAAAATTAATGTCACACAGGCTCATCCAGCACCTCACAACATTTGCCAGAAAATTGTAGGGATCCATATCAGTGACACATCTTACAGGCTACGCTCATTATTTTCATTTTCTAGAACATTAATCAGCTGTTTGGAGTATTAGAAGATGGGTAGATTGAGAAGTTTGACTTGTAGGGAAATACTTTCTCGAATTTATTGAAACCACCTTTGTAATATTAACAGCCTGGATTCTTCATGCATTGTCTCAGCATGAATTAACAGGACATAAATGACTGTAAATTCAGTGAACAATGTCCATTTCCAGCAGGAAAAACAGCCAATTGTGCGTGTGAGGACATAAACACCCATTTATGTCATGTTACAAGCTATCTATACTTAAACCAATCATTACACAGCAATTTGTTGACTCTGAATCAAAATCTGTAAAAACAGTCCCGCTGTGTCATTTTCTTAGTAAAAGCTTCTGAATGACTTACACATACACGTACAGGTAACAATCTGCGCGGTCTTAAAAGTGTCTGTATATGTTGTAAAAAGGTAGTGCAGGTGCATTCCTTGTATCTGCCCCGCTGAAGAATCACTTACATACATGCCTACTGGGCCCTGAGGTCCCTCCACACCTGGCTTCCCTGTGAAACCCTGCAAAAACACACGTGACACACATATCCATGTAACACATAGTGACAAAAAAAACCACATATGCAGCAGATATCTGTGTGTGTTGATGTAATGGAGGTCATGACAGCTCTATGGCTGTGGACTGACCCCCTCTCCTGGGGGTCCTGGTAATCCTGGAGGTCCTGGTTTCCCTGGTGGCCCCTGTCAGATGAAAATACTCCATCATCAAAGGTCCAAAGTACCAGTCGATATAATCAGTTTTTCTGTTCAGCCAATCAGTTTGCAGGACTGCGTGGACATTACATCAGCTCAAACACCTTTATGGACCACTGACAGTGAAAAGAGGGATGCTGCTGGTCAAGCTGTACTTTTAAAGAAATGTTGCTGTCTGACTGGAAGTTTGATTGATAACACCACGATGTTTCAGCTCAGCTTTCTGTTGGCTTAAACATTAGTTCCACGGGAAATAGATTTTCAGTGGACCCAGTGGTTCTTCTTCAAGCTACAAGCCTCAGATGATCTGTTCACCTGCCTGGCTGCCTCGTCTCTTCAGTTTCTGCCTTCCCAATGACGCAACCACAGAATGATAACAAAAGCTTACCGGAGAACCTGGTGGGCCATCTGCTCCTCTGTCTCCAGCAATTCCTTGAAAACCCTGAGAAAGTAGCAGAGTAAGAAAAGAAGCCAGTTAACAATACAAGAAGTGAAACGGGACAGAGTGCCATTGCTAGTTGTTGCTGACCAACAATACAAAAGTGCAAATTTCTGGACAAACTATCATTTATTTCGATCAATTTGCAGCCGTGCATAGAGCTGTTAAATTATTGCTATAAATTAGCTGAATCAGTATAGTTGCTTAATCTGCCCTTTAATTGTTTCTTGGCCATTTCATCTGATGGGATTCATGAGGCTACAGCCTAACTGTCAGTGTGGGTAATGTATTGCTGATTAAGAGTTTAATTTCAGACTTTCACAACCTCCATTTCTCATTGTTAACTTGAGCAACTTTGTTTCATTGAAGAGAAATTTTAATGCCACAGTATACATTGATATTTCATTCCAACTTTGGGGCTTTGGGCTTGTGTTGTTCCCTTTCCTGTTTCAACACAACAATGATTTTCCCAGCTTGGTGAACTGGCCTGTACAACCTCATCCAACACCCTCCAACATCAGCGTTGGGCCTCACTAATGCACTGATGGGAGCAAATCCCTGCAATCAGGTTCCAAAATGTGGTGGAAAGCCTGAAACCAGCAGAGTGGAGGCTGTCATAGCAGCAGATTAATGGCCATGGTTTGGAACGACCATGGGTGCAATGATAATACTGCACATACTTTTGGCCAAACACTGACTAGCTACATGCATGCATACATAATAAGTCTGTGTGTTATACAAACACACATGAACTTACATGAACTCTGATCAGCCCCTGCCGCTTGCAGTGAGCTCACCTGATATCTTAAACCGCCTAGTAGCAGGTTCTGTCCTGTTAAAACTTTTTTTCCCCATTGGTAGTGTTTGTTGTGTTTGCCTGCTCATGAATCAATAAAATCTCTGTTACTTAATCCTGAGCTGTCTTGTAAAACTGTAATCATGTGTTTTTATTCTACTGATGCCTGCAGCTTGCGGCAACGAGCCAAAGAAAGTTGAGCTGGAGGGATGATGTCATGAGCTGAACACTGAGGTCACTGTGAGGCTAACAGTCTTACCGTCAGCCCTTTACTGCCCACACTGCCAGCTGCACCTGCAGGCCCCTGAAACACAGAAAGACAGAGAAAAGACCAACAATGCAATTTTTCCGCACAGCAGAGGTCACTCAGAGTGCAACAAGTCAACTTCATCACTTAAATGAATTCAATAACGAACTCAGAATTTGACTCTCCATCTTATCAAGACATTTCATCTTTAAAGTAGGAATGCCACAATTTGGGAAATACGCTAACTTGCTTTCTTGCCAAGAGTCAAATGGGAAGATTCTCATTAAATATGAAGCTACCACATCAACAAACACCATCAACAATATCCACACTTTTAAAAATGATTGCAATCTGAATAAATTAAGGCAACCATATGGTTGAGGTTAGGGAAAGAAAGTGGTGATGTTAAAGATGTTAAATAGCACACGTTAAACAATTTTGCCATCGCCACACTGGTAGCCATGCTATGCTGGTGCTCCGCCGTCCTCTTCTCACACCCACTTTGCAGCTTTCATGCTGTCACGTCCAAAGAGCCTTGCAGCAGCGAGGTGGCAGAATGATATGACAGATTACTGTGACATAAAGCACTGGAAGTAAATGGGAAACCAGGTCTGTTCAAAGGTTAAAAAAATCTCAAGGGGATTTATGTGCTGGACAGTTTGTTGGATCTGGCAACCTGAGGGTCACGACAAGACTCCAGAGGATGTATGAATTTAGCAACTCAGATACAACATGTTACTTAGTTAGCTTTAGAGGAGCCGGAGGAGGCACTTTGCAACCTCAGGACAGTTTCAGATGAGCTGTTTCCCTGTTTCCAGTCTCTATGCTAAGCTAACTGTCTCCTGGCTGTAAGATAAGAGAGCGGTATCAATCTCCAAGCTAAACCTTTGGTGAGAAAGCAAGTAAGCATTTTTCCTAAAATGTCGAATCAATTTCATAAAAACTGTTTTTCATTTGTTTCTCCACATTTTCTCAAAATCAAGACATTTTAAAATGGAATCACCCCAATTTGCAAACAACAATTGTTTTCATTAACTATGAATGTGTTGTTCCCAGAGAAGTTCCCAGAAGCCAAGTGCAAACAGCCCAAAATGATATAAAACAAAGAAAAGCAGCATGTTCTCTCATGTGAGAAGCTCATACTGAATGACGGGCCCAGCATGGGCTCTGCACCACTCACAACTCAACACAGTGTTACTGTACTGCACAAAGACTGCCTCCTACTGCAAGTACCACATACTGCAAGAGTAACCTCCACCCAACCTAGGAGCCAGTTTTGACAGTTTGAGGGCATTTCTATCTTAGCAGTCTTTCGGCATGTCACTCCTTTAAGCTTGCATCTAACGGCCTTAAAATGTTGTAATTCAGAGAAGCATCTTTCTTTAAACAAGTGTGTGATGATGTGCACACATATCCCCAGTTTTGCACTCCAAACCACACAGAATGCAAGATGAGTAATGAGATGTGTGTGAAATCCACATTATTACATTAAAAAAAAAAAGATTCACAGAGTAGTAAGTGTGGAACGTAGCTGACACACAGACACAAACACGGCATTTACAGGTGATGGGATTGAAATATGATAGAGAATGGGAACCTGTGTACCAGGCTTTCCTTCAGCTCCCTCTGGTCCAGGTGGCCCTGGCAAACCCTGAAAGGGACCAACCAAAGACACACACACACACACAAACACACACATGCAAACTGCTCATCCCATGGAACTCTTTCCACTGTGTAGAATATCTAAACATTACTCTTGTACAATGTGAGTAAACAGGTTTAATATACAGTATGTTTAAAAGGTTGATCTAGAACAGGGATGTATACTGTAGCTGATGATATAAACATATATTCATACAAGCTTTAAGGTTTTAAGGTCATCAGATGCTCTGATTATGACAAATCTGCTTAAACAAGATAAAAAGTGTGGAAATAAAATCCAACGTTATGTATGAAGATGCTAAAATTAAGACCTCATCATTTCAAATTGTATGAAAATGTAGCTGCTCGTATGGTTTTGTATTTGTAACACCAATAATAAAGACCTGCATTTTGATGCTTAGAAATTCGGCTTGACTACATTTTAAAATCATGTCCAACAGGCTTAAAGTTTACCGATGGGCCTGGCTGGCCGGTGTGACCCCTCTGTCCAGTCTGACCCTGGGGAAAAGTCAAGAGAGAAGAGGAGATCAGCAGCGAATACAAAGCAACTTACACACCAGGCACCTAAAGCCAAGCTATCTATCAGGAAAAAGAATTTGAATGCCAGCCCTAATTTGGCAATATGATTAACTTTTATCTTCATCTATTATTATATGAATACCTTGTTCCCTCTGGGTCCTGGTTTGCCACTTCGTCCATCCGGTCCCCTGCTCCCCTTCAAGAAGGTTCACATATTAGTGCCTGTGTGGCTAATATGTGAACCACACGTATAACACTTCCTCCATAGGTGCTTGTGTTGTAATAAAGATATTTTGTCTCTGAATTCACAAAAATAATGAACATGGAGCTAATTTCAATTTTGCTTATTTGTAGAGATTTCTTTCATCATTATTAAATCACAATCACCTTTACAAATACACACATTCACAGACACTACACTCCCTGACCAGTAGGTGGTGCAGAGAGACTGCAGGAGAGACAGAAGCAGCAGAGGAGCCACATGTAGAGAACAGTCTGGTACACTAAGCTATGTAAAGCAAAGTTGGTCAGCAGTTTGTTTCCTGTGCTTCACTCACCAACATAACAACATTTACAACAGAAAACACAATTTTATATCTCTATTCATTCATTTCAGATGAAAGCATGGCAGCGATGTAGAATACCTCAAAACGGACACCAACAGAACACAAACACAGACACTTGTCATCCCTGGAGGCATTAGTCAAACTATAAATTGTTCCTTTTTTTAACGATCTAAGTCGAAAAGTTTTGACTTAAATCACATTTTATCATAAGCTGCTATTCTTTAACAGCTGATTAAAGCTTTGGTAGAAGGTTAAACGTGAGATGAGTGACTCCAATGAAAACTTGAATTTCACATACAAACATGTTCACTGTGACTTGCATGCTGCAGGAAAAGGCCTATATTATGTTTTGCTTTTCTGATTTAAGCCATGAAATACCCCTGTGGAGTGCAGACACAGTCAGGAGCGTGTTAAATTCATCTTCTTGCAGTTATTCACTCCACAATATCAGACTGTTAGGTTAACAGGCAGGAGGCCATGTTTCACAGTTAAATGTAAAGTTTGGATCAACATATGAAGTCATCTGGGTTCAGACGCACAAATCATCACTGACCTTTAACCCACGGCTGCCCTGTTTCCCCTGAGGGCCGCTTTCTCCATTTGTGCCCTGAATGATAAAAATATAAAATCAGTCAAGCTTATCTCCTGTTTCTCCTTCACCAGGCAGCTTCTTCCTCCTCGTTGAGAGAGCATGTAACATAATGTTAGGTTTGTTTATTGCCTGTGTAAATCTACTTGTTCTCAAAGTTTGACATGCAAAATAGCTTTCATATTAGTTTATAATAATAACATGAAAAAGTACTGTTTTCCCAACAATACTATCAGAATTATACCAGAAAAATTGGAAAAATTGTGCATTTTTTAATTTGCTGTTTTAAGTTTGACCTTCTTGGTGTTAAAAATATACAATGAGCATCAAATTTCATTCTTAGTCAGCAAACATCACAGTGCTGCACACTGTACCTCTGCGCCTGTGGGGCCATGCTGGCCCTTGGTGCCTGGGAAACCTGGGAAGCCGATGGGGCCCCTCTCTCCCTGAGGACCACTAATACCTGCTGCCCCTTGAATACCCTGAGATAAAAAACAGAAAGAGAAATTTTCTCACTATGAAAATGCACGGTCATATTATAGACATGAGATGTTAAGGGATAATTTTGCCTTTTGGGAATTATGTGTATTTGCTTTTCTGGAGTCACCCTGAGGTTGCTGGGCAAAAAGGAGAGACTCGAGGGAGTAACTGTGCCCGGTCAAGAAACAGTCCCGCACATAACCCCGTAAAACCACACACCAACAACAGCTTGAATGACTAAATCTGTTCTTAAGTGGAACAGAATTTTCTTAGGTATGAACGAAAAGGCACGAGCAGTCCGGCCCAGACGTATGAGTCACGCACATCCAGTCTGCTTAAACTTCATTTCTAAACTTAAATTTAAAGTAAGCCTTCGCAGTTACCCAAGACAGTCTTCTGTGCATATCACACATGTTAAAACACATTTAGTTTCGACAATCTTCAGGACTGATTTGTTCATTTAATAATGGTATGCAACTCGACATGCAGACAGCCTTATATGGCAGCTTTAGGGGTGTAGATTTTACTAATGATGAAATCTCACAAATATGCACCTCCTTATGACACTCATTTACAGCAATACCAAAATATTCTAGCATGTGTCATTTAATGATTTTGCATAATTAAACAAACAAAAAAAACATGTTCATTCGTGAGTTTTAGAGGCGCTGGTGGGCAGACTTTGTTAACTTTGGAAAGAACCAGAGTAGCTGTTTCTTTGTGCTAAAATAAGCTAGACGGCTGCAGGCTGTAGCTTCAAACAGCATTTCCTCTACAAACATACTAACAAGCATATTCCCTTATGTAGCTCTATGTCAGTGTTATCAAACAGAGTAGCTGGCTCCTACTTTGTCGCCTTTAGGTCCTAGATCCCCTTTGTCCCCATCTGGTCCTCTGTTACCCTGTAAAGAAGCGAATGGTCAAAGGGAGGTTCAGCCAACAATGTTTTGCAGTAAACATGTTTGTAAATCAACCATGAGCACGTACCGTTACCCCGGGAACACCCATAGGACCCCGTTCCCCTGGCGCACCCTGTAAATAATCCCAAAAAGGATGATGATGGATTAAATACTTGGGTCAACAAGCAAATCTGCAAGCAAATTATTCAGTGCAGACAAGTAAAATGATCCCATTCCATATTGAAATCGTTTCAAAGATTAATTGTCTAGAAAGCACATTATTTTGAAGGACTTCTAAGGGAATAAAAAATAAATCTGTGGAATGAAGCGTGCAAAGACTAAATAAGAAACACAGCGGCTTCAGTGTCTCACAGCATCACGTCACGCTCCACAGAGACAAGACCACCAGCAGAGGGCACTGTGAGGCTGCAGTGTGCCATCAGGGTGCTTGCAGAGATCAATGAGCGAATATATTTAAAGTCTGTCAGTGTGAATGAAAAGGCACGTTCATCTGTGGTGACAAAAGGTGGAACGTCGATCACAAACCCTGCAGACGATGGCCTGTAACGCTCTCACATACATCAGTCTGTTCGTATACAGTGTGAACCTTCATGTATTGACTGGAATATAATGATGTAATACCCTGGAGAATACGTTCAACTGCAACTCACCATGGGCCCCTCAAAGCCAGGATCCCCCCGGGCACCAACGGGCCCCACCGGACCCTGATATTAAAACAAAAAGAAAAGAAACAGCACAGGGGAGAAAATGATACGATCCTGCATTTTCTTTTCAACTTCTCCTTGTGCTCATTCACCTTATCTGTACAACAGATACAAGTCAGCCTAAAGAAAACCTTTTCTGTCATCCTCCTCCTTCCCATGCAGAATAAAACTGAAACCAAAGCCCTCTTCAATTTTTATCAACCATTTATAAAACAGGAGAAATTAGTGATAAAATGAGCCACAGTGAATATCATAAAATGGAAACAACATATTGATGATAAAAGTGAATTATTAATTGTAAAATACTCTTAATGGTTAATGAAATTAATGTATCTGTCACAGTATCACTATCAGGGTTATGACTGTGTGACTTAAACTATTTGTAGTCTGTTCAAGATTAATCATTAAATCTCCTGAGCACTTTTTGAGGTTTAGAATACAAAAGAAGAAGAAGAAAAAAGGATCACAATGAAGTTTAAACTTACAGGTTCTCCTTTAGGTCCAGGACCACCTGTCAGTCCTGGATGTCCCTGTCAAGATGCACAGATTGACTTTAACCTCCTGCACTTAACTGGCTGCAGAGTGAACGGAGCAGCAGCCAAAAATCCACATTAACAGTCCTGCCTTGAACTGTACTCACTTGGGGTCCTCTGAGTCCTGGAGGTCCAATCTGTCCCTCTAAACCTGGAGGCCCCTAGTCGCAAGAAAAGGAAGGTAACACATTTTAAACCAAACAAAGTGTCTGAACCCTTCCAGCAAGCTGAAACTGCAGCATATATAACCTAACAAAATGTATACCTGTGGTCCTTTGGGTCCGACACTGCCAAGAGAGCCCATGTCCCCCTGAAAGAAACAAGAAACGACTGATGCACCTGAGTAACCTGCAGATTGTGGAAACTCTGTTTGATGTCTATGAAAGTCTCCAGGCATGACGTATAAAATCAAAATGCTGCATTAGCTTCGGTTTTAATTTTACACATATATTTTCTACACTCATCAACAATTTGGATAATCCATCAATCATTTCATTAATCAAACAGAAATGCCAAATATTCTCTGGTTCCAGCTTCTGAAAAGAGAGAATTAGTTGCTTTTCTTTGTCATACATCACCGTAAACTGAATATCTTTGAGGTTTTGGACTGTTGGTTGGACAAAATCTTACCCTTGACCCATTAACTCCTTGAGCACCGACTCGTCCTGTGAAACCTGGTGCGCCCTGTGACACACAAACAGTAATATTAGATATATTGATAATTGGCACTAACGGACAAATATTTTGTCATCTGATCTGCCTGCTTACCGTCGGCCCTGGCAGACCTGGAGGGCCATCGAGTCCACCTTCCCCCTGACAACAGCAAGTTCATAAAATGAATGGATATACTGTCTGAAACGCTGTCCATCAGTTCAGCCTCTCACTGTGCGAATAATTCACCCACAATAGAAAATAATTTAGTTTATTAAACTACAGTGAAATTTGTATAAAACCCAAATACAGACAACACACCATACATAACTGTGGTGTCAAATATTTCCTTTGTTTTTGTTTCCTCGACATGGGCTTCAAAAGAAGCTGTTTGATGGAAACAAATGCAAACATGGTATGCATCGTCTGGAGCTCAACCAGAAAAAGAAGCCAACTGCAATAGTTTGGAACGTGGCCAACATATAAATACAGGAGCTAAATTACTGTGTTTGGTTTTGGTACAAGTGTCACTTGTTTCAGTTGCTTAAGGATGATTATTTCAACACTGATTTATAACAGGAGAAAGAGGGGTATGACATGCAACAAAGGTCGCCATCTGGAGCCTAGTGACGGTGGTGACCACGCGGCTCGCACTGTAACCATTCGGCTGTGGCGCTCCTTATGACAGAATTCAAATTTTTTGTTGAATTAAGTAAAATGTCAGCTTCACCACATGACAATATAATGAAGCAGTAAAGCAGCAGTGAAGACAGACATGATAACCAAACAGAAGTCAGAACAACTACTCTTCATTCTGAAAAGCTTAAGAGCAACTTCTCAAGTAACTAGAGGCAGATGGCACATCACTCACATCAGGCCCGTGGGGCCCCTCTGGCCCATAGCCACCTCGGATGCCCTGAGGTCCCTGCAGAGAAGATTCAGGTATTCAGTGTTAGCCCCATGACAATAAATCATTAAAATACATAGAAAACACTGTTTTCAGAGGGAGGATTAATCAAACAGATTACTTGCTCCTGGTCAGACAGCCTCTGCTAATACTATGAGGCAGAGATTCTGATTTCATGCCAAGTAGAATCAAAGTAAACCCAAGAATAGAGCAAATAGAAAATGGGAGTCATTGCCTCGCTGCTTGGAACTCCAAGTTCAAAGAGGGACTGGATTATGGATTAAAAGGGATTCAGAAGTGCATGTCTTTCACAAAAGCGCATTGTTTGTTTTGTTCCTCTTGTTTTACACCAGTGTACGAAATGTATGACAAGAGGACTGCTATTCCTTATCGGTTTAAATTGATACTGTAATGGAGCTGGCATCTTGTCCGGCGGTACACGTACATGTACATGAAATGCTGTATATAATGATGTATAAGCAGCTTAATGTCACTGATAAAAGAGAAATGCTCCTGGCTCTGACTTTCTATCCAAGGGTAGTGAATATAATGTAAAATCCCTGCAGATTCCTGGTTTGTTGCATTCATAAAAAGACTAAACACTCACTGGTGGTCCGACAGGACCAGGTCGGCCCGGTACGCCAGTTGAGCCCTAAACAAAGAAAAAGCACATTTCAAGATCATTGTGAGAGACACAGGCGCTCCACGCCTTTGTATTCATGAAAACATGCCACTCACAGTCCCCTCATTCATATTGTGCAGTGTTGTTTGTGTGTGTTTGGACACAAATTCTATTTCAAAGGTTAACAATGGCTGATAATCAAATTGCACCGATTAGTACCTTCTCACCAGGTTCACCCATTTCTCCTCCTGGACCCTTGTAGCCAACGAGACCCTGGAGAGGTCAAGAAACACAAAAACGCATTATCTGCAATTATCTTATTATTATCTTTTCCTTATTGTTTTATCCTCCTAGGATATCCTCCCGCCACATTTTTTCCTCAGGAGTTGGTGGAGACCAAAAACAGAGGTGAAAGAAGGGGGACAACATTTGACATTTACAAGCTTCTTTTGTTAAATGAAAAGTGGCACCAAAACTAAAAAACTGCCCTGGCATTTGTATCAAAAAAACTTGAAATGACATACAGGCAGCAGAAACTGCTTTGGATAAATACGACAATCTCAGTGCTGACTTGTTAAAATACATCAGAAAGGTGCTGCTCAGACTGCATATGCTGCAGTATACGCACGTTGTCTTGGCTCCAATTTCACAAACGGTAAATCTAAAATGTAAATGGGACTGATTGGCTTTGCTTACAAAAGCAGCTGTGCCGTTTCATTCCTCACCTCATCACCTTTTTCCCCTTTGGACCCTCGTTCCCCCCTGTATCCCCAGGGACCCTGAAGTCAAACAGAGACACGATGGACAAATTTTAACAAGTAAAGAAACACAAAAATTACCTTCTATAGCACACTCGTGCTGTACTATTTGTCTGCAGCTTAACTGTTTACTATAGAACGTGCCCACCTGCAATCCAGGTGCACCAGGTGACCCAGGCTGACCATCTTCTCCATTTTCCCCATCTCTCCCTGGGGCCCCATCTCGTCCTAGAGGGCCTCTCTGACCCTGCTCGCCCTATTAAACAACACAAATCATCACTGCAGTTGATACTGTCTGCTTATTTAACAGTCTGTTAGTGAGCAGTAATGACGTCCGAACACGATACTGGAAGACAACATGAACCTCGAACTGACTACGGAAAACAAATAAAATCTGAAATCAAACAGCTGAGTGAAATTTCAATCCTCTGCCAGCTGCAGTGAGCTTCACATTGGGAAAACTCCATTATGAATGAGAAGTTTGCACTGTGAAGCCACTGACCCTCTCCACCACTCAGCAGAGCCATCCATCACACAGACAAGGCATCACATGAATAGCAAAACACTGTCTAAAAGATTGTGGCCTGCAATAACTCTGCCTGAAGACAGGTGGAAAACATGTCCACTGTATATTCACAGTGAATGGCTAAACCACCTGTGCCGGCTGTGGACAGTGTCATATTTTAAACTGCCAAGGATGAGGGATACAGAGTTACACATGCAGGGACTGGCATGATGAGTTTTCTCACCATTATCTAGCTTGGATTTTTTTCACTTATACACACAACCAATGATTACGGTCGTTAGTAATTATTTGGTTAATCATTTAGTCTAACAAAATATCAAGTGCTCAAGGTAATGTCTTGAGAATGCTAGTTTTGTCCCTCCAACTCTCAAAGATATTCAATTTGCAATCATATAAAACAGAGAAAAGTAGCAAATGCTAACATTTGAGAGCAAAATGGTTTGTCATTTTTGCGAATCAGTTCATCAGAATGATCAAATTGTTGTTGATGATCTTGACTAATACTTTCATCACCGATCACACCTGGAAGTTGCCTGTACAAATACAATTGAATCTTTTGCTTTCGGCCACTGAGCAGCTTCACTGGAGCAGTTGGGGGTTCAGGGAATCCCTCCAGAGTAACGCAGTAGTAGTAATAAGGGAGAAGTGAATTATTTTCTTTAGTTGTGGAAACATAAATGAGGGTGTGTGGTGCAAAACTACTTTTTCCTGATTTTCTTTGCAGTTGATCATCTTGTGCACGCTGAGATTTACCTTGCGACCTCAGGTTGGAAACCAGGGCTGACAGACATTAAGGTGACATCACCATCAAGATCACCTCTGGCTAATTGTGAACAAACAAGAGTGCTTTCTTTCATGCATCCTACACAGTGATTCGAACACAAACGTACCCAGCAAATCTATATTCTCTGCCACATGGAATCGAAACAAAGCAGACGCTGAAGAACATTTCCAACTAGACAATTTCCCTCGGGGAAATTTTGAAAGGGCCACGGGGGGGATTGCCGGAGTGTGTACTTTATGATGAGATGATTGATGATTCTCAATTAATGCTAAGCTACCATTAGCATGTCAAATAACACATTAAAAAGGTCTAAAACACCATTAGAACGCATTTAAGAATCATTTTACCGTAGGTTAGCATGTTAGCATTAGCATGCTAATCATTAGCATATTAGCACAACAACCTGATATCAAAAGTCAAACCTGTTCATAGGACCTCATGTTAGCCGCTGTCAGCATTGTGGCTAATGCTAAGCTAACATTAGCATGTCAAATAGCACATTGAAAAGATCTCAAACACCATTAGAATGCATTAAAGAAGCATTTTACCGTAGCTTAGCATGTTAGCATTAGCATGCTAATCATTAGCATATTAGCACAACAACCCATCTTCAAAAGTCAAACCTGTATGCACCAACAAGTTCATAGGACCTCATATTAGCATTAGCCGGTGTTAGCATTGTGGCTAATGCTAACAGGCCAACATCACTCATTACAATTGCTAACATTTCAAACTCTCCAGTAATAGTAAGGTAAGAAAAGTGGCTCGTTATCAAGCCACTGCAGAGCTTGATGACCAGCTGATCATTTGAATCAGCCACATAGCTGCAGCTGAAGCTACATATGCTACATTGCCATGGCAACTTGAGCTGGTTGCCATTGACGATAGGGGCCCCCCCAGGCAGATAGACAGGGGCAGACAGAAACGTGGAGAAAAAGAGGCATTTTCTGCCTCTGCACTGCTCTCACATTTGGGCTTATCCTGAGAGAACGGTAGCTCCTATTAGAAAAAAACACAGACCGTCACCGCTGTAAGGACCTCCTGAACACTTCGGTGTGCTTTTGCTGTTTCTACAGTCAATATTTTGGAGACACTTGTGAGTTGAAAACAGGCGTCCGTTCTGCTTCTCTCAGAAAATCTTTGTATTGGAGTGAATGAGGAGCAGAGACAGACGTGGCCCTCTTAGAGGCTGCTAATTCAAATTCTGTACATCGCTCTGATTTTTCAAGCACATTGTGAGAGACAGAACAAATTTGTCTACAAACTTGGAAAAAATCATGCGGGTAGAGTGTAAATTGTGGCTAGGAGGAGTGTGGAAAGAGAAAAAATCTGGACTTTTTTTCGGCTCTCTCCCACTCTAACCGATGACATCACCCACTCTGACACGAACATTCCGTGCAATACACACCCATTATAATCTCAAGATTTCTCCAAAAATGATCACGGTCATTGAACAGGGATTGATCAAAAACTACACAACCTATCAAAACATGGAATAACACACCAATACACAAGACTTGTGTCTACATTTTAAAGTTTAAATGGAGTCTCTAGGTGAAAGTATGCTGGAGCAGTAGGCAGTAGAAAAAGTCCAATGATTTGTCAGTTTTTTGACCTCCTCCCATTCATTCCTTATGGGAAATTAATAGCACACCGATCCCGATCACGACGCACGTTTTGATATATAATTTGCCTGGGTGCTGTACCAGTGCTGTACTAGTGCTCGTTCGATTGCACCATGGCCCTAAATATCCCAAACCACACTACCCATTTCCCAGCTGAGACCTCATACAATGCATGACAACAGACTCAGTTTCCAGATGGTTCCAATGGACTTCCAGGATGCATGTTTATGTATTTTGAAATGGTTTTTGCAATGGATGTAACAGTTTCATTTACCTTTAGCTTTACAAGCTGCTCACCCAAACAAATTAAGTCAATTATGTGACACTGCACTAAATGACAAGAAGGGAGAGAACGTGAAACTTATGGAATAACACAAGACACCGGAAAAAACTGGATCAACTACAATTCAGTATAATCAAATTTAGAAAAAATATGGAACTTCTTAATTAAGCAATAAAAATACTTTCACTGCTTACTCTCTCAATATGAGAATGATGACATCATAGGGAGTTTCATGTGCACAGGGTTTCCAAACACCCACTCCCTTTAACCACACTCACTCTGCTCCACCAGCTACACTTCATTTAACTTCACACTCAGCCCCTAAAATCTGCTGGATCCATCGGTGGGTCATTTTTACAAACTCCTATTGTTTTATTGTATGAACAATCATTTTTCAAACCCACAGAACTTAATTTTACATTTTGATCAACATCCCAAAGTTTCTACTGACACCAAGTATGTCGGATTTCATTTCTTTCAGAAACCTGTGAGACAAATGACAATGATAAAGTTACTGATGGATCAGGAAGTGACGGTTTGGGGACTTACCATCTCTCCTGGCATCCCTGGTGGTCCTCGCTCCCCAGGTTCACCAGGTGGCCCCTGAATATGAAGACCATGGAAAATATAAGCCAATCAATAATTCAGAATTTAATCAACATAACAGATTATTCTAAACTAAACTATGAACAGAGCACATCTCTAACCTGTATGCCGGGTCTGCCCATTTCTCCAGGTGGTCCTGCAGGGCCTTCTTTACTCTGCAAGCTCACAAAGAAGAAACCATCTTTGGGTCAACAGGAACAAACAAAACAACGAAATCCCAACAAAGAAAGTACATCAATTGTCACAGCATACTTACAGGCCAACCAGACTGAAGCAACTGGTAGAAATTGGTTTGCTACAGGAAGAATGGAAACACACAGGATAAGTTAAGATTCTGAAATAAATGGAATACCAATACCAATCCTCATTCATAACCACACCATTTGAAATTATTTTATTTTCTCCCAAACTCCAAAGTCTCTGATCAAAATCTGTCTTTGACTTATCATTGACCCTCATTCCGAATGACTGGAAGAATGTGAATGACCTCTGCAGGTTGTCTACATAAAGTTCAAAGCACATACAGTAACAAATCGCCATCACAAACTGCTAACAGACTCTTATTTTCCTCATCTTTTTTCAATACTGAACTTGCAGTTCTCCATCATGCTGTCATACTGGATGGTGTACTCTACAACATACAGCTGTGGCCACTGCAGAGAATTAAACAGATGAGGACACAGCAGTTTGCACGCACCATAACTGCAGGGTCAAAGGTTTTACAGATAGTCTGGGGAGCTTATGGGTCTCAGTAAGATGGCTTAACCTTGAGAGAACATTTGATGTCCAGTGTGTCTTTTATGTAACTGACGATAAATGAGTCAAGGGCTCAGGGAGAGAGAAGCAACGAAAAGTCTGTCTCCAACTTGACAGATGCTTAAATGAACAAAAGGAAATGTGCTAGCTTACTTGGATTTAGATGAAAAGATACATATCAACTTCATCTCTCAGCATTTAGCAGTGACATCAATTCATGATGTTTAGCCTAGCTTAGCACAAAGGCTATTGAAGCCTGCTTTAATAGTGGGAAAAGCATCTTGTACTTACTCCAAAATTGTCTTTTTTACATGTTGTATCTTGTTAGCATGCTAGCACCCCCAATAACTTGAGTTGAGTTGTAAAAGTGTAAAGTGTGCAAAGTTGTTAACCTTTGAGCGCAAGAGGAGATGTCATGTATGGTCTCAAGTGGACACTTGTTCAGTATATGAAGTTCCAAAGTATATAGAGTCCCAATGGGTGTTGTAACTGATTGCTGAATTTATGTGTATATATAAAAGAAACAACATGCAAATATGGCAGCTTTGAAGTTGTTGGAAAGCACTTGAGAGAACTCCGTTAGCATTTCCTTTATGTATCCAATCTTTGTATTAAGCTAGGCCAACGTGGCCCTGTGTCGTCTCTGCACAGACTTCTCTCACATTTTGATTTGTCAAACACAAACACAAAGGGAATGTTGGATTTCCATAAATCCGTTATATGTATCTATTCTTATCACTAAAAAAATACTACACTACTACTAAAAGCAAAACCTATATATACACCACAGGGGTGGATGATGTTTTGTAAATTATCCAATGAGAACAGGCACATAAAAGGCAATCTTCTGAAGCCCGCCTGGGCAAATATGGCCCGCAGGCCAGATCTGGCTCACTGAAAGGCTATATGTGGCCTGGGCCTATAAGGCCAATAAAAATAGCCATTGTCATTTTGCTTGTCATTAAACCAAGATTGGGCCTTTATTCTGAAAGGGGTCAGTGCTGTCTTACCAGTACACAGTACGCATGGCATAACATAAAACAAAAATAATTAGCCCACAATTCCATCACATGGCTATTCAGAAAGGGTGGCCAGCAGCAGCACATTACCATGTTAGCCAGCTGTTAGCTCACAGACACCTACATGCATCATCGGTGGGTGTTGCCTACACAGCACACTTCTGACTATACCATTATTACAGACTTGGTCAATATTAAGAGGTAAACGCTAATTAGCAATAAACACAAAGTACTGAGGATGAAGAAGAATGTCACTAGTTTTGTATGTATTTAGTCATAAAATTTCCTCCTGACAGGTCCACCAGAAGAAAAGTTTAGATTACTAAATTTCTTACAATTCATTCTGAAGGATTCAACCAGTCCATACTAAACTTAACTGCAAACTTGTTCAATAGCTGTTGAGATATTTTAGTCTGGACTGGGGGACCGACCGATTGACCGACTGACAGTCCAGGCAACCAGTTAACAGACCAACATTGTCATCCTGAGAGCCATGCTGCGAGTGCAGCTAAAAATGTAAATAAAGTGCAAAAACTATAAAACTCTTGAATTAAATAATTATGTATCAACTGAAACTAGCTAAAACAAACACTTCTGATATTCTAAATCCAGAAGGTGATGTTTAAGTTTCTTGTCTACAACTAGCTACTTCTGTGGCAGTTATGGATGTACAGATGTTCTCTTTATTGTTAAATAGTAAAATATTATGGAGGCACAGATGAAAGAACTATCAGGCCTAAGACAGGAGCTTTGCTCTACATTTCAGCCAAAATGCCTTACTGACAACATACAGCTCATGCTGAGTATGAGATGCCAGTGTGAATCAGACTGCACAGAAGATCTGTTTCTTCAGAACAAGGGCCTGCCAGTTAAAAAAACATTTTTTCTATACTGTAACTATAGCTACTGCTCATCCAAACCTTAAAAAATAGTAGGTGCTTCACTTGATTTTCAAGCTCAAATTATGAAAGAGGAATGACAGAGAAATAGGATAACAGATAATCTGTTTAATGAGAGGGAAAACAACCTACTGTAAAACATTGCATTAAATAAAAGAATGAAAACACTGTGGTCACCATCTTACCTGAAAGGCAGCCCATTCCTCTGCTGTGTTCTTCCACAGGTAGAGGGTTGGTAAACCTGGTGGTCCAGGAGGTCCTGGCTCCCCCTGTTTTCCTCGACTCCCTTCAGGGCCCAGCTTACCCTGTAAGAGATGAAAAGGAAATGGTACATTTATGCAAGACAAATCAATTTATATGGAATACTTGTTTTTTAACATTACACCACAGAGAAGATTTGATGCGGCATTGGCAGCTCAGGCATAAATAATCGACACATGGACTTAATGGAGAAACTGACACGAGTTTGTAGGTAGGTATTAAAATGTCTAAGGCAAACTGAGCTTTAAAACAATATATAGCCCTGGATACTATTTCAGAGGTGCAGAGAGTCAAGTGGAGTAACTTAACACATCATCTTAGACTACTATGTCGTAAACAAGCTTCCCTTACCTTATCACCTTTGAACCCAGGCAGGCCAGGCTCACCAGGACAACCCTGCAAAAACAGAAATAACTGTCAATAAAGCTTCAAAGACAAAAACACTATGAGGAAAATACTATTTTTTATCAAGGATACCTGGGTCTGACTTACCAAATGATGTGTCAATTCATCTCAGAAATTTAAAACAAAAGATTTAGAAATACTACTCCTTAGAAGCAAAGACCTGACCTGAGAAATCAGCAAAGCATCAGAACCTTGTAAAACCACCCAATTTGTTGCCTATTTGACTTCCAGTTAAAAAGCAAAAGGCTTTTCAACTGCCTGTAAAAGCCTTTTACAGACAAAGGGTTTGCCATCAGCATCAGCTCAGTAGGCAAAGTAGTCCCACAGGACACTTTGGCAGTCTGTTTTGTTAACCACTACAGAGCTTGGAGGTATTATTTCTAAAGATGACCCTCTGTTGATGACAGTAGTAGACATGATGAGGCAGAGGCACTATTTCTCTTTGTCAATCTAAGCTGAGGCTCACGCTGTATCATTGGGGATTAATGGACATGTGCATGTCCCCTGACCATGACTGTACAAGTGTCTGAGTTGGCTACCTTGTTGGCACTGCCACCTCGTGGATATTGAGACAAATTATACATTTCATCCTTTCGATCACTTACACTGGACACACATCTGACCTAGGACAAGTGGCAAATGCTGGGGAATTCTAATACTGAAGTTACTACATTTCTCAAGGCATGGAGGGATATCAGAGGAAAGTGGCTGCCATATAGCCAGGCGTCCTGAGTGTTTTGGGGGTTTGGTGGTTTACTCAACACACTCTGAAAGTGCCAAGGAGGTGAATTCTAGCTACCCGTCAACACTACGTATTGAATGCTACATGATATACTTGAGTCTGCAACTTTCCAGTGTCCAAGCAAAGTCAATGCAGAGTGAGCTACTGTCACCTACAAATATTCGTAATGCTACAGGCTAACAAATACTACAAACAGCTAAGCAAGGAAGACCTGAACTGCAACACATGAGAGGGAAGAAGAACAGTATTTCAAGCCAACAGGACATCTTCCTTCATGTTCCCTACAGCCGCATTCAATCACAGTAATAGTGCTGAGGGATCCTGTGGATTTTATGGCAGCGTGACTGCAAAGACTGGTCCAGACATGACCAGATGTGCAGTCTGGTTCTGGTTCTGTCTGCCCTGCAGTCCCTGTGATGACCCACCTCTTCCGCTAGGTAAATCTTCCGATTGGTTAGTATGAAATGACTTCTCTCCTTGGCACCAATCAGAAAACTTGGCAGCCAGAGGTTAAGATTGTCACAATGAGTAATGCTTTGACAAACTGTTGAGACTCCTTAACTGTGCAGTTCCCTTAGTGCTCAGATCAAGGCATCAAAGACATATGGATCAACATATGTTTGAGCAGTGTAACCCTCCTTGATCAGATTCAGATGGTAACTGATGCAGAACAGCTCTTGTAAGCTGTAAAGCATAAACAGACGTCACACTCTCTTCATTCACAAGGCTTGTCCTAACTTTTTTATCTGATTCAAAGACAGATGGCTGTAATACATCAAATGTACTGTTAAATCAGTGGGAAACAAGCCTTAATTATCAACAGAAAAAACAATAATGTCTTATTCAGCAGTTTACATTAGTCAGAGCATCCTAAAGAAGACTTTATTTACTGTCTTTTGGAATAAGAAAAATCCATTGATAACACTTGGATACATACGGTAGCATCAAAACAAGGGTATTAAAGCAACAACAAGACCACAAGTCTACTCACCTCCAGCCCTGGGGGACCCATTCGACCTGGTGGACCTCTCTGGAGCCGGTATTTCTTACCATCTGAGCCCAGGACCACATCTCTATCTCTGGATACAATGGTTACCATGCCAGGCTGCTCCTTGTCTGGTAGTTTACCATTGTGCTCGACTCTATGATCCTCAACAACTGCGTTTGTAGATGGACCAGAAAGGATGACATTAGGTGTAGGTGAGACAGACCTGGACCTTTCATCTGTTTCCTCCTTTAATTTGTTGGATTCTGTGGATGTTCTCGGATCTGAAGGGATCTTTGGAAGCACAGGAAATCCCACTGAGGGCTTCTTGGTGGCACTTCCTGTATCCAGGTTAATGATGTCATTGGATGGTTTTCCAGGGAACAGTGATGAAGTTCTCCCATTGGAGTCAGTCTTTTTGTCTGTGGTAATGTTCTCTTCCAATAGTTTTGATGACAGTTCAGGCTTCCCCTTCTGGCTTCCTTTAAATCCATTTCTGGAGGGCTTCCACTGAGGGTTGACTTGTCCGCCATTTTGGAAGATTGGATCCAACAAGTCAGTGTCCTCATCCACTAGGAAAACATCCCCACGACCTGTCGAACCTTTGGACCGACTGGATCCTGAAGGCAACGTCCCATCCCCTCGAGAACTCCCTCGTGACAGAAACATTTTCTGTTGAAAAACAGAAGAGTTGGGGTTCATTCGAGAACAGCCTTTGAGATATGTTTTTGTGTGTTTTTTTTTTTTTTTTTTGGTTGGTTTGTATCATGTTTTGATGTCATTAGCAAGATTGGATACAGATGTCTTATAATGTGGGGCAGTCCATCTGAAGTGCAATAAAGATTACTAACTAAGTGTCAACTTATTCGAGTCTGCAATTTCTTAATAATCACTACTCAGAATAATAGCAAATGAATAGTAATGGATTGAGAGTGTAGACTTTGTACTTGCAGGTAAGTGAAGCACAAAGATCAGACAGATTTTCATTGTAAAGAAAAAATCTGTGATCAGTACAGTACTTCAAGTGACTACTGTGTGTAAACCTAATGTGTTATGTTACTCCTACTTGAAACACTAGCTCACCTGGTAGAGTGGGGGCACTGTGTACTGAGGCTGAATCCTTACCGCAGCAGCCCTGGTTCGTTTCTAACCCGGGCTCTTTGCTGCATGTCATCCCTCTCTCTCCCTCTTTCCCTGTCTCTCTTCCTTCCTTCCTTCCTTTCTTCCCTCCTTCCTTCATCTGTCACTATCATGATCTTGAAAAAAATAAAATGCTTAAAGTTGTTTCCTACAACCCTCAGAGAAAAACAGTGCTGCAGATCTTCTCCTCTTCATGAAAACTGTCATCAACTCTTCGCTGACATCTGGCATGATTTCGTCTGCCTTCAAGTGGATTAGTTTCTCACGTTTTCAAGACAGTTACCCATCTTGACCCATTTGCCATCACACACTGCACATCACTACTGATCCTTGTCTTATTTCTTTCCAAAACACTTGAATGTACTGTCTGTAATTAAAATTTCCGTGGTCCTCACTGAAATGTCTGTTGGAACCAAACCACTGTAAAAATGTTTTATGTTACTATTTAAATTTTCCACATTGCTGGAGCCTCTATTGGATCTTAGACCTTACATCATAGGTGAGGTATCACATTCACATTTGCAATTGTGTTACTTTTTTGGTTCCAGCCTGATCCAATGCAACACTTGTCTTTGATTCTTCTAAATCTTGTCTCCCCTGAGGTTTAAGCTTCTTCCCTCTACAAGAGGACAACAGAGTCTACGTCATAGGAATAAAACTCAAGTATTATTGAATTTGTACTTTTGTCCTCATTGTAAATCAATTTGGTTATGATCATCAGCTGTCAAAACGTGAACTTTTATTATTGAATTATGAAGTTTCAGCCACTTAAAACAATCATTCAAAACAAACACAGCAGTTTAAAGTTGTGCGGTATCCAGAGGTGACAGGCAAAACACTCAAATATCAACATGCAACACACCACGGCCCAGGAATTTTCCCTTGCTTGTCATATTGCATTACGCACACAAACGCACACATGCACACACACAACAAAACACATCAGAATGTTGGGCCTCAGGGAACAGTGGCGCAGTGAGAGGCCTTTTCAGGGGAGGGGACCACAGGGCTATAAATTTTGTTTGATGACCCTAATGGGCTGAAATGGAGAGAACTAAAGTCGAGCTGAGAGGCATATGGAGAGCAGAAGGACAGGAGGAGGAGAGGGAAGTAGGAGTATGCGCAGTCAGAGTAGAGCAGAGCATTTAAAATTCATGAGCTTACACAGGTGAAATATGTTCAGATGCATGCTATGCAAAGTCTGTAGAATCCAAATCATAGAATAAGCTAGTCATTTTTAGCCCATTATGATACTTACTGCATGCAGGAGTAATTTGCGAAACTACCTTCAATTATAGCCAATCCAATTTTGTACTTTATACAACTGTAAATTACTTTGAATCAGGTCTCAAGAGGCCCTATTATTTATATACAGTATGTTACGGCACATCTGTGAAAAATCTACTTATACAAAAATTCATTCTTTCTGGTAATGCAGCTGCACTGCGATACTGCGTGCTGGATCACAGACTACCTGCTACTGGCCAAGTACAGTATGTTAGAGTGGACGGCTGTGCCTCAGAGGTTGTGATAAGCAACATTTGTGCATCCCAAGGAATCATACGGCACCATTCCTCTTCCCTCTAGACCACAGGCTTCAGCTCCAAATCTGGTTCCTACCATCCTCAAAAGTTTTGTAATGACTCCTGACTACAGAACAACAACTGTCCCAGTTGTCACCCAGGCAGATAAGTGAAGAGGTTGCACTACCTTGGGATCCAAATCAACCACTGGACTGGTTTAAAAAATCTGATGCCCTCTTCGGGACACAACAGACTGTTATTCCTCAGGAGAGTCAGATCTTTCAGTGTGTGTGAGAGGCTCTTGCAGATCTTCTGTCAGTGTGTTGTTCTGTCTGTAAAACCCAGCGCTCTGTTCTTTCCTGTGGTGTGCTGGCACGGTGGCCTTAAGGTTGAAGAGGACAGCAGACTCAACAAACTGGTAAGGATGGCCAGCTCTGAGTTCGGACTGGAACTGGAAAGCCTGAGTCAGTGGCGGAGAGAGGTATAAAGAACAAGATAAAGCCATGCTCAATAACACCCCTCACCTGATCTATGATGAGCTACAGCAGATGGGCAGCTCATGTGCACATGCACAACAAAAATCAGAAATGCGTGACATACAGTTGTTTCAAAACGCACCTTTGTGAACCAACAACAAAGAATTGGGTCTGGGTTATAGAAAGGACAATGTTGTACATGGGATCACTTTGGGTGGACACTATGAATACTATAATATAAATACTGCATTGTGAAGCTGTTAGAATCCAGCAGAAGATGATAATACAACACTTATGGATGCCAACCACCGTACAACTCAACAGAAGAAGAAGAAGCAGCTGTCACCTGTCATCAGTAGACATTTCTAGTGTACAGGTTTCTTGTCAATACGTTTGATCTAATGAAGTAACCTACTGTAATAGATGCCCAAACAACAAAACAGCTACTTTGGTGTTCCACTGCCTACAAAGACTCGTCAAACCAAACCCGAGCAGCAGAAAAGACTTTTCTCTGAAAAAAAGATAACAATGAGCACATCGAAAGATATCGTGCAAGATATGTTGTTCTCAAGCACAGTGAGCATTCTCACATCTCGACATAATAAAAATCAACTACAGAAATCTGTCACACACTTGTCTCTCAGGCCTGATGCACATTCACCCGTCAAAGACAACCACAGAGACATTTGATCCAAAGCCAGCTGCTGACCAACAACTGGCTGTTGGATGGAGACAGCTAATGAGAGGCTCAAACAAGGACCAGGAGATGCATCTTCATCATCTACCATGCAGGAAGCTGAAGAGGGCGGACACACACACACACACACACACACACACACACACACACACACACACACACACACACACACACACACACACACATATACATATACTGTATATCATATACTGTATATCATATGTTATACATCAGACATACAATTACATAATCATAACATATGATACTCTGGTGTATACTGTTATAGCTGACAGTATATAATACTGACCATATTACTCTTACATGTATTATACTTTTCAATTCAATTCAATATCCCTTTATTAGTCCCGCGAGGGGAAATTCCAGTTTACAGCAGCATCAATAAAATGGACAGAGTATTGAACAAGTGCAATGCAAATTCAAAACAACAAGTACATATACAAAAGAGTGGTATAAAAGAATAACATCAACCTAAGAAGTTGTAAATAGTATTTACAGATTGTTATGCACAGATTATTGCACAGATTATTGTACTGATTACTTGGAGCAGTTTTTGTTGTGTAGTCTGACAGCTGCTGCTACTAATTTGCTTTTTTGCTCGAGGCAATACTGCATTATTAGTTAAAGTACAAGACTAGTTGTAAATACCGTATGTGTAGTGCTAGTGCCTTTTGCACTTTGAGTGTACTTACTGTTATGTAGTTTTTATCTTTTCATATTCTTATTGTTATATTATGCACGTTGATTTATTTCCTTTATGTTTCTCTATTTATCTGAGCTTGTTTCTCTCCTTGTGCTACTTTAACAGCTGGACTTCACCATCTTGTTGATCATCTTATTATTATTCTTATTATCTTACCTTTTTGTGAGCATAACATTTAGCTCAAAGCCATAGGCCCAGCGGTGCTTTGAGGTAAATGCTCACAAAGCCATTAGCATGTTTGTAGGCTTATAGTCTTGTTTTCTAAGATTGTACATTGAAGGTGGAAAGAGAGAATAGCAGAGAGGGAAAGTCAAAGATACTCAACATACAGGGATTGAGGCCTGCAGACTGCTTCATGCAGTTTACTGCAAATTTTGACCATACCACCATTCGCAACAAAAGTCGCTATTAGCGGAGAACTGGGGGTAGGGGTGGGTATCAAACATGAAGAATAAATTGGTACCATACACATTTTATTAAGTAGTACAATTATTACAAATGGGGGACTCAGGTTCCTATTTGGTTACAGTCATTTGTTCAGGCAAAACTGAACTGAGCATGCTCTGGTTGCATTATCAGAAAGAATGATATATCAAAACATTACCCAGAAGTTATCAGCTGAACCTGGCTTTCATTCACCAAAGCCAGGTTTTTTAAAACAGAAGTCAGTCTTAATACTGTATCTTCAGTGAAACCCAGCCCTTGGAGGAAGGTTGGCTGGGTATAGTGAGGGCTTGTGAAGAGCCGAGATAGGCAAGAGACCAAACACGGTGCCCCAGCTGAAAACAAAGGCCCTTTCTCTCTCTTATCCCAGGCCAGTCAGGCAGCCAGCCCTGGTCGATAAGCTGACACTAGATCTCCTCTGGTCAACACCGTTCCCTTAGCTTATCTCCCCACCAGTCTGTGAGATATCCCTATGAACGCCAGCCCAGGGCATACTTAGTTGGAGTACTATGACACACTGGCCAGTCAGTCAGGAGCCGCTACTGTTAAATACCCATCACCAAAGAACAACATACTCCATGAACATCCCGGTATGACATTATATTTTAGGGAAATCTTCCTCTTCAGGTTTATTGTGTGATGCAATATACATATTTAATGTACTTGTCTCAGGGTATAAAAATGGAGCATTGGCCATCTTATGAAATTAGCTATATAATGTCTTATGTGGGTCTGGAGGGAGCTTTCCAAAGTGAAGGAAAATGGTAAATGGATGTATAGCACGTTTCTACCTCAGTGGACAAGTGCTTTACAATTTGCCTCTCATTCAACCATTCACACAAACACACTGAACCTTTCCTCAAGGCAAGGCAAGTAATATTTTTTTTGACAGTGCCATCAAAGGCTCCATGGAGTCTTCCAGTTTAAAATTCAACAAGTCTAAAGATACTCTACAGAGCAGACCCTGTGAAGCATGCATCTGAGCGGTTCCTGTATCTTGTCAAAGAAACCTCTAATAATCTCAGTATGTGACTCTTTAAACCTTTGTATCATTTGCCAAGACTGTGTTTACACTTGCTGGCTTTCTATCAGCTCTGTGGTAGCAGGATGGAGCAAGCACAGACATTGTGCCTATTCAATGCGTTTGTTCATGCCTTTATATCCTAACAACACACCACCTAAGAGGAAGTACAATGGGAGTGCATGGGGTTTTGGCCCACCCCAATCTATAGCTGAACCAATGAAAGTCAGGGTATCAAGCGGTTGGATAATGCACAAGAAGTATTAAGGTCAAACCAGTGTTTGTCCGTCATACTTGCAGGGACTTGAAACACTCTGATCAATCACACTGTCATATGGCCTTGTCTCAGTTATTATCACTGTGTGGTTACGCAGTTCAAAGTAATTTGAAAAGTCTGGTGATACGGTGCTGTTGGGACAATGTTTGGATAAGTTTGATAAACTCTCACTGGCCACTTTAGACTGCTATTCATAAAAAGATATTCTAAAATACCTGCTTAATGAGGTCACTATTTGTCACCCTCGTATGATAATATACAGTACAATCATATCAGTTCCATGAAAAAAAGTATTTATGAGCAATGTCTCCCAATGCTGAGAGAACATGAAGGTTATAAATACATCTCTGCAAACAGGCATTTTCCCAGATCACAGCAGTCAAACTGCCCTTACTTAAGTAATCAGTGACCTAAATTCTGCTGAAAATAAGGTCTCAATTCCTGTGCAGTGTTTGATGGGATTGACTATGATATCTTAATCTTCTCGAGTTTTCTGACTGTGTGTCAAACTGGTTTAAAACATACATCAAAGGGAGGACGTTGCATGTCAGTCTTGGAGATCATGTGTCTGAGAAACATCTCTTTTTGCACAAGGGAGCTGCCTTGACCCATTAATGTTCTCACTGTATGTGCTGCTACCATCATTTAAAAATCAAAAGGATGCTAAAAAAAATAATTCAGGCCTTTATTTCAAGCTGACTCGATTACTTTACTGGCCTCTAGAAACAAAGTACTGAGAGACTTCAGGTCATTCAAAACTCTGCAGCTCGACTATTAACAGGAACTGACTTTAAGGTCCTCCTCCTTGTATACAAAGCCTTTAATGGACAAGGACCAAGCTACATCGCGAACTCCCTTGTCTTGTCTTTGCCCTCAAGAACACTGTGATCATCTGCTTCTGGTTTATTGGAGGTTTCCAGCAACAGCTGAAAGAAAATCAGGGATGCAACCTTCGTCAGTCACATCCCAAAGTTCTGGAACATACAACCTATAGATATCAGGGAAGCAGCTCGCTTTAACTAGCCATGACTTCCTGATATAAGCCTGAAACCTTTGCACTTTTCCTCAGTTATGCACTTCTGCTGTTCATACTGTTTTTTTCTGAGAAGCACTTGGTGCATGTGATTTCTTTGTTGTATGGCACTTTGATCTGCTTTTCTTATATGAAAGGTGCAATACAAATCAAGTTTATTATTATTATTATGATGAAGATCAGAACTCAATGTTTCTGCAACTCTCAACAAATATTTGAGGGAAAACACAATAAATCAGAATTAGGGGAGATGTTGACAGCACACACCTGGACTCAATTAATGGTTATAACAAACTGCTGTGTCCTTCCGTCATCGCAAGTCTCCTCAGGAGCTCACTGATCCTGTGTTATGAGCAATGACAAATCTAAGGAGGCCTCACAGTCTGACACAAGCGCTGCAGGCTACAGCGTTACCATCAACACACATGCACACACACAGACAATGAACAGTTGGTTCTACAAAGGGCTAATCAAAAGGCAAGGTCCGTAAATCTAACCAAGACACAGGTATGCAGACGCTCTCAGACTGGCTGGGTCTTGCAAACAGCAAGCAGCGGCAATTTGGGTTTGAAAAATGCATGATGACAGTGGTTTGATATTTCAGGAATAAGGACGGGAACAATGCACCTGGTAGAGTATAATAACAAACTGAAGACTGCAAAGAAAAGTGAACAATTTCCTATGATTAGTGAAATGTTGGGAAAAAGGAACAAACATTGCCAAGAATCTTGAAGCAAAAACAAGGAAACCAGCAACAGTAGGACAGACAAACAGCCAGTGAGGTGTGTGTGTGTGTGTGTGTGTGTGTGTGAGTGTTTCAGCCTCCCAATAACACTTGTTGTCTGAGGTGATGTGAACAGGGCACAGTCTCAATGTGTCAAATCACTACAAGCACACGTCCTTACCTGCATGTGTATCTTAACGTCTCTATGTGTGTGTTCACCAGAACTGTCATGTGCACATGAGTTCTTGTGTGTGTCACTTTCTACTGTGGCTCAGCAGGTTGAGCATAGTATTAAGACCGTCATCAGTGGGGATTTTATCCCCACCAGGACCACCCATGTTAGAAATGGTTGGGATCAAAGCATCCACCAAATCGCCAGTGGTGGTCCTGGGATATAAGATCATAAAGTATGTCAGAGGGCCAAAAGATCTGACATATTTTAACAATAATATTGCTCAGAAACTTCTGGCTAGCTTCCACTTGGGGCAAGTGCCTATATTGCCACTGCAGGCCTCATTTTCACATGAGATAGCCATAGTAACCAAAAAGTCATGAAGATAACTTCCATACAGAACTGAGTTTCAGTTTACTGTATGTTTTTGAATGGCAGAACCACAGAGGGGTATATCTGCAGAGCAACTTCACTGGAGTAACTGAATAACAAGGAGTGAAAGAGTCCCATGCACAGTGAGTAACTTACACTCAATGTTTCAGTTCATAGAACTTCAGCAGACAAAATGTATTTCATCAAACAACATCTGAACCATATACATGAAGATTTCACAGTGTGCAGGATTATCTGGATGCTTCACTAAAACGTTTCATTGTGCAAGAACTTTGTGGTTGAAGTTGATGCATTATTAATAAAATTAGCCAAATCTGCCAAAATCAACAGGTCTATTCAAAAAGCCTAGTATGTCACTGAAGGTCATGAATGTGATAGGTTTTGCATACATTACAGACAGTCTATCAGTTAGCACTTGCACAAATAATTACTCAAGAGACGGCCAACTGGAGATGTCATGTATCATATCTCTGTCACAACATAGAGGCTGCTATGGTCCTAACTGCTAGTGCGCAAATGGGCTCCTCTTAATCACATTCAACATGCCTGTCAACATTATTTCCAACAAGGTAAAATGCCGAAAGCAACGTCCTGTGAAAACTTTATATCTCCATAGGAGAATGTTTCCAGTCCCACCACCAATTAAGTTTCATTTAATTGTTCATTTGATTTAAAAAAATCAAATCAGAGAGGACCAGAACACACATTTGAATTGATGCTAATACAAAAATGCCAGTAAAATAATACTTGCATGTAATTGTTTAATATGAAGGATTACAAGTGATAATTTTGACATCCCTGACAATGATATCACCTATAGGACATTGTTCGGGGAGATTCAAAGCTGAAAAGCACAGCAGGTGCAACCTTGAACCTTAAACATCGAAGTCAAATCTCAAAGAACCACAAATTGCAAATGTGTTCATCACATAAATATCGAATCTGAAAGGAGAAAAACAAACGAAAAGCAAAATCTAAAAAAAGCTGCAGATCATCACACACCCTACTTTACATCAGTGTAGAACAAAAGAAAAAAGGACAATTTACAAATGCAACACCTGTACAGGGTTACACCAGGCAGTACCTTTGCTTTCTGTCGCTTTACACCTTGCAAGTGCAATCCATCTAAATCCAGCAACAGGCATCCCAAAAGCAGGTACCATCCAACTGAGTGCATGACTGCAGGAGACACTGCAGGTCTGCCTGCACTTCAACTCTGTTCTCATTGTACCCACAGGCAGACCTCTGCACAGGAGGCTGATCCAGCTCCTAGCAGACACACCCACACACCTACTGGGTACACACCATTCCAGTAGTACTGATCATACATCTTGAATAAGTAATCAAATCTGAGACTGTAGCTCAGAACATTAGCGTTCAGGGTGACCTTTGTGAATGCTGAGGAAGACAAGACACAATGTCCATGAAATCAGACAACCTAAAGACAGACTTTTGCATAATAAATACATTCTATCACCCAAATAAGTCAGAGCATGCATCAATGTTAAATCCTCAGCGTGCAAACTCAACTAGATTAAGAGTGAACATCTGATCGCAGCGAGCTATTGGCACAACATGCAAACCGCAGCATCATGGGAAACTAAAAATCTGTGAGAATGAGTAACTGCTCCTACCAACTGAGGGAAGCAGAGGGACGGAAAACAGGCACGATGTGAGGGAGTCCCCACTGCTTTCACACATGGATGGATTCCTGTCACACAACTAAGACCAAACAGAGAAAAGGATCTCTGGAGGGGGATTAGAGGAGGGTAAAGCCGCAGTGGCCAGATTCAGTGGAGCAACCGCAGCTGAGAGAATATTTGAAGGGAAATGTTTGCTGAGGATTGTCTGAGGTTGCCTTGATTTACATGACTGCGTCGACACGGAGAAGAGACCTCCTCTGCATGCAAAGAGAACAGCGGGGCAGCTCTCTGTCACCGGAAGCATTACTTCATGTCTATTAGGAACAAAAGGAGAGGTAGTCTGACATAAACAGCCATATAAATAGACGAGAGCAGAGGGAGGTTGACTCGGGGTGAAGAGGACCTCAGTGGGTGCTTGAAAACTGCAGGGCAGATGTGCGGGGGAAATCAATGATCTCTTTTTAATTCTAAACAACTTCCCGGCACATCTTCGTCCTCCCCGCCACATAATGGCTTCCAGAGTTCGCCGCTGTCTGCACTGAAAACGTAATCCTCTTTCTACTTTAAGAGCGGGGACCTGTAGTGTCGAGAGCAACAGAGAGTGACTGCAAGTTGCTGATGCAGCACTCTTTTGACAACGTTCCATCAGTGAGCATGTACCTACAGCTGATTTATCTTCACAGTATGGATAGCCTGTACTAAATTACAGTTTTGGAAAGGTAAATTATTAGTCTGAGCATGTTGGGGCTCCTCACATTGAGAAAATTGTTCAGCGCCTCTTAGTGACAAAAGAAAGAAACAACTAGAGCAAGAACTCTGTTTCCATGTACTTCAAAATCCTTGATCCCCTCCTCCTCCTCTTTTATCCCAGCATTGCCTCTTTCAACTACCCACTTCCCCTTGTACTCCCTGATTTGAGGGCCTTCTTGCTTGTCTGTAATTACTTTATTTTCTATTGGAAACCGTTATGAAGCTTGCCAAGCAGATGAAAAGTTATGGCTCAATCTATGGTAAAGTGCAGAAAAGAAAAGTTTGACAGTGTGCAGCGATGTCCTTTTGATTAAAAAACAAAGGCGTAGCATTCAAATGCTCTTTGACTTTTTTTTACAGCAAACTCAAAGCATGTTTCCTCATGTTGTGTGTTTCAATTAGCAAATAGTTTGTGAAAAGTGCTGTGTGCCATTTAGCCTTTGATGCATCTCAGAGGAAACCCCAGAAAAACATGATTTGAGCTTCAGAAATCAGCCCACCAGATGGATTGTGGGGACTGTTTTAATATTAGTCTTTTCTTCATGATACTATCTTAGGATAGCAGAGCTCTGCATCCCACTGGCTCCCTTCTGTTGCTGCTCTGCATTGTTTGCGTTGCAGTGTGTCATCCTCCTGCAATGCCAACTGTTTGCTTGAAGAGCTCCAAGCATGAACAGACCACAAAGTGTTTCATTGGACGGTTAATTGATCGTGTTGACCTTTTAAAAATAGCTCACTTAAGACCTGAGAGAGCTGAAAAAATATTGGCAGGACTACAATGTGTGGACCTTTTTCTCAAAACTTTATTGCTACAAACTCTTTATTATTCATATAATTTATATGTGCCTGTAACAGGTTATTTCATTATTTTAACTTTCTATAAAGCAGAGGTTTTCAAACCGTTAGGGAGAACAAAAGGGGTGGCAGGGGGAGAGACATCCTCAAACCTCTTTAGAATAAAAGAAAGAAAGAAAGAAAGAAAGAAAGAAAGAAAGAAAGAAAGAAAAAAGACGTTTCCAATAACTTCAGACCTTGCCAAAGAATCATCAGATTTCTAAGTTTTCTTCTGCACCAAAGTAATCCAGTGGCAGTGTGACAGACTTTGCAAACTCCTGAAGAAACTTGCATTGAAAACGTCCTTCTTATCTTCGATGCACACACATACAACAGAACTGGAACAATATAAAACTGGGAGTGAACTGGGACTCTTACAGTACCATACAGTATCTTACTATCTTTCAGCACTATAATTAAGGGAACATTACATTATATCACAATACCATCAACACTGCTTAAATGATGAACTCTTCTGTGGATGCAGTACTGCAGAGAGCCCTCAGAGAACTGGAACCAGTCTTTCACCAGATCCATCATCTTGGAGCCGACTCAATCAGAATTTACATTTTCCATGCTGGCAGAGCTCCATACAACATCCCAGATAAAAAGTGACAACCTGATAGGGGTCACTCATCTGCTGCTGGGCCCTTACTGGAGCTTCTTGGCTGAGTACAGCAGATATTTAGAGACATCTGTAAGTTGAGGAGGTCTACCTGCTTCCATCTCTCTCTTTGTTGCTAGGAAACCTGGCAAATACGTCTGTGTGGAGCGACCTTGTTCTCCAACAGAGAGCAGAATTAAGTGAACAGCACTGAGATCAGTGATGGAGTGTGACATTTACTGGTGTGACATATGTTATTTTTGCCCACATGACAGGAGTGTTACTTACAGACTGACTGATTCCAGCTTTGATAGCGTTTTGTCGACACACCTGTGCACAATTTGCCCTGGTACAGCTCTCCTGACAAGCAGATGACACAACACCCAAAGTTCGGCAATGATCTGCGAGATATTCTTTTAGGAGCAGCTCACGTCCCCCTAACATTCTGGACGAGAGGTGAACGCAGGCTAATCTGTCTGAATCTCATCTCTACATCTCAGCTGGATGACTGTGACCTGGCCTCTGACCTTGAATTCAGTTAGCTGTGACCTCTGGCCAAATGTGAAAAAAAGAGTCACAGATGGAGGAAAAAAGAGTCAGAGAGGAGAAAGATAACGGCTCCTCGCACTGTTAAAAGACAACTACTCATCTTAATGCTCCTTTAAACACTATCAGCACTCAATAATGACATGTGACGTGAAAGGAAGTGGTTGCAGTGACGAACCCAAAGACACTCTTTAATACATCTGCAGCTTGGTGTTGTTTTCAGCAGCACGAAGCTCCAACACAGGTAAACAGGTTAGCCATAACAACTCGACTGTGCTGCTATTATTGTGCTCTCAGCAGCGTTGTTTCCCAGCAGCAGCAGGCAGCTCTGATAAACTCCCTGTACGCTACCTGCCCAGCAGTGTTTAGCAGCTTGTGAGCTACATATTTCCCTTTGAAGCTGGTGGACTAAAACAGAACTAGAATGTCGGAGTTAATTTTCCAGATGGGCAGAAACACAGCTCCAAATGAATGCTTGTGATCAACTGAGCCTTTTGAGGATGTCGCTTTCATACCCAATCACGACACTATCACCTGTTACCAATGAGCCTGTTTACCTGTCAAATGTTCCAAACAGGTGTTTTTGGAGCATTCCATAACTTTCCCAGTCTTTTGTTGCTCCTGTCCCAACTTGTTTGAAATGTGTTTGAGAATGAGTGTATATTTACAAAAGCCAATAAAGTTGATCAGTTTAAACATTAAATAATGTTTTTGTGCTGTTTTCAACTGAGTATAGGTCAGAAAGGATTTGCAAATCATTGCATTCTGGTTTTATTTATGTTTTAGATAAGCGTGCCAATGTTTTTTGGAATCAGAATTATAATAAGCAACTCCTTGCCAGACTTTACATAAAATACTAAATGGACCCTGGTGGATTGGCAGCGTAATGGAGAAGTGTCATAATGATGGATCGTTCTTTTTTCCCATCTTTTTGTTTTTGTATCTGCTTGCCAGTAAAAAGCCATTGTTTGACAAGTTTCATGAAAGAGGCTTCTCTAGAGACCCAAGTGGAAACACTTGGTTATGATAGGATATGGAACGGGGAATATTATGACCACAGGCGTGTGTGTGTCTGCCTCTCTCGCTCTCGCTGTGACAGATGCAGCTTTAGGGATCAAGTGTAAACGGTGTTAGAACTATTTAGAAAAACTGAAAGCCCTCAAACAAACAGGATTCGCTGTGGTGGTGAAGCTCAGCGAAGAAAAAAAACAATCAAACACAAACTCTGTCATGCTCCATCTCGCCCTCTCTTTCTGACACACACGCATAGTGTATATGTGAGAAAATCCACACAAACACCTACACACACACCATTTAAGAAACTTTCTGAACCACCAAGAGCTGATCACTGTCAAACACATAAATTAGGCCACAATTAATTGATTGATAATTTTTCCAATCAACTGTCCAGTCTATAAATGTCCGAAAGTAACAAGAAAACTTGTTGCTTGAGTTCATACTGATATTCAAGATTACTTGTTTTGTTCAACCAAAAATGTTGATTGATTCAGTTTATAATTATCCAAATAAAAGCTACTTTTGGGAAGCTGGATTCAACATTTGGCCTTTTTTGCTTGTGAAAATCTACAAATAAGTGCAACAATTTACACGTAATTCTGACTAATATAGGGCATGTCGCTTACGAGGGTTCAAAGCCATCAACATACGCTGAAGTTCAGAGCTCTGGCTTTGTAATTATATGTTTAGTTAAGGTCCCTGACCTCCAGGAGTGTTTAACATCTAATGGCACATTGGAGGTGCTGTAGATTAACTGGGTGAATGCCATGTCTCTAAAGAGCGCACCTGTCAAGGGAGCTGGTGGCCCCAGTCAGGACATGCATCAAAGTCAGGAAACCCAAACAACATGGCCCCACAGTCAGAAATGTCACGCTTCAAAGATAACAGCAGCAGACCTTAGCGAAAGAGAAAGAGATTTTATTTTTTTAAAGCTTTCTGAGGAAAGCCAGAAACACGACAAGTGTGCTTCCACAGGTCTGGTCTGTGTGGATTTAATGAGGAACAGGCTGTAAGGGAACTAGGACTGTGTCCACAATCCTTCCCCCATTCACTATTTCCCATATGATAAGCTGCAATTAACTATTATTTTCATCATTAATCTGCTGACTTCTTTTCTGACAGAGCCACTTATTCTGTGAAATTTCTCTAAAATGTGAGAAGTAAAGCAAAACCCAAAAGATATTCATATTATTATTAATAAAAAAAAAAAAAAAAAGATTCACATCAGAGAGTCTGGACACTGTAAATGTTTGACATTTTAACTTGGTGGTGGTTAAAAGAATACTTTGACATTTTGAGAAAGGCAAAAAGGAAGCAGGGGGAGACAGCTGGCCAGGCTCTGTCAAAGGTGAGGAAATCGACCATCCGGCACCTCTACAGCTGATTAATCACCACATTATATCTTACTTGTTTAATCGATACAAAAACCAGTGTAAAAAACAACAAGACATTATGTGCTTATCAAGATGTAACTGGTTGGTTGGTTGGTTGGTTTTTCAACGGATATGATGAAAATTAATATTGACACATTTTACTACAGTCTGCTGCACAAGCAAATGAGCTGATTGATCAGGTGATTTTCAGACACTGCCAGGGAGCACAGAGGAAGGCAGATGATGGCAAGTGAGACCATCAGCTAAACAGACAAAGACCAAGACACGTGGACACGTGAAGAGACAGACATACAGCCAGAGGAGACACTCTCAGACACAATCGCAAAACAGAAAAACAGAAACAGATGAAGGAGAGAGAGAAAGATAATGAGAAAGAGATGCAGCCCGCTGAAGCGATTTCAGTGACTATAAAGACAGATGTGGTGCAGCTTGTTGCAAACATTCTCTACAACACAAAACAGCAGGAGAGGGCTTTGTCATCTGCATCATCACAAAGGCATCCCGATGCCATCCTGATGCAGAAACTCTGTGCCTGATGAGGCTGGCATGGCCCAGCGTGGCATGGTATGATCTGCTGCATTTCACTCCTTGCTCCGCCTGGCTGTACACGACTGTATACCGTCAAAAGAACCAGATCCTCGCTGCTTTTTTTTTTCAGGCCTTTTGCATAGACATGAAAATGTAAATTCAAACCAGCTTTGCTTTTCTTTTGCTGCCAAGCGCACGGCCTTTGCTTTGTTTCCACTTCGAACGTGCAGATTCCAGAAACATGGTTTATTCTGTCGGTGCCAGAGTAAACAAGCATATGTATTTCAGGAACTGTGTTTTGTTTGGTCGGAGAGATTAAACTGCAGTGTGTGTAGTCATAACAAATGGATTTCTGAATGTGCAAGCTAGCTTATTGTGCAATCAGATGTGCTGATCTGCTTAAAATATTTACCATCATCAACCCGAGCTTTAAATGTTCTCATTACTTCCTGAATTTGATATGCAGTATTTCAATTCAAACAGCATTTTGGAGCAGAATACTTAACAGAGATCAATCTGAAGAGGAAACCAATCAGGTAGCAGTTCTGAAGAGAAGTGGGCATGTTGAGTCCGAACAGTCCAAAACCAAAATCATGTATGAAAAAGAAAAGCATGAAATTCTATTGGTTTATATTAATTTTTATGCAGATTTGGTCCCACATGCCCCCAAGAGTTAACAAGAAACAAAGGAACTAGAAAATACTGATCATGCTGATGATCACCACAGATTACAGTACGTTCTCTTGCAGAGATTTCTGCTCAGAAACTCTGGTTCTAGTTATAGAACATGAAGAGAAAAAATACAGATGATCTATTGATCATAGATGCTGTAAATAACAAAACCCAAAAATTCACAGTGGTTGTGTTGCAAAAGTTAAAATCCATTATCGGTTTTTGGTGGGTGTTTGTCAAATTTTTACGCACTCTTTTCATATTCAAAATAACAACACCAATAAAGTCCCCGATTGTTTTCTTCCAATAAAAACCAGAAGAAAGGAGCCCAGGCTACAATTAATCAAAAAAGAGACTTTTAGCTTCAGCACCCAGATGAACCCTTTTCAGGCCACAACAAAGACACCAGTGAACGGAGGCAGACTGATGGACCAGAACACAGACAGGTCAGGAGCAGGCGTCTCATAGGACACACACGCGCTGACATACGCACAATCACATACACACATAAAGGCACAGAGGACCAGTCAGCCAAGGACAGGAGGTGGGACGGCTGGCTGGTGCCTCTGACGCCTGAGGCTCTGCACCGCAGCACTAATTAATGACATACGCTGGACTGGTGGTTTAACAGACAGAGACTGGTGAAAAAAGAACAAAGTCAGTGAATCTAGACCACTGGTTGGTACTGTATATATGTATTTCAACTTAAATGAGCCATCTCAGCACTTTATATCCTCCTTACCGTTCTGCCAAAACTCAAAAAGGACTCTTCCCTGGGATTCCCCAGCAGGTCCTCCAGGTCATTCGAGGACAGCAGTATATTCTGTGTGGAAACAGAGGACACAGTTCCTAAATTTAACAGCGCATGGCACAACCGATGAGCGACCAAACACTCACACGGTTATTAAATTCACCAGACTGGATCAAAACCACAGGAGTCAGCGCCGTTTTTGTTTTAAATCCTCTCATGAGCTTTTATCATGCTTCAGAGTACATAACAGGTTCTGCTGTCAAAGTATTAGCTGCAGGAGTCTGAGAGTCTGGGCTGTGGGCTTCACCTTAAACACCTCAGTGACATGTCAGAGCTTTGCTGTTTGCACAAGTCAAAGGAACGGCGCTAAGAAATGACGTGCGTCTCCCTGATTGCATGTGTGTTTGTAATAGCACAGAATACATGAGCGTGTTGGGCTTTTTTCTTTTCCATTTGTCTTCCTCACCTCCAGGCCGCTGTTGGTGCGTGGGGAGCGAGGAGGTTTTGGGCCGGCGTCACCACAGCGGGGCGGGTGGTGGCTGCAGTGCTGCTGGGCGGCATCTGGGTCACCCATGAGGAAGGTCAGCTGTCGGAGATGACCCTGCAGTGACGGAAGCAATGAGAACGGTCGAACACACAAGTTGCCTGTCAGACCACCACACAGATTTAAGACGAATTATACCTTTAATAAAAAGCTGCTAATTTCTCATTGTTTTGCCAAATTCAAACTTGATGGTGCGTATCATACAGCTAATTTGCACAAATACGGCTCATCAGGGAAAAATGAAAACCTATCTAGAAAATGTTTGGTTTTTCATAGATAAATCAAATCTCAAGACAGGTTTCAAAGAACTCCACTTGAGAAGTGCTTCTGTTTTTTATTTGCTGTAGACATACCCTGCTGCGCATAGAAAACTAATGCTTCGGAGATGTTTAATGTTTTCTGCAGAAAAACCAAACCTCTCGTGTCTCTGCCAGAAAAATCTCATAGCATTCTAAAAATAGAGGGATCACACTGCACGTGTCTGCAGCACAGACTTCTGCAGGACACTGTATGTGGGATCAAGAATTCTACTAATTCTATTTATGACTGATCACAAATTATGAAAATAAATCTTGCAATGCCTGTTAGAAAAAAAGTCTGGACAGATGGTGACCAGTCCACAGTTCATTTCATCAGTCATTTCTTCTCTGGCAACTATTAAGCAAAAGATTAAAAGGAGGACAACAGACACGTCCGGTTTTAAGTTTCAATCCTAATAAAGACCCTGTGTGGATCAAAACACTGTTAAAAGTAATGCAAGTGTGAAACAAGACAGACAAAAGTGATGACAAATGTTGGAGAGGATGGATACCATCCGATGATTCTCAGCCCTTCAAAACAAAATCAAACCTGCTAAATTACAATGGAAATCACTATGATCTGTCAGTGTAACAATCACCATTTTACTTTCACAATGAGGAGTTATCTATGCTTACATGTGACAAAATCTACAACAATAAAAAAGTCTGTGCACCGAGAAAGAACCAAACCAAATTTACTTTGAAATACTGTGAGCCATAAACTCAACTAAATGAATCTAACAGTCACAACATTGAATCTGAAAACTTAAAAACTAAAACATATTAAATAATTCACTGAAGAACTCACATAGCTGAAGCCTATTCGTGGAATTACAGCTGCTTTTTAAGTTTCAATTTCTTAGCAGGCTTATGGTTATTACTTTAAAGTCTCTTGCATGGCCTTTGGGAATTGAACCATATTCACTGGTAATGTGTAACAGAGCAGAAACAGTGGAAACAATGGGGAGCACAATGTAGAATAAAATGACACCCATGATGATGCAGAAACACATAAAATGAGTCTATGAATCTATTGCCCCAGTGCATGCTGGGAGGGTTCCCAACACTCCTACCTCATGTCACTGCAATCATGATCAAGCCCTCTTGTCAATTGATTTTGCATTTATTTCAAAATAAGAGCACACTGATAACGTCGTGTAGGATTAACAAATCAATCCTCAAACTGCTTTCAAACAACCAAACATATCCCAGTGGAGTGGATGACAGTAAGAGTTCAAGATCATAGCAAAGTACAGTCATGTACAGTTTAGCATTGCCTAACAGGAAAGATTGCCCTGTGGCAAGACTGTCACCACCTCTGAGTGTGGAAGCGCTCTGTCCTTGGAGCTCCATAAAGCGCTGTCACCAGAGGAAACAAGGCAATGCAGAATCCAGTTTATCTGCTGCTAAGAACAAATCCAGATGCTGCTTCTACAGCACTTCTCCTCACCCACACTGTGATACAGCCACGCTGCCCACTTTGAACCTCAGGCTTGGTGTAACTGGGGCAGCATGACCACAATGCACAGCCAGGTGCATTATGGGCCTTCACAAGCAGCCTTTAATGGAAGAGCCTCTGTTTTTGGCCTTGAGAAAAAGATTTAAAAAGGACCATGCAAGGTAATGTCATGATGACTTCTCAAACTGATCTGCACTTCAGCTGCATTACCACAAAACAAGAACGTAATGTTGATGAGAATGAAAGCAGACCTGCTGTTTCTGTGACAGATGACTCAACTCTGGTAAGTTTCAAGAGTCTACCAATAGATTTTCATCCAGAAGTGAACGAAAACAGAATAGGTGCCTGGAATGCACTGAGAAACTCTAAAACTGAACTGTACGCATTTGAAACCTGTCAGCAAAAATACAATGTTTATATGCATTTTGAAGTTACATATTCTCCTTGTGGATTACCTCTAAAGACATCCAGATTTGGTTAACGATAAAGTAAAATGAAGTGACATGTCGGGAGGGGCTCAAGGATCCTGAAGTCATCCCCTGTCCAAACACTCATCAGTGTTTCCTCTGTAATTTTATGTAACACTGGTGCCTGGGGGGTAATTGAGGTTGGGGTAAGAGCAGGTTAAAGGGATTTCTAAGTATACTTAATAAAAACAAACACACGGTTTCTAAGCATTACAAGCTACACATCTTTGTGTCTGTGATGAAAAGGGAATGGGGTGGGATAGGGCCACGGAGCTGGATCTGCTTGTGTGTTCTTTACTGTGTGTGTGTGTGTGTGTGTGTGTGTGTGTGTGTGTGTGTGTGTGTTTGTGTGTGTGTGTGTGTGTGTGCCGTAAGGATGAGCAGCCTTGCATGTCTCTTTGGACTAAACTCAAATGAACTGGACTGCACACATGTGGCTTGTTACCCAGCAGCTGGTTTAAATATCATCTTGCTATTGCATAACCATCTGGTCATATGTGTTACTGCACACACTTGCAACATGGAACAACTTTCAAATATTCTAAAAGTAGCAGTAGGAGAGATTTTTAAATCTGACGAGGGTCATTCAGACACCCGGAAGTTCGTCTTTTAGTCCACTGACGGTGATGTTGACAGAATAAAGGTTGATGAATTCAGTTTCAGGGCATCTTGTAAATGAAAGAAATGGAAGGAATAAGAGAATAGGCGGGAGGGTGTGGGCTTTTGTGTGTTTTCATGTCTCTTAAAATGACTGATGGGAAAATTAATTGAGGAAGAGAGAAAAAGGGAGTTGCAGAGCCACTTACTTCAAATGGAGTCTCAAAGCTCTCGATGATGCCTCCGACCATGAGCAGCCCGTCGGCGCTGATCCCCATGCCGTGGTACACCCAGTCCACACTCTCCAGCAGAGAGCAGTCCACATACAGCGCCAGCCGCTTGGCAGACACACTGACGGCCACATGGTGCCACTTTCCATCAGACAGACTGCTGACTGGGAACCTGACAGAGAGACACATGGGTGATTGTGTAATCATTGTGTGTCTCAAGCTCAGTGTCTGCAGGAATTAATCAAGGAGATAAGTTGAACTCCTCCTTGCACCCTCCCTTTCTCCTTACCCTTTCTTTAAGTAAATGGCAATGGTAAATGCACTGTATTTATATAGCTCTTTTCTAGTCTGACGACCACTCTTAAGCTTTTACAACACAAGTCTGCATTCACCCTTTTACACATTCATACGATGGCTAGGTCACCTGCTCATTAGAACCTTGTAACATTCACACACTCACGCGCCGATGGCACAGCATGGGAGGCAATTTGGGGTTCAGTATCTTGCCCAAGGATACTGTGACCTGTAGACTGCTAGGGATCTAACCACCGACCTTCTGATAAGTGGACGACCACTCTACCTCCTGAGCCACAGCCACCCCTTTAAGGAAGCCTGTAGGTAACTGTAGGTTTAAACTACATGATTTTGGTGCAAACAGTTGCCCCGTTAAAGTGCTCTTGAGCAAGATGCTACATCCCTGACACCTCCAAAGCTGATGGTGTCTAGCAAGTGATATTATGTTGGGCTGACAGCTTTCTCTTTTGTCAGTTGGGCTGCTAAGGAACATCCACAACAAGCCAACAAACACATATTATCACCTTATAAACATGCCATGGCTTGGGTGTTGTGTAACAGTTACCTCCACCAGCTCATGAGGAAAAGTCTGCCTCTTTACCTGCTGCACGCTCCACTTTCTTCACCAGCCAGTCCCCGAGCCCCTACCAATGCCAACTCAAGTGACATCACTTGAGGTTTGGTCAATTGTAGCTTATCAGATTTTTTTCCCATCAGACTCCCTCTGGAGCTTTTGCCACATACACAGTAGTACTCCCCAACATTATTAAACAGACTTTGATTTGTAAAATTGTTGATCTAAAAAACAACCATCAACATCCTCATCCATCAAGCTGGGCTGTAGACCCGACCGAAACCTGTAGGTAGAAGTCACCAATGAACATGTTTGGCAGACATGCTGTCTAAAACCAAACACAAGGTGAAAAACAAAGTACAGTATCTATGTGTGTTTATCTTTTGGCCCAGTTCTGTCTGCTGTCTTGCAGTGATGAATTGCTTTGAGCTCTGTGGTTGCTGAAGAAGTGAAACCTGCCAAGAGGCTTCTAATAAATCACTGCACCTAAGAGACAGCCAATTTACAGTCAAACAGTGAAACAAATACATACATGCTGCAAACAAATACACCTCAGCAGAGTTTTCCTTCATCCTACAGACACATTTGCATACACCTTGGCCAAGAAGCAGGAATGGGCATGAGTGGGCCTCAACTACCTGAGACAGACATTGTAATCACCTTCTGACACCTGGATTTTTTTTTGAATACTGGGTAAAATAAAATGCATGTTCTTGGCTGTCTCACCGGTAGATTTTGCTCAATTTTAGCTAATATCATGAACAAAAGCTTCTTCAATGTGCAGAAGAGGTTTCACAGCACTCAATACATGCATAACTCTCAACTTCTATTGCTTTGGTCAAAAGTAAAAGCACGTAAAAAAAAAAAGAGGTGGGCTCACTCATAGTGTCGTTGCTGTGTTCCAATGAAGATGACTGCGTAAGCGCTGACCCGCAGCTGCAGCACGATGTGACTGTCGGGGCTGAGCATGGTGAAGACACTGCGTTCGTCTCTCTGAGGACTCCGCAGCTGCACCAGCAAACTGAACTCATCTGCAAACCTAAACAAAAATACAGAAACACAAAACCAACAGCTTTAACTTTACATGCAGTGTAGAGTTAGGCACTGTTAGTAAAAGACAAATACAGAGATGTAGACGAAACCATACCCATCAGTGAGGACCTGCTGAAGAGGGAGAGCCAAGGTAGAGTACTGTCCCACCTCTAGGACCGGACACCTGCTGTCGTCCATAGAAATGGAGGCATTGCTGCTGCTCGACAGGTGAAGAGAAAGCTCCTGCAGAACATCCACCTCATCTGTAGTGAGACAGTTAGGGAGAAAATACAGTTGAAGCAGCTTCAAACTGTTGTGTCATATAGAAACATCGTGCAGATGTTGAACAGCAGCCCAAAGGAGTAAAGATAATGTGGTGCTATAACATTGTGTATTGTGCGTTTCTTTGAGAGTCCAGTCCCAGTTTCACCCACACAAAATGCTGCAAAATGCCTCTTTCCAAGTGAGATTTTTATTAATAGAATTGTACTTTTGTTACTGTGCGTGATCTCAATTTTTTCAGCATAGCACTGTATTAACTTTGATAAAGCATCTGTCTGTATGCTGACATGATAACCGGAACCTAAAGCTCAATGTGTCTCATCGTCAGTGGAACAGACAAACTGCTGCACAACACTATTTTAAGCATTTCTTTAACTTTATTCTCATGCAAAACATGCATGCAAAAATGTAGTAGAAACACAGTGATTCAAAAGAATTTTCATTACAGAGAGAGAGAACTTCATCTTTCATCTAGCTAATGTTAGTAGCAGTCATAATGTTGTTTCACAAAGCCCTTGGATAGGCCATAATGGAGGGAAATTTCAATATTACAGCATGCAATCATATTTAAAACAATGATGTGCTTCTAACTTTGCTGCAGCAATTTGGAGAAGAACCTTTAATGTTTCAACATGACAATGCTGCCATATATCAAGCCAGGTCCATGGAACAAAGGTTCGTCTGCACAGAGTCCTGACTTCAACCCCAACATCTTTTGCATGAACTGGAGCACCGACTGTGAGCCAAACCTTATCAGCCAACATCAGTGCTGTTGCTGTTGAGCAAATCCCTACAGCCAAGTTCTAAAATCTTGCGGAAAGTATCTTCCAGAAGAGCGCAGCCTGTTCCAGCAGTACATTAATGTTTATAGTGTATTCAAGGTTTTGGAGTGACATGTTTAACGATTAGTACAAGTTACATTCATGGTAGCCACTATCTGCAGCAACTAAACCAAACATTCCTCTGCTGGCACGTAGGAAAAAACCTTAAAATGCTGTGAACAGACCACTGACGGCATCACTGAATAGCGGAAAACAACTAACAGGGCCTTTGCCTTTCAAAGCTGCAGAGGGCTGCTACGAATTCCATCCTATTTTTGGTGCCCTACAGTGCCACACATCGGTGTACCTCTCACCCACTGGCTTTGTTCACATCATTAGATTTAAGTTGAATGTTTACTCAGGTGAACAGGTGAAGTGCCGTTCGTCATGTCCTGCCCACAGGTGGGCTTTGTTGACTAGTCCTGCGCTTTAACAACTCCTCCTGGGGATTACAAACAAAGCTTCATCATATCTGGAGAAAGTGAGTCACCACTCGAAGACTGCTAGTGCATTTGAGGAACACAGAAGAGGAAAGAACTGATTTAACTACAGAACATTCATGTTTGAGTGATCTACACGAGCAGCAGGGTGCCTAAAGATGACAATAGTCTCACTAAAGCGTGACCTTCTGGGATTTAACCACTATGAACATGTCTCAAACTGCCTTGGGACTTTTTCCAAAGATATGGGATCGCTCAAGCAGATAAAGCTCTACTCCTCTCAGGCACTTTAACAAATGAATCCACATCTGTCAGCCCTTTAGAGAGCTGTTTGCTCTTTACACTCATCCTGACAGCAGTGCCAGACAAATTACCGCTCTGCAGAGAGCCACGGAGTCACACTCCGCTGCCCCGAGGAATGGCACTGTGGGAACATATCTGGTGTCGCACTAAAAATTCCAACATACCAGCCTTCCAGGAATCCTCAAAGATATATGGACGAGAGCCACTTAGAGAGAAGAAATGATTTGAATAATGGTTTACGTTGCACTTTTAACCTTCAGTTAACAGCCGTGAGGGATTCCAGGTCAAATAGTTTGCTAAGCAGGTAAATCAGATGTTTTTGCTTGAAAAAGCTTGAAAAAAGGACTGAGAAGCACAACAGCAAGTAAAAGGTAGAGATTCTCATTCGTCTCAGGCCCCAAGGAACCCAGATGATGAAGAGAACATCTGCACAGTTCAATTTCAGACCTTAATCTCAAAATCTACTGATAATGCTGTTTTCTAAACAGAGACATTCAGCATGAGTGCAGTTAATTCTGCTTGATAATGGGCTGACATCATCAGGGCTATTTCTGGTTCTTTTCATGGATTTAGCTTAGCATTTCTAACAGAAAGCCTGAGTTACATTAGGTTTGACAGGTGTCGCCATTTAGCAGTCAAGCAAGATCCAATGAATGATGCTGCTTGCATTATGGGAAATGTGGGCTTTACTCATACTAGACACTGAAAGCAAAGACATCCAAGCCTCCACTGCATCTGTTTTGACCATTCTTTTTTTAATGTCTCTTCTCAGTCCCCTAACTTGTATGGAAGCGCAACACTAAATTACTGGAGTAACCCTTTAAACTGGTATCTTGTTTGATGCTCCAGTCCCAAGTTCACCCTGCCCAAGAGGCACTCAGTATCAACTGCAATAATATGCATGATCACATCAACGAAATGTTGGATTTTTCATTGACGTAACACTAAAGCCAAATGCTTTCAGCCTGTAGTGACTGTAGTTCATATTTTTGTCATTTTTTCATGAGAATAATAAGCATGAACCCTTATTTTAACAGTCTATTATCACTGCCCTGTCGAACAATTAGTGATTACGGTTTATTACAGAAAGGCCTATCTGGCATGAGAGCATAAATCTAATTTGCAGTTAAAGATTTTAGATGAGACGTGGATAATGAGGGGATAAGGAGGCAAAGTCAGAGTCTACTATGCCAGCAGACAAACTGATCCACCTGTCATTAGTGCTGAGGTGGGGAAGGTGTAGCAACGATGACGTTGGCATGAAGGCATCAGCAGAGCAAAAGTGTTAAGTGTCAGGTTAGGACGGCTTCACTGTACACCTGCATGAATATAATTGGACATTATATCTCAGCTGGTAGTCAAGCAGCTAGTGAATGAGTGACTGATGGTGAAGCATCAGTGATGCAGCTGAGGCCAATCATGTAATCCAAAAGTAACTTCAGCAGACTGCCAGAACTACCAAGACACTTTGTGTAATAGACAAACATTTGTGCAACGTGCTCTTCCAGTGAGCATCTGTAGCACCTAATGTGTGTTATCTGATTGTCCATTAGGATAAAAACCCCCACAAATATTACAATATCTTACCTTGAAGTATAAATTCTCTAAAGGTGTGTTCATGATATTATGGCTGCAAATAGTGACTGTTTTCATTAATCTCTTGATTTGTTTTGAATTGAATAAATGTTAATCTAGAAAATGTCCTCCGTAAGTAGCCAGAACTCAAAGTCCCACAATTACACAAGCTTCTAATTACGAGTTACAGTGAAGCATAATAACAACATTAACATCAATCACACAAACTCCACTGTCACAGCGACATGTGTGTAGGATTGCTGATGCTACAATATCTTAATGAGCAGCAATTTACAGCCCCGGGAACCATGGAAAATTTTCTCACACACATAGTGCTGCTAGTGCTGTGATGGTCTACATTAAGCCACGCTCGTGCAGGAGCATTCATGAAAGAACACTGCATGTGCCAGCACTGTGCCCTCAAGGAAAACTGAGGAACATACTCGTGTGCTTTTCTCTCAAAACTACAATGAAAGGATTGAGCCATTACAATGTTTGGGGGGGGGGGGGGGGGTAAAGTAAAGTAAAGTAAAACAGATGTTGAAGTCCTGCATCAGAAGAAATTTGTGAGCAGTAAGGACTTCAAGGGTTACCTCAGTGTTTGGGTAATTTTGCTATTTGTCCTACTTATCCAGGGTCCCAGCAGGACAACATCCTCCGCCACACCGCAAATACCCTCAGGAGTGACTCACAAAACATGACGAAGACTCTATTTATATCTGTGTGCAGGCATTATCCATATAAGGACAAATGCATGTTAATGCAAGGTGTAAATGCAGCGTGGTCATGGCTTCTGGTTGACATTTTAGGCGGAGGTAACAAAAAATTGCTTGCTGTAAGCGATAAATGATAGCTGGGTATTGTCAGAGATGAATGGTAAACAGCAGACAGTAACACAGCCCCGTCGATTACCAGAGAAACGCTGTTTCAAATGTCAGTCAAGTTTATCAGATCAATTTACAATTTATCAATTCATCTAATTTTCAATTCACATACATTTCATTACTTCCACTATTAATTCATAAGCATCTTCATCACTTTCATTTTCTTCAGTTAGTTTTTGTGATTTCCACCCTTGAGGACACTTTTCTAAAATGATAAACTGTAATTTTGTGTTGTGAATGAAGAATGATGAATGTGAGGTGGAGAAAAGGATGAAAACATGGCTCTGTTTTCATCATATCATGACTATTGTAATCAAATCAGCTTTCGATTCATCAAATCAGTATATATTTTGTTAGTCCATTTTTCATTTCGCATTCATTTTACCCCTCTATTTTTTCATTTTACAAGCATATTCATCACTTCTACTGTTATCAATTAACTTTGGTTGGTTCCACCCCATATGCATTTGGTTTACTTGTTGGCAAACATTTGCATATTTACACATCTAGCAGTTACGGAGCAACATTGGCATTCTTTTGTAGGCATGTTTCTGGCCACCTGCTGAATGTAAGTCCAATATTGACTCTCTTTAGGTCTGTTTTTGGTCTCTATCAACTCCTGAGAGAAATATCTATTTATCTTTCAATATACTATTGCCTGTGCAAGTGGGTTGGAACACAGCGAGTGTTTATCCTTGCTGCACTGGACAGTCCTACGAGCTGTCTTCTTGTCTGAACTTCCATTGTGTTACACTGACCAGGAGAAGCTCATCGTCAGCAGGTGAAAAGAAACCACCACATGTTGCAGGGATAACTGTTTCTGAGCGAAAAAAAGAACGAGCACCAGCCAAACACATTAACACAGAGAGATGAGCATAAACAGAATACAGTGCGTAAGGGAAAGGGTACTGAAAATGAAAACACAGGCAACAGCTGTGCATGATCTTCCTTTAATTCCCCCAGTCATTGTAAAGCATTGCATCTTTTTGTTATCATGACATGCACTGATCCTTCCCATAAATCTCCTCAGTCGCTTTCTGATGAGGGAAAGTGATAATCTGTGGAACAAATAGAGTGATGATCCACCATTGTTATACAAGAAAAGCCTCTTGAGGAACATGAAGACAAATATTAAAGAGGCCTCAGTAATTCTGTGTTTACTCTACTTCAATCGCTACTACAACTTTCATTGGCCAGAACTACTTTGATTTAGTTGAGAGTTAAACACTTGGGTGTGGGTGGGGGAGGACAATGGATATCTAACAATGAACTAAAGTCAGTTTTAGATAACAATGACTCAAGAAGTTTTTCCTCATTGATGGTCAGCCAAAACTGCACATGCCTGTAGTTTCAACACAACGCAGAGTTAATAATCTGGGAAAAACTGTTGTGTTCATGAGACATGCATGTGGTTCTCATGCATTCTGCATTGTGCTGTGATGCTACCTTAAACGCATCATTCACCATGATTCCTCCACATGTCAGCGAGCCATCAACACTGTCCTCTGCATGTACATTACCTCTGCAGGTAATTCAATTACCTATAACACCCTTCCTGCATCGGTCCACAGAGATCTTTGCAGTATAAGTATGATTCAAACCTTACATAAGAACAACAGCATTTCAGGTTTGGTGGCTACAGACATGGAGTCCTCAGAATTTCAAGTATTGACTGCACGGCAGTTCAGTAGCAAAACAAGGCAAGCATTGCCAACCCTGCTCTATATCACCAAGTGGATGAAAGAACATGATTTACTTTGGGGGAAATGATTTGAACATGACACAACCTGATGCATCCAGTTCGTGTTTCACTGGTGTAATCAATGTGTGAGATCCAACACTAATAGACGGCCAACAGCCATAGATGCAGCAGCATTCAGTAAAACCCACCTAAAGACGCTCTCAGAGTTGCAGAGCTGTGAGGCGTTCAGGTACTTGACCTGAACAGCTGTATACTGGAATCCCACATGCACATTTATGGTAGACTGATGCAAACAAGTCCAATATCCATTCAGCAAAACACACACACACACACACAAACACACACACACACACACACACCCACACACACACATATATATAGCTGCTGGCTACACACAGGATCCGTCCAATCTCTTCTAAGTACACAAGATATAAATCATCCATAGACTGTACCTCCCCTAATTAGCCTGGAGAAAAGAATACTGACTTACAATGCTGTCATACATTCTTTGATAAAAATCACTTTGACAGCAATGAAAAATGATTCCTTGAAACATACAACAGATGGAGCAATTTAAAACAAGACATGTTTTACATGAGAGGAGGAAAGAAAAGCCTTGAACATGTTCTGCATTGTCCTCAGACAACATTCAAATATTCTCATTCCTGAGGGATGATGCTTCAGTGTGAACACGATCACACTCTGAGCAGGATTTTCTCTGGAAATTACTTTGGAGCTGTGGAGCAGAGCAAGGCCAAAAAAGGAAAGCCATACCCTCCAACACAGTCCACATTCATAGCTCCCATAGCATCAAGCCTTGGACACACTTCTCTTGATTGTACTAATTTTTTTGGCTCAGACATCAGTGGAGCATGTAAGGAGATTACAGACTTAATGGCAGACTGTGACAGTAGGTACCAAAGCTCAGGTCCACCACAAACTAACAATAGAGAATGGCATGAGGCCAGAATAAAGCCAGTCTACACTTCCTCTATTTTTGTAACTCTCTAGAGTTTCAGCAATTATCGGTCTTGGCTGAGACCCAGCTCTGAGTCAGTCCACTGCAAGCAAGGAGGAAAAACTAGCTTGAAGGAGAAAGAGGTTGCCAGGTCCTGCCTTCAACAGGAGGTTCAAAACAAAGATGTAACCCATCATTCAACAATCAGTTGCAACTGGTCAAAACACATTGTAAACAAGTCTCTGTTTAAACTGCCAGATGATATATAGTTTTAGATCCATTATGTATGCATGTTTATGGGTCATTTAGGCTGTGGCCCAACTATACTGCACTGTATTACATGACATACACCCATCCGTTCATTCAGACAGCCTTGTTCCTTTGGATTTTAGCACAGTGAGTACAGACTAGTGTAAGTGCTACAAGTGATTAATAATTCTTTCTGATGTATCATCATATAGTTAAAATCAACTTGACAAATGGCTGCCACAGTGTCAACTGAGACCAGTATAGTAACTGATTTATGTTTGCATGTGAAAGATGCAGCAATTTACATTACATTGTGGAGGATTACAAGTACCTGGTGGTACATATTGACAATAAACTGGACTGGGCAAAGACCACTGATGCTCTCTACAGGAAGGGCCAGAGTCGTCTCTATTTTCTGAGGCGACTGAGGTCCTTCAACATCTGCCAGACTATGCTCAGGATTTTCTATGAGTCTGTGGTGGCTAGTGCTATTCTCTATGCTCTTGCGTGCTGGGGCAGCAGGCTGAGGATGGCGGACGCCAACAGACTCAACAAACTGATCCGCAAGGCCAGTGACGCTGTGGGTATGGAGTGTGACTCTCTGACGGTGGTGTCAGAGAGGAGGGTGCTGACTAAGCTACAGTTAACTATCTTGAACAACGTCTCACACCCACTTCAATAGTACTTCAGTGAGAGACTCATCCCACCAAAATGCAAGACCGAACACCACAGGAAATCATTCCTGCCTGTGGCCATCAAACTGTACAATATTAATCATTCAGTGTACAAATTGTTTTTAAATTGAGAAAAATTTCATCACAAAGGTTTTGTCCAACCAGCAGTCAAAACCCAAATATATTTAGTTTGCTGTGCAGAAGAATAAGAAAGACAGAAAATATTCATGTTTCACTAGATTGAAACAGGGATTTTTTCTTTTTTTTTTTTGCGGGTTTTGCTAAAAAATATTACTTGAACAATCAATTTTAACATTTGACATTAACTTTGTTTGCAATTGATTAATCGACTAGTCTTTGCTGTGGGGAATGCAGAACAAGTTGTTAAGAAAACAATGCTTTATGTGAAACAAGTCATGGGATTATACAAAATAAAATAGTGTCAGAGAAGAAATGTTTTGTCTTTGTTAAATTGTCCAAAACCACAAAGGCCATAGTGGATTATCCCTCTCACACTACGGCCCCTTGCAAGAAAACACAACATAAAAACTCTTCAGTAAAAATGGAAACTGAAAATATGGTACAATCTTTGACAATGTTACAATAAACAATCTAACATTACAATAAGCAGGAATCGCCTAAGCCTGAAATTATTTTTGGACTGCGATGAGGCCACCACATGTGCAAGTAATGGACACGCACACTTTCTGACCTGAAGACACTGATGTTTAACATCCTCTTTTGCAGTCGCACAGCATAAAACTGAATGTCCTGTTTGGATTTTCCACACACTGTTCCTCTGGTGGGATAAGTTATGGAGGTGAGGCAGCCGTGTCAGCCAGCGAGGGTCAGACCTGGCATGCAGGGGCCTCTGAGGGTCACTGATATGGGACACAAACACTGAGTGTTCTGCCATGGCACATTGACTTTGTGAGTTGACCAGTGGGGCCTGTTTCCTTGTTAAACACAGACAGGCACGTTTCTGCTGTTTCTACTTTAATCAGTGTGCACAGTGACAAGCCTCATGGGAGGATGAGGAGAACAGATCTCTGAGTGTTTATTAATTCATGAGACATATCATTTAGAGCAGTCTGAGTAAAGGGATTCTTGCAAACTGTGAGACTGCAGGTTGATCAGTATCATATTTGCTGCAAAGAGAGAAGGATTAAGGACTTTGGATGAGGTGGAGAGTGTGACCTACATCATAACTGGACTGTCTACTCTGTATACATGTTTACCCTGAAATAAGCCTTCTGATTGCTACAAAAACTGTCAGCTGAAAATGCTTAATCTTACATTAAGCCTTTTGTTATAAAGCCATTTACTCCGGAAATGCCATGCTTCATCATTAAACTAATCATTTCAAATTCTGAGAAACAAGTACAGCTAAATAATTCACAATGAATCAAATGACTACAAGTATTTAGGGCTCTTTTTTCCACAATGAGTGAAATCTCTACATCATGACAAGCAGGTTATTATGACATGCACCACGGTTACTTTTAGTAAAAAGTCCCATAAACTGCAAACCATAAACCTCAGAGGAATGTTGTGATTCGAGGTGGTTCGCTGGCTTAAGAGGGACAGACTGAAAAAAAGACTGCACACTGATCTGAGCCCTCAGATCAGTGTGCAGTCCTTACTAGGGCTTTATCGCCATATCGCCTACCACTATTAGTCACAACAAATCAGTAACATGCCAGAATATGTCCCCTTCTAAACATTTAGAAGTCGAAGTGTGCCCTTGTTCAAATGTTGTACTCTGGAATAAACCTCAGGTTGTAAGAAGGCATGCCTTTGTGTGTGGAGAACCAGTGCTTTTTGGTGGCTGGCTACCGCAGCGATAACCACAGGGACATGATAAGACATCCTCCCTTCCAATCTAAATCAAACTCTTCCCGCCTGCCACTGCCTCCTGGTCTGGCCAGCTTCCAGCAGCCGTAATCAGGGGAAGCGGGGCCGGCTGCCACGCTGTCTTGTGGTGGGATCACATTACTTTAATAGTCTGAGACGGACCAAAAGATAGCTCAATTACTGTGCTGGTACAATTACTGGGCTCTGCTGTGGCAGAGGGGGCAACTCAAACAGGCAGAAGATTAAAGACTTCCACCTGGCCTGGTGGAAAACAAGGGGGGAATCACTGCGCCAGATAAGTAGGAAATGAGAGATGGAAAGTTGGAGTGAATACAGGAAACATAAGAAACTCCGTGTTCCTAAACATCTCAATCAGTCAGTCATCAACAGAGCTTTGAGTGATGAGCACACCTACTGCCACACAAAGTTTTAAGTGAGCAGCAGATTGAGCAACGCTCTCAGATGCAGCACCCTAATGTAAATACCTCCTGTCAGTACAGCCTCAGACTGCTGACTTTATGGAGATCCGATGTTGGGATACTATTTCAAGAGGTCTCTATTACAGGGGATATAGTGAGCTTATGTAAAATCTGTGTTTGTGTGAAGACCGGCTTGTTAACTGGGCCTGTAGTCCAAAGCAGGAAACAGAGGGAATTAAGTGGAGTGAATGGATATAGCAGCTATGCTGTTAACCTGTATGTAACAAGGCCCAGCAACTGGTTCAGGACACATCGGATATTGTCCCTTGTCTTGAAAACTTACAACACTTCCTCATGTGGAAAAGCAGGAAATATGTATTCTCTGGAGGGGGAATTATAGTGCCATGAACAGCATGACGTTAGAAAGGTACAGCTAGTGGAACAGGAGTGCTCTGGGCACAGACTGAAACCAGAGTTGTACCAGTAGCAAGTACAAGACATGTACACCATGATACATTGTTTTTAATGCAAACTTCTGGAAACAGTAAATATTGATTTGGTTTGCTTTTTCTCCAGTCTTTTAATCATTTTTGTTTGTTTTCTAGCATAAATAAATACATCACAAGCAGTTTTTGTCCCTGATTGAATGGACATGCAAGCCCACAGCACTGGTTCTCTTCCTCCATGTATTCAGAGCGGTTATCCACAGCGACTAATCACTCAGTCCTGGAGGGTTGAGACAGACATAAAAACTTCCTGTGCTGTTTTCCTCTCGCTTAACTGCTGTTGTAATCCGTTCAAAGCGGGCCCTCAGAACACTGGAGCCAGTCATCAGCAAAGTATATGAAACATTACAGTGGCATAAATTCAAAGAGAAGGAGAGTTCCTTTGTGATGCTTAATGACTACAAGTAGGACTACATCTGCAGGTTCCTGTATTAAATCTAAAAAAATGAAACAATTCACTGTAAACAAAAAAAAAAAAAGATTCAGCTGTACTGACTGCAGTCTGTGAACTATAGCTATTAAATGTCAGTTTCTATCAAGGTGCACTTCACCTTTCTGTCTCTTTTCTGGACTTTCACATAAGGTGACAGCATAGCAAGTATTCCCAATGATTAGGAAATACTGGGTCTTATAATTTGATTTTAAGTGTTTGGGAGAGGATACAAATCATATTTTCCATGAATAAATAGTCCCATTAAAGGAGCCGACCCTTTATGCTCCGAGCTGATGAACACTGAGGATCTGAGAGCAGCTCAAAGTGCTTTAAACCTAAACTTAATACTTAAGCTTTAGATCAAAGTTTTTGATGTTTCAATGCTATTTTGTTATTGTTCCTTATTAGTTTTTTTTTAATCTATTTAATTAGTTCTTTCATTAAATTTTCATTTTTATTTCTCATGTGCATTAGTTGACAACGTCTTGGGCTGTGTGCAGCATGAAACCAGATCAGTTGCTCATGGACATGATGGGAAAAGAATGATCATTGACAGACTTCTTTATTAAAACTATATTTGTTTGGCTGTGCTGTAATTGGCTGCACCAGCTGTCATTGCAGTTTGCTGTAGCATTATGCTGCACTTACTGTTACTGTAGTAACCATGGTGGATTCTACCTTTTAGTTCAGTTTGTGTCATACAAAAATAAACTAAACACAATAACAAGTGGAAAATCTTAGACTTTGCAGGTTAAATTATATAAAGCTTATCAAAAGATCTCATTTTTTCACAGAAACTGATAGACAGTATGAGAATAATAAACTTCAGTCTCTTCAGAAGACTACGCAGAGTCCCCATTTTCTCATTTCCCCTCTTGGGATGAATAATATTTAAGTATGACCCAGGGGTGCAGCGAATCCAAACATAAAACGTCTGCGTGCCATTTTACTGCATAATGGATCCGTGGTGAAAAACGACCATGCTTACAGACATGCTAAAGCTTTCAACACACAACAGCTTTCCCCCAAGACAACGCCAGTGTTTCCTCCTGATGATTTTCCTTTCAGGAGAGGAAACATACAAGAGCGCCAGTCAACACTTGCCCGGGTCTGCTTCTAAACTGTTGAAACATTCATCAGAGGACTCCAAAGGAAGTGGATTTAGTGATGAACATGCCCTCAGGTCAAATTCCCTGCTGTTTTTGCAGGAGTGAATAGCGCTAATGATATAGTTACGGCACTGTACAGCTTGGAGGTATTTCTGCAAATGAAAACTGCTGACTGTGTGTGTCACAATGTCAAATATTCACCTTCATTTTTTTTCCTGCCATACTGACAGGTACTGAACTTGAGACATTAAACAGCCCAATGAGGTCGCTCTTTCATGTTTAATGAATGACATGAGGGCAGAGGGCAGGAGAGAGAGTTGAGAGTCATTCTGGCTGAGGGGAATCAAGGCCATCCATCAGTCGTTCCACTGTTTGACACACTCAACCCGAAGCACGATGACCTGCGGGTCTCTGAGGTTAAGGTCAGTGTCAGTGCGACTAAACAAGCAACCAAAGAGGATTTTAGACTTCATATAAAAACCTCAACCGGCATGATAGCTTGATATACAGCTGCATGACAAGCATTCTTGCACCTAACACTGCATTTTAAAGCCAATCCTGAATCACTGTTAGGAAATAATGTATAATGCGTAGTCGGCCCTCTATAGTGTATCTTTGTATGGATTCTTGCATGTACTAGTTGTGTGGTCTTGTTGTGATTGCACATCTTTTCATGCCCAGATATCAAAGTTAAAACCAGCTAAATTGCTAAGATTTTCGGACATCTAAATTGTAAAGACACATACATGTCAATGAGAAGCAGGTCCCAACTTCAAGTTAAAATAGCTGCTATGTGCTACAGCAGACCAAGAGGATATTCTATTGACTGATGCTCCATTCTATTTTAATATACAAAAGAAATTTGTCATGGGCATTTGAGAGACACGGTTGAGTAAATAAACTTCCAACAGCCACAAGCCCATCTCTTGCACTGTAAGTGGTTTATTCTAGACATCCTTAGCTTAGACACCCTGCTGTACCACTGTATGAGACTGTCATGTTAAAAAGCCACAGTCCATAGATTCAGAGATTTCAACAAAAACAAATGGGCTGCATGTTTTCACAGATGTGAGCCTGACAGTTTGCTTTGCATGAGGGACGCTTCATTTCTCACTGAGAAAGGCACAATGCACATCCAGCTGCTGGGACAGGATCCATCTTTGGACCACACCTACGGAGGCTGCAGAACAGATGAAAAGGTGAAAGGGCCTTAACAGACCTCCAAGTACATCTGGAGAAGTCGACTTTGCAGACAGCCAGTCCCCAAAGCTGGACTCTGACCAGGCACATAAACAGCACCTGTGGTAATCCACTGGCCTGTGTCCTACAAGCAATGCAAGAAGTTCTCTCACCATGTCAAGCCAGGTATTCAGTAAAATTCATTCAAAGGCTTCAGCTTCAGAACTACAGAAATGTGGAAATATGAGGCAAGTATTTGTGATTACATGTTCATTAACACTTTCTAAGTGCTTGTTCTTTCCTGGTCATGTTCTGAACGCCTTTTTGCAATTCCAAGAACCACACGGCCAGACGAGGAATGTGTCGGCTGAACATGCAAACAGATGGGGGAGACGGCCTTTGTGCTACATGTGTCTTACATACCAGTTACTAAAACAAAACCGCAGAGGGCAGGGAGGGCAGAACGGCCTGTAAATTAGCATTTTACATGAGATGAGGAAAGCAGAGAAGGGGCTTTTGGACGGCCGGGGGAGTTGGTGAGTCACGTAATGAGCCTGCTGGAACACTGAAGGAGAAACACATCTCAGCTGGAGTGGAAACGCAAGCAGTGAAACAAGGTGTGTGTTTGACAAAAGACAAACCAACCAAGATCCCAGCACCGTATGAGAGATGATCATGGGATGGGGAAACAATATTTTCCAACTGAAAGAGGCCACTCTATTTCCACAGAAAACATTAATATCAGCGCCAAGCGCTCTCTCAACAGGATGAAATTAATTTTTAATTTCCAGCCCCCTGAAGTTTATTGATTTATTTTCATGATTGTTGCTGTTACCTGTGAAACATATAGCCACAAACCACAGTAGAAAAACACATCCAAGTTTCCTAATTACATAACTGATCCTGTATCTGCTCTGTGTTTCATGTTACACCTCTATGTAAGCAAGCCTTCTTTTCAAGCTGGAACATGAATGTGTTTTCAGACTGACACATTAAATAGGATCCAGGCCTGTCAGTGTATGAGAACAGCACTATAATACAGTCTGCTGTCACCTCTGTACAGTCAGCAACATCTCTACTGCACTGTGTCTGTTTTCATGAGGCAAACAGTACAGACTTGAGTTAAACATAGACCCAATCTGTGCCAAATACTCACAATACTGCTGAAAATGAAATAAGGGTTAACAACCTGATGAGGCTGCACTTTCTAACATACACGTGTTAAAAGCTTTAATCATTCTCACCATGAGAATGACTTCTTTCAGCCACATTAGCAACATGGCTCGGTCCACTGCTTTGGTCCAGACAGAAATATCTCAACGGTTATCGGATGGATCGCTATGAAACACATATTAAGCAGTTTTCAAAGTTACTCATCCAGTGAAATATCTCAACATATGCTTGATGGACTGGCACTAAATATCGAATCCTCATGACTTTGATGATCCCCTGACTTTTCCTCTAGCGCCACCATGAAGTTGATATTTGGTGGTTCTGGGTAAGAGTACTGGATGGACTGCCATAAAATTTGGTTTCCCTTCAGGATGAATCATCATAAGTCTGATGATCCTTCACTTTTCATCTGTCAACTTCTTCAGGTTAAACTTTTGTTCTGTATTTTATATACTTCAATACATTTATTTATGGCAAAACGTGGAAAACTAATGACAATCTCATTAGATTTAACTGTACTAGCATGCTAACACACTGAAATAAGATGAACATCGTAAACATCACACCTGCTAAACATCAGCATGCCAACAGTCAGTGTTTGCATGTTAGCATGCTGGCATTAGCACTTAGTTAGTATTGAGTGTACAGAGCTGCTGGTGTGGCTTTTAAGTCCTAATTTAAGTTTCAATATGGACAGGACGGAAATTTACACATTAACAAACAGCATGACAAAAGTTACGGGAGTGGAGTAATTGGTTGGCTGGTTAATTGATTAGTCAATTAACAGAAGTTTCCATAATGAATTAAGTCATCTATCCTATAAAACATAGAAGATTTGGTTAGACGGGCCTCCTGACCTGAAAACTCTTCCCTGCCCTCATAAACACTGCCCTGTCTTGTTCAGGTCATTGTTATCGTGCAGACCACAGTGGACGAGGTAAGAAAACACCAAAGTTATATTGACAAAGTCATTAAAGTGCTTGTAAAAAAAACTCTTGTAAATTTTTACAAGGCACGCTCAGCTCTGTCAAATGGCCCTGTGCTGTATGAATCCTGACCCTGAGAGTCAAGTTCAGTTGAGTCGGTTGCTCCTCAGGTCTCCAGTAATCCCCTAACTGGCTGAGAGGTCGTATCACAGGGACATTAACACAGGGCAGCCTAAAAAGTGCCTCAGTGAAGGTGTACAAATTAGCATGACAATGAAAAGCCCATCCTCTTTTCTGTCATTCTCTCTGTTCTCTGTGTAAGGCAGTGAAGACATCTGCTTCAACATGAGAACTCTGATCAGAAATCAGAATATGTTTAAGTCCAACCTTAAATGTAGGAATGCTGGTATTATGAAACTCATTTCTAGCCATAAAATCTAGTGTTTTGTCTTTTTCATATTGTTCTTCATTGCTGTCAACTTCGTTAAACTATGCCAACATGCTGGAAATGCTTGTTCTCCAGACTGATAGATGGATGAAGATTTAACATTTAGTAATTGGCTGTCATTCTGATGGAGACCCACTAGCACTGGAAAACGAGTTCTCACAAGCAGTTTGTCCTCAAACTGACCTGCTCTGCATCGACTGATAGAAACTCAATCTACATCTAGTCTTAGCCCTGCAACGCTGTAATGACAGCCACACTCAGACATCCTGACAGCTTATGCCTGCCTGTAAGGGCGCCAGCAGCACAGATACGGCGGGTTTCTCTTCATGTCTGTCAGCAGCACTGACCACAGCGGGTTACGTCACTTTCACCTAATCAGCAGAGATGAGAACAGAGCTGGGACACCAGAACCAGGTTATCCTCACTTTACGAATGAGGGAGGGAGTCAAAGAAAATGACGAAAAAGACAAAGATGGAGACATGATGATGATGATGATGATGATGGATGACAATTGATTTTGCACACCAAGGCAGTTATCCAAAATGTCTCACAAGCACCCACTCGAAACAATAGAAATTTGCTAGTACTACTATCATGGTAGGACATAAATAAGCAGTGATGCCATACCACTCTCTGTTGAATAGCTTCATGAGACCGAACATGTCAACAAGAAGATGGACACAATCTTAAAGTCCCAGTAGCTCATTAAATGTAGAGTACACTGTAGAGAATTAGAAAGTCAAAATGAGCCTTTATGGGTGGCATCGAAGTACAACTGCATAAATTTCTCAACTCCTCCATGTTAGCTCAATGACTGGCACCCTGTCCCTTCTCCAGTCTGTGAGCATTTGTGTGGGAAAGGGGTCCACCTGTGTGTAAATTCAGCTTGTATAAAATGTGACAGGAATGTGGCCAGCTGAGTCTTTATCTGCAACATGTCAATCTGCAGACGTACAATGTCACGTCTCTTGAGAATCCACTGCAGACTGCCTGGCTGAAAGAAGCACAATCAGTCGCATTGTGTGCATCCCAACTGTCTTTCCCATTGTTCATTGTTCACAAGCTTTCTGTCAGCGTGTGCATGTCTACTTTTACTGTGCTGTTAAAGACAGTGCCATTATACGAGGTCACAGAGATGAAAGACAAAGAATCCGATTTCTAATTACATGAATGGGATAATGGCTATGGCTAATACTTAATGCTAACAGAAGTGACCGTGATGACATGCAGGCTGTTTCTCTGAATCTTGTGTCATGCAACGGCTGTAGCGCATGGTCCTTACTGTAAGATGTGTCCATGTTAATGAAAGGTAAAAACCTGCAAAAAAATCCCTCTATCGAGTCATTAATGCAATCGTGTCCTTGAAGTCCTTGAACTTGAACATATTTCCTCATTTGTTTTAAGGTTTTTAGCACTCATAATTAAACAATTGTGAATAGATTACATGGAATTTGTGTTGTAGTGTTTCAGGTTTTTTATGACTGGGGCTGGTCTGGCTAAGGACTGATTAGCTGCTTAATGTGTTCAACAGACAAACATGTGGCCAGCAAACATATGCACTGACAAACAGCCAAGCACACAAGCACAAAAAAATGGTTAATGTCTCATTCTGGGGAGGAACAGCTTTGATTAGAGTGGCGCAGTGCCATGCAGGCAGTGAAAAAAGAAAAAAAGCTGTCCTGTGGTCCCCAGAAGCAAATCCTCCAGGGCTGTTAAACTTTGAGCGATCTGGACTAACATGTGAGCAGCGAAGGCGACACACTGGACTGAGCCCAGACTTCAAAACAAATCAATCACATTCAAGTAAACAAAAGATTAACAGGTCGAACGGGTCATGACAGACAGTGGCTGATAGGCATTCTAAAAGTGAGGGCATGGTTCACCAACAGAAAAGTAAAGGAAAAAAAGGAAAACAAATTTGTCTTCCCTCTGGCTGCCCCATGTAGAATCTGCTCGAGTTCTGTTAGTCATAACACAGTTGTCAACTGGGCCTTCATCAATCAAGTTCAGCCAAACCAATAAAGATAAGCATCTGCACATGTCCATCATCATGGAGGATGTTTATGAACACGTCAAGTTCATTTCAACCTGTTACACTATTCATTTAACCTAAAGACCTATTTATTTTATCAAGCAGGTTTACCAGGGTAGAGGGCTTGCCAACAGTAATATCATCTTATGAAAGAAGAGGAGATACAAGTGAGTTGAAGCAATCCCAACATTTTCATGCTTTACCTCAGGGTGAACATTCAAGAACAACACTGGTATTATATAAAATCCTCTTTGCAGAACAAAACCAAAAATGTATCTACTGCCAAATGCTGATTTCTCAGGCCTCTGTGCCCTACAGCTGTACTGACGTCCTAAAACTATAAACCTTAACATTAAAGAGCCATGCTGTTGCACTTGCTGACATATTCCTTCCTTAAAGTGGGCACGCCAGGTGTAGCTGATTTAGAAATAACACCTTTGGAGCGGCATTTTCAATACCAGCGACAGGCAGATGTCTTTAAGCATGCAAGACTTACACTGTAAAGCTAAAACAAACTATACAAAGCTAATAAAAGCATAGAGGGAAAATGTTGAAACCACAATCTTTATTGTTATCAATAAATTTTAAACTTCACCTTGGCTCTTGCTTTTTTTTTTTTTGACCTGCTTACTGAAAACAAACACCTCAGGAAATGAAACACTGGAGCTGACAGAAGAGCATAACTGGCATATTAAACTGTACTGGGCCAGCCAGAGTACTCGGTTTATTTTATCATACGGCACACCTTGCTGATGTCACACACGGGTCAACGAAAAAGCAGATGGCCAGCGGAACAGTTAGTTTATGTGAGAGCCAAGCCAATAAATCTTCATATGAATCTTAGACAATTCACCTTAATCATGTTTAAAATGTGCTTAACTTTTTATGTGGCAAGAAAAAAGTTCCTGTACTATGAGGTAAAACGGGAGTGTGTGGCAAGGAAGGAATTAAGTGTGTGTGCATGTGTGTCTCGCCGGTATGAAACAACATTGCATCACCTGGCATCTATTTTGTGGAACACAAGCGTATTAAGGCAGTTTCACATGTCACAGCTGAAGCAGTTAAAACTAGCCTCCTGGCTCCACCTTGCCTTTTTTTTAATGACGAATTACAATAATATGATAGTTTAAATGTGTCCCATGGGGCAAATGGTTGCCAAATAAAGTCAGGCCCTGCTATTAGACACCAATGTGCACTAGATTTAGTCTGTATGCCTGCCAGGAATGAATACACCCTGCCAAACTCATGCCAAGTGCTCTTACTGCACCCTCTGCTCATAACCATAGTCTGGAGTCAGCAAGGAAGCATGGTTTCTACCTGACGAGACAAGCAGTACATGACAAAAGAGCAGATCCTTTAGCCAAATCTGTGAGAGACAAACAATTTGTGCAGTTACCTCTAGCAGAACCGTACCAAGGCAATACCACTCAAAGATTGCATGAAATTTAATCAATATCATGACAGTTAAGTACCCTGGCATCATGGGAAATCTAGCCTTGCATCGTTATGGACGATTACTATGACTGATATATTTATGATAGCAATGTATCAAATGAAAACAATGTGAGAATGTGCCTGTAACGATGAACCTACAGAGAATTATCAGCTGAATCGGCAGCTCCCCCTGGCTTTACAGAGCTTTATACTGAGTTTCAGCCAGAACACGTGAGGCCTACAACCAGACATTATAAAAACCATCAACTGATCAAAAGTTTACATTTATACAAGGTTTTCCCCTTTCTTAGTTAGTCTTAAGGAAAGACTTTTTTAAAAAGCATTTTCTTAATTTATGTCCATTATTAGATCGCTCACAACGCGTACTCGCAGTATGTGGGAGCTTTTCTAACGCACACAAAGACTTCAAGGTGTTATGGGGAAAGTTTTTCAAGTGTCCCACTGAATCAAAATAGCCTCACACATCAGAGCGCTGATCATCCTGTTAGAGCCTGGAAAGAGTTCAGTCCAGTCAGCTACAGAGCACAAAAAAAATAACTGCTGCCACTGCTGTAACTGATGTATAGGCCACTCGTGAAATGACTTGCTTATAGCTCTTGATCATATTGATTGATTAGGTTTAATTAAACCACGATAGTCACCCATGACGTCATTATATAGACTGAGTTTCTCTCAGCACCCCCCCAACTATGACTGACTTCCATCGTCCCTGGTTTGTTTAGCTGCCCAGACCTCTGTTTACATTCACTGTCACTGCTCTCACAGCGTTTTCAGCCGCAGCAGGCGGCTGCTTCAGAGACTTCTACCAACTGTGTGTTACCTGCTCAGCATAAACCAGCAGACAGGCAGACATAGTGGAGCTTTTAACAGCTGAGCAGCCAGATATTTCCCTCAGGAGTTTGTAGAGATCAAAAACAGAGCTGAAACAGAATGAACACATGGCCAAAAACCCGACTCCAAATGAATGATAAAGTTGCTCCATGATTGCTGGTTGCGTAAATAAGCAACTGTTTGCTAAAAGGTTCATCTCAACTTGTTTCCGCTGGCCCTAGTGGCAAAAAAAACCTTCATTCACTTCCAAAGATGCCCCAGCTGTTTAATTCCCTGTTGGGTTCTGTGTTTATTTTATTCCAGGTAGATTCTGTGACTTAATAGTTCTGTGGTGTGATATACATTTCACAGTATACACTAACTATAAATATCCTTGATCTATAATGATCTCTAGATTGATACTTTTTAGTAAGTTTCAGACAGGAAAATAGGTGCAAAACAACGTGCAAAAAAATTCAACATAAAAGACATTCGTAGTTTACCTGCTGCCACCCTGCAGTATTTGTTCATTACACTGTTTATTATTAGATTATACAGAAAAAAATGAAAGTACAAACCCTTACCACCACAGCCCCATGGTGGTCAAATCACTAAATATGGCTAATCAATAAAAAAGAATGTAAACCAACACACCTCAAATAAAAAGAAGCATGACTGCTGGCAGCTTAAGCAGGTACTACCTGCCACACAAGATGCATACTGTCACCATTAGTTCTTTAATTCAACACCACAAGGCAGGTGTTTAACATTTGCAAGCTACAAAGAAACTACAAGTGCTGCACAGACAATGGACGCAATTACATGTGTCAACACTTGAGTCGAAGCTAAACCACAAACAGCATAGCTTCGGACAAAACACCAGACCATTAACTTGCCGGTTCCCCATAAATCTGTGCCTCTGTGTCCTACAGGCTGTAATGTGTCTGCAGGCTCCTTGCGGTGAATGAGCGATGGGAGACGCATTGAGAAACGACACTACAAAGTGCTCAGTGAGGTAAATGCTAAAAAAAGAAAAATAAAAAGCCCCTTCTTTTATTCATCTTTGAGGCAAAACATCTGAGGGACTCTGTCTGAACACTATCAAGCCACCCCATCTGTCATCTGGTTCCATTTGGCTTGAGAAGACATTACAGATGAGGAAGGAGGTTCTGGTCCAACATGTGGTTTGCACCTAGCCCTCTCCACCCGCTTTTGTTCACACAAAGCTAACCACACACTGTAACCTACTCCACACCCAGAACCAGGACTGATGACCCTGTGTATATTGGAGGGAATGTTACACCATGCACGCCACAGTGTGGGCCTCTGCCTGGTTAAAGCTGGCTAATGGACTCCAGACCAGGACACACCAAGCACTAAGGCTCAAGATCACGTTTCATTGGATGCAGATGCCTGCTTATGGATAAGGCAGTATATTGGCAATGACATCACAAGCTCAACCTGCTGGAAGAGCATGAGCGTGTCAGTGACATGGCTGTTCTTTTGATCTGGTTTGACTCAAGGGTTTGGTGATGTGACATAAGTGTTGCAAAGAGAACCAAATGAACTGAATGATGATGATTATCTACTAAGAGGGAGTTAGAAAAAGAAATACTTCTGTGCCTGCTAGACTTTTGCGTTACACTTCTAACATGGTGTTATATCCTAATCTGATTATCACATCTGTTGATAGAGAAACCTTCTCGCACTCCATTTAAAAATCAAAGCTAATGTCACGGCTATCTGTTCATTAGATGACATTGTGTGCTAGTGGAAAAATGTGGACCAATGGCGATGACGCTACATGAAAATTCAGAGGGTCACTAGAAACCGCTGCGTTCATCTAACCATGAATAGAGAAACTGAATGCAAATGAATCCCTCCATCCAAACATTTCATTTTAAAGATGCCTTTTCATTGACTTAAATGTTGAGGAGAAATTTTGATTGAAGAAGGGAGAAAAGTTCAGGTTTAGGGCTCCAACTAACAATTTTGTTAGCGATTTATCTGCCAAATAATTTACTCCATTGCTTGGTTTTTCCAACCAGCAGCCCAAAACCTAACCAATATAATTCATAATCACAGCCTGTATCATTAGACTATGACTACTATAGACTGTTCACCATTCATTACAGTTTAAGCCAAGATTCCACCTAAATGCACTTTGGATTAATCCTCTTGGGATCATGATCCAAATCAAATTTCAGGACAATCTGTCTGGTAGTTTTTCAGATTTCTTCAGTGGAGTTTCAAAGGACAGACATATTTAGGCCCCACTGCTAGCAGGTCAGAAAGGTTTTGAAGTTGGATAATGCAAAACACATTTATGTCATCCATGGTATATATGATTGAAAATATTTGGGAAAAAAAGGTTTACAGCTATGTCTGTGAAATGATGCCTTACCATATTCCCAAATTGCTTAAGACACATGAAAAGACTCCGCTGACACTCTCACACTGAAGGTCAAAAAGGTTAGTCAGCAATTTCCACTTCTGAAGAAAGTGCATTAGTGTTGGAGTAGCAGTTAGGCAAGTGGATGGATGATGCTGAGAGGCATGAAGACACAAAGACACGTGCAAACCACTTTGCCTCTATGCAAGAATCACAAAACTCTTCCCAACAGCTGTTTTGCATACTGTGCTCTAGCGATACCTATCGTAGGGTCAGAGGTTACAGTAAGCTATTCCTGCCATATGGGAGTCACATATCACAGCTAGATATGGCTGACTGGAAGGACAGATGGATGAATGGATGATTGGCTGGACTGGAAATGACAGAAAGACTTCATGCTAAGTTCACTGATGTACAGATATAGGCCTGCAACTGCACCCCAAATGTTTCACTCATTACTACAAGCTCATCCACACTAAATCTGGAAAACTGCCCATGAGGTCAGTGGAATTAAGATCCTCTGGAGAGCATGAATGATATCAGAAAATTCAATTAGATTTTTAGAGTTTTAAGTTCTGCTGGTAGAAATGCCAAAAACCGTTTTCCTCCATTGATATCCACATGAATTTCATCAAAATCTGACCATTAGCTTCTGGTTGTAGGTATCAGGTATCAAGCAAGAGGCAAGAAGACAAGTTGATAGATTGACCTGAGGGTGGCACTGAGAGGTTTCATCCTCTGTGGAGCATGTTCAGAAAATACAATGGCAATATTTAAGGAAGTGGAAAACTTGGTCTAACCGCAAACTTGGTCTCTCCACAACTGTTGTGGAGAGGTGTAGGCTCCTGCTAAGGTGGGGGAGGTGGAGCTGGTGGGCTGGAGCTGGTGGAAAGAGTCACAGGGAATGGCGTCAGGACTGTTCCATTGTCTTTTCAAAACAACAGCAGAACCCATTCAGTTCGTTGACCAGGTGCAAGTCGTTAATGGAGTGGGGGGCTTTAGGTTTGCAGTTTGTAGTTCTTCCAGACAGAAGTGGAGTCACTGGCTGAGAAGCGGAGTTGAATTTTCACAGAGTACAGTCGTTAAGCTTCTCTCACCAGCTTGCTAAACCTATCCTGTACTTTGACTCTAAACTTGTCCCTGTGCCCACAGCTAAACCCCTCTTGCTTTTGCAACCATAACTGAGTTTGGCTGTGAGCCAGGGTTTGTCATTATTAAAACTCACCCTGGTGCATGATTGTACACAGCAGTCCTCACAGAAGCTGATGTCGGTTGATGTACAGCAACTGTGAACTCATACAGACATCAGTAATACGTCAGTACAGTCCAAGTGCGCCTGAAGATCCTCCATAGCTTCACTGTTCCACTGCTTTCAAGTTCTCACAACAGGTTTACACAGCTTTCATTTCTGCCTGTATGCAGGAATCAGGTCGACCATGCCACAGCTGACTGTAGCGTAACAGTGATCCAAAATATTCTCCTCCTGGTTGGGCATTTAAGACACTGTCTGTATTTGGGAAGTTTATGGCTGAGATTACGTTTGTTAAAGTTGCCAAGAACAATAATTAAGAAGTTTGAGTTTGTCCATTCCACAAACAGTATCTGGTCGGCTAGCGTTGCATTGTGCATTGGTAAACACCAACCAAAATGAAACAGGCTCATGGGGAACTCATGGGAGTTGAAAGTTTTACAGTTAATGAAAAATGATTCCAGGTCAGGAGAACAATGCTCAGGATCACCGTCACGTCACTACATAAGCCACCGTAATTATGAAAACAGATACCGCCACCTTTTGCTTTGCCAGAAATTTCTCTGCTGTGATCCACTCTGAAGGCTGCCAGCTGCAAAGCAGAGTCTGCCCGATCAACACAGCCACATCTCCATGAGCATAAAACCAAAGATGAAGAAGAGTCTCTGTCTTTCCCCACTTTAGCTAAAGTATGAACGCAGATGACATGAGAAAAGTGGGATATAAATGCACTGGGGTTGTTCCCCTGATGTTCATGAGCTGTTCTTTGGTGAAAGAGCTCCACGTGCCACAGCAGAACACTGAATTTACAAGCAAAACGAGACAAAACAATTTGCACCGGGGCAAGAAAGCATTCTACAGCCCTGACAATCAAACAAACTGATTGCTTAATCCAACATCCTGTCAGGATGCTTACCATGAAGTAATCAAATAGAGCAAATAAGTGATTGACAGGATGTAAAATGTCTGGGTCCTTCTCAGCTTTTGGTACTTTATGGTGCCTTGCAGGTGCAAAAGAACAATAACAAAGACATCAAATGCAGCACGCTGTTGTGCAGACTAAACATGGAGACCACTGAAGTCAGCATTTACAGTTTTCATTTCTAAGTCGATGTGCAGCGGAGGCCAGCATGTTCGTGAGCTAATGACAATGAAGATGAGGAGACAGATTTGTAGTTATGACTATTTGTGGAGAAATGGCTGCTACTTCTGCATGAAGGTGTGTGTGCCTGTAGTTGGAATGTAGCCTTAGTTTTTGCCTGTTTGACTTTATTCAAAACACAAAATCCCAAAACAGTGTATACATTAGCCCTGATGCCCAAAAGCTGAGCTCCTCAGCCCCAGATTGCTTTAAACAATCTTAAACTGGCTTAGGATAAAGTCACTATAACTTACACTATGTGTTGGCTGATATTCAGGTGTTGATGCATTGTATCTGCAGAAATCACAAATTCCAAATTGAGTGCAGTCACCTGTGGAACGGGGCAAGATTAAACTCAGAAAATCAAACCACAGCAGCAAACACAAGTAGATTATTAAAGCAGTATTACATAACCTTCGGCTTACTCAATCATCCAGTGAAAGTTGCTTTTATCACTCTGTCATCTACAATAACTCTCTGAAAACATAGAGAAAATGCTCAACAGGCTGAGTCCAGACAGCACGCTGCAGGATTTGTTTGTCACCTCACTGGTCTAATCCAAACCCTCAGCTGGTCCCCTGCTCTCTGATGTCTTTGTTTGGGTCTCCCATGTGGTTCTGACATACAGATGATAGTTATGAGGAAATGTGACAAGGACCAAACTGTAAAATAAACAAAGTATGATGCTGTGGAATCCAGACATAACACACTCAGGCACCTGGCAGACCTCCAATCCAAGATCAATTTCAACAAGCCACGGGTGGATGAAACAACTCCAGCGCAGCTCCGAAAACACAATGTAAAGCTCGAGCACGTACCCCGCCGTCACTCTTATCAACAGTCCTGATGAAACAAAGGAGATCCAGACACTGAAAACACTGATGAAACAGCAGAGCTGGCTGTGGAAAGCCATGTTGTGATTAACAAAGTCTGCTTGGCAGAATAAAAGCATTCCATGTGATTTAATAACTGCAGATGAGCTTTGGCTTCAGTTTCCACATGTGTTTTATGCAAATGAAAGACATTTTGTGCGCGTGATGTATCAAGCAAGTCCATACATTTCTTTTGGGCCATTTAAACTGAAACTTATCAATCAAACTGTGTGTGTTCCTCCACAGACGTCAGGACTGTCTAGATTTTAATTCACCACCAGAGATGAGACAGAAGATTTTATCTTGGCTCATACTGATTTAATGCATTTTGCAACTGTGACAACGGCCAAGTGGTTTTTGACAATTAAGTTGCATACTGACAGGCAAGACAGCAACAATGATATAAATTTAAGTTCTCAGTTGCAAAGTCAGTGAAGCATTTAACAGCGCATGCAAAGTACATTAATGAAACACCTCAGATTTTGGTTTAAAGGGCTTCAAATTTATGAGGAGACTGATGCTGAATAAATATCAGCAGGTTGCTAATTTGATTTACAAATGTGTTCTAAAAACAATTCTTAATTATTTTTTTTTTTCCCTTTGAGAAGCTGTTAAACTAATTGAAGAGAAAGCCGTTAAATGCAACTGGCCCGCAGTGAAAATAGCCTTATTGTTTCATTGTGGTCTGAATTCAGTCTTCACAGCTTGCCAAACAAAGTCCTCCACTCAGTTTACAAGTGTTTGGGGCTCGCTCTGGCAGCATGGAGCGATGAGAGGAACTTTTAAAGAGAGCTGCAGCATCAAGAGTTGGACGGGTCGGGGCTGCTGAGGGGGACGGGGCTGAGGAGAGGTGGAGGGGTTTCATCTGGACACGAACTGCACTGAACAAATGATGTAATGATCTCCAGCTGATCAAACCTGACTCCTACTTGTTGTGACTGGGTGTTAAAGAGGCATCACAGGTGTTTTCTGGTGGATCTTTACGAGTTTAAATTCACAGAGAAAAGGTTTTACTGTCTGCAAGTATATATGGTGAGATTTCTTGATTATGAGCTCAAAACCCAGCATACATAAAACAACTAAGGGTTCAGATTAAAGGCAAGCAAACAACACAGAAAACATGTTGTTGGGGCAAAAACGTTCAGAGTATGAAAATAATGTTCAGTCAAAGGGACTGAATAATACATTGAATCAGACCTGTCTGCACTTTGAAAGAGCAAATCTAACATTAGTTTTCATGGTGAAAGTCAAGTGTTGAAGGGCACAGGCGCGTTAATTCTGCACCTATATCTCCCCTCATGTCGCACAGGTGTGAACACCAGTCTTACCTGTCTGCAGCATCCCGGAGCCGGACTCGTCTCCAAAATCTACCGGTGCATCGTCAGGTGAGGCGCAGCTCGTCGTTATGAGCCCCAGCAGACAAAGTGTCCATTTCAACAAACAGCTGAACATCTTCCCGTTTTAATCAACTTTGTAATTAAAGATTTAAAGGCATGCAAACCAGAGCGCTAAACTGTGCTCTGCGTGTACCAGCAGCTCTACTGCGGCTCTCTTTGCTTCAAAGTGAGGAACATCGCTGAACGGAACTTTCTTCTTGAACTTGCAGAGATATTCACTAACTCCTCATCCTCTTCCCCTCTCCTCTTCCTCCTCGTCAGGCAGCAGCAGCCTCTCTCCTCCTGCAGCTGCATCCCATCACTGAGGCGCCAAACGAGGGAACGGAGGACCCGCCCCTTTCCTCTAATGTGGACCAATTAAAATCCTGCAGGGCCTCCGCCCAGTCTGTGTTAAAGCCTGGCTGCAATTTATTTGCTAATTGCTCACTTCTTAATAGGAAAGATTGATCCGTCTCTTCGGACCTTCCATCACTCGTGTCTGATTATACTCCAGCATGAGACATATATGCTGTCACTTATGACCAGTGTGGAATCACATGTCTTAATTTCTCTGCTGATCATCATTCAAATAATTCATTTAGGGTCATGTTTGTTTCCACCTGATGAATGTAAGTATATTTGCTCTCTTTTGAGATCTGTCTTCTGGAGCAAATGTCTGACTCTGCTAAAAGGTTCACCAGCAACAGTCTGTTTGCAGTTTGGTGCTGAAAACAACATCCTGCTTCAGCCAAATATAAGGCTGTGAGAGCAGTGAGAGTGAGTCAAAATAGCAAATTTATGGGCCAGACAAAAAACAATAGCTGAAAATCATTATAAAGCTCTGTAAAGCTGAGCAGAGCTGCAGAGGTTGGGAGTAATTCTCTGTGGGTTCATCTCCATGAGTGACACCTTTGTCATACCAGTGGTCATGTGACCCATTTTTAATCTAAAAATATTCATTATAGGTACTTTGATGAAATCATTTGGAATATTTAGTCAGACTTGACAAAGCTCTTCCAGAACCACTGAATACTTGATACAACTGTGTTCATAGACATCTTCATCATGAGTAAACTCATCAGTGTAAAATCAGTAGAGTGCCCCTTTAATATCAGTTCCTTCAGTCAAGTTTTGCTCTCCCCCATTTACATTAATATTAGTTAAAGCTCAAAAGTAACTTTTACTGCATAATGTTTTCCTGGGGGCAGAAAATTGGAAAGAACCAGGAAAATTATGTCTAAATGTATGTCCATTAGATTTAGAGTGAGATCTGTCATATTAGCAAAAACTTAACATCTTCAAGACAAACACAAACTATATTTTGTGAGCCACATCACTCGTCAAGGAGAGGAATTCGACTATATGTATTTTTCACAAGTAGACCTGGGTTCCTAGTTTCATCTGGATGAGTTTCCAGTTGATTAAAACATACCTGTAGTCATTTTATCCTAGAATAACCCCAAAGCTTTGTTTCAAAATGTGAAACTTTGTGATTTGATTCTCCTATATTAAGTTATTTATAATTGATGCTACTTAACAAGTAAAGAAAGCTACAGCTAACGAGACTGAATGATGAATATGAATTCAATCCTGGATTTAGATTCAGTAAAATGCTATCAACACCCAAAGCTCATTACAAGACATTTCAATGCACTCTCCAGGGATCTACATCTTGTAATTCCATTATCATACCTCTTTATTCAAGGACTTATGGTCATACAAAATCCATAGGTACAGTCAAAATGACTGTGGGAGAGACAGTCAAGTAACAGATCAGGCAGCGAGGGATTTGGCCACTCCAGAACCTTTTTCCAAGAAAGAGTCTTGTTTCCACTTTGGTGGTTTTGTGACAAAATGTTATTCAAGCTCTTTTTTTTTTTTTAGACTTTCTTTATACTTTTTTGTCTTGTTTTTTTTCTTTTTTACCTGAAACAGATAGATTGTGTGTTTAGATAATTGGAAAATACAACCAGGAAACAAGTTGTACAAATCATGGACTGAATGATGTCAAACAATGCCTGTTTTTTTTTCTTTTCTTTCTTTTTTTTTTTTTTGCACATGCACATTTTCATTTCAGAACATGCAAACAGGACACGTATAGAGGGGGCAGCCATAGTAAAACTGTAAGAGGAAAAACTTGGCATCCTGTTTGTGTAGGGCTCATTGGAAGTCTGAAAATGTTGGATCTTTTTTTTTTAAATCTAGATGAACACAAATCTCTGCTCCAATATGGCAACTTACAGAAACGTTTCAAGACCATAAGACAACGAGCAATCTATTACGCTACCTTAATAAAGAACAGAGCTACGCTGTAGTTAGACCTTCCTGCTCAGAGTCTTAAATGTCTCCTTTTAGATGATCCATCAATAGATTGCACAGATATGAGACAACAGGAAGTCAAATTAAAACACAAGGAGGTAAATAGACTTGGATCAAGTAATATTTGCAGATAATTCACATGTTCATAAACTTGCTTAAAGACTGTATAAAGAAAACCACAAGATTTAGACAGACCTTGAAATTGGTTATTTTGACCTAATCTGTCTTTTGATTCAAGATACTCAGTAAGAGATAATCTGTCTATGCTGTTCCTGTGCAACAGTTGTTTTATTCAAATAAATCCATCAGCTCAATGTTAAAGCATTTCCGTACCAACGATTTTGATAAATCCTTCTAAAAAACCCTCAGTCTGCATTGAAAGATGTGAATTTGTTCTTTGGCCAGTTACCTAATTTAATTTTAATCTGAAGGTTTTCATCAGATATATCAAGTGTTTTAAGGGTGAATCTTAGTTATTTTCTATACTTTTCTCATGAATAAAGCAAAAACAACAATGACTTGATCCTCCTAACAAGTATTGTCTGTTTATCCAAAACCTGACATAAAGTATCTTAGTCTTCTATTATTCCTTATGAGCTTTACTGTTTCTAAAAACTATTAAAACCACATCGACTGGCCACAGTGTTGCAGTGGGTAACATGCTGCTTCATTACCATGAACACACACACTGTAGTTTGACTCAACAGTCCCCAGTAATGCACCATTTACTCCTGTAAGTGTTGTTTCTCTGAGTAACTTTCTAAAAAAAAACTACAGTTCCCAGCCGTTTTAGGAAATTACTGAGCATGTTTTAAAATGTAAACATTTATTCATGACTGGTTTCTAAAGATTTACATCTTCAGTTGGAACCAGTGAGCTTGGAGCTGAGTGCCACAGACATGAGTAGGGAAATCTGAAAATACTGAAAGAAAGACAAAGAGTGGTTGGTTGGTTTGGCTCTTTTCACGGGATTTGTTGACAATAACAAACTGTCAAAGAAGACCTTATCCTATAAGGCTACAAATATGTCATGCCCAGTGGGAAGAGAGTCAGAGTATAGTGAGAAAAATAGTTCAACCTGCTGTTACTGACAGAATACCTCAGATTTATTAATACTATTATTCTGGTTCTCTGAGCAAGTTTAAAAACCACTAAAATGATTTGAAAATACAACTTGACCCAAGCCTGGAAAGAACACAGTTTTATATTTTGGGTGGTTCTATCTGGGTAGGCATCATGCAGTCAACTTGCCAACCTCAAAAATGCCCTGTGATTCACATATATCAGCTTTGATACCACTTGTGCCTCAGTGTGTGTTGTACTGTACATCATATAATACAATTTCTCTTCATACATAAAATTTGGTCGCAGTCACACTAAAGCCTGAACCTGGAGATTCCAGAGGGTAAAGCTACAGGGCAGATGAAGTGTCGTCTTGTTGCATAGCCCTACTTTAAGTCAACAGTCAGCAGCAACAACACAACTCGTTATGTACCTGTGAATACACAGACAGGTAACCTCTCCTACAAACCCTCACACAATACTGCTCTCGAACGAATGAGATAAGAAGACAGGAAGCCCGTGAAAGCTGGGCAAATATGGCAGAGATGAGATATATACTGTATGCTTGAGGAGGTGTTTGTGAATATGAGAAATTTGTTGATTAGACTTCAAAAAATGGCACTTTTCTCCATTCAGAGACCATTTCTACCAACTGACTGGCAGTATATTTGAAAGAGAAAGGCAAATGTTTACCACACACTCATAAGCAAAAGTACATATGCTATTTTTTGACAAGTTCAAGACCCTGGCATGCACTACATTTCTTACTTTGGATCTGTAATTTTGACTTACCTACCACAAGATTCAGTACAAAAAAAGTGTTGGTTTTTTTGCATTCTGTCCATTATACAAGATTCAAACTTTGTTCTCTACACTTTTTCTCAGCTGTGTACATACTTACATCCTCTACTACGTATTCAAGTCCACCTGACCAGACTGCGTCTTAATACATCTTTGAAAACGAGGCACTTAGTATTTATCCACATAACGTCAAAAAAAAAAAGAGATATCTGGTCCCTACGTGCACTCCAAAAATTTACATCTGGTACAATTTACAAAAACGTGATCTGAAAACTCGATTCTAGACCTGTTCTAACCCATCCAATTGTTTCATTTTTGTTACATTACTCACTGTGTCTGTTTGGTGTCATGGCAGAAGGTTAAGACCTACAGTAAATCTCCTAAGATCTGGTCAGAATACAGTGATAGCTGATCAAAAAAAACAAGAAAAAATAATTTGGTGGTAGCATCAATATGATCAAGTTCAAAGTCTTTTCTCACCTACATGGCAAACACAAAGAAAATGAAACATACAAAAATAAAAACAGTGTTGCGAGCAGCCATATAAATACCAGGAATGAGGCATCCAGATCTGTCTGAAACACAGTTCATAGTTTCACTCAAAGAATGAGGAGATTTTGGCTTTTGTCTTCTGCTCCAACACTGATTTTACTGGCCAAGGCAAAATACTTAAGGGTCTTCACATGTGCTATAATTTCAGTGCAAGTAAAAGGGGTAGAAAAAGTCATCAGTGTCTTTTTTCCTCAAAGAGTTTGTTGTATAAAAAGGAGAGTTACCAGACAAAGCTGGAATGATTTCTGATCCCCTTTTACAGCACTTTCCACTGGCTTTTTCCTCAATAACTTTCCTTCTGTATTAATCTGCTGGCTTCCTGTCAGCTCACCAGATCTGACATGAGCACTGCCCCATCCTCAGCTAACAGTTTTCTGCCATATTAGCACCAGTCTTCTTCCTCCCTCTCCCTGAGACTTCCTGTTCCTCGGCTCCCGGGCCCAGGCGCAGAATTGACCCCAAGGGTGAAGTGGTACCCATTGGGCACCACCCCCGCCCGGCCCTGCGTGGTGGGTGCTGTGACGGGCGCAGCAGCAGTTCCGTGTGAAGCTGAGGCTGTGGTGGAGGCAGTGGTTCTGTCAGAGCGTCCCCCTCCATGGCTGCTCACAGTGTCCTGGAAGTCCTCTGTCTCTTCAAGGGCGGCCTGTTGAGAAGCAACCCGTGGCTGTCGGTTTAAATTAGGGTCCGAGCCGATGCGGGTGATCGGCATTGGGGTCTCGTCATGGCCCCTGTACAAGCGATCATGCTCTGAAAGGCCACGGCTGAAGCGAGTCTGGAGCCCTGTCGTAGCAGTGCTGGCACTGGACGGAAGAGGCGAGGAGTTGGCAGTCTTGTAGGCCACGGCAGGACGTGGGGTGAGGGGCGTTTGCGGGAGCTGCCTGCGACTGCGGCCTGGAGTGCTCGAACCAGATGGAAGCGTTACAGGGCCAGCTTTAACCACACTGCTACCATGCTGAGGAAACAATATATAGCAAATGACACAAGATGGGTCAATGGGAAGGATTTTATCAAGTGTGGAAAAATGTGAAAAATGCCATAGTTCTTCTTAGGTTTGGATAAGAAGTATCTGTGCAATAAAATGACTACAATATCACCTATATTCATACTTTGAGCCTTTAAAGAACATTTTATAGCACTTTGATCATAACGTTGTGTGTGCTTTGGTGCTAAGGTATTTCTTCACATACAGGGTAACTCCAACACACTTAAGATGACCAGACAGCCCAAAAAATTCAGGACAGTCGGTTCAGTTCAGCAGTTGTTCCGGAATCTCAAATCCTGTCCTGTTTGTCCCAAAAATTAGACTTAACCTTAAATTTGATGTTTGAGCCTTATGAAACATTAAACACTTCTGACACACTCTTTCGGTGTTGGCCATAGATGGGCAATGTTGCAGCTCTCCATTGGCTAAAGCAGGGACTGCAGGGGGACGTTCTTTTAAAACATTAAAGCCTGTAGCCTAAATAGATTGTGGCCAAGTGGCATAATGCATAGTTATGATGTTGTAGAATTAAAACATTTACATCTTTGACATGGAGCCCAGTGTCCTGGGACCCGGTCAACATCCAGCAAAAATATTATGGCAGACAGGCAGGAGGAGTGGGGACAAATATACCCATGGATCATTGCTGCCTTATGTGATCCAAACAAAGCATTTTGAAGCACGTTTTGAATGATTCTGAAAAGCAACAGTGCTGAAGTTGGGATGCTTTTCCAATTGGTCACCCCAAACACACTGATGTGCAACTTAACACCCTCTGAAAATTTTGTTTTCCCTGACATCCAATAGTTTAACATCTCACCTCGCCTCAGTGATGCAGAAGCGTACTTCAGGGTGAGTCAGTACACTATCAATGTTGGTTGTGGTCACACGATTCTGAGCACACCCAATCACATGCATCATCCATCATCTTTAATTTGAACAGCTCATTGCTATAATTGTAGCCGTTTTTATAGATTTTGATGTAATCTCAATTTTACAGTTTGGTTTGGTTTTATTCTGTCATGAAACAATATACAGACATACTGTACTTGCAAAAACATACATGAAAACAAGACAGACACTCAAAACAAAATAGATTTAAGAGAATATGCAATGTGCACTGTATTATGTACTGTATATGCAAAGTCAAAAAAGCTGGTCACAGAAAACTGTTGCACTGTCCTAAAATTAGGGGGCACTGAATACAAAGGACACTGATTCCAACTCTCTTCACAACTACGGATGTGAACACCCTTCAATTAAAGCTGAAAGTCACTTAAATCTCATATAGTCACTGTTTTCATTTCCAAACAGAGCCAAAACAACGAGACATGTGTCACGGTCCAAAGATTGCAGGGAGTGCAGGACACGCAAGAAGTCACTCACTGAGCTACATGTGGCAGGTAACTCACCTGTCTGAGCAAGCCAGTGTCCTGTCCCTCTCCAGGAGACGTAGATCGACTGGGACCGGCTGACTTGGTGTGACACTGCTCCCTGCTGCCGTAACGCTCACAGGAGTAGTAACGCTGTTTCTCTCCTGCTGAGGAGTGGTGCCTCCTCTCATGAGGCCGGCTGCGGTCCCGCTCCCTTGCTCGTTCCCTGGTCAAACCTTCGGCTGAAGGGTCGGTGAACGAACCTGGAGGATGGCGTCATCAAGTGAGATGAGAAAGAGCAGGTAGACCATACAGTACATGGTTTAGCTGTCACTTTTATCACCAGTTCTTCATGTTTGGATGGAGGAAGAAAACATGAATTTGAAGTCTGAATTCAGCTTTATTGTTTTAGCCAATTGATTTAGGTGATATTGTGATCCATTGTCAGCTCCACGATATGTATCATAATGTATTTCTACTGTGAAGTTTTGCTCCACAATATTTCTATTACACCTCTAATTAAAGGCAAATGGCCCATCTATGTGTGTGTGCATGTGTGTGTGTGTGTGTGTGTGTGTGTGCATCTTGGGTGTGTGGCATAAAGCAAAGCACTGTGGTGAAATTACTGTCGTCAGTGCTGGAATAATTCCAGTTTTCCGATTAAAACCGCGATGACAGAAACACAGAAGCTTATTCATCATTCTGATGTGTCAGATCTGCCTCGAGAATGGCAAGCTTCGAGGAGTGAAACTCTCCGTTGTTCTCTTGCTGTTTCTGCTGAGGAGAGCGCTGCTGGATGTTCTGCTATCTCAACAAGACGTAGCCATAAATCCCTGTGCTGGGCCTGTCCACTGTGGCCTTTTATCTCAGCAATAAAGCCCAGCTGCTGCCCTCCAGTGTTAACACAAAAAACACCCTGCCACCAGCTCTCAGCCTCTGATTGCTCTAGCAGACGACCCCTGATGTCAAACAAAGACTGTGACCATGACCCTCGACACTGAACAAGTACTGAGTTGCATGAATCTGTCTTACAATGTTGCTAATTTTCCATACACTATGAGAATCAACTTGCAAAGACCTGGAACTTGACTGATATATGTAATCCATCACATTTCGGCTTTTGTTTTTGGTTAAATTTATGTTACTATTACTTCCAGATACTATTTTGAAAATCCCTCTTGGTGGTGCATTTATGGACACCGTGACATTTATGGTTTAAGAGCCAGCTGAGTATCCTAAAATGTAATCCATAGGAAACGCAATATGCCAAAATGGAAGGTGTGAAAAGAATTATACGAATTTTGAATTTTCTTGAAATAAACCGCTTGTTGTTGCTGCTCAGCTGACTCTGAGGCATTCGATCACCCTTGAATGAACCACCATGGGTACTTGGTTTGGATGTTTTGCTCAGAAATGGTTTCATGTGTATTTGTATTTATTTCCTTTAGCATAAATAAGGAGTTCCACAAGGTTCTGTTCTGGGTCCTTAACATATTTACATTTGCATTTGGCTTCTCTTCATCTCACGTTCTGTCAAGATAACCATCCGTCTTTAACATTCTTAGACATCTCTGCATAATCTCAAACTTGTACTGAACCACATTCACACGGTGGCCATTTTCCCCTGATATCACGTTCAGGGTGGGATGTTCAAATGCTGGTATCTAAAAAGGATAATGTGGTAGAGCTGTGTTACAGGTTGCAAGTTGTATAAATGTAGAGTCAGGCAAATCTTTATCATTTCAACAGCAACTGAAAAGACAGATAGTTATCAACCTATTTGATAACCCATCAGTTATAACTACACAAGGCTAACATTAGCATTTAATCACTTTATAACATTTCTGTCTGATAGTGTTATGATAGGAAAGGCATACATCAATTCTAAAACATTAACGCATATGTTGGACACATTTAATTAGCCTGCAAGTAAAATGTACTGCATGCTTGCAAGTTTGTCTGACTTGCAACCTGGTACACAGCAGTACAAAATTATTCTTTTGATAAGAGCATTTGAACTTCCCACCCTGAGCTTGACATCAGAGTAAAATGGCTGCCATGCCAGTACAGTCTATGGTACTGAACGCAGTCTCACTTTCAAACAGCATGGGCAGCAACAAGCACAAAAACTATAGCTAAAAATTGGCTTCTCATATCTGAATAAACAATGTTTGTGTCTTGAGGACAGGAAAATAACTGTATATATAACCATCATGTCTATACTTGACTATGGAGATATCCTTCATTTTCTTACTACTCGCTCTACCTTAAAACAGCTTGAGGCAGCTCATCATTGTGCTAGATAAATCGTTACGTTACCTTACGCTCTCAGGTGTCTCTTGAAAAAAATACTGTATCTTGATTTCAATGTGATTACTTGATTCCATGAGATTTATACAACAAATGTTCCAAATGATAAGCGGAACATTACATATATATAGCGGAACTCTCTATATACTCATTTTATTTCTGACATTTTTACAGATGACTCCAGTGTTCAGCTTGAGTGGTTGACCTGACTTCATTCATGACAAACCGCCAATGACTGCTGACGTACCCTGTGTGTATGTCAGATGTATTAAAAGAATAAAGGGTACTATACAAGGTGTGTGTGTTGATTTACTGTATATGAGAAGTTAGAATGATGAGTGTGTTTGTGTGTGAAACAAGACAAAACCTTTATTTTAATGTGACAGCTCATTTCTGTTTTTCAAAATGAAGAAAATGTAAATTTAATCTTTTTCAGCTGAATTTTGCAGCTCTACAAGTGAAATCTGTGGACAGATCAGTCTTCCAAGTGCTTATGGGAGAGCTTGGTCTACATTTTGTAAATGTAACTGTTTCTGTTGAGGGAACAAAGGAGGAAAAAGGGAAAAAAGAAAGAGAGAGAGAAAAAAATCCCCAGCAAAGCAGATTTTCCTCTGAGAGCTCACAACTCTCTCTGCTAATCAGTTGGAAAGCCTGACATGTAAAATCCCTCGATGAAGTGTAGCAGAAACCCCTTCACCTACATAACCCGATCATGGAACCTTAATCCTATAAAGAATTTCTGCAGCGACGTTAAGACATCCAAGTGATCTACTAGAAGAGCCTGGCCTGATATCACTGTCTCTCCATGAGAGTGATGCCAAGTTTCTCTTTGGACACTCCTGGCTGTATTATATGAATTAATATTGCTGTGTTAAATGAGTTAATCTCTCAACAACCTAATATATGCCCCCTTAATGGACTTTTAAAAAATTCTTTGTTCATGAATTTTAAGCTTGATGTGATGACATACAGTGTTTGTAGGAAAATGTTAAACTTTTACATCTTATTAGTGTTGTAGGGGTGTCCTGGAGGGTGTAACAAAGCATGTGAAGCATGACTAATTAACTTTTGCTGAAGAGTGGTCGCTGTGGAAACAAGTGGTAATTACAGGGTAAAGGCACATTGCATTTACCTTCATTTCTTAAGACTGCCTTTGGCAGGAAACAACAAAAATGTCTTTTTCAGTATCATGTATGTGTTTGGCTGACCATATTTAGCAGTTCACAAATGTTTTATCTTTATATAAAATGACAAAAGTTACAGTAGATACTGGATATCATAAGGTTTAAATAAAGCCTCCTTAGCAGTGGACAAAAAACCCACGACCATTTGGCTTCTGTCCGCGGTGGGAAAGTGTATAATTGGCATTAATTCGAGAGTCAAATGACTCTGCTGTTGTCACAGGTATTTATCTTCTCCAGCTCTGATCGGCAGTTATGGAAACAAGACATCCAGATGGACGTGCTAATTTTTACCCCTTTTCCAGCGCGATGATGACATGCTTTAAGTTTCCAGACACCACCGCGTAAATCTTTCCTGATACCAAACAGAACTGTCAACTTGTTACACTCTATTTCCATCTCATCATTATCATCATTATCTCATAAAAAGATATAAAGAAAAAAAGATCAGAGAGGGCAAATTCATCTACTGGCAGCTGAAAGGAGTCGATTGCCGATTTTAACTGGTTTACCCGTGTTTAAAAACCTGCATGTGCTAATTTTGGTGTAAAAGTGGTATCTGCTTCAACCTATCTGCATAGTACCTGCATGCATTTCTCACTGAAATGAATTGGAGGGCTGCATTTTGTTTTCATACAACGCTCATGCCAGTCATGACCTTGGAATTTACGTTGTGTTCTAATGTTCTGTGCTACACGTCTTCATACCTACTGGACTGAATAGGTCAATTGCCAGTGACTCCCAAAACTACATTTACAGTCATTGTTTGCTTAGCTTTGGGCACCAGAACTACTTGGTGAAGTTTATGATTGGGTTTTAAATAAGTATATTACACTACACACATGCTGTAATGTAAGTACATTATGTAAATGAAAATAGGTCAACATTGATTTTCGGTTTCACATGGGACACAAACAGCGGTCTCCTGGGTGAAAGTCCTGTGTATGTTTGACCCATTCATCCATCCATCCTCCTCCATGTGCAGACTTTCTTGCTCTGTATACTACACCACCTGACCTCCTCCTTTGCTCTCATACTGAGACCACTAGAAAGCATCACCTAAAAATAAATGTACATTTGGGTCATAATAACCTACTTGAATAGACAACCAATACGGCCGTTATGTTCAGTTAACGACAGCATGATGAATGAAAGCCTTTCAGAATCCATTGTATCAGTTAAAAAGGTTTACTCATCATAATATAAGCTTGTTTTTTTTTTTCCTCACCAACAGTGCTGGATGGTTGCACTGACGCAGCTCTATCCAGGGACTTCTGCTTCTTTGTCTCTTTGTCCCTGCGTCGATGGCAGCGATGGTGGTGGTGATGGTGGTGGGCTCTGTCCTGGCCCTGGATTTGCCCCGACGCTGTTGAGGACTGGGCCAAGCCGGGCCGTTCCAGGTCATACTCCCTCAGCCCGATCTCCTGGCGATGGTGTTGCGTCAGCGAGGATGCTGAGCGTCTGATAGGACTGAGGTCGACAATCGGCTGGGAGGGAAAGAGAAACGTGGAGAGTTGTGATGAGGAAAAAGTAGGGCAGAGGGGTGGCTGTGGTAGTTTTACCCAAACCACTCGTACTGGATCGTCAACATATCCACAACATACAAAAGACACAACCAGTGGACGGCAACCTTTTGTCTTCAGATCGATGTTCAACCCGTTCTTCTCCAGGCACAGAAAAGTTTGAGAAGAATGAACACAAATGTGTGACAAAACTTGAATACTTACCATTTCAAAACTTAAATAATTTGTAAGCTAGCAGGCGCCGCTGCTAGTGAACAAAAAAGAGGTGGGGTGTTGACTTTGGCCTTTGTGGCATTTCTCACTTTTTCAACATGCCACTTCTAACCTTGGAGAGAAGTGTTATCTTTATGTAAACTGCTAATGTTTGCTAATCAACACATTATGTTGAACCTAATTTAAGTTGAGAATAGAAACTCACAGGATGGAAGGAAGTTCTATAAATGAAACTGCTATTATTTTAATAAGATCTGATCTCTAATGACAGCACTGAAGCTACTGCTGCTGAAGAACACTCCAGCTGGCCATGTTTGATTTTACACGGTTTGTATTTTACTTTAATGGACGCAAGTCAATAAAGTCAGTAATGACATTTTTTCTGCCTTTTTTCATCATCATCTTTTAAGCTTATATGGTGAACTTGTTGGCAAACAGTTGCTTATTTACACATCCAACAGTTATGGAGCAACATTATCATTCATTTGGATTAATGTCTCTGACCACCTGATGAATGTAAGTCCACTATTCACTCTCTTTTGGCTCTGTTTTTGGTCTCTACCAACTCCTGAGGGAAATATGTAACTCTTTAGCTGTTGAGTGCTCCACTGTGTCCACCAGCTAGCTGCTAATTGTGTCTGTTTGCTGTCTGGTACTGAGCAGAGTTTTGCTTCTCGCATGAGAGTGGTTAGACTTACCAATACAGCTGAGAGCTGTAGAGTTGGATGAGCAACACCTTTCACGTTGTTTTCACATTGTCATTTGATTCATTGCTGTTGTAAAACATTGATTATAATGACTGTAAGTCTAGTGCATTCATTTCTTAAAACCAATTTCTCTCCAGCAATTCTTACTTTGACTAATGCTTTGAGGACATTGACACTCACCCCACCTAATTCTTACTGACCAGTACAGCTATCAGGTAACAAACTGATGTGATAGGGAACTGGAACAGCAGCTAAGTTACCACCCCACCTGCTGGTTACTGTATAGCAGTAAATAGTTTTGAGGACTTCAGTTTCCAAATGTATTCATCTAGATTATATACTGTAGCATTCAGTGCTAAAAATGTAGTTAGTCATGCTGCTATAAGGAACTTTGAATAGTCACTAAATGACGAATGATATGCTGATGAACTACTATTTTCCTGATTTGTTCTGTCACAGACAGACTTAGGGTGATTGTGCTGTTCCTCTTGTTCCTACCCCACAGCCTAGCCTGTAGCTACAGTCAGGGACAACAATATCACAACACTGCAGAAAAGATTTGTATTACCAAGTCATTTTATCTAGTATGCAGTCTTAAAATCTTACTTTTTTAGACAAACACCATAATAGGCTCTTAATAACAAAGGAAAATAGTATATAGTCCTGAAAGAGAAATAAATCGAAGGTGCAGTAAAAGAAAGTGAAAGAATAGCGATAAATCAGACTTGTTCTGTTTGCTTTTGTTCTCATCTATGAAAAATAAGATTTTAAGACTGGCAGTAACATCAAATGACAGATAAGGTTGGATGGCTTTTTGTGGTGTGTTAGATAGAAAATGTTATTTCAAAGCAAGAAAGCAGCTGTACTGTCCCTGCCTTGTTTAACAATCACACACCGACTCACAGATAAAACTACACACTACTACCATACTACATAACAACACTCACATACACACCACCACATTTTACCAAAGTGTAGTATTGTACTGTACTGCTGTAGTTAATGGCTGAAAAGCAGGACAGAGTGCGTGACATACCCCGGATACACTGGACTACTGCACTGGATACTTTTCCAGGGATGGGTATGCTTGGTGGATAATGTAAATTTGTGTATTTCGTGTAATGTGACTATCAGGAATTTCATGGAATGACCAGTGTATACTGTATATGTAGGAGGGTCACTTTGTCCATGATGGCTAGATGGTGTGAGCTCTGCACTGAGATGAGAGGAGCACATGGAGGCAAACACAGACATGAGAGGAGAAGAAGAAAAAGAGGGAGAGGACAAGAGGAGGAGAGAAGAAGAAGAAAGAGGTGGTACAACAGGTGGTACATACTGCCAGGTGGGTCCCAGGGGCGTGGCGAGGGTGGCTCCGCTATCAGACAGCACACACAAGAGGGAGGTGGGCAAAACATTAGCAGTGGGCATTGAAATTAGGAGAAAGGGAAAGCAGAAGAGGAGAGACTATGAGTGATAAGGCTGGTGATAGTCTATATTTTTTTAACGTCAGTAAATCAGATGAATAGACCCAAACCAATTAGGTGTTGATCCCACTAACAAGTATTGTCTGTAGTCCAAATCCTGATAGATCTCATTCCTCTGTGCCATGGGGCTCCTTTGTTGCACACAAACTGTGTGACCATGAACTCACACATACTGTAGTTTATTTTGACTAATGCCTCACATACAGCATCCTGCTGCCATAAATACTCATTACAACACCAAATGTGTATTAATCCGCAGCTGAAAAAAGTCCCCAACAGTATTTTCACCAAACACTATCTCAGCTAGCTTTTATTAGACATAAAACTGTATATTTGTGAGCTTATGTCCTCAGGGGTACGACTGGGAAATCACAAGGCATTGAGAGTAGGACTAACACGTTGGTTTTGGTCTTTTCATGTGATTTGTTAACACTAACCAAAATGCAGAATAACGCCAGCCTCATCCTTTAAAGAGAGAGTGAGAGATCAAAAGGCAACATAAACATAAGGAAAGCACATGTTAAGTGTTGTGGGAGAGAGGTGACAGAGAGAGACGGACAAGAACACACAGAGACAGACAAACAGGGCAAAGAGCGAAGCGAACCAGACAAGATCAGACAGGTGAAACAATCCAGGAAACAGAGCAATGAGAGACAGAAAAATCATCCTGACATGACATCCATATGCAGCAGACAAGAGCAATTACTGAAAGTAAGAAAATGACAGTAAAAAGGTAAATGATTTAAACGTGGATGAAAGTAAGTGACCAAATCAAAGGATTACTGCAGACACTCTCAACTGTTGGATCAGATCCTGTTGCAGGTGAGTCTGAGTATTGTATGAAAAATAATAATAATTGCTGGGGGAAACAGGGGAAACAAAAAACATTTTCAAAATAGCATCCTTAGGATTTCCAACTAAATTCAAGTCACACTTATTTACTATTTCACAATGTTTCATGTTGAAGGCCAGATTTTACAGATGCTATAATCCAGTATCTGTATATTATCCAGTTCCTATTTCAATGCAAAACACAAAATGACAAGACAGTTAAATATCAGGACCACTGACTGTGGTGCTCTACTTTCAAACGATATTTCAGTACCATGTGATCATTTCTGGTTTTCAACTGAATTTCTTTTGCTTTTTTTAATATTCATTGAAAATAAAGTTCAAGCCATTCATCATCTTTCTAAAATGACTTAATATATCAGTATTTGAACTGCAGATTATATAAACTTAAAGGAACAGTTAAGCATTTTGGGAAATATTCTTAGTTGTTAGATCTTTCTAAGACTTAGATAAGAAAATCGATGTCACTGTGCATGTATTAAGTGTGGACCTTGAGCCAGGAGATGGTTAGCTTAGCATAAAAACTGTAACCATGAGAAACAACTAGCCTAGCTTTGTCCAGAGTTCAAAAACACAGCAACCACAACACAAACAGAAATGTTAAATTAACATGTGTGGTTTTATAGGGAGCTCCATGCTATAATTATTGCAATTTTTTTTAATTGCTTATTATGGTAAGCTAGGCTAATTGCCTCCCAGCTCGAGCTCCATACATGAAGCAGAAACTGGGTCTGGTATTAATCTTCTTGTGTAACTCTCGGAAAGATGGGAAATTATTGTCCTTCCTAAGTGTTGATCTATTTGTTTAAGAAAAAAGATCAGTCTGAATGTAATAAAACAGCACTGAGACTGAGTTTAATTATTGAAACTTACAGCCTCATCAAGTTGACTTTTCGGCAAAATGCACAGTTTATCTTTTTGAAGGACAAAATTTCAGTGAAATCAATTTTGAGTCATAAGTCAGGAACACACACTGCAGCTCAACTGGTCATTCAGTATCCAAATGGTCAATATTCCTGCCTTCTTTTGTAAATGAGTAAAAACTGGCACCATGTTTAATCTACATAAGACATTAGTGTGACATTAGTGTTGTTCACTTTGCTGAGTCCATCTATCCTGAATTTCCTCCTCGCCATAAATGTGAAATCATCAGACTGGGGAGGTCGGGGTCAGCAGGATGAACTGATGTGGACTGACAGAGAGCGATTCCGCTTCTGTTAGCTTACGGCTGCTTTTACTAACCGATTACTGCTCAGCTTTGCACCAGCCTTTTTCAGCTTTTTCAAATGCCTCTGACCTGAGGAACCTTTTTTTCCAACTATTCTACTAATTCATTAATTTATATTTCCGTTTACAATGCAGAAGCCACTGTCTAAGGTATCCACAGTGTCTTTTCCAAACCTGAACAAAACAAATCAGCTGTGAATGAACCAAAGAGATCTTTGCTGTGAGTGCTGCAACAACAAACATGGAAACATGAGCAATGGTGGGCTTACGTAGTACTCAGCATTGAGTCGGGGCAGAGAAGCTGCTCTGCAGTGGCCTTCCAGGCTTGGATATCCTTCTGTGTCTGAAATGTTCTCCACTTGCTTCAGTTCAACCAATTCCTGAAAGAAGAAGAGGAAGAAGAAGTAAGACTTCACAGAATGTTAGAATGTAAAATAACCTTTCAGTGATGGAGTTTTCTCTGTGTCTGTGTACCTGAGGTCTGGTGGATTGAGGCACGTCCTCTGACTGGCCTCTCTGTAGTTTCCTCCGGCCCTTGGGCCTCTGTGTTGCCTGAGAAACATCTCCGGACTGGGAATGTTTTATGGCACTCCTCTGGTTTAGTCTGTACACAAACACACAAAAGCTCTGACTGTAATACTGGCAGCTGGTCATTGTTGTAGGATAAGATATGAATTGAGAAAAGACCGTTTTTGGAATAACCAAGGATTGTACATGATTGAGTGTTTGTGCTCTCAGAACCACATTTCAGTGTTTTTTGAAATTTTAAAGACCAAACAATGAACTGATTACTCGAGGTAATAGCTGTCTGATCAGTTGAAATAACTTCTATCTGTAGCCCTCATGTTTCTTCAGATTGAATTTGATATTGGCATCCTTTCATTTCTGTTTAGTATGCAAATCAATTTTAAGACTGACAAATTGTCGAGACAGGAGGCGTACCATGAGCCGCACATTAGCATAGCAGAGGCAGCAGCTTCAGTGCTCCATCTGTGTCTACACAGGATGCTTTCAGGCACAGTATTGAGCGGAGATCACTTGCATTTTGACAGCTGCTAATACACAATCACTGTAGTTGCACGTGTAAAATGGAAGAAGACTTGTAATGTAAAAATACGCTTGGTCAACATTTGTGTTCCTTCAGGAAAGGGTGCAGCACTAGTGACCATACTGTAGCGATGCAAACCTGAACAGCAAATCTGTGTGAGACCCTGGACAGTGAGCACACCACAGCAGCAGAAACCTGCACCTGGACATTCTTCCTGTACAGCATCAGGAGGGTTGACTCCCTTCCTCACTGGGGAGGAGGCCCAGGGGCTGTTCCAGGTGTTCGTAATCTCCTGCTTGGACAAGCCCCTTGCCAGAGACCCCTCCTCTGTTATCAGACCAGTGCAACTAGTCCAGAATGCTGGTATTCAACCTGCTATGGTTTTCCTACAACACTCAGCTTCGCTAGAAAAGGGAAAAAAGGGACTTCTCACACCCAAGTCATGGCTAATACCGACTTTGTGACGCGAACATTTTGCTCCTGTCAGTCTGATGGCCCTGTGGCTGCTCGTGGCTCACAGTGGTGAAATTACCTCCCCACTGACATCCTGACAGCAGAGACACTGCTCTTCTGCCGCAGGCTGAGAACCCACATTTTCAGACAGTTTCAGAGTCACCCCACCCGCACCTGCTTATTGATACTGAGCTGTAGGACTGAACACAGCTGTTTGTTTGGAAAGGATACCTCAGTTTTTGAACATCTAGCTTTTGCTCCAATGGAATCTGAATTCACTTATTCTCAGTTATCATTTCTGACAAAAAAGTGAGCTAAATGCAAAGTACTGTATGTCTGACACAAAAGAAACTTGACTGAGGAGAAGAAATCTTTCTTTACGACATGAAGGTAGTTTCTCTTTATCTTAATTTCTCTTTCCTAAGAATGTGAGAAGGTTAAATTTGTGAAAATCATTATTCACTCAATTATTATGGAACATTGTCTTGTATTTGAAGGTAATATTATAATATCAATGAAGACAACTCCACCCATGTTGTGGATATATTATGTTTCTACTGGATATGACAGAGGCAAAGGCAGTCACTCACATTGTGTCCCTGTTAACCAAGGTGGCAGTGGTGGTGGTGGTGGTGGTGGTGGTGATGGTGGTGGTGGGCAGTGCTTCTAGCTTCGCCTCTGGCTCAGGCTGGGGTGGGAGGGGCTGTTTGGGGCTGGAGAACGATGGTTCTACTTCCAGTATCTGAGTGAGGGGCAGCACGGGACGGAACAACGCCCCCAGTTTACTCTGCAGGACAGACCAACGGAAGATGGACTCATCACAATTTGACAATTTGATTCAGGGAGCAGCATAAAGACGTGTGTATAGACTAAGGGAAGACCACATCAGTTTAGATGAGGGTTTATGTAAGAGTATAAGGGCAAATGTGGTTGTGCCTGCTCAATAAATAATAAATAAAAATGATCTTATTATTTTTATTTCGTCTCATATTCAACCTTTACAACTGAAAGAACTGTAAGACAGAGAAGTGCAGGTTGCTGCAGCTGTATACATGATCTCACTCTTTATTACAATATAAAGCTTGAGTTTAATTAATTAATGATGCTAAAATCAAGATTATTTGTCTTTTAATTCAACTCATTTCAGAGTTAATGTCTTAAGACTAAAAAGCATGAGCTGGAAATTGTGCCCCTTAAATATCATGGGTATATGTCTCGTTAGTCTGCTTAGTCAGCATGAGAAAATCATTTTATACACAAAATGACACCCAACTAGATTTTAAATCCACATATATCATCACTAACATAAGACGTTTCTTTCCTGTCTAAACCGCCTCTGGGCTCGTTACATGGACAATTTTTAAATCATACTGCACCTGAGGTCCCCCTGAAGACTGCTGCTGCTGGAGTCTCTTGGCCCGATTCTGCTTATAGTAGTCAAAGATCATGAGAGCTGCATAGACTTTTCCCACAGTCAGCTCATTGTCTGGAGAAGAGAGACCTGAGTGAGAGACAATTCCGCCATGTGGGCAGTAGATGGCGCCAGATGAGTAACAAAGTGGAACTCAGAAAGGGGGACATGGACAGAACGAACTGGTCATTGTGGCTGCAAACTGAGCTGTACTATCATGTAAACAATCTACACCTCATCAGTTCAACTGTATGTTTTCTATATTTGCTTGGTATCAAATGTTTCAAATTTTTTCTTCTTGAATTTTCTACATATGTGTAGTATCTTGAAAAAAAATGAAACAAAAATGCATAAACATCAGTGCACATCAGTGCACAAACATCAAGCAGAAAATGAGTGAATGTCTTTACTTGTATAAGAAACAAGCTGAAATGACCAATTTTCCGCTATTATCGTATTTAAAAGAATTATTTTTTTAGGAAAATAATACATTTAGGATTCAATAAAGAGGGAAGAGGAAAATGTTAGGAAACTGAACAGGAAGAGACAGGGAGTGACAAGCAAACAACTGGTTTTCAGTGCAGCCCAGTAGAACCCAAACAGAACTGACATTTATGTGGCGTCACCAGCAGATCCACAGTCTTCTGCGACAGGTTGGGCCAGACTCGGTTTATCTCCCTCTTCAGGTCAACGTCGCACAGACGCTGCGCCAGGACCCCTGGGGACGTGCCCACAAACATGTCACATCAAATCTGCACCACAGTGATCACAGCCATTAACTTCAACGTCAGTCCGGCCGCAAGGGATTCTGGATTTTGTAGTTTCAGTCTCTCACCAGATGCCAGTTTGATCTCCAGGGCCGTGCGAATCAGGGCCATCAGCGTGGAGGTGAAGTGCACCGTGTTGTCATCTGCAATGGGCATGTTCATCTTCACCAATCGCTGAGAGGAATGGAAGCAAAGAGGAGGGGCCATGAACCAGGAACAAACAATCAACAGCTCAGGGAAAGCGGGCTGGATTAGAGATGTGACTACAATCCAAATTAAAGGGAAGCTGTTTTAATATTAGGCTTTGCACAACCAGGCTACTTCAGGTGAAGAAATCCTGTTTGCCCATCCTGAGTTTTGCAAAAGTCAACTGTATTTCATTTACAATGAAATGCATCTGAGAAAAACCATCAGTCTTCACATTTGAGAAGCTAGAACCTGCAAGTTTCTGTTTATTAAATGACAATTTCCGTCAAACTATTACTTGATTAGTCAAATAGTCATTTCAGTCCATGCAAAGGCCTCAGCCTGTGTGCCCACCATACACACCTTTTCATAGGCTAACAGCACTAAACAGATAAATGCAGGGAGCTCTGTGCTGTTTATGGCTACTGCTGTTGCTATGAGACTATTGCAAATGCACTGGAAGTGTAGCACACTGCTACAAGCTACAATATGATGAACTTGTGATGCTGAGCATTGTTAGCTCTGTGAACATGTTAAGCTCAATGCTGCTGTCTTTGTTCTGAAAATAATGACTTAGAGGCCTGAGGAGAAGGAAGAGGTCACTCACCATCTAATTGCCTTAAAATGAAATTAAAAAAATCTGCCAGTGCCATTAAAATATTTAAATTCTTCCAATCAACCATCATACTGAATTTCCTTCAGTATGTTTCTGGAAATATGTGTCTGTAGCTTGAAAGAAAAAGAGTTCACTGTGCCAGACTCAAACAAAGAGAAACCTGATGTGTTTTTAGAAAATCTGAATTAAATTGAAAACATGACAACAACTTTGATGCATATTAATAGTTAAAGTTGCTTTAATTTGCAGATTCTAGCTTCTCCAATGTGAGGACTTTCTGTTCTCTTTCTGTTTTACAAGGTTATAAAATGAATATCTTTGGGTTTCTATTGTTGGTTGGACAAAATGAGCAACTTAAAAAGTCACCTTCAACTCTATTTTCACTATTTTCTGACATTTTATAGACTAAATGATGAATTGGTTAAGTTAAAATTTAAAACAGGCTATCCTCATTTACTGCTGCGTACTGCAAGCACTAAAATCTAGTAACTATTAGCAGCAATTACTTGGCAGCATGCAGGTATCATCATTTTTAATTAATCAGTATTTCTAGAGTAGATTATAAAGCTAGAAACTAATCCAAAATAGGAACTGCTCAGCATAAATCCACACCATGCAGAGCTTTTGGATCAATGCTGCAATGAAATTAATTCATACAGACATGCATGTTTGAGTTAGTATACCACATTCACAGTGAGGCTGGAGGGACAGCAGAGACATTTACTGGATATAAAACTCCTAATCAAAAGAAGACATTAAGAACTGAAAGAAAAAAAGAAAAAAAAAAATCAATCATCAGAAACATTTGTGAAAAAGGAAAACTGCAACTGATGGTTGCCATTTTTTTTCCAAGCCAAGATAAGAAAAAAGAGACCATATATTCACTGTGGGAGCATAACAATACAGATGGAGAGATGGCGAGATGAGAGGCAAGAAACAGGAGGAGGAGGAGGAGGAGGAGGAGGAGGAAGTGCCTCAACTGGAAAGCATCTATGCATGAAAAGTCTTGCATCTTTTTCCCAGAAAGAGAGAGCAGAGGAATGGCAAGCTGCAGACACGAGTGTCAGACAAATAAAGAAACACATAATCACAAAGCTCATATGTGGAGGACACATGCTTGCAGACAAAGACTCCACATGCACACGCACACAGACGCACACAGTGAAGTTAGAGGAAGGAGGAGAGAGGACACAAATCCCCAGAGAAGGTGAAGGAAAGATCATTCAAAAGAGAGAGTGAAGCTCTGCCTGAAGACAGAACATAAAACGGAAAACAAGAGGGTAACGGGGACAGTTATGACTGTCAGGGGAAGATGTGTTCATTATGAAGGGAGGTTAACTAGGAGTGCGATCAACTGCAGCGGGATGGGAAAAACTCAAAAAATACGGGGGGGGGGGGGGGACACTGGCCTTGCTCTCAAGTGCACTGCTGCTCTCTCTGTGTGTCTTTGTTCATGTCTTTCTCTGTCGATTCACAAAAACAGAGTTATATTTGGAGATGCAACCACGTCAGACCCAGACATTTTTAACTGGGGCAAGGGCAGGGCCGTTTTAAATGTGATTCATTTCGACAGCTGTGCATGCACTGGAACCACTCACATTAAGTCTTCATGCTAAGAGGTAAGCAGCTGGCACAAGGACTACCTGAGGATCGTTGTGCTCCGTACTTCAACTTCACTCCTATACAAGTCTTAAATATAGTCATGGGGTAAATGTGCCAGCCTCTCCTTCAGTCAAGTAAGTGCTGTAATGCATTTTTTTGGCCAATGGGAGTGAGACAAACTACAAAACAAGTTATTCTATATGTTTCTCCATGATTTATGGTGTTTCTCACGCAAATCTCCAGTATCATAGTTTAGGATGTTAGCAATGCTAACATGCTACATAGCACTAAACACAAGCCCCACCTGACACTGATGGGAGTTTCAGTTCTAAACTAATGGTGGAATTTATAATATTTGGTCAGAAATCAAAGCATTGGACAGACTAAAATCTTGACCTTGTGATGGCGCTATGAAAAGTTCTTACAATTCATCCTGAGGGCAACAACAACTGGATTTCAAGGCCATCCATTCAATAGTTGTCGAGACATCTCACTCTGAGCCAAAAAAATGCCCCTGGGAATGGATGTTGGGACAAAGTTTCATAGGATCCAGATGTACTATCCCAAGAGCTCTGCCATAACATGGCAAACACTATCTTTTACCAGTTTTCCAGAAGGTTGCATCTTCAAAGGTGTTTTCTTGATCTGGCAGATATCCATAGTCTCCCCAGAATAACAAAATAATTGTTAGGGATTTTTATTTGCTGGGTGCTTATAAAGTCCACTGCATGGGCCAATGGCAGGCCAGAGCAGTGCCTGGCACAGTCTGTGGAAACGCTGGTTTCACCCTGGCCTAATATTTTGCCATCTCAAGCAGACTGCAGACATCTGTGAGATCACAAAAGAGAGCAACACTTGAAAATGCAACCTGATGGTGGATAACAGGTACAAAAATAAAGATACTTACCCCTTAGGTTTGGGAATACTAGGTGAACAAATCACAGAGTAACATACACTCCTGAAGTCATCAATGGGTCTAGGTCTGTCCCAACTCCTGACAAAAATATCTGGCTCTTCAGGCGATAGATGTTCCACTTCCTTCTCTGTCTAGTCCCTAACTTTGTGTCTGCCTGTTGTTTGGTGAACTGAAAACAACTCCAAACAAACAAAAGGGACAAAAAAAACATAACGTCCTTGGCTGAATTAATATCGAAGTTAGGATTTTTATTTTCAAACAGCAGCTGGTGCTGTTATTCTGATGCTCTTATTTTCTAAGACGATTTTGTGGAGGTCAAATATTATGATTTTGCTCAGCTCCTCCAATCTATTTTTACATGTCAGTGTTACATGGACCTGAAGGAGACGATTAGAGTGTTCAACAAACCCTCACAGAGCAGGACAAGGTCACAGAGCTTCACAGATGAACAGAAAGAACACAACAGCAGGCCAGAAGATACTGACTGCAACACACTGACAGAAGCCTGAAGATGTTTGACAGGAGGAAGCAGCGAGCCAGCAGTGACTGCAAGAGGGAGGGGGGACAGAGGGGAGGAGTAATTCTACCTTATAGGCGACTCTGGGGGGACATTTCTTTCCCAAACCTAGCGGAGGGGACATGTCGCGAAGCATCTCGTACATATCGCGGTAAGTCATGCGGCCGCTTCCCAGGGGAAAGATGGTACGAGGCCATGGAAGAAGGAATGAAGATTTCCCAGGTGAGGAGGTGTTGGGATTAAAAGGGGTAGGGGAGTTACACCATCACAGAAAGTGGCAAAATCCAAAAGAGAGAATGGGAGGGGAAAAGAGAGGAAAAGACAGAAATCCTTGTTAATAAGATTTCCAGGATATCAATGATGTGGAATGCCATCCTAGCTGCATTTAAGGATTCAGGAATGGATCCCAGAGGAAGGAGGGGAGGATGCTCCGGAGGATTCCCTGTGGAGAGATGCTGGATGGAGGGATCCTGGTGGAAGATATGCATTTTGGAATGAGAGTGCATTTTATGTTAAAGGATTACTCCCCTGAAAATCTATATTTAGAGTATCAAACATAGCAACACAGTCTCACAGCATAATTATCAAAACGTGCAGAGAAACTTCTCATACTGCCCTGGCAACATAATCCCCCTGTCCACAGATTACCCTTATAGTCACTATATATAGTATATACAGTATATAAATATATACATATACAGTATATGTATACTATAGTATATACTGTACACTACATGCAGCAGACTTGCAGAGCTACGTGGAGGCGATGGTATGGTATGGAAGTAGTGCATTCAGCTCTGTTGTTGAGAAACTAAGAGAATTCAAAAAATACTTTGATTAAAAATGTATCTTTGTTTCTCTCAATCAGCGTTAAGGTTATGAAAGAAAATCACATTAATATTGTTGCATTAATTCATTTGTTTTACTCTTTCTATTCAAAGAGGCCGTGGTGGCTCAACTGGTGCTGCTGGTCAAATGATGTGCTTGAGGCCCAAAAGGCTTCCCCATATCATTCATGTAAAACAATGATTTTTTTTTTTTGATGACTTTGAACTGCCAGAATTTCAGTACCTGCATTGGGAGTTTTGTCCTGATAAAGATATTTATGCTCATGTGTCATGGAGCAAAAGTAAAAGTTTCCATGTATACGTCTGCGCACAAATTGTATTGGAATGAACTGTTGTCCAAGACCACGATGTTCAGCTCTTTTAAAAGAGTACTCCACACTGCACTTCTGTAGAATTGTTGAACTCACAATGCTTTTAAAAAAAGTATCAAAACTGATGCAGCAGAACCAGAGATACCCTTTCCCTTAAGTCCACACATTCTTCTCACATACTCACAATGCAACTCAATTGCCGACAGCTCAGTCGGAGAGCTGTTGCTAGTAGTGGCTAATGTAGCCTCGAGCTGCTAGCCTCATGCATTTATGAGGAGCTTTATGCTAAACTTACTCTTTCTTTTTTCATTTCAAAGTGTCATCTTCAGTCACAACTGATGCTGACTCATGTGACATCACTTGAAGACAATTATCTGGTTTCACACAGCTCCCTCTAGAGCCACAAAAGGCTTTATACAACCTTTTGCACATATGCCGTAGTACTCCCCAACACCTGTAAACTGATGTGCAAAGTTAGTGGAGTTCCACTTTAAAAAGTTCTAGTCTGTCCTTCCATAACTGTTTTGGAACATACAACGGGGAGAAGTGGATTATGCTGCAGAAAAGGTTTGAGAATTTTCTCTGGCTGTTTTGATGTTTTCTTTCATTCTCTTTCGCTATGACTCACTGTCATCGCCATTGGAATCCACTGAAATCCAAGAAGGACATACTCTGTAGTCAGTGCAGCGACTTCCCTCTCAAAGCATCAGCTCCAAACTTTTCAGAGCCACGTTTCAAGGAGGGGTCATTATTTCAGAGTCAAAAGACAGAGTTTCAGTGGAGTATTCCTTTAAGATGCCCTCTGTTTCAGCATGCTAAGAGGCATTAGCAGTAACCAAAGTGGAAACAAAGCACACAATGCTCTCTCCTCACTGCCCACTCTTCTTTCACTCCTGTGTTTAGAAGCAGGGGAATATATTGGACATAGCATCTGATGCCTTTTGTTTGAGCCTAACTTGCGGCATTGTTTCCTGCACTCGCCATGGTTACCTGCCAGCTGGTTAGTGGAGGATCGATGCGTGTTTGTATGCATGTGTGGCTGGGTCATTCTCTGGCACCGCAGGGAATGAGAACAGACATTTAGAGTCCGAAAACCATCACGGTCCCTTTGAAAACAAAAGGGACTGTGTGGGAGTGCAAACCTTATAAGCCACCCTGTTAGGGCACTTCTTCCCCAGGCCCAGGGGAGGTGAGATAAAACGCAACAATTTGTACATATCCTGATAGCATATCCTCCCACTGAAAAAGACAACACATGATCAAGAGGTTAGTTCACAGGTTATTTCATTACATCTACCAAGAATAATCTGATATCAGTTAGTGGGTGTTAACTTCAGGTAAATACTCAGCAAGCAGCAGCATAGAGAACACAGTGTAATCAGTGGCAGCCTTTCTGACTTGTTGGTGTTTGTTTTGAGTATTAAAAGATTCAATTTAATTTTTTACTTCAAGTCAAGTGTCTGGCACCCAATCCCTGATCCGTTATTTCTTTTGCTGATCACAAAAACTGACCTCAGCCCTGTAGCAAGGATTTTGGAAACACTGAGGTCAGCAATTTGAATTTAGAAATAGTTTTTTTTTGAAGATGAAAAGAATGAAATCTCAAAAATAACTAAATTATTTGACTTTTCATCTTTAATTACTATTACATTTACTTTTTTGTTCCCCTTAACGTAGTCACAAAAATACTGGAAGCAGAGTTCTTAATAACCATCATGTGCAAGTTTTCAATTGTACGGTGTAATCTTTTCTTCCCAGAGGAAGAAAAAAATGTCTGCAAACTAAAGTGGTCATTTTCTTCCTGCAACAGAAGCAACAACAACGTTTAGATGTTGAAGGGACATTGCCTGGTGAAATCCTTTTAAATCAGACCAAACTGATCTGTTCTGCTCAAAAATTATTATGAACAAATAAAAACTGAAAACAATGAGCCTTAAACACACTGCTTGCTGCAACCGGACATAAAAATGAGTTAAAGCAGTTAAAATATGCTGAATGTTACTGAAGGCACTTCTCTGAGAGCAGCTAATTTATATTCAAAGGAATAAATAATAATTCCTCCCCCGTAATGTCTGTCAGGAGATGGCAATTTCATATTTCACATCTCACACCTCTCCCTGAGTCCTGACTCACTGGCAAGGCTCCTGTGAAGCCCTCTTTAAAACTTAATGAGCCTTACATAATCTGAGACAAATCACGCCTAATGCTGTCTCACTCAGAATTTGTATTGTGTTTTAGTCAAGTAAAACGATGCCGGTAAAAGGGGCAAAGGGCGCTGATATAAACCTGGATTCCCCTTTTGGACGAATAGAAATAGTTTCTCTTCACACCACAGAGGCACACTGAGGAGCTTTGGGGCCCACCGGCTTACAGGGGCGAGGGCTGAGTGGACACCAAGCGGAACGCTGGATTTACATGCATCAGTCCGGCCGACAGGGGGCTCGTCACCAGCTGAGCCGACACTGGGCTCAGGCTTAATGTCATTCACCCGCTGCTGCTCAGATGGGATTTTCCCAGCTGCACATCACAGAGTCATCCTGCTGGAACTCCCAGGCCATTCTTAGAGTGTCCCGTTTCCTAGCCTACCTCTCTTCCAAAAACAAGCCCCCTCTTCTTTAACGCCGACATCGGAGACGATACTGAAGCTGCACAGGTCAGAGATCAGTGTAAGCACTTACCAGGCAGCCGGGTCATACTCTGCCCACACGCGGATGAATTCATCAAGGTGATGAGGCCCCAGGATGGAGGCATCCCTGGTCAGATACTCAAAGTTGTCCATGATGACAGCGACAAACAGGTTCAACATCTGATAAATGGAAACACAGAAAACACTATTTGTTTCTATGTTCAATATTAACCCAAACGAACCCACGGTGACACAGCTGTCACAAGTCCTTTAAATGTCCTACAAAGTTCCTCATACAGCTTTATCCTTGGTTTTAACTCATGAAGTCCCTAAGTGACACATACTGAACATCCTGATTGGTCATGTGACAGGTCATGTGATTTTGTGTTCCCATAACAACATTTCCAAGATGTCTGTGTGCCAGGTTAACACGTGACCGAACTGGCTGAATTTAAAAAGCTTGTTTTTTGTTGCTAAAGGTAAGATTCAAGCCATTTAAGAATTCTAATGCTTACATAACATGTCCTTTATAACATTTAACCTGTTGTGAACACGTTTCTTGAACAATTGATATAAAACAAATCAGATTAATATTGTTGTGACATATATGTCACATCGGGCCTTTAACCTTAAAATTGTCACGGAAAACCTAATGTGACATATATGTAACATTACAGATCTTTGACACTGAGGGGGCGCTGTTTTGACAAAAATGTCAGAAACGTGTTCTGTGTGGTGGGTTCTTATGGGTTAAACTTAAATCTGAATAGAAACATTAGAGAAGTTTTCTATTGATTGATTTCTATCGATTAACAAATACTGTAATATTTAATACAAATTACTTAGCACATGAACATGTTTCATTTGTATTCAACTTAAAAGACCATTTTAGCCCAAAAATATGTATTTATATAACTGCTGATCATTTTGCAAAACCTGTACTTTTAGATGAATTTCGGTCATATGACGTATCTTTCCAGAACTGACCCCGCTTGCAACTGCACGGACAACCCCATTTCACTAATGTTGGCAGTGATTATTATTATTATTATTCTTGATTTAAACCAACCCATGAATATAAAATTGTACAAAAAGTAGGTAAATTAACTTACTTGATGGGATTTTCTCACATAGCCAGCAGACTATTTGCATTTGCCAGTTTTCTGTCTACTCACTGTGACTGTCAGCATTTTCTGAGTTGTGCTCTGTGCAAGAAGACCTAGTTTACTTTAAACCACAAACAGGGTCTTCTCACAGCAGGACACAAGACAACTTGAGGTTCATGAGGGCCTAAAATCTGGGTGAAAATAAGTTTTCTTCTTAAAAAATCTGGGTCTCTTTTGATCATTAAAACAAAAATGATGAGCATTAGTCACAATGATCTAAGTTTGATGAAGTTCACCAAAGTTCTAGCTATTAGTTAATGGACTATTGCATAGAAAACCAACAAACGTCTGTAGACTTTCTCACAGTATGAGACCAGATGGTGCTCTGTTTTCATTCATACTGACCAGGAAGGAGCAGAGGAAGATGAAGGAGACAAAGTAGAAGTAGGCAAAGTCACTTCCACACTCCTTCCCCACAGTTCCTGAGAGCTTATCACACGGCCGGTTACTGAGACACGCCAACATGATCTCATGCCACGACTCGCCTGTTGCACTCCTGAAACGCAAATCACATTAAAGGTACACACATGCTTACATTGAAGTGAATGTAAACACTGCTTGTCAGTGGTAGGAGCAGGGCTCAGCATTAGCAGCAGGTATTTTTAGAATATGGGAGCAGGATTACCTGAAGAGAAGGGTCAAGGCCTGGAAAAAGGTCTGGAAGTTGTTGTGGTGATTTATTGCCGTCTCCTCAATCAGCTCGATGTTTCCAAACACCTGAGGCAGCAGGGAGCAGGTGGGTGAATGCAAACCTCAGAACTTAAAGCCCTATACTATGTTATTATGAGCTACTGTAGCACAGACACGACAACAGATCCGGTCCTCAAACTGAGACCCAAACATGGCCCACATCTATGTCTTTAAAGGCCTTCAAAGCATTCTTCTCAACCAGCTTCTTAATTTGTCTGATTCCTGCTTGAACACATTTTCTTTCATGAAGTTTTATGTACTGTATTGCTAGTTTTTGTGCATAAAATTCTGTTTATTCTTTACCTTTATTATCGCTCAGTTTACATATATACATTGTCAGCCTTCCATGCCTATAAATCTCGATTGATTTGAACTGAAATTGAATGGAGAGAGAGAGTCGATAATTGCCACAACTTGATGTCCCAAGGTGAGTCCAGTCAAACAACCCAGAGCTCTCTTTTTAAATATTTATTTGCCCCTCAGCGTGTCCACCCTGCTGGCCTATGAGCACTGTCTGCTGGTCCCAGGAGACCTCGGACAGCAGTCAAATATGTTTGCATAGCATACAGCAACTGACTTTTTCAGCACAAACACTATGACAGTCTTATACACAAGAGAAATAAAAAGTTATATCAGTTTATATCAGCTACCTCTAAAAAATCGGAAAAATCCACTTCAAAATCAGGCACCTGTACAGCATTACGCAATCCAAGGCAACAACCATGCAATGCATGCTTAGCTTGTGAAATGTATAATATTAAATTTTCATTGAAACTGTGTCACAAATTCAGCTGTATGGTAAAGTTACTGGCGGCTTGCTGGAATAGAGGTAAAACAGCTTGTTAGCTAATCTTACTCGCAGGTCACAGTAGAGATTTGCTAGCTGGACTCTGTCCAAAGGAAAAGCCTACCACCTTCCAGCAGCTCTAAAGCTCTGGTAGCATCCTCAGGTTGACATTAAGACTCTAATAAATAGTCCAGAATAACAGGAGGATGAGGATAATGTCAGCCAAGCACAGCCTGTTCACACCGATACAGTTCTGAGAGGAGGAGGTTTGATTAGGCAAAATGGGTCAAAACACCTGTGGAGGGGTACCACGGGTGTGCAGGGACTCTGGGTTAATGAGAAATCCTCACTTTCCAGGAGGCATCTATCGCTGAGTCATTACATCCTGACTTCACTTTAGCCCAGCTGGTTGTGTCACAACGCACCTGCATTCCAATGATGGCATAGATGAAGAACAGCATGGCAATGAGCAGGCAGACATATGGCAGAGCCTGAAAACAAACAGAAATACAGGTTAAAGTCAGAGCACAAACAGGTAGATGGTACAACAAATTCCCCACATGTACACACGTAGAGAAAGTGCATGACTTCTCTTTTGATCTCTCCCTCTTTCTCTGCAAACACACTCACAAATCTGATTCTCCACAGCGGACTAGAGCCCTTGTAAGATTTTACAGTCTTGTTTAAGAACTTGAGCAGTCAACCTGACCTGCAGGGTCGATTCTTTTAACCAGCTATTTATATCACTGCGAGGAGGAGGCGAACATTTGTTGTAATTAAATAGCCACCTTTTAACACTCTGCAGATACTGTCCATTTTCATTGGGCTTAAAAGCTCTCACCACTGACATTAAACCTGCTATAAATTCCCTCGGCTGTGGCCCAGCGCTCCGCATTTACCTCAACTTGTCCCGGAGGATTTAGAGAGCAAACCGGCTCTGCGTGAAAATCCAAACTGCTGTCTGCTGAGAGCTATTCAGTTGAAGTTCAACACAAGTCTGCTGCGTGCCTCTGCCCGCTTTTCAGTCCTCTATCCCACTGTGTGTATTTCCTGTGATATCCTTTTATTCAGCTATCAATCCATCTAATTGAAAAACTCTACACTGAAATCCACGCCAAATAAATCTGGATTCTCATTCATTTGTTCCCGACTGAATGTCTTTTGTGCCTTTCTGTAAAACACTTCTTTTAAATCATAGTCCATAAATCAAGTTTACATACATGTTTTACAGAGAAGGAACAGTTTGTGTGTTTAGGTCACTGTGTGTGCTAACTCACCTTGAAAGACTGAACAAATGTCCACAGGAGGATGCGGATGGTGTAGCCCTGCCTCAGCAGCTTGATGAGACGAGCCGCTCTGAAGAGCCTCAGGAAACTCAGGTTGATCATCTTGTCCTGGCAGAGAAGGACAAGTTTCAGGTAAATTTTACCCAAATACAACATCTGACTGTCCTTTGTTCCCTAAATCCAAGCAGCACAGATAGCAAGTGGCGTATTGTTTGTATGAAAATCAGTGTTTTCATTGTGTTTCCTTTAATTGAAGTTGACGGTTTAACTTCTTATGCATGTTATGCAAGAAATTTTCGTCTTGACAAGATTTAGACTGTAACGGTTTTAAAATATTCTTTAAGCACAATTTCTTCAATCAAAACAGTAACAAAAGATAGAGTTGATGATGTTGTGCAATAGTGTGGCTCCTGTAGTACTGCAGATGGACCTACTTGACTGGAGGGGGAAAGGGGGCACCATTGACAGGCATCCAAATGAAACACAGGGTGAGATCATGTAATCTTGTTGCACAAACTAACTAATTTCAAGTCAATTTTATACTCTTGCACTGATCTTGTCTTATTTCAAGATTTTGATGTAAACCACAGAAACTAAATGCCTTTTCTTGCAGTCTACATTTTTACATCAGGTCTTATGAAACTGGAACAGTTGTAGGCGATTGTCTCTCTGTTAAAGCACACGTGTTTAATAGCTCTTTGTCTTTTCTATCATGTCACACTAAGGAATCAGTAGGCAGACACTTTAAGCTAAGACTGTGGGAGAGAACAACACACACTGACAGGGGAATTGACAAAATCAGCAGCCAACAAGAAAAGCCACTTACCGTCTAAAGGTGTCAGTTGTGACAGAGGGGGCAGAGTGAGGGCACAGGCGCCAGGAGAGAAACAGCAGAAGATGGAAACAGCAAAAGAGAAAAAAAGCAGAGAGGAGAACGAGAGAGAAGAGACAGAAAAGAAGACTAATGGTCACATGAAACACGAAAAGAAAGTCACACGAAGAGAAAGAACGACTTTGCCACAGAGAAAGCAGCAGCGCTGCGCCTCAGCCCTCCGTCTCCACAATCAAATACCTTTGTCCATTTTTCATCCGCTCTAATTCAACAAAGGAAACTAAAAGCTCCGAACTGGAACAGCAGCATCAGTCCTCCTGCTGCCCTGTGGCTACCTTTGTTTTATGTATTGATTTTCATTTCATGTATTGATTTTCATGATGTCATTCTTTTGCTGCCAGCTTTCTGGACTGAGCTTCTGATTCAAGGGCTGAGATTGTGAGAGCGGAGCAAAGCATGATTCCTACATTCAGGATGTTAGAACTGAAGTGGTTTGTTCAGATTGGTAAAAAACAGTAAAAAGACCCATCTTTATGAAAAAAAAATTCAATGTAAATTTGTGCTGAACATATCATCTTCTACTTTTCTGTTAGCACAGTTCCCCTCATCTGACTGGACTAAATCTACCCTCTGTATCGCAGCATGCTACCCTTCCATGGTACTCATGGACGAAATGACCCATAAGAGACTGGTGTAATGGCACCCAGAGGAGTCCGTGATGGCCACAGCACTTACCTTAATCTCTGTAACCAAGATGTCTGTGATGCTTCCGAGTACAGTCACAAAGTCAAACACATTCCAGGCTGCTTTCAGGTAGTTCTAAAAGACAAAGAAGGTACCGAGAGATTAGACTGGACAGATGGACTTCATTCAAACTTTAAAATGTTCAGCTTCTTTGGTATAACCGTTCAGACGAGGGCTAAAACTATATTATTTTAAATGTAAAGTCAATAAAATGTCAGACAATGTCCAATGTGACTTCTTCAAATGTCTTGTTTTGTCCAACCATCTGTCCAAAATCAAGGGATAATCAGTTTATCGATTGAGATTTATCAGTGACAACAACATTTTTGCTAGAAAAAATTACCTCAATGATTAATCGATTATCAATCGAGTTGCTATTTACTGTCAACTGACTAATCAATTAATCAGCTGTTACAGGTCCAGCTCAAACCCGCCTTTAAGATTTTAATCAACATTTCACAAAATCTAAGCTGATCACTACCCTTTATTTCCACCCTAGTTCAGCCTTTTCATACATCTCATGTAGATTTAGAATCAATTAAATGGTCCATGCACAGTCGATTAATTCTCTTACATGACCTGTGCAGGAAATTTAATGTTAAATATTTTGCTGGTGGCTGTGGCTATACTCTCAGCAACCGCCTTGAGCACCTGGTCATGTCGCCGAAGATAGCAACCTTCCCCAAGGAGATGGGGAAGGTCTGAGGAGATGTTCTAAAGATCCTCTTCCAAAGCAAAGAGGGCATGAAGCTATCACATTCTTCCCCTCGACAAGCAGGTTTGTTGGGCCTGGCAGAGCATTGTAGACAGCTTGAACAAAGGAACTGGGTGGGCTGGAAGTCTGCTCTCTGTGCCCTCCAGTATGTGGATTAACAAAACTTGCAAAGATGTACAAAAACTGCTCCCATAGACTGAAGACAAAAATCTCACTCACACACAAACACACACACACACACAAAACAAAAAAAATCACCAAAAGACAAGAAAATCTAGACATTCCCTTAGGCACACAAATCTATATGTGCATATACAACACACACGAACACTGACACACTCCCCTGCATAAACTAAGTGCTGAGCTGCTGCCTGCAGCCTGGACCCCCTCAGACTGGTCAATCATCCAGTTCCTGGGGCCAGAGGCTGCTGCCAGGCCCTGCAGCTGCAGTCTGAAGAGATACAGCAGCCGAGTGTTTATACCAGCAGATGCGAGCTCATCCATCTGGGCTTAACAGCTAAACAGGTGGAGGCAAGTGGTGTGTGAGAAAAGCTATTTAATAAATGGGCCTGGTAAATGGAACAGAGCCAGAGATGAAATGCCTCGCTGCAGGCTCGATGGCCCCATGCTGGAGCAGATTTATTCTTTCTGAGCACTCTTCCATTCATCCCTTCTTTTTGTTACAAGTTCAGCACCCCCATTCCTGATTTTGAGACTTTCCACCTTTTACTTTCACTGCTTTGTGACATGTCATACATCATCTTTTTTTCGTTAGAAGAACCCTGACACAGTGATTTCTAAATGCTAATGGTAACAACCACAGATCAAAAAATTGTTTCACATGGACAACACTGTCAGCAACACTGAGCACAGTGAGATGTAGAAGTCACTCTCAGTCTGATTTTTCTGGCAAATTTGCATTTCCAAAGAGAGTTTCCCCCTCATGTGTGTAAACAGAAACACAATATAACAATATTGCAGAGTACAGTGCAGCATATCGTATTGAAAGCTCACCAGTGGACCGAAGGCAATAATCTTGAGGATGCACTCCAGTGTGAAGAGGGCTGTGAAAACGATGTTTAGGTATTTCAGCATGGACTCATACAGGTCTGGAGCTCCATAGAACTGAGGACAGGAGGCAAAACATACCCTGAATTTCTTGAAAGATTTAGAGAAGAACCACAGCAAGTGTGTAAAAGGTGAATTCTTTATCCCATTTACTGCAAACTTAGTCATTTTCAGAGAGCAGATTAGATAGCTTTACGATACTGAAAGCTACACATGTTAATGCAACCAAAAAGCACTATAATTATATATGATTGCTCAGACACACTAGTAAGATGTTTAAAAAGTGTGCAGGCATTTGTCAGTCCCAGCTGCAAGCATACATTTCAGTCATCTCAAGTATCAGTCGGCTCTGTGTCTTGTGATAAAAGAAGGTGACTGTGAAACTATGTGCACCCATATTTGTTCCTTTCCACTGTTAGTTCTACACCTGGTACTACCAAAGGGAAACAATTCAGACAATGAGGAGAAAGCTGATGATGTTACAGAAAATGCATCACTGCAAATTCTTAGTAATATCACTTTTGGCCACCAGGGGCAACACTTGAGTCTGCAAGCAAAGACGAAACTTGTGCAATCTCTGTTTGTATTATTCTATATATTATATTTGCTTGTTTTGACTTTCATGCAAGTCAACTCCTTTACATCTGAGTAAATAATTAGCATTTTCATTAACTTTCTCCTGATAACCATCTTTCACAGTCCCAGGTAAAAACTAGTCAGCTGGCCAACTAACCTTTTTTTTTAGTTATCCAGAAATATTAGGCTACTCTTTTTATTCTTTTGGTTAGTTTTAATAGTTGACAGACAGTTATTAATACATTGCTGTCACTTCTCTTACAGAGTTTTTGTTAGTTTAATTTAATTATGTTAAAATTAAAAACAATCTGCAGTAGTAGTGTCTTATGACCTGCCCAAATTTGCAGTGTGGGAAACGACTGTGGGTACTGGATTTCTTATCTGGTTATTGGAAACACAATTATATTCAGAGCAAGAGCAAGCCCATATGTATTTAAGATCACACTTAAGCAGTATATGAACAGCCTTTCAAAGTGTTTCTTCAGATTTTATAGTCAGAAACTGACGAAGCGAGGTATATTAGAAATACTCCTGGATTATATAAATGAAACCACAACCAGCAGGAGAACAGAGCTCCTCTCTGGCAGCACCCTGCTTTGCAAAATCTGGCCTTTTCATTTCTTTAGGGAATTTGTCTTCTGAGTAGATAAGTGAAGGAGCTGCCAAGACACAAGTACTTTGCCCAAATAGCAGCAAGCACTGTTTGGCAGAAGTGTCACAGGGGTGTGCTGGTGGTAGTGTTTGACCATGTCTGAAGGCCAGACCAGTGCTGCTGTGACTGCATTTCTGCCTTAAAAACCAAAGATGAAATGGTACAGATTCATGGAATCAGCTTCTGCAGTACCTTTTAAATATTTCAGCAGTGTGCTGTATCTTACTGGGAACTGAATAACTACCACTGAGCCAATAAACTAGTTTTTTCTGGCTGAGAGATATCTGAGAGGGATTGGCGCTTTGCCTCGTTAGCAGGAGGAATCACTGACCTTCATCATCAGCACAACTGTGTTGAGGGCGATTAAAGTCATGATGGCGTACTCAAATGGAGGCGACACAACAAATTTCCACATCTTGTACTGGAAGGACTGCTTGTTCTCTGGCATGTATCTCGTCAGCGGCTTGGCGTTGATGGCAAAGTCAATACAAGCCCTCTGTTTGATGAGAAGGCAAAACAAAAACAGATAGTGGATGAATCCTCTCTGATACAGGAACTTCACACCTTTCATCATAGAAGAGAAAAGTGCTGGAAAATCAAATTTAAAAACATGAAAGACAGCTGGTGCGCCACAAGAGTATTTTCTAAGCCTTTCGTAATATTAAAAGATGAGGCCACAATTTGAAGCTCTCTGATCACCATCCAGCACTTTGTAGACAAAAAACAACATGATTTTAACAAAGTCTCTGTGAAGTGGAGATGAAGAGAGCGGAGAACATAACCCCAACTGTTTTCTTTTTCTGTGCTTTGTTCTGTTTGAGGGGATTGTGGGTCATATTAGATCTAATTTGCCTGGAAGTGATGTTTAGAAGTGGATCAGCATGTGCTCTGATTTCTAATGAAGAAAACATTTGTGATGCAAGAGACATTGTGAGAAACTGGTGCTTCTGGAGAAATAGTCAGCATGTGTTCTGCTTGCATGTAGAGGAGGGGGTGTCATTGTTTTTCTCGAGAAAAAACAAATAAGGGCATCATCTCCACCACTGTCACACCTCATTCTTTTCCAGGCTACACTCTGACATGGCCTTGTCTCCCTGCTCCTGGAAGGTGATGATGATCAAAGCCACGAATATGTTGACAAAGAAGAAGGGGAACACCACAAAGTAGACCACGTAAAAGATGGAAGTCTCCATGCGGAAGCCTGGGTTGGGGCCCTGGTCCTCATAAGTGGCATCCACAGAGTGCTTCAGGACCCTGAAAAGAAGGAAAAGATGAACTGACAAGAGATTCAAACATCCATGCAGACTTCCCTGTAAAGCACAGAGTAATAACTAAAACATTTCTAGAGATTCAGTGAATTCAGTCCCTCTTCTTTTGTATGGCCTAGTTAGAGTATTTCAACAAAAGTCCATAAATTTCCCTCGAATGGTATCTGCCCATCAATTCCAGAGTTGTCAGGCTCCTACGTTTCTACGTTCCTTCACCCAATGTTCAGACGTATATTCCTGAATCTAAAATTAAATCCTGGAAGTGGAGTCAGGCCAGTCTGATGAAATAACAATGAAATCAATCCGTCTTTAAATATACAGGGAACGTTTCCCAAAATATTCAATTAAAGTAGCTGGTGAGGTTTCGAACAATCCTCATGGAGGACTTCTGACTGAATGAATGAGTCAAGGCACAGTCAGGAGCCCTGTGCGCCTTGAATAGACCGTATATGGTGATGACCTTGTGGGCCCAGCTGCAGTGTGTATCCTCACATATTCACAGAACATTACAGGTTATCCTGCTAAGTTAATAAGGGCTCACGGTTCTCCTGCTGTGAAATCAGCAAGTGTTTGATGGCTCTCTGGCAGACGTGTTGCACACTGTCTGTACACTTTCCATAAGTTGTTTTCCAATGTGAAGCACTTTTGACTTTTTGAAAAGTGCTCTGCAAATAAAGCCAATGACAAACTGTCCTCGAATGACAGCATCAGTCATTTCAGCAAGGACTCCAAAACAACATATGTTTTAGTTCAAGTGACACAGCCCTGCAGAGGCAGGAGTAATTATGCAAAGGAGGAAGGAGGGTGCCATTGTTATGAGTGACGGAGTCCAGAGAGGGAGGAGGTCATTGTGGATGATGGGTCACTTCAACATCTCACTTTTACACAGGAGAATACTGTTTTTTCCCATATCCAATCACATGTGGCAAGTTTTTTTTTTGAAAGCATGACCATGATTACTGTCTGACCTTAACCACATGTTAACTTAACTTTTTAATTGTGAACTTTCTCTGTGCTGTGTCACCAGGTGAACTTCTTGTTTACACTGCACATTTGGAGATTAAAGTGATTCTGATTATCTTTAATAGAGTTGTAGTTTTTGTCACTTGGGCTGTGCAGAAATGTACAATTTCTTATGTATCCCATATCATACAAAGAGGTAAATACTGTATATTTAAATGTACAATTCATTTGTAAGTTGACTCTTGTTGAGGTGTCATTGTGCTGTCACTACTTGTTTAGGAGTGTGTGATTTTAAATGATCATGACTAGTTCAACGATTCACTTTTCATCTTCAGGTGAGTGCAATGAATGAAATGAGCAAACAGCCATCAACAGCCCTTGACAGAGATGATGGTGATGATGATGATAAATGTTACTTCAGCTCAGGCACAGAATGGCAGACTGAAGCCATCTATGCAATGAGCCTTGATTACATCTTCAGGCGCAGTAATTAAAGCTGGGAGAAATCACTTGGGTTTAATCTGCACTGTACTATCAGCTTCCAGGTGTGCTAGGAGAGCGTTTCAGGACAAATCACTGGCATACAGAAGAATAAATAATTCAACAATACTTCAAATACTCAAGCACTGATATTTAACACATTTTAAGCTATATATTGTGGCTATCTTTTATTTTTGAACCAATTCATTCCCAATATCTATCTGATTTATCATATTCCTATTCAGCTTGTAAACCACTATGTATACAGCTGACTTAAAGTGGCATTTCATGTATGAAAGGTGCTACACAAATGAACGGTAGTTCTGACTTACACTGGCCAGCCCTCGCCGGTGGAGACAGTGAAGAGCGTTAAGAAGGCCCAGAGAACGTTGTCGTAGTGGAACTCATACTTCTTCCACTCTCTGGGCTGCGCTGCCACGTCGTCCCTGTCGTAGTCCAGAAAGTGACCTCTGAGAGAGAGACAAGAGGAGAGACAGAATCAGGCGAGAGGAGATGTGATCAAAAGAGGAGACAGAGACAAAATTACACAAAATTAGATAGTCAAGAAACAAGAGGAAAAACGTGACTGAGAATTTAAGTATAAACTCATAAGTTACCTAGTGGCAACCACCATGGCTGGAAATAGAGGTATGATGGTGGAGTCTCAACTGACAAAAGTCCTTACTTTATGGATGATTTAAGACATTTTGAAAATATAGATTGATTAAGAAGACATTAATGACGAGGGGTTTGGATGATGTACCTGCAGTCTTTCTCCAGACCCTTGGACTCGTCGGTGCAGTAGAAGAATTTGCCCTTGAAGAGCTGCACAGCGATAACAGCGAAGATGAACATGAAGAGGATGTAGACGATAAGGATGTTGAGAACGTTCTTCAGAGAGTTTACAACACAGTCGAACACCGCCTGGAATACACACACACATCCAATCACAGATCAGTCAAGATCATCAAGTATATTTACACATAGACGTTTTTAGGAGACTGTGTTGATGTACATCGGCTCCCTTCCCAGGAAGCTAACCATAACTGTGTCATTATCTTCTGTTTAATTATTCAAAGATGAATTGTTTATTTTGAATTATGGATGGATAACACTGGCCACACATGCCAATGTGAGCCTCACTGTATATCAAAATTCTGCTATTTGGGCTGCATTCAAATTCATTTGAACTTGACTTTTGATAAAGTGACAGACCCATTTTGAAAACGGGTGAAAACTGGATGATGTCAGCTTGTGCTGTGATCTCTACAGGAGATGAAGCGCTTTCTCTATCTTGACATGTATGCAATCTAACTCAATGAATATGCAGCTGCATGAACGATCACCATCAAGGCTTTTGTCTCCAGAACGAGGACAGAGCATATTTCACTCCTCCTCTACCAGCCTGTCCATCAAATCACTCTGCCCAAGTATCTCAGAAGAGTTGTGGACGAGCTGTCCATCTGCCAGCTCTGATCTGTCTCAATCATCACACTTCTATTACTCCAATCACATCTTTCGCCTTTTGTCAGATCCATTTTTTTTGGATGATCAGCCGCCTTCACCAACCAGAGGGAAGCTGTCATTTCTGCATCAGAGGAAACAGTTGAGGTTCTTGCCTTGATCGGGGTCACAGTCCAAAATTCTTCACTTTACACACTTCTCTAAAGTCACTACGTAGACTTCAAACATTTGCAACTGTGGCAGCCCTCAGTGGTTGAATCAGGAAGGTTTCACTGGTCCAACTTTTCTATTAAACAAAAATGATGCCATCAAGATCACTTGAAACATAATATGAAATAAACGTGAAAGTTTCTTTGCAAAAGAAATACCATCTTCAGTTGTGCTGATATGACCAGCTGAAGGGGAACGTGTGGACTTTCTGTGCTGAAGTTTCTTTTCACATTTTCCTCATATTTTGCTCCTCGTCTGAGCGCTGTTCAAGTCGACAGCTGTTCCATAGAAGCAGTCTAGACTCATAGGATCAGAGGAATCATAGGGCCATTCACATAGCCACCTTTGAAAAGTTGCTCCTTCACAGACCTGGAGTCAGCTGGGAATCATAAAAGTTCAAATGAATTCCAGTGGTGGCCCAGTTTCAAAAAAGTATATCTAAATGTTCAAAGATGCTTGTCATATTGGTTTTGCAGTACACTCTTCTTGTTTCTGTCTGTGTGTATGCTCACTATGTTCCACACACTCATTTAATGTTTGCCGTAAAAGTAGTATGTATGTATATAAGTATGAGTTCACACACAGCTTCTGTTTATTAGCATGGCTATCTGGTGGTGTTCTTGACCATCATAAGCACACTGCTAGCTGGTTGTTGCAAAGACAAAAAGCTAACTATGCAACAGACAAACAGGAGCAATCTATTTTGATGTCATGATAGTGTGATAAATTTCACAACTGTGTCTCAAAAACAGAATTTTTGAATCTAATCCTCAAATAAACTATTGAGCATCATGCATTTGTCATTTCTTTCCTCTCTTGCTCAATGTTTTCCTTTTCCTTTTCCTCCTCTTCCTCTTTGTCATCCTCCCCTTCTTTTTCTTTGCTGCTAAAAAGGCTTTCTCTGCACATTTCTCCATGGGTTCATGGGTTTAGCTTAGCTATTAGTCTTTATGCACAGTTTGCCCTGAGGGGCTTCCACAGTCCAGCAGTTTTACTTTAGTTTATTTTACAAATGTGTTGTAGTTTCTGTCACCCTGTGGCAGCTGTCTACTAAATGCTTAGTGCAGTTTTAAGATATGTCAGGCCGGCCTGCTCATAATTGCAAGCAGTTACAAAGTCTCCGCTCACTGGAACCATTCACCTATAAATCAAAGTGAATACCATCATTATGTCCGATGCAACTTAAGCTCTTTTAGCCTTTATTTTAGGGTGTGTGTACTTTTACAAACTCTGATCACATGGACATCTTACTTAATGGACCACGTATTCTCTGGGTAGCTCAACATGCTCACAACCTGCCACTGGTGACAAAGGTTGTGAGTTCAAGAGCCGGGTGATGCAGAATAAACATCTCATACCTACTCAGGCACTGTGCAAAGGTTTAATGACAGTTATCTTCCTCCTCTTCCACCTTCTTCTTCATCCTAAAAATGCCTGGCTTTGCCTCACTGCTGCACAGCAGCTGTGATGTGACACTGCTTTTTGCTCTGACTCTGATTTTCATTGAACTTCATTGGAGCAGTTGTTTTCAACAAAGCAGCAGCTCTAAACTTTTCAGGGTCACCCTCCAAACCTTGAGGATGTGAGTGTTGGATGCTCAAAACAAAGTTTCTGAATGATTTTTTCAGCCTGCTCCATCTGTGCCCATATCTTCTGAGGTTTGAGTGTATATACTGAGAAATAAAAGGCTAACCTGCGCAGAACTACTTCAGTAATGGAAGCAATTTCAGTCACTTGCATCCAATTTGTGCCTTCACAACCCAGAACACCCCAAAGGTCAAACAGCTCAAACCTTTCATCTACAGCCAGACATCAAGTATTTATTTATGATTCAAAACACGGTTGGTTTAAAGCAAGTATATCAATTCCTCCTTGATATATTGTAAATGCATTTGGCTGACACCGGCAGTGGCCCCAGCTGCTCTGCATGGTTTGTTTTTCCTCAGAATGGACTGGTGGGTAACAGATTAGATTACTGTACCTTCAGCTTGGGCAGCCGTTTAATGGTCTTGAGTGGCCGCAGGACTCGGAGGACCCTCAAGGACTTGATGGTGTTGATGTCCTTGCCTTTCGTCCCTCTGTGCAGAAAGTACAGTTAGTGGTTGATGTAAGCATTCGTAATCAACCTTTTGTCCCATCCTCCAGTAACACGAGCTGGTTGCAGTACACCAGGTATACTGCGTACTCCTGTTTATATTCTGTTAGTAGTACATGCATGTGGGTTTGTAATGTTACTCTACAGAAGCATGCAACTAGAGAGAAAGAGTAATTCTCTCAAAGTAATGAAGTACCTTTATGTTACATTTAAGTACTGTAATGACTAAATACACATTTCAGATGTTGCTGCTTTATATGATCATTTTGATTTTGTTTTTTAATTGTCTACTGTTTGTCCAAATGTAATGTCCAAAATGGAAATACACTTTTTATTGCACTAATCTATTTTATTATTGTGGTTACATTTTCTTTCTTTCTTTCTTTCTTTCTTTCTTTCTTTCTTTCTTTCTTTCTTTCTTTCTTTCTTTCTCAGCATCATTTTCCTCTGCAGTCTCTTTTGATCATTAATTCTTTCTTTCCTTCTGTCTGTCTGTCTTTCCTTCCTTCCTTCCTTCCTTCCTTCCTTCCTTCCTCCCTTCCTTCCTTCCTTTCTTTCTCCCATCTTTTTCCTTATCATCATTCATTTGTTTTCTTTCTTTGCATCTTTCTTTTTCTGTTATTTCTTTATTTCCCTCCCTCCAGCCTCTATTTATCTCTCCTTCCCTTTGTCCTCTTTTTTATGTCCAGGCTTCAATCCTTTGCCTTTATTTATTTATTTTTTCACTTCATTCCTGCTGCCCCTTCATGTGGTTCTTTTATATCTGATCTTCTCTTTTTTTGTCATTACTTTCATCATTCTTCCTCATCATTTCTTTCTTTCCTTCTGTCTGTCTGTCTTTTTTCCCATCCTTCCTTCCTTTTGTTGTTCTCTTATTTCTTTCTTTCCCAAACCCTCTTTTCTTCTCTTCATCCCTTCCATTGTCTGGATTTGAGGTGTGGCCTGGCTAGTGAGTAGCCTCAACATATACTGCAGTTTATAGGCTCTAAATCTGTAGTCACACAAAGCTAACATGCTAACATGTTTCTGCAGAATAACATACAAACATCTGATACAGTTTAGAGTAAATGCACAAAGAATCAGCCCCTCGGTTGAGGAAGCAGCTTCTTTGCTGGAACCACTGCTGTCAGTCATTGCAGACGCTGCAGGTTTTGTTAACAGGTCACAGAATGGAAGGTGTGTGTGTGTGTGTGTGTGTGTGTGTGTGTGTGTGTGTGCGCGTGGGGGGTTAAAAACTAGCTGTTATGCTAATAACATAAAGCTGAGCCATCATTCACTCAGAGACTGACATTGGCCAAGGGCAGTGGGAGAGGGATTTTTAATTAATCAGTCACACGCACACACAATGTGGCTGTCACTCTCAATAAATAGTGTTTCTGGTTTGTTTCTTCTTGACTCCGAAAAATTGAGAGGACTAGAAAGCCAGAGTGTGTATACATCTAAATGTGTGCATAGCAATAATTTCATGCGTGAAGGATGTGGATGGGGACACAAGCATATGAGAAATAAAAGAGTCTAAAAGCCCTGTTAGTGGCCCGTCGAGGCCCTGCTGCTTCTTACATCAGCAACAACCAACCAATGTTTTCATCCCCAGGGGGCAAAAACAACTCCTACTGTAAAAAGCTAACAATTGTAAAAGATAAAAATACACCCACAGGTCATTAAACAAACATTATAAAAATGCATGCAGCCTTTATCCAATGTGCATTCGTCACCGCACTTTCAGAAACATTTTGTTTTAAAGGTCTCTGGAGGGTCGTGTCTTTTTTTGTCACCTTCCAAAACATGAGTGCAAAAGCAGATCTGCCATCTCCCAGCACCCTCTGTTTTGTTGCTTCTCCTGGGAAAATCCTGAAATTTGCATGGCCCTCATACTTTATGATTAATAACCATCATACATGGATCCATAAGCTTCAAATGAAAAATCTAAATACTCCCCTAATTTTGAAACTTTAATGTTTACAGGTATGCAAAAGTGTGAGGATGGATTAAACTGTGTGTTCTCTGCTCTAACACAAGGTGTAAACATCATCCTCCTTCAGTAGTGACCTAGTGTTACTTCCAAAGATAAGGGGATTGTCTTAACCTAACTGTATTGCTGTATTATGCAGGCTTACAGGTTACGGTTAAGACACAAGCAATGCTGCTCCTTTATTTTCAAGACTGCAGAGATGCTGGCTTTTTGCCTGGGATACAGCCTTATACTGTGTATGTGGCCATCAAGTGCATATTCAAGACATCTTCAGGACGGAGTTTTCAACTGATAATCGACAGTCGTCATTACAGCTGACAAAATCCAGTCCACAGACTTGCAAATAGTCCATAATGAAGTATACATACAATTCAACAAATAGGGAGAATAGTTTCCAGTTGCCACTAAATATTGGGTTACCCTGATCTGCTTCCTATTCAACTACATCTGGTCATTTCTTGGGTCTTTCTTGAACACTCGAAAATAAATGAGTCAGAGGAACTGAACATGCTGTCCATTTCTCTGTCATTGGCAAAAAATCTGAAAGTTCTTTCCAGGAATTTAAGATACATATGAGCTCCTTTCTGGGGAGGGGACCTGCAAAACAAAACACTATGACACCATCAGTTGCCTATTGACATAATCTCTTCTTCTCTGCACGTTCTTTTGCTTTAAATGTCCCCAAACACACATAGATACACATTCACACAGGCCCTGATCAGTCTATTATTGCTCATTAAAAAAACAAAAAACACCTGGTTGGCCAGTGGAAGGCATTTAGGGACTAGGGGAAAAACAGCTGTTTAAGTTGTTTACCATTCACTGAGTGAAAAAACAATTAGAATAATGAAATGATGTTTCTTATGTGATGTAAGCCTGTAACATGTGGTGAGGACGGAGCTCAAACAGGAGAGAAGCATGGTTCCATACATTTTAGGCTTGGGGGCCTTTTCTTTTCTCAGTGAAAAACTCTAAGTCTACCAAAATGGCATGCAGCTCTCATGCTTGGATGACTCGGTTACCCTGGCATGCAATTGTAGAGTCAATGCCAGTCCTCGCTATTCAAGGACCTCAACACATTGAGACGGCAAGAACAGTCTCCCAATAGCTTTCAGAAGCGCCGTGGGCTATGAATGTAATGTGTGTATGTGTATGTGTGTGTGTGTTCGCATCAACGCAGTGCAGATCAGCACTGCTTAACGTGCTCAGAAGCCAGGGATGTGAGGTTGTCCTCTGTGATCATGACTCTGGACCTCTCAGCTGGCCCCTCCTGAGAGCGAGGAGCATTTCCTGTTTAGGGACGCACGACCTGACCTCCAATCAGAAGCACTTTCCTGCCCCAGCAAAACAGGACCAGGCTCCTTGTATCCAGAGGTTTCACATGATTTACATGAGGAATCCTGAATAATATATGTGCAAATATATTTGAGTTCAACTGTAACAAACAGCTAAAGCTCATTATTTTCATTTTTAATGGTACTTTGTACTTTGACTTTTTGTTCATTATCAAAAAAATATATTAAAAAAATTAAAATAAGACTTTATTTTGTTTGTTTTTCAGGGGATCTGGTGCATAATTAGCAGTTCATTTACATTTTCCTCTCTATTTTCTATTAGGTGGAGCATTTTCTGAGCCATGAGTGTTGCACGAGGATCTTCTTAATGTAAAGCAATTCAGCATTTTCTTCCAGCTGTTTAGAAAAAACATATTGTTACTGCAAGAGAATTAAGAGATGAAAACATCTTTTGAATGTGTATGGACATAAAATCAGACTAAAAGCATTGTTGTACCTTTCTTTAAAAAAAAATGGCAATAGCCTACGGCTTGAGCCTTACAGCAGTATGTTTTATAGTAAAAAATATTATTATATTATTTTTCTTTCATACGCTGGCTATACAAGCTGTAAGCCTGCTTTTCAATGAATCAGCCGGTCGAGGTGGATTCAGGTGAGAAGCTATGATCTTTTATTGATTTTGGAGTCCACTGCATAAAGGAGGAGAGAAGTGGGTGAAAGGGAAAGTGAATCAAACTTTAGACTATAATCTCTTAGTGATTTGACCAATTAAAGCCACTTAAGTAAAGATTAAAGGAGATTCACATGAAGGTGAAACAATCAATATGGGCTTTTTAGCTTTCATATGAATGAGTTTGCAAGCTATTTGGTGTAGATTCATACTAGTGCATGTCAGCAGCTATATGTTGGACTTCTGAAAGCTATGAGGTGGAGTTCCCAATATTGTCTTTTTTGTCTGGGTGTCCCAATATTGGTACATGGGTTTTTTTCTAAAAAAGGGAAGAGAGGAAGGAGGGAGGGAATCATGGTCATATCCCAAACATCTTGGGATGGAGGGCGACAAAGTTTATTTGGAAAGGTTGACAAGAGGAGTGTTCCATGTTTCACATGTGGGGAAAAGGGAGAAAGGGATCAATAAGCAAAAGGTAGATAGGGACAGTTCCCACCTGGCCACGCTTTGTTGCGATCTGATGAGAAAAAGCAATGATGAGCATACACGCACACAAACACGACAAAAACAAGACACAAACACCGCCCACATAAAAAGAGCAAACAGGTATATGAAGATAGACAAAGCGAAAGAAACATTTTAAGCTGATATCACACAGACATTATTTGGCCTTTCAAACTTACGACATCAAAACACACTGAAAAGAAAACAAAGATAAGAGACAGATAGAAGCTCATAAACTAATTCCCTGTGAAAGAGCAAAGCAATAGACAGGTCTGATAAAACACTGGAATGAGTCTGCATACTGAACATGTCTCTGAATCAGTTTTACAGCAAGAGGGTGATCACGACAACATGGACAGTCCAAAGATGAGAGGACACTATGAGAACCATCGACTGTATGACTACATTCACACTGCAGCTGAGAAAATATCACCTGATTTTACCTCTCATGTGGCTTTTTAAAGCCATGTTCCCACATTCCCAGATCAACAGCAGCTAACTTGCTGATTAATTTAAAAGCCATGCGAAGTGAATGTAGCCCTACATGCTTACATGTCATGACTGTGAGCTGATGAGGGGCATGATAGGAGGAACAAAATGCTGGACAGGAAGTGAAAGGGAAGTGGTTGAATCTGATAACCTCTGGATGAGTGAATCTCACTCTTCTATCTGCATCAGGACTGGGCCACAGCATACTGGACTAAGCCTGCTGAACAGGACGAGGCTGTTATACTCTTGCCATATGTGTTTAACAGTGCATTAGCACTTAGATGATACTGACAGAATGCTGACAGCTACATCATCCTGCATCTTTATTGCACTTTTGTGTCTAAAAATGAAAAAGAAATGCTTTTTATCTACCATTTACTCTGCATTTGCATCTTTTTATTTGTGGAAGCAGCACTCAGATCCTTTGTGTTCATAATATGCGCAACACCTTTCGCTCTTATGAAAGCTTGAACCTGTGAAACTTTTGTCTCTGACAGTACAGTATGTTTCTTATTCACAGTGCTGCCACGCTGTGCATTTTGGATATTGTTCCTACTAATGCACATAAAATATATCCGATAAATAGAGAACAGGTAATTGCACTTATGTAACCCAAATACAGATGTAACACAAACACAGTTACATAACACAAACAGAGTAAATGCCAGTATCTTTGATCGTGACTGTGGCGATGATGATAAGAATAGCAAATAACAAAATATGACATTTGTTGAAAACATTTAGCTGAGAGAAGAAGGCTGCTGCAGATGCGTCTATAAACTCTGCAAATGATGCTGGTAATATGGACAGGAGGGAAGGGAGGAGACACAAACAGCAACTCAAGCACATGGATAGATATATAGGCACAGGGAGCAAGCATTACCCCATAAGGCTCCTGAAAGCAATCCAAGCCAGAAAAAAAGGAGGGAGGAAAAAAGGTGAAAGAGAGAAGACAGAGATAGAGTCAGCAGACTGAAAAAAAGACAGACAGAAGCATCAATCTACAGCTGGTGAAAGAGAAGAAATCAGAGCGACAGAAAACAGTACAAAGAAAAATACACCAGTGATGAACTGGATAAACTTTCAGGACAGAGTTGATAATGTGAAATAGAAGCGGACGGGAAAATAACTGACAGCGCTGGTTGAGAAAGAAAATGTAATCGCCTCCTCATTCCTGAGACTGGAGACAGGTTTGTAGGCATGAGCCTGTAAGGGGCTCATTAACTCCCTTTATACTGTGGCAATAGATAAGATTTATTTCTGATTGGCTGGAAGGTGTTTGTTAAAATCACATAACAGGATACCCTAATTTCTAAATCAGTGTGCAGGGCATAATGAACTGCAGGTAACCGCAACACTACTGCCTCTTTTGCTGCTAGTTAACTCTCACTGAGAGAAAGGACCTAACCAGTGTTTGATTTGGGTCAGTACTCACCCGTGAGGAGTACCAGCATGTTAGATTTCTGTACCACAGTACTTATTAATTACTCATTACACATACAGACACTTTAATGTAATGATTGTAAGTGTAGGGAAAAATGGGCCCGTTTTCCTGCACAAAATAGTTGCAAGAGCAGGCACGAATGTGCAGCTGAGTGAGGTAAAACATGTGGTGTAGTTCAGTCAGAGAGCTGCTGGAGCTTTACTTTCTGCACGTGGTAAATGAGCACAGCATCCGCGTGATAATACCTTCCGAGGTGTCACAATATGCAAAATAATTACCTTGGCTGAGAAAACTCCACCAATTATTTTCAAATATGAAGACATACAGTAAAATACAGACTAGGCAGATCTAGCACAAAGATAGCTGTTCAACAAAAAGATTCCAAGATGTCAATCCTCCCTGTGATTTAAAGCAACCCAAAAACATGACAGGAAAGGTTTAATTTGTTAAACAACCATTAAACTACAGTTACAAAACAATTATTTCCACAATGTATTGAGCTGCAGGAGTTGCAATTACGTGCCAGCTTAGAGACTAGTGCCATCTCTTTTCCTCTATTCCTTCTGTCCCTTCCCGAACCTCAAACCTATCAGCCACGCTGTGCATGGCCCATTAGCTGACTAGCAAGGAGGGGCTGTGGAGACTTTATGTAACAATGAAAGATGAGTTTGACATTGTCATGTCAGCTAAATAACCCCAGGGAGCACAAAAGCCTGAACGTTTGCGAGGAATAATTGGATGAACACACTGGAGTTGTTTGTTAGAGGGAAACACAGGAGCAGGGGCACTGAGCCTGATGGACAGTGGAGAGAGGGTCACATCAGCTAAAAATACTGTAATACAAGACCACCGTTGTTTCAACACATTGTGGTGTGGCTGTGCCCATCCTTGAAATCCATTACATTCAGAGCCCTGCTGGGATAATAGACGAAAAGATGACTTACGAGCAGGCAAAGGCCACCAGAGCTCCGCTGACCACAATGAAGTCCAGAATGTTCCACAGGTCACGGAAATAAGAGCCAGGGTGGAGGAGCAGTCCCAAGTCAATCATCTTGAGTCACAGAATAAACAGAATAAGTTAAAAAAATCATACAAACACAGACGCTTTCTTTGTTTTAAAGCCTCTTTTAGAAACTATTCTGACCCCCTTAGCTCATAAACATTCGTATACGAATTTAGAAGGTCTAGAGCTGTCATTATCTAAAGTGTGTGGAAATAGAAAAGAGTGTTATCACAGATAAGAAATGTAAAACCACAAACCCAATTAGCAATGCCGGTGACACTGTGATACAGGCCACTGTGTGCTGCTGCAGCCTCCCCATAAACAGATTTGGTGATTTGCAGGTCAAAAGATGACCAGAAGAAGTTTAGTTGAAAATGAATATATGTCGACATGAAGCAAGTGCTAATTAGATAGAAAAACAGATATTACTGAAAAAAACACTGGAAACGTAAACATCTAAAACAGTTTCAATTCTCAAAGAAATTTCACCCACCCTACAACCCTAGATGGTTTCTGGCCTGCAAATGACCAAACTGTCAGCCTGTTTTTTCAGAGCTCAAATCAAAGTGCACCTCCACTTCCACTTCCACAGCCATCTCACCTTAATCACCATCTCAAAGGTGAAGACTCCAGTAAACACATAATCCAGATACTTGAGAACCTGCAAAAAGTGTGCGAGAGAGTGTGAGAGAATATCCTGTGAGATGACTCGTCAACAGGCCCTGTGACAGATGTTTTCGGTTTAAGACACTTGGGAAATCTGTGTGTGTGTGTGTGCGTGTGTGTGTGTGTGTGTGTGTGTGTGTGTGTGTGTGTGAATGGACCAGATATGCACAACATGTTCCTCTGCCCTGTCAGAGGTCTCAAGCTCTGTCAGTTTTGCACTCCCCTGCACTAACACACATTGCCTGAACACCCACACAAGACCAAGCGCGCACACACACACACACACACACACACACACACACACACACACACAATCAAATACACAGCATGCGAATGCACAGTCACAGCATCACCTCAGATTCCCTCTGTGCCCCTGACTAGAATACAAATTAGTTGTGCTTATCTGTCAAAATGCAAAAACTCAAGTCATGTGTCTGTATGCTTGTATTACCTTCTCATTCCAAACATGGGCTAACGTGCTATTCAGGGATATGAAGAGCATAGAAACATTTTGCCAACTGGATACGTGCCATTTTTGAGAAGATTTCTCAAGTCAGAGTGACAGCAATTGACTGAGGATTACTCAGAAAAGCTTGTTTTTGTGTTTCCTACCGTTTGTTCCTCAATTTGGGCAAACTGTCAAGCCCTGTTAGGAAGGACTTCCTAAAGCTGTCCAAATTATTCAGCCAGTCAGCCCAAAATGAGACGTGCTTGTGCACGAATCCTCATGCGCTTGTGTGAGCATGCACATTTTCATTTTCAAATACTGGTCTGTGTGACTACGTCCGTCCGAGAACCAGTGTGTTCGTTCCTTCCAGATGTTTATTCATGAAGTCTAGATGTCAGTCTGACTCACGTTGTTGCGTGGTGCGTTGGCTTGCACGGGATCCTCAGCTGCCAGAGCAATGCTGCTCATGGTAATGACCATCAGGATGCACATTTCAAAGTAGCGTAGGTTGACCACGTAGTGACACAGCCGTCGCACCCTGCAAGACCACACACACACGTAAACACACATAGACGCAAATGTAAAAGTACATTAGTAGAGTCGTGACAGCTCACTAGGTATACTCAGGTGACCTCCCATAACAGGCCAAGGACAAAATGCGCATCCTTCCTTGTCAAAATAATACACAAAAGTGAGCATGTATCAGCCTCAGGGGTCCAACATGACTCAAGGCCATCAATGTCTGTTAGTGGAAGTAATGTGTAACAACTTTGAAAGAGTCACAGTCATAGTTGTCTGTTTCTATAAAACACTAAAATCACCTTTTCTGCACTTTCTTGGGTTAATAATTTGACATCATCAAAGGTAGGAAGTGTACCACAGGTCTTTTAAAAGGTCACTGCTTGTATCTGTGCTTTAATTCTTTCAGTCACCACCAACAGTTCATGATCATATGAGGGGTTGGAACACAGATCAACTGAGCTTTATCCTCAGCCTCAGCTCCCTCACCACAGCAGTCAGTAGTGGCTGCATCACTGCACATCTGCACTTTTGCTCACACGTGAAAAATATCCTTAGATACTCATTCCCTTGAGACATCAACCCATCGTTTTTCCAGCAGACTGCAGTGGCCTCAGATTTGAGGTGCTGGTATTTTTTCAAACTGCTTATATCAGCTACAAACACCCCAGTGTGCGCTGGTGGTCACGGTCTAATGAAGCCAACAGAAGCACATCATCAGCATAAAGGAGAGACACGGCAAGGCAAAACTCTTGCTCCAGTCATACAAAGTCAGGGTAGCAGTTACCTCTGAAATAGAGGGTTTGACCATGTCCCAAGCATGTACCAGGATGCACAAAAAATTCTTACACAGGCAGGAGTTCAAGACCGTCCCTGTCTTCTGATTTGTTGACAGCTCTCCCATAATGCAACTGTCCAGCTGCAGAACTTAAAATATGACTATGAAATCAAAGGTTGATCTTTGGACTTAAGGTGTTTTTGAAACTTATGCTTAGACAAGACTTTCATAATGGACAATCTATAACTTGTGCAGAAATGCAATAAAAAAAAAAAGCACCACTCAGGCTAAGATTGCAGAGGCTATTCTTGGTGATTACCCATCTCATCAGGTTTACTCGCTGTTCATGTGAGAGTTTAGGTCTGTGGAGAAGCCAGGCAGCACTCTCTCCAAGACGGCACCCAAACAAGCCAAGAGGGCCAGAAAGTTCAAGACTGCACAGACAACGCTCACACCTTCACAGGCGCAATGAAGTGTTAATAATACCCTGATCTCTAGAAAGTTACCAGGGGGCAAGTAGTTTATCTTTTGTCGTGATGATTCTGAGGTAAGCAGTGGTACTACAGTGTTGAGATAATGGGCAATCTACCAGTACTGATATTTGATAAGTGATCCACTCCGAGAGACGCAGCAGCTGAAGAAGATTTTGTTCCTCAGGGAAAATCTCAACACACTGTTGGCCAGCCAGAGTCTCTGGAGTGTCACAACACTAGTCTTTCACCCATCTCTGGAAAATAAGAGAGTCCAGGACCTGCCAGCTTTTCCACATTCAGTGCTGTGCTTAGAGTTAAGCTAAATTTGATCTCACTGGCATCTGTTGCACCTGCATCACTACCTGAGAATAGACATTGGATATCCTGATAACAACTTTTTGTAGCTAGAGAATCAGTCCATCAAGTAACCCAAGTACACTGAGTACATGCCTACTTCCAGGATTTGATTGAAATATATTGGTTTTAATTAAGCAATGAATGGGGATGCAGAAATAGGCGAAAAGTTTGACGTTTCGCTTATTTAACAAGGTGGGTTAAAAAAAGGAGTGTACTTTATGGGCTTTCTATTGTTCTTAATTCAGCCCAAACTATCAATCTTATTCCACATCACTCCTCTCAGTCACCTCCCAGTTATGACTCACGGGTTTGTTTGCCCGAAGATGAACATGGAGCTATAGGGAAGGATCTGCCGAGGCCCATTAGCCGCCTCCTCCTCCTCCAGATCTTTCTTCTCCTCACTGAGTTGGAAGTTGTCACAGTCGATGTTGTTCACTGGTGTGAAAAAATAAATACACTCATTTGGTTCAGAGAAGAACAAACTTTAACAAATAGTGAAATGCATGCCGCTGATCTGTGTTGTTGTTTTATGCCTGTATTTACTTTCTGCATTCATAAAAGTGTATAATCAGTAACTTGGCTAATTAGAATTTTTTTCATATGAAAATCTTTGTTGATTATAGGAAGAAACATGATAACTTGTGAAAACAAACACATACTTGATGTTAAATGAAGCTATTTTCACACTTACTTATAGAGTATTTCTGAACTAGAAGCATTCTTTAGATTACGAAAAGAGCATCTGAAGCTTCCAAAGAAAAGTGGTAAACAAATGTTATTTAAGTATTATAGCAGAGTAGACTGCTTGTGGCATTATCAGTTGCTTTTAGCTGGTTGTTTTTTTTAGTTTGTTTTTGATTATTGATAGCATCATGCCTCTGTGGATGGCAATGAAGTATCTCAATCAGTACTGGCGCCATCTTCAGGTCAAAGTTTTAATTTGTCCAACACACTGGTCTATGATCAAATACACGCAAAACAAACGACACTCTCATCAGCATCAGCTGTACTATCTGTTTATTGCTAATTAGCAAATTTTCTAATATCAAAATGCAATGCTAAGATGGTGAACATGCTAAACATTATACCTGCTTAGCATCAGCATGGTGGTATGACCATTACAAGCATGTTAACATGCTGATATTAGCATTTAACTCAAGGCATTGCTATGACTCTTGTGAGGCTCACTGAGCTGCTAGCATGGCTGAATAGTCTAAATCCTGTTGAGCAATCTTGTTTGTCACATTGGAAATCATTCCTATTGTATATTGCAACATTTTACACATAATTTTTGCAGCGATCTGCGGCTATGGTGATATTCCTAATTAGGTTTAATTACCCTTAATGACTCTGTGACGACTAGTGGAAATATTATAATAAGATGTTTCTAGCTCACAACCAAGAGAAAAGAAACTTGAAAAATAAAACTGTCATCATTCCCATTCCATCCCCACTTGATGTGACAATGACATGATGCACTCACTGGGTATGATGGTGGTTTCTCCAGGTGGGGCAGTGATGGTGACAGGGATGTGGATGGCGTTGCTGTTGAGGCCGGCCTGGCTGGCCCTGGTGGAGTTCTTCTGGTTGTCAGCATCCTCTTGCTTTTCTCCAAGACTCAGGCTGCTCCGCATTTCCTGCAGAGGACTGGAGGCGAGGCCGTCCTCCTCAGCATCTGGCTGCCTCTCCCTGGGGGAAGAGATGTGTATCTTATCACAGGCATCGTTATACTCTGCTTTCAGGGAGCTTCAAGCGTTTTCTGCCAAATGAGATCCATATGAAAAAGTTTCTCTGTCCTCTTGGGAAACGGACCGCAACTTATGTGGCAACAAACCAGACGTTACTGAACCCAAACACAGAGTTATATAGTGTTTATGCATAATGACAAACTGATGCAAATACTGTCTTCGAATATGAAATTTAAGTCTAAAAAGTATACTTGAGAATTAATTGGGGAATACATATTGCACAGAGCGAGTCTGTGAGAGTGATGCTGCACTTTGTAGTCTGCTTGTGTAGCATTGTACTTAATATGGTGATGAGACGCACAACAAATGATAGCTTCTCTATTTCCAAACACAGCTCATCAGTGTTTCTACTGGCTGGCTCTACACATTCTCATGATTATAGCTGAACAAAGGTGGACTCTGACCTTTGTTTCCACAGGAGCTGGCTGGAGATTCCACCAAAACAGTGAACGCATGCATGAATTTTCCTGCTGTATGAGTATCAATAGTAGTGAATAAGAGAGTAAATATTTGCCTTCCATCATGCAATGACTAATTTTTAGGCCACTTTGGGGCAGCGGAAACATGTTGATCTGCCTCCATGTTTTTATTACGTTACGTTTGATGATTCTTCACTTCTGATGAATGGAGGGCCAATATTCATTCTCTGTTATCTGCTCCATAGCGCTCAGGGGAGCTGCAGATTCAGCTGATAATTCTCTGTCAGTTCATCACTACAAGTGACCCTTTGTTTTCAGGTGTCATTTGATACATTGTTATAATAAATTAGATTTAAATGATAAATATGCTAGAAATATTGGCTACAATGATAGAAGCAAAACTATGAGCTGGCATTGAGTGACTACATAAGTATAATAAATACAATAAAGTATGCCAGTGGATTCACATTCATAACTGTGCTTCAGCACAAAGGCGTCAACATGACAGAAATGCTGAAGGTGTCTCATTTGTTTTGATGATAGCGAACGAGTGCTTATCTGTGTTCTTATTCTGTCGTCCTATCACCTATTCATAGCAACGCCACCAGCTGAAAACATTAGAAAGAACATCATTTTTATTGGCATAAACTATTAATTTGCATAGTTTTTGATGATGACAGTGCTAGGCAAAGCATTTCAGGGAACACAGCAGAAATAAAGGTGTTTACAATGTCAAAAGCAAAAAAAACAAAAAAAAAAACAAGACCCAGCTGAAATAAAAACAGGCGATTCCTTTTCTCTTTTCTCTTGTGTACTTAAAATAATTTCTAATTATTTAAGATGTGGGAAACAATCTAAATTTAGGCTGTTGTAGTTATTAATTATGAATAAACATTTTATATCACCAATAATATGTAGAGTATATGTAAAAATCTCATATTTATAGAATCTGTCTGCTGTCTTACCAGTGACCTTTTGTTCCATTCTTGCTCCTCTTGCAGTCGTCTCCGTCCAGCGCAGATTGATCTCTGACCATACGAGAGCAGCGTCCCTTCCTCTCCCCATTGCTATCGCCTCCTCCTCCGCCCTTCCCCTTGCGGTCTCCCTGTGCACCATTCGCTATCATCCCATTTCCCTCTTTCGGAGGACGATGGGAGTGATGGTGGCGATGGCCCCTTTCTTCTCCTCCTCCTCGCATGTCATTGGCCTCCTCCTCAGGGGAGCCGGCCTGGTGGTGGTGCCTGTGTCCCTGCCCTCCTTCGCGGCTGTGGCTCCTTTCCACTCTCCTCTCCTTCGTCTGGGCACCATTGGCATTGTGATCTCTGCTCCGGCTGTGATGGGTGTGGTGCCTCCCTCCCCGGCTGTCGCCTCCATCCCAGCTCTCCCCATTCTTGTCACGGTGCCGGTGATGCTTCCTGGAGTGGGGGTGGAAGTTGTCTCCCAACCCATCCTGCCTAGGATCCCCTGCCTCCATTCGTCCTCCTTCAGGAGGCCTGCTTGGTTTGTCCCCGTCCCTGGCCTCTACCACGAGTGGCCGATCCAGGTGAGTCTTCATTTCAGGATGCAGGTGGAGGGCGGAGGACATCCGGAGGCGCTCCTCGGGGTCAAGCTCGTTGAACAAGGCCTCACTGCTTGCCCTCATGTTGTGTCTCCTCAGCTGATTGGTCCTCTGCTCCCACACTGACATGGTCTTTGCTGACCGCTGCTGCTCCTTACTGCACACAGGAATCAAACCCAAAGAAAAAGATCACATGACAATGAAAAAGACTTTTATGTGTCTCGTTTTTCTCTACTTGATGAGTTCTTTTTTGTATGGGGTGTGGTTGAACGTCACCACAGTTTCATCCATAGCCGGACCATCTTATGCTAATAATTCTATTAAATTCTAGTCATGGAGCCTGTAATAAAGTACAAGAAGTAATAAAGAACCAGACACAAGGTGGTCTATGGATGTATCAGCATGAATGTTCGCCATGGTAAAGCTTTCACTTACCATGCTTAAGTGTTATATGATGAAGTGGCTCAAATTTCAACTAAAAAATTTGACTATTTTAAATGTTACAGCACCTAAGATGATAAAGTTTGTCTAATAATGAGTGTTGTCACATTCTGTCATCATGACACGACCAGATAATGGAAGGCCCTCACCTTATTTTTTTATTGCCTAAAGTCTTCCCGCATGCCTTTGATACAAGCATGAATGCTATTCAGTCACACTTCTGGGAAAAAACAAGGAATTCCATATATAGGAGATATTATGGGATGCGTGGGTGAGGTAATTTATGAACTAATTTAATCTGCACCCACCACCAGGTGTGGTACTTATTTTATAACAACAATTCTATCAGAGTCTATTTTTATCACAGGAAACAGCAAAATATCTATAGTGATACAGTAATTTCTCCATTTCTCTCTCTGGATGACTTACTACTCCTTTGATTGGATGAAGCAAAGGCTCCCTGCAGTGTTTTCATGCACTGCTTTTCAAGGCTTCCTTGTTTGACTCACTCAAGTGACTAAGAACTGAAGCAAAGCACACTTTTCATGGACTAGAACAGATGCAAGCAACTGATGAAAACTTGTTTTGCCAAGAAAGAAAGACTAATATAACAACTTTCTATTTTACAAAAGCACCTAATTCATCTATCTATTCCAGATACTCCGTTAGGAACATATTCCAGGCTTGAATATATACAGGTAGACCACAAGTTGTCCTTTGAAGCCCCAATTGATTGTAAAAATCAATTCAAACTTGTACAACAAGTCCAAAAGAGTATTTCTGCATGGTGGTGCCCATCAGAAATGAGACTTTGAAGATAGGCTCCCATTTTTTAAGTTCACCAATACCAACATGCCCATAGAGTACGTACACCGAAAGACTTATTGGTTGCTGTAATTGTTTTCCTCTCCATGCTGGCCATGAACAGATCCCTTTCTAAAGCAATTTCAATGCAATAGATGGAGGACAAATTCCACAGTCCTGCTTCTGTGCATAAAAAGGTTAAGTTAACACTGATATGAGACTTCAATCCACTGCCAAAGAAAAATACAAAACAATGCAAAATTTTGCTTTGAAAGATGTGCTATTTCTCTTGAAATTTAAGGCTGAAGAGTAAAGGATTAATTATGTTCAGAATTCCATAATGGGACTATGGAAAGCAGAGCAGGGCACAGATAAAGTGACTCAGCCACCTTGTGAAATACACCTTCTGCAAAGAATTCAGTCCAGACAGTGCTGTTTATTTTGTTTTGACCTCCTAATATAAAACTGCATCTTCTTTATTTTTTTGGCTTCGCAGTGGCAGTCAGAAGTTAGACTTGTCCGACATGTCATGTGGCAAACCTCGCTGATCTGGCATGCAATTAAACAGAAATCATTTTTCAAACTCTTTTTGCCTCAGGTCATGTGTGAATGGGGCAGGCATGGAAATGTGCAATGGACTATGACCATTCCTGACATGTATCTTCTTGAGGGAAAGCAACAAGCTGCTTCCTGAGTTGAGAGGAATATGGTGACACCAACGAGTGAAATAAGATTTTGAACATGGGGGTTCTCTACAGAAGTGAAAAGAGTCAAAAGACACAATCAAAAATCCTTTGATGTGTCTGTATTTCCATCTATCATGTATGAAGGCATTGCAAACGGTTTCTGTGTCTGCACAGTATGATTTATTTACATGGGGCTTTATGGGTTAGTTAAGTTTGTTCCATCTGGTCACCTGTACCTCAAGATTCGTCGGGCAGGGGAGGAGTAGACAGTATAACTCCTAAAAGGCAGACAAAAGACACAGACAGACAGAAGGCAGAGGACACGGGACAGACATCCACTGACAGGTGAGCAACAGACAAACAAGTGGTGTTAATATGTTTACAGAAAGGAAAATGAGAGACGTAACACTGAGGAATTTGAGATATATTAACAAAGCGCATGCACTCGCTGAAGAACACAGACGGAGGGCAAAGAAATTAGAGTCAGCGATAGTTTTAAATGTACGTTATCTCAAAGAGGTGAGATGTTAAAGAAGCAACGAATCGCCGGGCAGGGGAGCAAACTAACAGCTGGCCAGTGCGTTTCATTTTGGCTGAGGCTCATATTGTCTTTTAAAGTAATGTCCTGGGGTGTACAATTACAAACACGCTGGAAATGTCAAACTGCCCGCAGTGATGGCAATGCTGAGAGAAATTAAACATTTATAAACAAATTATTCACATCAGAGAGCACAGAGCGGAAGATGAATTTCTGTAAGCGCCAACACAGAGGAGCTGCAGCCATAAACAAAGTACACAATGGTTGGTTAAGGCCAGAGGGAGGCATAACTGTGTTTATGTATCAGCGATTTCCACTCACAATTACGCGCACACTGGCCTCATAGCTTCAAATGTATTATGGGTTTGTGCTATTTACATGTAATTGCATTCCTCTGCTCTGCGAGGCACTTTGTTATGACTTGTTTTTTTCTTCTAAGAATCATAAATACATTTCACTTTACCAGCAATGAAGACATGACAGACTGCATTTTAGTTTTTATGGAGGAGAAGAGAAGAGGAAAAAAGAGAGGAGACAAGGAGAAGACAAGAGAGCAAACAAGGAGAAGAGAAGAGAAGAGAAGAGAAGAGAAGAGAAGAGAAGAGAAGAGAAGAGAAGAGAAGAGAGGAAAAAAGGAGGGAAGAAGAACAGAGAGGACACAAGGAGAGAGGGGAAGACAAGAAAGCGGACCAAAGATGATTGGGAGAGGAAATGAGGAGAGAAGAAGAAAGGGGAAAACAAAAGGAAAGAAAAATAGAGAGAAGAGCACATGAAGGAAAAGGAGCGGAGAGGGTGAGACGAGGAGAGGAGAGAAGAGGAGAACAACCAAGGAAGGAAGAGGAGAGGAGGAGACAAGGAGGAGAATATTGTAACAGAGAGTGATAACTCACGGTGACTGAATGCTGTTGATGGACGACCTGCGAGAGAGTGCATCTCGATTTTGCTTTACAAAACTGTACATGCAGAACAAAAACAAAAGAAAAAATGAGACACAAATCTGAGGGGGGGGCAGGTGGACTGTCATCCTGTCTGACACCTGCCCCCTCCTCTCTTACAGTTAAGGACAATCTGTGCAGCTACTTCAATAACACAACAGCAACAAAAGCATGTCCGTTAGCAGAGACATTTCAGAATGACACAAAACTAAAAAGTGAAAACAGTTCACGAGTTTCATTCCAAAACAAGAAAGGCAGCAGTCGATCTTTCAATGGTAAAAACAGATTTGAAATATAGTCAGACTGTAAAGTCATTTCTAATCGGGATTGTTTGATTTTTTTCATTTTGTAATGAAACCCTGTGTTTCTCTGGAATAGCACACATAACGCACATAAAACAGTTCATTTAAAATAAAAGCATTTGGTACCTCACTGTTCAACCAATGAAAATATTCTGAGGACGCCGAGGGAAACACACAGGATCACATAATAACAGAAACGACAATGAGGAGGAAAAGATTAAAAAGCAAGTGAACCAGTCATTTGCAGAGCTGATCATTTTCTACAGTCTAATTGACCGTTTCTTCATGAGCAGGATGCCAATTAAGGAGTGTGAATCAAAGATGATCACATTGTCAAATGAATGGAGGGCTGTCACACAAAGGGCTGCACGGTATTCTATAACACACCATCACATCCAGGAAATGTGCATTATTGTTTTATTTCCCACATTAACAGAACAGATGGGCATCAAAGAAAGCCGCATTTTAACCTCCAGCATTACATATTGTAGCTATTAATCACTGATAAGGATGAAAACGCTCCAGTTTTCACACCAGCTTTCTCTTGACATACTGTCAGAATTTCAGCGTTCATCCAGGCTCTAAAAATAGGATGAATTTGGAGGCGCAATTAATTTCCATGCTGACGCGAGACCCCCGAACCTGTCAATCACAGGCTGGCTGTGGAGGGTAGGGGGGTGGGTCAAAAGTTTTAGCGTGACAAGAACTTTCTGGTTATATAAAGACATCCCTGTCATCATCATGTTAGAGGAGAATGGAAGTTCTGACAGGGCAGATTAAGGTTTTCATCTATCTTTGTTTATCTGTTTGTATCTGTCATTCTTTCAAAATAAGTCCAAGGGATGAAGAAATAGTTGACATTCTGAGTTGGAAACTGCGCAGAAGTAGAAGCGTAGATTCATCCTTTCATGAATTCAGCAGATCTTTTAGTCTTAAAGCAGACATCCATGTTGGTTTTGAATTAAAGGTGCACTGTTGAGTTTTCTCTGCTTTGTTTACATCCGCGCTGGCCCACTCCTAATGTTCATGGTACCTTAAATAAAGAATTTAATTTATTTTATTAATCTGTATTAGAGTCAAGGTGGCCATTCCCATCAGATACAATACCACAACACTGAGTAGTTGTAGTTATCAATACAGTTTTACCCTCTTTGTCATCTAAAATAATTTTTCAGGAGTCTTTAAATCCCATAAGTAGAGAATCTGGAGAGCTGCTCACTGAGAGCTACTGACTGCAGTCATGACAGACAAATTTCTACAGCAGGCCAATAGCTTGTTCTGATGTAGGACATCAGTTTTGAAAATAAAATGTCATTTTGGCAGCATGTAACAAGGCTTAAGATGTTCAATCAAGCATTGAAATATCACACTTTTTCAACATGAAGCAAATTGGAATTTCTGCAATTTAGGTTCCACAAAACACTAAAACTTCCCCTTCTTTCTTGAATTACATTTTGCCACTACAGAGGACAAAAACCTGTGTTAAGATGTAGACTTTGGCCAAACAGGCTCCGTGAAATTAATAAATATGAAAAAGAAATGAAGTAAAACCACTGGTGGAAACTAAAATGTGTTGGTGATTTAAGGTTCCATAAGTGCTTCTATTATTGAAGAGGGCAGATAGTGGGGTGCAATAAACCAGGTAACACCACAGGAGCAGGCTCATTGTGGGAGCAAATGAAAGTTCAGGAGGTCTATCAGACACATGTACTCAGACTGAGAGGGAAGAACATCTGGCAGGATGACACACTGAATGACAAAAAGACATTTATCTCCAGTGTGGGTGAACAGAGCTGCTGTCAGGGGAGAGGGATGCTTGCAAACTTACGCAGCTATTGAGATGTTGGCTGCTGACATCGGACTGACTTCCTTCACCTCCATAGCCTTCTGCAGGGCAAGCTTCTTATTGGCTGCCTCCTCCTGCTCTTCTTCATCCTGCAGCCAGTGAGAACTGAGATGTCAAACTGTGCTTAATGAAAACGCATTACGACACTGATGCCCTGTCATAGACGGTATTAAAGAAGTGGACGTAGCATCTGAGTTGGAGAAGTGAAGCCAATGAGGAAGTGCCTTAAACTGGCATTCTTTCTGATGGTCAGCAAGGGGCGACTCACTGGCTGCAAAAAGAAGCCCACTTGTATAGAATTTTACAAGAAAATGACTTCTCACGTGATTTATTACCTCTGTAAACATTTTCCCAATGGGTTTATGGTCTCAATCACTAGTGTTAAGTCTTCAATACAACACAATGTTCATTTTGTCAATTATGGTCCCATTTAGAGTAATAGGGCTTTAGGATGTGGCTACCTTGTGATTGACAAGTTGCTACAATGGTGCCACCAGTGCGGCAATGTGTATCCATGTCCATTTAAATAGCCATGAACTTGTTTTTGGGTGACCCTTTCATACTGTGTTTTCAGTTAATGAAAGTTAATTATAACACTGTGGTCCCCTAAAAATGTCTCCTTCAGTGTTTGGTTGTACACTAAGGGTCACTTCCTTAACACAGTCTATGTGCGCTGTGCACATGCAGGGATTTTCTTAGGTGCTGGTTTTGAAGTGTTTCAATATCAAGTGGAAAAAAATCCTACACCTACATACAGTATATTACCATACATTATTAAAGTGTCCTCAAATATAACAGTCAGACAATCCGGCCCAGCCTACCTTAGTCAGCTCCTGTGCATTTGCGAGGTTATCAACAGCGATAGCCAAGAAGACATTTAGAAGGGTGTCTGAATAACAGCAAAACTCAGGAGAAAATCCAAATGTAGAAAACATATATTCTCTGATTTATTTTCCACCAACTGAAGCAGGGCCTAAAAATTATGATTGGGTCAAACTGTCGGAGTCTGGCCAATATTTTGGTCCCAAGCGGAAAAACACAACTGCAGGTCAGGGTCTGTATTTATCAAGTGTCTCAGAGTAAAGAATCAGTCCTAACTGGTAAAAAAAAAAAGTTACTTTTTAGGTCACGCAGTAAAAAAGCTGTAGCAACTACCTTGGCCAATATTCAGGAGGAGATAGTGTTAAGGCAGAGACATGCATTCTGTGTGAGGAGCTCCTTGATAACAATGAGCTTCAGCTTTTGACGTCCACAAAATAAGGCACATGCTCTCTCCACAGATCTGAGGCTGTGTATAACTTGGGTGTGTCACAACCACAATCAGTACATTTATTTCCCTTCCACTCTGCCTAAAATATATGGATAATCATGCCAAGTTACAAGACGTCAAAGAGGATACAGTTTCCAAAGAGCGTGAGAACGATGAAGTAGACGGAGGAAAACATGCCGCGGCGAACGCCTCCTTGAGACTCGATCCCATGGTACATGACAGCGTTCCAGTCCTCGCCAGTCAGAATCTGAGGAAGACAAAAGAGTCAGAGCTACGCCGGGGACACAGGCGGGCTGTAAAGCACCGTGCAAATCTCAGAGTGAAGAATTAAATTACTTTACAGAGTGAAAGGTTATGAGCACAGACTAATTGAAGGATTATCAGCGAACTTATTTGGGGACAGAAGGTACACAGACCAGTCATTCCCTCTAATTAAAATGACTGATAGCAATCTTACTTGTTCCATAGCGCCTCTATTCTCTCATTTATTCAGACGGTGTGAAGTACACCTCAAGTGTGTGCGTTAGTGTGCAGGTGTGTGTCGAGGAGTCTTACCTGGAACACAGTGAGGATGGCTGCTGGGAAGGTATCAAAGTTTGTTGTTGGTGTTTCATCTTCAAAGTTAAACCTAGAAGAATCAGAATCAGAACAGCATCATTACAAAGAGAGGAAAAGTGACAAAAATGCAGTCAGTCAGATCCTAATGGCATCTGCCTGTAGTCCAGGAGAAGATACAGGGAAAGGTACATTTGATTATTTCAAAAATTTGAATTAGAATAAAAAAATCTAAAAAAAAAAAATGTTAGGAACTTGTTAACACCACATGTTTCTGCTCAGGAGAAACATGACACAGCACAAAAAAACGCACATTCACACCTTGAGTCACAGCTGCACCTTCTCGTCTTTTCTCCTCCTGCAACACTTTCATTGTCTACTGTCGGTCCACAATGCCCCCCCCCCCCCCACACACACACACATATACACACACATTTGTATTTCTGTGCTTGTGAGGACCTCGCTGACATAATGCACTCTCTACAGCCTCAAACGTGACGTTGAAAGTTTATTTTTAGCTTATTTTTTAGAAGTAACAAATGCAAGGTTTTAAATCAGCAGCGGCTGCTGAGATGAGGTGACCCAAATCAAACACACCCCCAGTGCTGCACGACCAACAGGTGCCTGCTGGGCATGGATGTCTTAGGAACTAGATTCTTGACTCAAACATAGCACCCACTCACTTTCATAAAAATTACTCACTGAGCGCATGAGCCAAAAAAGTTTTCCAGCTTCTGTGCTTGCTTCCACGTTGTGTGGCCCACTGCACATGGGCATTAGTGTTCCTCCTGCTGGCTTCACCCAGCACTTAGATGCTTAACATTGGGATGATGTCATGCAAATAAAAATAGCTTTGCTATGCTTTGCAAGGTTTTACATATATAAAATATTGATGGATTAAAAACTTGCACCACAAAGAGACATAATTGACCATGTTTGCAGTTGGTGGCGTCCTGTCAACAGTTTTAAAGAAGTCCCTTCTATAATGTGGTCTATGGGGAACATTTCTTGGTGAAATACTGTGTGACCACTGGCTGCAAGCCTGAGTGGTGGTGTCGTATCCAGCTCTCCTAATTTATCCATGATATCTATACAGACAGTATATTTATATGTCTCCAAGTTCTCTGGTGACACTTTATTCTGCTGTTAGCTAACTGTATATTTTAGCCTAATAATGCTTGTTGCACCTGCCTTGTCTTTCTGGTTAATTCTAATGAGGCGGCACTGAATAAGGTGGTTGTATATTTCTGCATAATTGATAATCAGTTGTACCCATAGACCGCAAAGTGGCGTCTATAGAAATTGAATTTGCTGTTGGTTTGGACATAAGGCCGTGGTGGCAATGTTGTTTTGCCAGTGTATGTTGGCATGTTAATAATTCTATCATACATCACCTACACATAGCACCCTCCCCTTCCCGTTTTTGACCATCCCTGAGTTACCCTGGGATCTGGGAATGAGGCAACATCACTACAATGGAGTCAAAAAGGGCAAAGAAACATGAGCAGAGACAGGTTGTCAACAAGCCCACAGTTTAGTCACTTTTCCTGTGCAATGCAGTATTATTACCAACAATACACATGTGGCCACTTTCAGTTTTACCTCAAAATAAAATGGTTAACATAATCTGTTAAAGTATTGTGCTAAACCATTGTTCTGCTTATGTTTCTTGGCCTATGTTGTTGTGTTCCCAGATATCAGCAATTAACTTAGTGAGTTATCAAAACTGTTATCAAAACTGACAGAAACAAAAAGTAGACCCAAGTTACAAGAAACCAGTTATTCTTTAAATATCAAAACCATATATCCATTTCCAACCTTTGCCATAACATTAATTTTAAACCAAATAATGACTTTTACTCTAAAACCAAGCCTTAACCCTGAAACAGCCTCTTGAATGAATGAATGACACTAGGACCAGACAAAACATCCTCACATTGAAAAAATGTCTGAAACTCACTCTCAGTCCTCACAAAGACAGAAGTACAGCACAAGCATTGGAGCATGTTTTTTAGATTCCTTCACAGATTCAGACAGAGACTGGCGTATTCACAGATGAAGGGAGTTGTCTTGTATTGATAATGGATGAGACAGAAGGAGAGCGAGAGAAACATGCAGCAGCAGGAAACATTAACCACCAGGGAGCCACGGCTCCAACTTTCAAGTCCAAAACACACTGCAGCTCAGGGCTGCATCACGTGACTTGTGTCATACGTACAAAACGGAGGCACCGCACTGCAGTGCATCAGCAAATCCACAGGGCATATCAACCATAATATCAAGCAAATAGAGTGAATTTGGAGTGATGTCCAGTACACAAATCTTCTTTTCTGTTGACTTGATTCCTCACCTGGAGAGCTGACTTCTGCTCACCAGGAAAGGGCTTTTAAAAAAGTAGCTTTAGAATACTGAGACTGTTGGTTCTGGATATCTGAGTTTCTCCTTGTCTGCCGTGACAGCGACAACACCACAGAAAAAGACATGCTATCAGCTGACAAGAGAAGAAATCAAAGTAGCCTGGATATGCCAGGCTGAGGGGAAAAAAAATCTTTTGCGGGGTGTTGATGCTCTGGAACTTCAAACACCTCCAAACTGCAGCTGTGTGAATGAGCAGAGTACAGTACGGACAGCCGTCTCGACACACACATCCCACAGTGCCAGTATGTTTTGGGCTCAACACTACAGCACTCCTGAAAGGAAAGTTGAACACACTTCAACACGGTGGAGAGACAATGACACGTCAGAAAAAAACAGATTGAGAGTGAATGACTGAATGAATGAAAGAATGAATGAATGAATGAAGGGAGAATCAGCCTTTACAGTTTGTAATGCTGGCACAACATTGTTAGTGTCATCCTTTTTAGCTCTGAACAAAAGCTGCTTTCAAACACTTTCTACAACTCCTAACAAATATTAGAGGGTACATAATCATCAACTCAAAGGTCAATGACTTGAAGTAGTAGTAAAGTGGATCCAAAGTGGTTTCAGCTATCTGGGTTTACACACAACCTGAAACACTTTGGGTATTAAGGTCTAATTTCATCAGCACAGATGTTTGGCTAAAGATCTGTCTTAATATCACTGCTACCACTACTGTCATCACACATGCACACTTTCTACACAAAGGATCGAAATCTCTTTCAGAAAGCCACAAATGACCCAACAAACCTGCCAAAACCTGAATCCGTGGTCTTGAAACTGAAGAAGACAATGAGAGAATGACACAGAGATGCGTGAGGACGGGTTGGTCATTCACCTGAAAATAGCCTACATCGCTAATCATTCATCATATTGAGCGTCAGTTCTTGAAAATAAAGAAGCATGTGCAAGACACATCTGGATTTGGACAAAAGACACTGAAGTGATAGTCAAGTTTGAGAGCGTTATGTTAAATGTGTATTGTTGTGGGAAAAATTGTGAAACCAGGAGGTTTACAGTACACATCCTTGATTACGCTTTGATATCAAGGTGTATGAAAGACGTTTTGGACACACTTTGACAGATAATACACAACACAGTTAATGCTTATGCATGCAGTAATGCTCCGCTGAACGTGTTTACAGAATGCTTTTCGTAAATCATCAGTCATTATTTCTGCTGTATGGATTGGATGAAATGTCTTGTGATGTGCCACGTAAAGCAGGAGGAGGCAGAGGGGAGAAAAAATTGTGTCCGGGGACAAAAACACACGAAGGAAGCGAGGACGGAGGAAGAAGGGTCTGTAAAATGAGGAGAGGAAGTAGAGCACGCTGTTACCACAGTGACCGTCTGCACAAATGGCAGCTGGTTTCTCCTCCCAGAGCAGATCCTGTGATATGTGTACATATGTGTGTGTGTGCGTGTGTATACTGCATGCATGTGTATTAGATACGGACCGATCCTGGATTTTTGAGGCAGATAACGACAATAACAAAAACTGATTTTTTATCCACAGACACGTAACAAAATCATTTTGTGATGATGGCACGTCTGAGTAAAGATATTTTATAGCTGAACAATAAACTTTATCATCAAAGAGATTAAATTAACAGTCAATTTGAACAGTAAACAATGATTTTTAATGACTATAACCAAACAAATTAAACAAAGATAAGTTAAATTAAGTCAAGTATACATCACAGCTTTGGAATGGCATGTTCAACTACCTCTATGTGGCTGTAATGTTCAGATGTCCGCATACTTCTGGCCATGTGGTGAGTCACTGAAACCCCATCACCCAACATGTATTAGTCTGGCTCTAATGTGTACTGTACATGCATCAGGGAGCTGGAGTGGGAGGAGGTGAGGGAAGAGAGAGAGGAGGGGGGGAGGGGGAAACTAATTCAATAAGCTTTTTCTCCCTTGGTATGTCATCATAATGTCTCTCCATCTACCTTTGTCCCTCCCTGTCTCATTACTGCATCCCCCATCGCCCACCACTCTCTCCACCCATTGCTCATCACTCTGTCACTTTCTCCATTTTGCCTCTTCCCTCCTTTACTTCCTTTCTTTCTTCCCTGCCCTGTCTACTCTCCACCAGCTCCTCCTCTCTCCCACACTTGTCCCTCCATCCTCCTCTCCTTCCTTGAGGATTAGCAGGCCCAGTGCAGGGAGCGGCGGCGGCGGTTTGTGTGCGCCGACCTCTGTTTACTCTGATAATAGGGATTGGGAATGTGCTGTTCGGCTTCCAAGCGACATCCACGAGGACTTCATTAAATGAATCCTGAAAACAAGAGTCCCGTGAGGCCAAACTCCCCACAAGCTCGTGCCCTATCCCCATATCTATTCTATCCTTCAGACAATAGCAGCAGGTTTGCATTGTGCAAGTGAACGCAGCGCACATTTCTGAGAACACGCAGGCATGTACAAGTGAACTGGAGATAACGGCTGTGTGCTACTGAAAAAGCAAACTGAGCAGAGCACTGGGGCTGTGACATGAATCAGGACACACACGGCATCCAGCGGTCTTATGAGAAACCAAGAAATGAAACTGGCTCTTTACTGGACGAGGAAGGGGCAGAATACAAATGTGAATGTGAAGACTAGAGCTGCTTATAACTGAAAATGGTTGAAGTCCAGCAGCCTTTCTACAAATGCTCAGATTATCAAAGTTTTTTTGTTAATATTTTGCAATAAACTGTGGTAATATTACAAAATTTTAAGGAACTGAAATTCGATTGAAGCATTTCTGTCAAAAGCCTAATGTGAACTTTTTGATCTGAATGCAGTTTACGAGGTAACCGTAGTCCCTCCTATCATGCCATATAGAAACTCAGTTAGAGTGATGCATAGGCTGGGGGAAGCGCTGCCTGAGGAGGGAAAGCTGTCCCCGTGTCTCCAGGCTTGATTTTCACTTGACTTTGACTTGTAAAAGTATTTCTGAATTTGATGTTTTTTATGTTTCTGGACATTATTCCAGTTTGACCAGCTGTGGTGTAATGATGGTGAGGACTCGAGACAAATTTAAGGGTATTGGTTGAATTTGCGTTATATCTTCACTCACACTAAAGTCCTGGATGAACTGATCATTTGAATATAGATTAACTCCTCCATTTGTCTCTTTGTCTAATTAAATGTTAAGTTTTTAAAACACTCTGAGACGACTATGTAAGACTGGTGATTCAGATTAAAAAGAAATCCTTATGAGGTGATCGTCACAGTCCAACAGTCCAGAGGTTGTACAATCACTGAGGCTGCACACCAATGAAGGCCTCAGCTGGAAATATAAAATGACATCCCTCCTGCTAGTGTCCACAGTCAGAGTCTGACAACACAGAAGGGCACCTGCACCTTTAAAATTGAAAGCTGCAAAACAGCAACCAGAAAAATTCATTATTCTATTACCATAAATCCTGCACGTTTCCTTTGAGCTTATCACATATTCTTTCCCAACAGTCGGTGATGTGAGTCTCAGCAGGGAAACGGTCCTCTGCCTCAGGCTGTTTTCAATTCAATTCTCACAATTTTACCAGCAGATTACTTTTGGTGTTTTGAGAGCAGGCACATAATCTCTCAGCCAAAAATAAAGTCAGGATATTACAAAGCATCTCTTCTTCTTAACGAGCCATTTCATCTTCTATTTAGGGTTGAAAGCCCATTTTTCATCAAACAATTGGAATCATCTGCTTGAGGAATGGCTGTGGTTCCCCTGGTTTTGACACAATTCACTATTTTCTGAAACAAAAAGGGACGTTATCTGCAAGCACAGGATGCACCCATTCTTCTTTTTCTTCTTTGTGGTGATTCTTGGAAAAACTCTGACATTATTTGACATCTTGGGTTCATTTTTAGACTTTAAGGGAAAAATGTAGGCCTGAAACAGCTGTGAGGACAGACATTATTGGCAGAGAACAGCATGCTCGGCCTGATACGATCGGCTGGCTGGAAGCACGATGTGGACGTCAGACTCATCTCACACTTGTCCATCACCAGAGACTAATGCGATGCTAATGATGGCGCAGACTGTTGTAAGGCTCAGCGCCATGGCAACAGCCTGCTGCTTCAAAGACATCCTGTTGTGGTGTGGTGGTGTTTGTGAAGGCCGTCAGTCCGAGGAGACGTGACTACATGTGAAAGTGGCATTTCACTTGAGAGTGTACACTACCTGACACTGCAGTGGCAGCATGTAACAACACGTACTGGTGAGTGTGCACTGAAACCATCTGAGGTCGTTGCTTTCAGTCAAGCTTAATGGTAATTGTGAGTGACTCATCTGTCTTGCAACCTGCCACAAGCAAAGATTCTGACCTTCTAAAGGTCACATATGTATGAAACACATCTATCATCTCAAAATGTCTTGAAAATCGGGTATATACGTCACATTATGTGTTACACAGGGTTAAACTTAAAAATATCTGGAGTGAACATGAGCTGAATTCAGACTTTCTGCAAGTTTAAGAAGTATAGCTGCACAGAACTGACAAAAATAACAAAGCAAAAGCTTCTCTTCTGAGTGACAACAGTCATTATTCTTGCGACCATAAGAGGTCAAAGTGAAGGTTACGCGTCAACAACCAATGCTATAGTTTTTCTGGTGAGGACAGTCAAATTACTCCATGAGCTATCGTTTATTTAAAGGGCCTTTCACTGTTTCACACATTGAGTTCAGTTGAAAAAAAAAAAAAAAAAAAAAAAAAAACTCCGGGGGTGAAAATGTTCTCGACATGGAGGGTTTCACAAAAGTCGCTACCAAATTGAATCATAAGAAGTGTTGGATCCACCGTGTATGACCCATCGTGATGATTAAAAGTCAGTCTGCTGCATTAATTTTGACATTTGATTTCTTCTTCACCAATCTGCCTCAATTTATTTGGAGAAAACAATACAAAACTGTATTTTACCAACTGTAAAATGATTGCTTTAAGTGTCCCTTGCAAATATCAATCAAAGCTTATAGACGGACTTCCTGTTTAAGCCTTGACCTGCTGTATTTGCCATAACTGTGCACACAGCTTCCCCCTGCACTGAGGGATTGTTAGCAGCATTTTTGGTCTGCTCAGTTTTACATGCAAATAAAATGATATAGGTAATCTGGATAAGCTGCTGGCTTGTTTACAACAGCTGCTCGTGTTTCTTGTCCCGCTGGACTGCATTGTAGCGATGTTGCTGTTTTCCCAGATCTTGGCATTATCCTTTGTGTGTAATGTATTCTACCAAGAACTAAGAAAATAAGAACCACATTGTAATAAACCCAAATTATCCTTTAGGGACTTTCACAAAATTAAGGATTTCTTTCCTTACGAACTGCAAAAGATACGCACTGCCTTTAAATGAAAGAACTTCACCATATCTAAAGACTCCTAAAGCAAGTAATATAATGTAAAAGGTTAAAAAAAAAACCCTAGATACTCAACCTGCCTGGTCAAAGCAGTGTTTGTGTAACGTGAGGCGAGGAGATGGACACTAAAATGTGTGTGTAAGAGTTGAGCCAGATGGGGCCGGATGCCAGGCCTTTGATTACCTGCAGCCAGCCTAGAATCATGAGGTGTTCCTGTTATTAGAAGACATGGGACTCCTGCTGAGAGTGATATCAAAGGGCCCCAGTCGGTGCTGCTGCTCTGCCAGCTACCTGCTGTGTCAACACGTCTGTCACCACCGCCACGCAGGGCCAGGGATCACACACAGGGAGGAGGGTTAGATGGAGAGATGGATGGAGGGGGAGAGCAGAGGATGTGTGTGCATATGTGAGTCTGTGTTCAATCGTGGATGGATGGAAAGAGGAGGAGAGAGCGGACAGAGCGCAGGGAGAGGCTAGAGAGATCACTCACTGTCCTCCGAAGAGCTGCATGCCCAGCAGAGCGAAGACCACGATGAAGAGGAAGAGGAGGAAGAGCAAGCTGATGATGGACTTCATGGAATTAAGGAGGGAGACCACGAGGTTCCTCAGTGAATTCCAGTATCTGACAGGAGGCAGCAAACACAGAAGAAATAACTTTCTTTTCCCATTAAATGTTACTCGACAAACAGGCAGTGAAAGAACAGACAAACAGTGCTTGAAAAAAGACTGAGACACAAACAACCCAAACTGTGGAGAACAGGGAGGAACAAATGGCAGTATGAGCTGTAGGTGGCATAAAGCAAATCAATGTGTCAGGGTCTACAGCTGCCAGGTTCAGTGAATCACTGGATTACAGCTAATCTAATGACATAAAAGGATTGCCATCAAACTCTAACAGGATTGTCAATTCAGGGAGAAGAGAATTAAGAAAGCCTGGAGAAAAAGTGTAGCTCCTGAACAGTAAAACTTCTCCAAAATGTGCTGTTTTAAAAGAATTAAAACCCAGATTTTGATACATTGCATATCAGATGAGGTGTGTACGTTTATCTAAGACATTGGCTTAGATATTAGACATTGGCTATTTTCAACACAGAATCAGCAACACATGAATGAATGGAGGAATATACAGTTAAAACCATGTTAATGTGTCATTCTGAGCCTCAAACCCTGTACTGCAAAATACTGAAAGCCACAGTTGACTGATTTTATGAAAACAGAGATGTACCAAAGTCTTCTGTAGATCTAGAGGAGCGTAAAGTCTAAGTGAAAAACAACTGATGATGAAATCCGGGTTTCATCCACCTGGGCTATTAGAAGAGGGTCTGAGATGTGTGAGATTTCAAAGACCTGGGTGTTAATCAGGCAAGGAAGGTCTAATGAAAGATGCTATTGAATTGCATTCTGGGATATGCAGGATTCATTGTTTTTAAAGTTTACAAAGATCTAAAAGTCAGGACTACGGTTACCATAATGCCTTTGGTGATGTAAACAGAAGTGTAATGTTTCCTTGGCTGACAACAAATGAAAGCAAGCTTTTCCCTGATGCAGCCTAATGGACTCCCTGTCTGTGGTCTCTCTTGTGTGCTTTGAATTGAACTCACTTGGTGACTTTGAATATCCTGAGCAGTCGCAGGGCTCTCAACACACTGATACCAAACGATGCTCCTGGTTTAATCATGTCCCAGATCACCTCACAAATACTGCCCACAATCACCTGGAGAGGAGAGGATGGAGGTTATCAACTGCTGTATTTGATTTAATAAGCTGAACAAGACTGGCTGAGTGGTCGGCCACACAAACTGAACTGGCACTGCCACAGCTGATAGCGACTTACCCCAAAGTCAAAGCAGTTAAAGGAGGAGTGGAAATAATTCCTCGCTCCAAGGCCGTACATCTTCAAGGTCATCTCAGTCAGGAACAAACCCAGGAACACAAACTCTGTTGTGTCTGTATAACAAAACCAAGACAAACTAGTTTTACAGGCCATCAATTGGTGTGTGGGAGCACGACTGTGTGCTTGCTTGCGTAACTTACAGAGGGCCCTTGTCAGCCAGTCAGGCTGGTCATAGTGGACGATGGCCACACACAGAGTGTTGAGGCCGACCAGACACAGAACGATCCAGTAGAAGCTCTGAGCTTTCACCATGCGGCGGATGAAGAACCGGATCCTCTTCTCCTTCCGTCGGAAGTAGGAGGAGCTGTCCATCTTACCGCTGCTTTTCACACTGGCCCGACCAAACGGGGAGCCCGGAGGAGCTGAGAGCGATGATGAAGAGAGGTGACAGAGGATATGAGTGTGTTCAGCGGTTAAATATTTGTCACTGGTTCACAGTCTTCACAGTGAATCAGTGTGTGTGTTTACTTGTCCTCTTCCTGCTACTGCAATGAACAGCTTCCCTGTCCTCACCCGACTCATCAAGATCATAACTATAATATACTTTATGATGGTTATGCATGTGCACATGTTGAGGGAAAACACATGGTGGTACTAGAATTAAAGATAAATTATTAACTTGCTTTTATTGCAACAGCTGATTCAAAAATGTCATTTTTGTGGGTGTTAATTGATCAGGGATATATATTTGAACTTCTAAAGAAGGTTGAAAAATGTTTAAGTGTGTTGCACCTCAACCACAACCAACAGTGATGTCACTGTGCACTGGGTGCACAATAACTTCCAAGCTAGTGCCAGGGCACAGTTAGCATAGCTTAGCATAAAGGAAGCAGAAAGAAACAGCTATAATATCGATTCCAAAAAAGTTGTGCTGTGTAAGTGTTTCTGAGCCCATGTATTAATGTCCTTCATCCAATCATGTGCCATGTGTGTTACCACTGAACCTGTTAACCTGTGGAATGTTCCAAACCATTGCTTTTGTACTGTTTTCAATTGAGTATATGTCAAAACTCATTAGCAAATGATCACCTTCTGTTTTATCCATGTTCTACACAGTGCGCCAACTTTCTGGAATTGAGGTTGTAGTTCCAGCATGTAGCTCCCTCAAACCACAAAATTTGACTTTTTTTCCCCACAATAATGTTACCCAAACTACTGGTAGAATGTGTCATACTGTGTAGTTCCCTTCCAGATAATACTGGAGAGTTGTATTTTCACATTTAGGCTGCCCCATATTGATGTGTTGGAACTTTGTGCTTCACTGAAATAAACAGTGTCATCTTGCCTCCACCTGCTCACGCTGCTTTCCCTCTAACAATGATGTATCTATGCTGCTCCGGGCTCGCTTTCTGCCAGGCTTTGCAGGACTGCACTTGTACCTCTGGTTATCGAAACTGCAAAAACTTGTTGGCAACATCCACAAGTTTGTGCTGCAGTTGCACTACTACCAAGTTGCAGGATATTAGAGCTCAAGGATCTCAATGTTTTTATGTGGAAGTGTGACAGTGTGGTTGGGATCCATTCCACTTTTCATTTGCAAACAAGCACTGAGAGTCATTTGCGGCCTAGACTTCAACTGATAAAAGTGACAAAACCGACCCAAGGGACAGTTATAAAAGCGTAAAATCACCCGAACCCTCCTTGATTTTTTTCTTGCAGCTGCTCATTAAAAACTATGCACCTAATACATTTGTGCTGCAGGCATCCCACGTGAAACAAGTAAGAGGAGAGTGCAGTGCATCTATTCCCTTAGCACTTAATTTTATGGAAAACAGTCATGAGAAGAGATAGAAAAAAAGTAGTGAAGGTAACAAAATGATTTCAATTAGCATGCTTATGCTCATTTCCAACCCACAGACAAGCAATTATTTTACATGTTGTCTTTGCGGGGACCATGAAGACCATTAATATTTAAAAGTCTAATGCTAATGTGCTTCAGGTGATTCTCTTGCTATTTCAATTTAACAGTCTAATTAGAAAAGCTAATTATAAGTCTTTTCCCTCGAGGTGATGTGCTTCTACGGCCAGGAGAAAAAGCTTCAGGTCTCCAGATCAAGATGGTGCCATCATGTACATTGTTAAGTTTGTGTGCTGTATCTCACAACATGTCCTATAGTGCTGAGGTGACATGGCAGACTAATCTGATAAATGAAGAGCAGAGTCAGAGGGCACGGTTATGTTCATTGCAGAAGACAGGCTTTTATGGTGGCTTTTATTGTAAAGGTCGACTCTGTGAGCGGACAGCATGTGAAGGTCAGAGGTGATCTGCTGCTGGCTGCAGATAAAAAGATGTGAGACTTACCAACAGAGGAGATGTCTGCAAAAGGGTCCTCCCCCTCCTCAGCACTGATCAGGTCACTTTTGCCTTTCTTGGCTTTGCCTCGTTTCAGGACTGATAAGGGAAAAGCACACAGGAAGGGGGAAATAATCATATATGATTCTTAAAAAAAGTGTATAGGAGTAGAAAAATGGAGCCATTCTGTTGTGGAAAACTTCTTTATTATGAGTCTGTGAAAGAGAAGAAGTCAGTTCTAGCCAGAGAAACAAGCGTTTTCAAACTGCATATCAAAGGAACTCTCATCACATAACATGTGTGCATGTGTGTGTGTGTGCAGGCAAGTGGAGGGTTGAGCTAATTGGAAGCTATGAATAGCAGTCATCAATCATGTTTTTCATCTGGATATTTTCTGCCTTCCTGCTTGAAACCAGCCTTGGAATGAAAAACTGCCAGCACGACAAAAATGTGATGGTCATGTGACCGGCTCCGGAGCAGTGGGCTCATTCTCAAGATCAACAACCCTGTATCTCTGCTCCAAACGGCTGCTGGAAGGCAGAATCAGGCAGTGAAACGAATGCAGCTCAGAGACCGAGTGACACTTAAATGACCTCTTTCTTATCAAATCACTTTGGTCTGTAATTGGCAGCTAAAAAAGATGTCTTTTCTTATGACAAGTGAAACAATCAGCCTGTGCGGCTAGAATATTTCCACTTGTTTCCAATTTAAACCATGTTTCAAGAATGTTCCAGACTTGAGGGTCTGAGAATAAGGCAGCTCTCTGCCATCTGATCAAAACATTGTCCCAGGGTTCAATCATTTTAAGATAATCAAACTATAAGGATTCAAATAAACAGCAAAAATGATTTGATAAGCAGGAGATTTTTGCAGTGAAGTCCAAGAAAAGTTGACACAAAGTAAATCTAATTTAGTTTTACTCCACCCCTTAGATGAGGTGGTAACAACTGTTTTTTTTTCCCTCAAACATATTTAAAGTACACTGAAAAACAGAGAAACTACCTTAAGTTCACCCATCCTTTCCCTAAATGACATATCCAGCCTGACGGATAATTTCTTATCTCCAAAGACTAGGTAAGCGTTGGATAAATTGTTTTTCAAGAAAGAATTTCAAATTGCTTCGACTGAGCTGTGATTGGCACTTTGCTCCACTTCTCATCCCAGTCGTTCATCTGACGAAGACCAACTCTATATTTTCTGCTTGAACAACATTAGAGTGTTTTTTCTATAACTGTGGAGTCAGACGTCTTAATCCCTGATATGTAACTAATGGAGAAAATAAGGCAGCTGAGTGCTGTCACTTTCCTGGAATCATCAGCAGGGATGTGTTTCCAGCGTGAGCCCATTTACTAGCAGATACATGTGTGTGTGCGTGTGTGTGTGTTGGGAAGTGTGGTATAGTGAATTTACTTGGACAAATTCAATCAGACTAAAGCTGTAAAACCCACTAATTAACCCATGCCTTCACACCAGACCTAACAGACTGACATCATGGTAGAGAGAGAGACAGGAAGGCAGTGTGAGAGAGAGCTGAATAACAGTGAGTACAGAAGTACCACAGTACAGAGTGGAAACCATGATCACTGCTCAATAACTTGATCATAAGTGCTGATTATTAACATTCATTAAGATCTGCCTGCTCTTATATGTGATTGGCTGCCATGGCTTCATGTTGACGGGTTAATGTCAAACTGAGGAACCGCCTCACTCATATACTTTATATATTATATTGCAGTGTTAACTTAAAAATAGCTTGTCAAAACTGAAATGGGGACATATATAAATATCAAATCGAAGTTTCAAATGTTGTATCTCGTTATATGTCTAGAAGGCAAAGATCTGGAGTTGCACAGTTGAAGGTTGGTATTGTTCCTTTGGCCTTTGAGGTTGGCAGTTTCCGAAATATTCAGGAGGAAAATGGGTTGTGTGAGCTGTGTGACTGCGTGGAGTGGAGAGCGATTTTGTTTTGTACTATACATATTATGATTGTCGATGTTCCATGAAATGGCTCAACAGATCCCTGAAACATTTATGATTTAGATTTAGATTCAGAATAAGCCTGCACTTGTGTTGATTTCAACATAAGCTCCAGTGTAATTTCAAGCCAGTTTTAATGAAATTAAAATCTTGTTTTGTGTCAAATCAACACTCACATCAATCTGACAGGCCAATATTTTGACTTCTACAGAGCTGAAAACCACAAAAATACAGCATTTCCATCTAGAGCTCAAACTATCCAATTACATACAGTATGTACACACAGATTGAGCCTTTCAGGAACACCTGCATTGTGCAGTGTGTCTGAGATTCAGAAATACTGAATCAACACTCCACAGCTAAACCAGAGACAGATCACACTCATAACAGGTGATTTTGGAACGATTTATGCACAGCACATTGATTCAGTAAAAAAAATCTTATAGGATAGAAATGATGAATGTACCTCTCTGTGCCTGGTTTACCATTGTCCTCCTGTGGTGATGGACCATGGTAAAGCAGGCAACAGACACTCAGCCCTGTTTTCACCTGGAAGGTTTTGTTTCCTCTTGTACCACGCACCATCCAGCGGGGACTTCTCCTCTGCAATCTCATCCTCCTCCTCCAGCAACACCTCCTCTGCAGCGGGAGAGAGAAAGGAGAGGGGGACTTTCTATCAGTTTCTCATGTTTTTCTCACACAACAAACACATGCCAGCTCTCACACTGTTTCAGAGATGAGTCGAACCTGCTTTGCAGATCCACTCCAAGTATCCAGTGAGCTCTCTCTCGATCTGCTGCTGCCTCCGAAGCTTCAGGAACTCCTGTCTCTTCTCCACACGCTCTCTCTCTTTGGCAAATTCTCTGTTGGTTCATATACATATACAGAGGTATCTTTAATACACAGCAGGAATAAATGCATGTAGCATGTTATGACATTTGGCAACTTGGATTTAAAGCTGAGTTCTTTTTTTTCCCCCTCTTTGTTAGACACCTGCTGGGAGACACCTGCACATGAACATTCACAGCACAGAAACAATGTGATTTACAGGACCAATGTAGACACTGTGAGACACTGCATCATGGAAATGGATGAAATAGCGGTTTGTGTGTTCATCTGAAGGATTATTACCTGTGGAGAGCAGGGCAGTTGCTGAGGTCAAAAGAGAATTAAAAGGCTGTTGGCAATGTTGGAGCTGAGTTAACAGATATTTCTGAAACTTATTAAATGTGTAGATGCAGAGGATCCATCCTGCAGTTCCCTGGCTGCCTATCAGCATACTGTGTGTAATTTTATATCAAAATAGGAATCTGTATTGTAGATAATGTTCTGGAAAGTCCATTTAAGAACAGTTTAAGATCAAATAAACCGATCAATTATGCTTAATTAAAGGAATTGTTCAACATTTTGAGAAATTAATTTTTTTGCCAACAAAACTGGAGCCAGCAGATGATTAACGTAAGGGGGAAACAGCTAGCATAAGAAACAATCCACCTACCAACACCTCTAAAGCTCACTGACAAACATGTTAAGTCTTGTTTCTTTAGGTTGCATAAAAACCAGAGTGTATAAATGACAATTTCTGAGTTCACGAGGGGATATATACTGGACTATTTCTTGGTGGTACACAGACAAGATACAGGGTGTTAATTAGTGAGCGTTACAGGTGCTGGTAGGTGCTGTTTTTTTTTTTGTTTTTTTTACCTTTGAGAAGAACCAAGCTTGACGTTTCCCCTGCTTTCAGTCTTTATGCAAAGCTAAGCAAATAGTGTTCTGGCTGTAGCTTCAGATATTGTGTCAATCTTCTCAGAAAGAAAGTAAATGTCTGTTTTTTCTGATATACTTGACATGTGGAGGTTAAGTACTTTACCACATTAATGAAAATCCAGTATTATAATTATAGTGTTGCTCAGTGATTTGAAACACTGCCCCAAATACTGTAACTTAGGGATGTCAACATGCAAGCAAATGATCGTAGCAGCCATCAATCCAAAACAGTGGTCACAGATCACACTGTGAGTTTTGCTGATTTAGGACCCAATGGTCAAACCTTTTTTTTTTCATGAGATGATGCAAGTTGATGACATGTCTCCACTTGCATTGTTTCATTCATCACACAATCTGACCTGTTTCAAAGCTGGTGCTGAACTGTCTGACACACTGCAGCAGCCATATTCCATCTCACAGCGTGTGACATGCAATGAACCTGCTATGAAGATTGCTGTTATCACGCAGGGCATAGAGGCCGTAATGTTTTTATGACAAGCAGAAAGATTCGATTGTGGTGGACAGTGTCTTTACAAGCATGGCACAAAAAAGCAAACCACCTTCCAATCCTTATCTTGGGATACAGTTTTAGAAAGGGAGAATAATGAAAAGGACAGGGAGGCTCCTTCAGCTGTGGGTTTCCTGAGACTTCCAGACGAAAGACCACACACACGCTTGCTTTCATCCAGATTATGGTGAGACAAGGGGCTGTGAGTCACGGCAGGTGAGAAAAGGCTCTTTGCGACCACGGACACAATGAGACGAACAGACGTCGGAACCAGGAGCACAGAGGAGCTGGATGATTAAAGCCACAGCGAGAGGCCTTTTCATGACCCGCGAGGATGACAGGGACAGATGATAAGAGACAGGGAGTAAAAAGGAGAAGCACTAGATCATGAGGAGAGGAGGTGAATAATTGGTTGATTTACTCAATTCACCCTTAACTGAGTCTCCCCATCACAAGCAGATACTGTCTTGAAGCTTTGTGCAGGACATGGGCTGAGTTTGAATAACGCAGTGTGGTCACAGAGATTTTGGTTCCTCAAGACATCCTGTCCTCAATTTCATTTCTGAGTTGTGTGAAAATTGCTGAACCTTTAGCGCTGCTTGTTGCTGTCCATTTTTGCAGATTTTCACGGAAAATTATCAGCGTTTTCAAAATGAAATGAGAGGTTCTCCTTTTCATTAGGATATAATGTTCCCATTCATCCCAATTAATCCCAATTTAGAAATCCTATTTACCCAGATTTTGCATTATTGCTTTTTCTTAGTCCATAAATAAATAATAATAAATGTTGAGTCATAATCAGCATTCATTAAACATAATGTGACCCCAGCTGGAGCAGACCTGGAATTTGTGGATCTATGTTATGAGATGACTTACCCTGAGAGGACACCCAGCACCAGGTTGAGCATGAAGAAGGAGCCAATGATGATGAGAGGGATGAAGTAGAGCCAGTTCCAGGTGTTTCCTGCTACGTCATTGGTCTGGACACACAAACAACACAGACGGAAGTGAGAAGATTCTGAAGTTTCTGCTTTTCTTAGAATTTAAAAGCAAGTCATTACCATTACACACATTACACCTATGGAGGATTCATTTGCCAGTCATGGGTAGAATACACTGGTACGACTTAAGTGGGAAAACCAAAATCCAAAAGGCCACCAACAGAAATAAACTCCTGGATTGTCAGGTAGTATCATTTCCTTGAATTAACGTGTTTAAATATCTTATATAATGTTTCATTGATCTATAATCTGTATGTGTGGTTTAAGTCAGAGAGTAATTCTAGTAAGGAACGGACAATGTCCCAAATAAAAAGTTATTTTGTTTGTGTATTTTGAACCAGCTTGAGCTGACAGTGGATGGATGTGCTTCTCATCCACAGCTGTGAATGAGAATGTATTTCTTGAAAAAAACTTGGCTGACTGAACAAAAACTTTTGCCAACTTGCCTCATTAGAAAAATAGTGACAACTTGTAAAAAAAGCAATTAAAAAACTCTGCCCGTCGTCTCTGTGAGCTTCGTACTAAACAGCCCCCCCCCAACAAATGTCCGGCTAACAAAAAGCTCAGTCTGCTATCGCGACCAGACAACTGCTTAATTCAACAAGAGTTACGGCTCAGAAACATCCGCTTAAATTGGCCACAAATAGGTGTGACAATTCAGACTCCAGTATGACCTGTCATGGCTGGAGGTTGGTTAAATGACTTACACTTTCGCATACAGTACAGCATGCAAACACACACACACACACACACACACACACACACACACACACACACACACCTCATCACTGAGCCATGTCATTTGATCTATGCTGATTCATTGACTGTGAGCTAGTACACTGCAAAAAATACAGAGACTCAAACAAAGTATATTATTTAAGCCCCTTGAATATTCCAGCTATATGTGATTGTTGAGCACGTCATTCAAACACCATGCTGCCTCCACAGACTCTTCTGTTCTGAGAGGACTTTCCACCAGATTTTAGGACGTGGTTGTAGGGATTTGCTCCCATTCTGCTACAAGAGCTCACAGCCGGTGTTCCATTTCATCCTGCAGGTGTTGGATGGGGTTGGGGTCAGGGCTCTGTGCAGGCCAATCAAGCTCTTCCACAACAAATTAGAGAAATCATTTTTTTTAATGGGCATAGGGATATTTTTATTAGAAAGGAAAAGCTCTTCAACAGACTGTTGCCACAGAGGTGGACGCACAATAAAATATCATTGTATGCTGTAGAGTAAATATTTACATTTGGCCATTTAGTATATATTGCATATGTGTATTTTCCCCTTGTGAAATGAATGTATTTAAGGATTTTACCGCTACTGATATCCTCAAAGCCTTTTCACAGTGAGTGTAAATAATCCAATTAATGACAGCTGAATTCTATTTAGCTGCTTCAGTTTCAGGATCCTGGTATTTCTCAAGCCAGCTCACTGTCACACTGACTACATACACATGCACAGTAATATTTCACTATTATTCCAACTATGACAATCTTCTGAATGCTATGCAGGTCAGGTAGACCCCCTGAATGAAAGAGGAAGGCTGTGTTTGTTAATCGGAGTATACACGGCTGCGTGTAAACAGGAATATTTCGGCAATGTTAATTTTCATTAGCCATGTAAATAGCCTAAGGAACATTGCCTTTTTCAGAATGAGAGCAAACAAAATTGAATATTTTGGGTGTATAACTGTATGATATGGACAAAATGGCAGAATAAACCATTTCATGTTGGCTGGCTGGTGAACATGACTCCCAATGAATGAAAATGTTACTCTGTTTAAGTCAAAGGGGCAACTGTTTGCTAACATGTTAGCCCTGTCAGTTTTATGGGGTGACAATGTGTCTGATGTTGTGTTTACAGCTTGTTCCTCTGGTCCAAGTGGTCTTGGTCTGTACTTCTGTACCAAGCTGCAGCAGGACCAATATTCCTGCTTGTTTCCCCCCAAGGGGTTCTGGGAGTCATCACCCTCCATGTCTGAGAGCACTCCCACACAGCGGCCTGTTAGCGGGGGACAGACCAGCGGACTGATGGGCTGTGTGAAACACGGTGACATTTTGCAGACGCCAGTGTCGGAGCGCTGCCACATGCTGGCTGTAATTGTGATGGGAGGTTCAGGGCGGCTGAATCAGCAGGCTGGAGATCTATATTATACACCCTAGTATGTGAGATGAACACACATACAGTAGCACACCCTCTGTCTCAGCTGTCAGAGGAGCAGCGGCCCACACACCAGGATAAATGGCAGGCAGAAGCTTCACTGTGTTGCTTTGCATCATTTCCTTTTCTGCATGTCTGACATCTCATCACTGTTTCATCATCTCATCAGTCAGTCTTCATGTCTTTCTCTGTGTCTCTCCCTCTTGCTCTCCACATTCAGTAAATTCTTTTGGTATGAATGTTACGTGAACATCCTCCCATCATCTCAGTTCAATTCAACAGAGCATAAAGGAAAAGCTCAATATAATGGGAAATATGCTTATTGCTTTCTTTTCACAAGTAAGATGAGAAGATCTGCATCAATCTCCTGGAGCCATGATGTTGTTAGCCTAGCTTAGCATAAATACTGGAAGCAGGTCGGGGAAGCAGCTAACCTGACTCCAGTGTTCAAAAATATGTCTATCAGTAGCTACCTCTAAAACTCACTATCAACAAATTTTATCTTAGGTCAAATCTCATACTGGAACTATTTCTTGGTGGGCAACCCCTGACTGCATTGATTGTGCAGAGCCCCCTGAAATTTCTCCGTCACAGTGAGGTTTGCTTTACTGTTTGGCCTCTTTGGCTCAGTCCCATTTCTTTCATCAGAGTCATTTCCAGGTGTTTACAGAGAGAAAGCTTTGAGAAAATAGATAAATAAATGTATGCTCCCTGTGCAGGTCTAGCAAGTTAGTGAACAATTAGCTATTAGCGCTGCAGAGTCAGATCTTTCCCTCAGGAGTTGGTGGAGATCAAAACAGAGCTAATAGGAGAATGGATATTGGACTTGATTCATAAGGAAGTCTGAAACACAACTTCTAAAGAATCTCAATGTCACTCCATGTCAACTGACTCTGTAAGTAGGCAACTGTTTGCTCACACATTTGCCATATTCATTTTATAAAGCGGCAATAAGCCAATGTTGTATACATCTGTGTAGCTTGTTGTAATGCCTCCAAGTGGTAAAAAAAAGAAAAAAAAAAAAAGAAAAATACGTGTAATCTTATAAATAAGATTTAGCTGAGTCTGTATCCGTGCTCAGACTTAGGGAACATCGCCTCTGTTTGCAGTAGCAACAGATATCAAACTTCTCTCTCTGGGGAACCCGGGATGCCTGGTGTGGAGGAGAAAATGAAGTGGAAATGCACTCTGTTGCATCAGCTTTCAGTCCCAGAGTCAGCTGGTGAGGAGGAGAGAGTTTTCTCTCCTGTTGACACAGCCTTAATTCTTCAGCTAACTGCTCCGGCAGACAAGCTGAGTTCAGTTTAGCTTATGCAAATGGTTTTCAGATTCTGAAACACAGCAAGGTCTCTGCGATGGAAGCCTAAGAGCTGCTGGTTTTCTCCCATTTAAACAAGCTAATCACACATGAGCATGTACAATCTGACTTTGGACTACTCGTGAGCATATTTAGGACTCACTGTCTTTTCAAAAAAAAAATGTTTTTTTGCAGTATTAACACTATATTGTAATCTGCAGCTTTTCTTGATTTTCTCCACATTTTTCTCTTAAACTTGCATCAGGCATGACAATTTGATCATTTACATTCCTGGTCCTGAACATCCCTGGCTTTCCCCTCCAGGACAGTCATATGAAAAAGTTGTGTGCAGCGTAATCCAGCGGTGAAATATAGGAAAGAAAAGAAAAGAAAAAAGAAAAAAAGAAAAGACAAGAAAAGAAAACCTGTACAACGGCCCCTGGGCACATGGAAGGACATCCATCACTTCAACTTATCATATGTCACTTCTGGGTGGAGGGTGTGATCCAGTATTCTATATTACAAACAGCCTCCGGTACTGTCAGGCAAACACATCTGTGGCTTCATCTACATTTACTTCACATATTTAGGCAAAGATGTGTGTGTGTGTGTGTGTGTGTGTGTGTGTGTGTGTGTGTGTGTGTGTGTGTGTGTGTGTGTGTGTGTGTGTGTGTGAGTGTGTGTATTTATCACATTGTGGGGACAAAAATCTGTTTACACAGTCACATTGTGGGGACTCACCTGCCTTATGGGGACAAAATGCAGGTCCCTTTAATGTAAATCATTACATTTTAGGGTAGAGGCTAAAATCAGCAACTAATGAACAGATGATTCCTTTCTTTCTATTTCTTTGCATATTAGGACATAGTCATAGATGGGGGAATAAAAGCTGTTTTCATTCTGTATTTTACAGATGTTTGTATATAAGGATCACCAAACCCTAAAATGTTCCAACAGACTATCCCACAAGCTGTTTTGGTCTTGAGAATCTGCCCATTTCTCATTATAATAACATATGGTATATAGGATGTATGTGCCATTTAAACATGAGGGCTGATTAGCTCACCCCACCTTTAAGTGCACTGGGTATGGAGCCATGCAACGAGATTAAACCACACTGTGTGCACAGCAGAAGTGCAAATACAGGGCATATGGCAATCAAGGCCACTGGCTATACTAATGTAGTTCATTACAACACTGCTGATGCACTGTGTTGCCTTGAGCAAGGTACTTCTAATGACCCCATATGTCATTTAAGTATAGTGTGATGAGTAAAATGCAATTCTGAGAATAACGAGCAAAAGGGCTTTCTATTCAGTTACACTGAAATGGATAAAGACAATCCCGCAAAATTATTGCTAATCAAAGATAATTATAGTATTTAAAACGTGTTTAAAAAAAAATCCCATTGCGAAGGCTGCACATTTATCTAATTTGTTATTGTATCAATATGTCTTAATAAGTCTTAAATGCTGTCGGGGATTATCAGAAATCTGAACTTTGCCTCTTACTTCTGGTAAAATGTGACTGATGTCAACCTCTCTTTTTTTAATTATGATGATGGTTCACTTCAGCCAGCGTCTGGCTAGCTTGGTTTAAGTATTAGCAATCCTATTTCTCTGCAGAAATGGACATAAGAAAGTTGATTACCAACAAGAAAGGCTCACCTAATGAGGGAGCAGGTGCAGCCACACTACAACAATCAGCAACCACTGGCAGGTTTCTAAATCCCAGTAATGTAAGGGGAACTAGCAATGATGCTACCACCAACCTAGCAACCTCAGCAGGAACAATTGAAGCCACCTCCAGGAAAGGCGATGCTGTTTCCCTTACAGACAGCTTAGGGCTCGTGCATTCTTGGATTTAACGTTCACCATAAAAGGCTGTAAAAATGTGTTGACCAAGCACTGACGAAGCATGTCACAATGCTAGAAAGGTCATTTATCTCAACTTGCTGTCGAGAAGGACCTGACCAAGAAATACAAGACGGGGTGGAAAGAAAGTTTACTGAGGAGATTCCTTTCATCTGGGAAACGTTGGCTGCAGGTTTATTGGGCTCATCTTGAGCCACTGTAAGTGTAGTAAGTAAGCCACAATCCCATTGGTTGTACCTTTTTGTGTTTGTTGTTTTCCTCATCTAAAACATGTCTTTTTTAGTGTATGTTTGCCAATATCGAATTATAGCCCAGACATGTGAGAGTAGAGTAAAATGTCCCCTGAGCTGCACGCTGCCACAGTCTTGCTTCTTTGATGTGTAACTTAGTGCCGATGCAACTGTCACGACGTTCCTGTTTTACCGACTTTGTTTTGCACTAATAACTGACTCAGGCCTCAGACTGAATTCAAGTCTAATAGTGGGGTGAGATGGCGTGACTTCAGCATACTTTGCCATTCTTTTAAATACTACGTTGCACTGTCATGTCCCAATTAATTCATATCGACTGAACCAAACAGTCCTTGTTGAAATGGATTCAGACGAACAAAAACAAAATGAATAAAAGTCAGACTCTGAGGAAACCATATTCATTTAATTCAGGTGCTGCTGTTATTCACTTCACCTGCTACAGGTGGTAACATTGGTGGTAAGATATATCAACTATGACATGTCCATATCATGTCTGTAATTTGGCATTCAGTGGACATCTATTCAAGTGGAAATGTGTGAGCTTCATGCTGTTGAGATCCATAATTTTTGAGATATTCTACTGTACAGAACCTAAAACCAGAACCTCCATGCTGAAGGTAAAATGATGACAGCCCCCCAAAAAAGCTGCCTCCGTCATTCTGATGACATCTAACAACAAACTTTAGGTGATGACTTACATCCAACTTAGCTTGATGTTTCTATATGAGTTCACTTGATATCGTTATTCCACCTCTGTTATTCCCGTGAGTCATCGCTGGCTGACTGCTCTGAATGATCAGTGAGGAAAAAGCAAAAGCTGCCGCATAATTTGGAGTCATGCATCATGCGGTTGTGCTGTGACAGTGTACTCCCACTCTCAGCTTACAGTGCTGCCACCACACACACACACACACACATACACACACACACACACGCACACACTTTCTCTGATGACAAGGAAAGCCTGCTGAGATGAAGACAGGCACTCAGAATCGATTCTGCAGCTCCTTACAGTCCTGAATCATTCACAACAAGCAGCGGTGAATGTGCTCAACAGCTCTGGTGGCACAGAGAGCAAAAGGTCCTCTGAGAGCTGCTTGGAGAAGAAGAATATATCCAAACAGTTTTCTGGTTAAAATGACTTTGAGCATCTCATTATCTCTCTTAAAATCTCCCATTTTCCTCTGTTGACGGTAAATTAATTTGCTGCAGGCTAATTTGAGTGACATTTAATCAGGCAGTTTGACTTCAAAAGGCTGATCAATGTGGACAAGAAGTTCCTTTCACATCAAAGTACCCAAAGAGCCTCACAGGCTAAAGTCTGGCATCCGGACCAGCACTTTTTAAGGTCTTTCACCTCATTAGTAGCAGCTGTAACATCCCAAGTAGCACCTTGAAAAAAGTCACAAATTCCACTAAAAGGCTAATCACTTCTTGTACTATGAAAACTTCTGTACTATAATCACTTCTTGTACTATGAAAACCTCATATGTACATTTCTTTGGATAAAAGCATCTGCCAAATGACAAATTGTAAATTGTAACTGTAATAATGCAAAAATCCTATATTAGGCTGCACCTGTCTTGTATGAGATGGACAGGCTAACAATCGTTCTTCCATATCTAACACATATTAAAAATCAAAGCTCCACAAACTAATATTTTTCTATTTATGTAGCCTAAATATTGAATCAAGTGAGGTGTGAATGGGGTCACTCGCTCTGATCTAAGTCTCGTGCAGCTGATAGCTTGGTTTCACGGCACATTTACTGTATGGTTCCATCTCATCAGTTTTGTTTCCAGCAGGCAGCTGTTTTCAACAAACAAGATCTCATAAAGCTGCTGTGCTCTACCTGCCCAGCACTAAATGGCAGACAGGCAAAGTCAGCGGCTAGCTTGTGAAGAAAAGGGGAACCTTTAGCAGCAAAATAGACAGACATCTTTCTAAGGAGACAAAAACCAAAACTAAAACGTGATCTCTCTTTGTTCGCTTGTTTTGTTTTCTTCTGCACCCTTGTGGGAAAAAAAAATCTTTGATACAGAAGAAAAGACATGACATATCTGACTCAAACATGTTTTCATTGCACTGTAAATCTCCTTTCCAGTTTTAAAACTGACCCCCTCACAGTGGCGTTACTGGAAATGTCAGGGGATGTCCCCACAGGCAAGGCACACTGAAGCGGACCTGACAACTTCAGCATCGTCTCTGTGATATCAACTCTCCAGCGAACTCCAGTGCCTCCACTGACATTAAAGGATTCACACACAGCCATGACTGACTGCTCACACAGTATCTAACTGTCCCTGCCCACTGCTCTATTTTTATGAGGCTTTGACGACTGCCCTGACAGCACAAGACGTCACCGTGATGAGGTCAAGGAGCACCTGTCTCTGTGACACACACGGCTCTAATGAAGTGAGAGGAAAAGGTGCCTGTGACCACGGGCATCTCACACACACGTAACCGCACAAACCCACATATGGATCTCAGTAAAGGGATGCCACAACCAAGATCTGAATCGACCATGCATGACAGTATGGTAGAACAACAAATGATAGCTTTTTATAGTGATAACACTACTACTAGCAGGGACACAAGGTGTAAAAATATTCACTGACTGCAGAACGTCACAGTTCTTTAATGTTTCGCTTGAAATGAAATTCATTTACACATTCTTTAAAAAAAATCAAGACTTCCTTCCTTTAACAGTTTTTCAACCAAATAAAACAGCACATACTTGGTTTCAAACTCCCTATAAATCTCTCTATAAGATACATAAGATTAAATATCTGTGACTAAATAACACTTCTCATTATAATTTAAAAAAAAAAAGAGTTTAACTCCAAGAACTCAGTTAACTCAGGATCCGAATTCAACATTTGAATACAAGATTCAAATAAGACCAAATGCAATATTAAGTGACAGGTAAATTTCTTGCAGTGTAAAGCCTGAACATGACACAGCTGAGGTAATTAGGTCTGTGTCTAATTTCACAGAAACCGTTGGGTCACCAGGAGCGACAAAGGAAATGTAATAAAATCACGGGGCATGAAACGAAGATTGCCACATTACCAACGCTGAGAGGCCACCCACACATCCCGCTGCTGCTACAACAGTGTCACTTCCCCGCCAACTGGCTGAGAGCTAAAGCAGCGTTCACAGTGTGAATCAATGCAGGCCTTTGCCTTCTTTTGTAGATCACTGTCATAGCATTTTTGCTACAAACAAGTGTCTAGTGGAGACAGATGGGCATGGTGGGATCATGTCATGATGGTACCTGAGCTTTGTAACAGTTGTAAAGGTCTTTGAGGTTTGTCAAAGTCTTTTCAGAGACTCTGGAGACAGAGAGGTCTCAGTATTTTTGCTTTTCATTCATTTTATTGGATTAAAAAAATCTGTCTGAATTATGCATTTATTCTACATTTTGACTCATAACACTTTATACTTCAAGGAGTACCATTTTTTATTTTTTAATTTACTTAGAGGGACTGTGGTGCATAATCAGCAGCTCATTTCCAGTTTCTCCAATTTTTCTCTTTACTTTAGGAAGATTTTGCTGCCTGAGACCCCTGTTTACTGTAAATAATATCTAACATCCTCTTGCATCTATTTGCTGCAACAAGTTCATTTTCAAGCTTTTCAGCACTGCTTCCAGTGAGATCACGTTGTCAGACTTTGAGCAGCTCCCTCTGGAGCCACAAAAGGCTTCATGCAGCTTTTTTCACATAGATGTAATACTTCTCCCCTGATGATCTGTAAAATCAGTGGAGTTCCCCTTTCAGGTTTGGTTTGTAGCACAAGCTTGCTTAAGGCTAGACAAAGCTTTTGGTCAAGGTGACAGTTATTCGCATCTGATTTTCCAACAGTCTCCTCACAAGAGAAACAACAGCATTTGCCATTTATCATGCCATGGATGGTTAGGTAAAGATTCTGTTTGTTTCTTGCTTCCTACTTTCCTGTTAATGATCTATCTTGAACTTTTTAACCAAACACAATATTTCCCCTGCCTTAACCAAAGCAGGGTACAAAGGGTCTACAACGTGAGAATGATGTCAGACATAGCAAGTCAGATCTGATCGAGTTGCTGCTAGATGGCGATAACAAGGCAGCAGTATCTAAAATGGGATCTGAAGGTGAAAATGGAGGTGAACATATTTTGCGCTGGAAAGAGGTGAATGGTACGGCATGTATTTAGGATCCGGTTTTCACTTTGGACATTGTTTATCACAACAGGAGAAATACAGTGGATGGGAGGACATATGAATGGAAATCCAGCAAATGACAGAATAATTTGGGAGGATACCGCTCATTATTCTTCTCTGCATGGGTAGTTTTAACTTCTGGATGCGTATTCCACTACAATCTGGCCTCATTCTGGAGTCGCATATGAGCAACATCCACCATGTGGTTTAGCTGCTAAAGACGACATTGATGGGAGGATACTTTGCTCAAGTCAAAAGCACAGCTCTGCAGCGGCTGGCAACATTCTGATCATTAGCATAAGCTGAAATCTCTCTTTTCATTTGCACTGCCTTCCCTTTTCCTCAGCTCTGTTCATGATTAAAACATCAAGAAGGAGCATTGACTCCGTTCGGTGACATTCCCCCGTTCACAGGCTCTCTCACTGGGTTTAAAACTTGGATTTCATCATGTATCAGGACTTATGTTGGGCTTGCTGCCATCCTCAGCATAAAGGCACTTTGTCCAAAAGAAAAATGGAACCCTCCCATTGATTTCAATGAGATTACTGTGTTGAAGCAGTGTGGGTGCGTCTTGGGGCTATTTATGACAATTGCTTATATGACCAAAAGGGGCACTGTGCTGTCATTTTCCCTTGACAACACATCATTTCGCCCAATCAAACAGGTCAAACAGGTAGAATACTTTTTCGCTTGTGTGACCCATTCATTTTAATGACAGTTGTGTATCTAGGGCATAACACAAAATTGTGCATTGTGAAACACACATTAGCACTGATGAGATATCAGGAGGTATTTTATCTTAAATGTTAGAGTTCACACTGGTTGCAAGGCAATCCACTAGAAATGTGTGCTTTCACTATTTGATTGGCCAAAGCAGTACATTGCCTTATGATGTCATACTGCATGGTGGCAAAAGTTGAGTCAGGTTGAACTTTTCAGGCAACCGTGATTCTTTTTTTTTTCTTTGCATCTCTACTATCATTGCACCAATGCAGCGGCATCATTGAAATGAATGGGAGTTTTACTCTGGGCATAGCATTAAGTGTCTTTTTACTGTGCCTTTACACCGAGTTTGCGTCATGCACATAACAGTAGCTTTTCAAGGCTCTGAGCAAGTGTTTCAAATATTAAATCTTAAAGATTTAAAAATTTAAGTGTTTGTTACACGCAGTCATGGTTTCTTGGTATATATTACAGTGAACTGTGAGCCCAGCTTTCCTCAATTTTCTTCAGCTGCTCAACAAATTCTCTTCCTCTCATTAACAGTGCCGTTGTTTAACCATGGGAGATTCTGTCAGTCGACCTCTCTTATGTTGTAGCTGGTGGTCTGTTGGGCTTTCAAACTGGTGTGCCTTAGAAAGCAATTAACCTAACGTAATGCCAACTCCAATGTTAAAATTATTTTCAGAAGTTTTATTCACTATTGCTGTTTTTTCATTATTTTGCAGTAGCCTAACCCTATTTGCTTAGAGTGTGCAGGTTGTGGAGAGCAAAATGGAAAGTGATTAATTTATTGAAGTTGGTACATTTTTTACTTGGGTAGGTTTTTCAAAGGGTAATTGTACTTTAACTTAGCTATAGATTTTCAGCACTCTACCCACTGCTGCTCACTGGCACCTGTGATAACACGCTCACACCATCAAAGTGCTATTGTTGCTCTGAATGTGCCCTCATTGTCACCACTGTTCAGCTGAAAAATAGCATGGCAGACAGCAGTGCTCCGTTCCACTACATCAGCTGCTTGGAGACCACAGAAACCTGGAACGTGGCCTCGCCGAGGGAGGTGAAGTCATGAAGGAAGTGGGGGGATGGATGGCAGAGAGGAAGCAATGAGAAAAGAAGAAGAGGGAGGAGGTTTGCAATGACTGGGAGGATGGGGAGAGGTATGCTGCATTTTCTTTTGCACCATTAGAGAGGAAGGTCCGAGCGATCCCCCTCGGGCCAGACATAGCATAGTCATCAATCTACAAGGTTAACGCTGGGTTATGGTATATAAGTATATAATCCACAGAATGGAGCCCCCGCCTGGATGCTATTCTGGTTTCATGATGGTATAGACTTCACCCCACCCCATTCCCCCCCGCCTCTGTACCAAGAGTGCATCTAGTAGACTCAGGATATTAATGCATACATGACATGCATGCACGCTCCACTGCATTCACACAAATACACTTATGGTTCTTTCCCACTGCGTAATGTTGTCATGGTTTCTCCTTTTATTTCCAGTCTTCACCACATTCTGCAGGGAAATCTTTGTGGAGCATTTCAGGCCTGGTCAGATGGTGAATTACAAATAGTTTCAGGAGGTGTCTAACAGTGCTGTCAGGATGAATCAAAGAAATGTGTCATCACTTCACAAGGATGACTATAAAAAACAATAGCCAGCATTTACTAATCTGTCTGCAATGATAACTCTTTGTTTTTCATCAACCAAAACTGTTGGAATGGGCATGATGGACCAATAACATAATATGAGAGCATTTGGATGAATTGAGGAAATACATTACATAGTTAAAGAGGGCTGGGAATGGTTAAGGGGAAAAAAGAAGTGCAAATTGTTAGTCACCAAGGTGTTTCACTGCATTGGACACCATACAGGTCCTCCAATCAGACTGTGTTGCGTGTTTTGAAATAGCAAATTACTACTGTAGCACCAAAAGCCTCAATTTGTGAAGCATCTCATGTCAGAGGTTGTTATGGAAGTCATGTGTTCCTGTTGTAGAAAGTAACAGAAAAGGAGGAGGCACAGGCCATCTTTCTTCAATGCTACTAGGCAGCAGTCATGAAACATAGTTAGTGAAAGAAAAGTGGCCACAAAAAAGAGTGGATGAGATGGAATCAGCTGTACAGGATGTTATATGTTAGCTGTTGAGATACATCCCTCACCTGTGATTGGTTGCAGCAAAACAAAGCACCAACATGAACACCATGTCAGGCTGAATTAGCAGGCTATGGTGAACCCATGGCTCGGTCTGTCTCAACACTGAGAGGGAGTGTTAATGTTAGCAAGTGGAGACTGTAGAAAACACTGTTGCTTTAGGTAACTGCAGTTTGATGTAGCTTGCAAATGGATTTAGTACAGTGGTTGAACTGTTTTGGAGAGTCCTGTTAAAGCCTGCCAATGCATCTCTGTCATCCAGTCACAAACTCGTAACCACTTGTTACACACACAAGCACACATGCTGATGGTCCACTGGCAAGCTGAATGTGTCACCAAAGGCAGATGGACGTATAGGTGTGAGGCAGGTGTCAGAAAGGTGTTACACTTCAGTGAAACTCCTTCCAGGACTGTGAGAACACTCTCCAATGAGCCAAACGCTGTCTGCGTGTGATGAAGTAAAGCCAGACCAATCAAAACAGTCTCAAAATGAGCCTCATCTGCGTCAATAGGGTGTGTGAATGAGTCCCTTCAAGGCCATGTGAAATCTCTCCCACCTTAAAAAAGAAGGCAAAGACAGAAGACTGTATGGTGGAATTCAACAGTACAGAGAGAGGAGACCTGGTTGAATAGGTGGGCAGGAAGAAATACAGCAATAAAATCCACACAAAAATGCTGGAGTAAAAATAAACTGGTGGATCAAAAGGAGTGACTTTGAGCAGGAGGAAAGGAAAAAGATGGAAATACAAAGAAAAACTACCGACAGAGAGAAAAGGCATTCTCGGATCACAGCAGCATGGGTCTGCAACGCTTAGGATAATGAGCCAGAAAAAGCGACGGGAGATATTTGGAGTGAAACACAGAGGAAGAGCAAGAAGAAGAAGGAGGAGGAAAGATGGCTCTGTAAGTGGCTCACAATCTAGTGCCAGTAAGCTGTCATCTCCTGGGAAAGGAGAAGATGAAGCAGAAGGAGAAGGAATGGAGGCAGGAAAAGGAAAAACAGAGGTGTTCAGGGAATTGAAGAAGACAAACAGAGTGAGGGGAGAGTGAACTGGGAAAATGAAAGGATAACAGAGGAACAGGTACTTAAGAAGCACATGTACAAATAATGCTACAAATAATTTGCCAAGTAAAAGAAGAAAACAAGAAAAAATGATCAGGTTTTACACTGGCTGCATGAAATATGACATGAAAGAAAGCAGGCAGCTCTCTGTCTGTCTATGAACAGAAGCAGTGTTGTATGAGGCCAAAGCCTTCAAGCCTTCGGCAACCAAAGACGGATTCAAGGTAGTCAGTGGAGCATCACAGTAACCCTTCACATCTGCTCCCAACTGCAATTCCACTAAAGTTTAACAGAATCAACATGGTGCTTTTATGAGGTGCTGGGTAGCACAGGTAGCTGTTTATGTCTGTAATTCACATATAAGTGCCCAGCTCACAGGGCAAACTTGGATCTCAAAAATAACATTGGAAATCTAAATTACATAATAAGCAAAGCCATTAATTCTGCATTTTTCTAAAGGTACCTGAACATAACTGTCCACATAGAGATCTTCAACTTTAAATGTACCTGAAATTTGTCTCCACATAGGTCATAGTTTAGATTTTTCTCTTGAGACAACATGTTGGCAGTTTAGGTTGGTGCCCCTTATCAACAGACCATGTTTTATATATGATGCCGTGCCTACACAGAAAGCCTTTCAGCCATGTTTTATCATCCATCTCACACACTCTCCTACTTTAATCAGCTGTTCAGGCATGTTCTCAAGTCTGCTGCAATGGTGGATTAGCTCACATTTCTATGTTTGTAGGCTCCCATCTCACCACTGATGTTGGAGAAAATTAGTGTCTACTTTCCTCATTTGGCAGATACTAGTGCAATATGTGAGGCTCACTGTACGTTTGATTTTGCATACCTCATTTGGTAAAATAAAACAGATGAAGATCTGAGTCAGACAGCCATTGTGGGCCTGGCCCAGACACTTCATCATTTTTTAGTTCTGCTTGGCTGGACGTCCCTCATCCTTTAGGGATTCTTGTTTTCCTTTGTGTGCTCAGGGATTGTGTGTTTTTAAAAGGAACTATCATGCTTTTGGCCGCCCTGAAAAACCAAAGAGGTGCTGGTATTTAGATCACAAAACCATTTGGTTGGTGACAGAGAGAAAAAGTACTGAAAACTATGGCTGGTGGGGATCGTCCCAGTGACCCAGTTGTCAAGACATACGCCACATGGCCATAACGTCCTTGTTTTGTGTCTAGACACAGATTGTTACATGACATTTAGTCGCCCTCTCTTTCCATGTTTCTCTTTGCACCACTTCTCAATGTACATACTCCCAACTGGCAACTTCCTGCATGAACTGAATGAAGATTTCCATTTCTATGTAGATCACATCCAGATTTGTATTCATGTCCTTTTCACATATTGTTCCATGCATTTTCTTGCCATGCCACACTGCTGTTAAAGACTTCACCCGGCCCAATCAGCGGGGCAAACACTATTACGTATTTTATATTATTATTATCTTCCTTTTGTGCAATTGCTGAGACACTGACATGCCATTTTGATTTCAAAATAAACTTACTCACTCATACTCTTTGCAAACACACATACTGTACATGGAGACTAACAGTGGACAGGTACAGTGTGTCTTCTGTGCCACTGCTGCTATCTTACCATCCATGCAGAAAGCCAACTGGCACGTTGGGCCTATGTGGGCCTATGTTTACCTGTTTACCATCTCTGCTTCATCAGGTTTGCTTCCACACACACACACACACACACACACACACACACACACACACACACACACACACACACACACACACGCGCACACACACAAAACAGCCAAGATATGAAAGATGAGCAAGTCTAAGGTTTAAGGTTTAAATCTTTGAATGGAAAATCTGAGAGGGTAAAATGAATGAATAATATTCTCCACTTCATCACAATTTACCCTCAAGGTGCCCTTTGGTAACAAACCAATCCTCCAAATGCTCCAGGGGAGCAGCTCAGTGGTCACAGTTTTGTGGTTGGCAGCTCACAGGTGTGAATGTGTGTCACTATGTGAATGTTAAGCACGTGAGTGGTAGATAAATGTGTTTATGCTCAACAAAATCCTTCTCTAAATGAATTATTCATGGTTTTCTAAGGATTTAAAATATCCCTTGTGGTTCCTAGAGGGTAAAATGTTCATTACACCCCAAAATTTGAAAGTTACGGATGGCAAGAACTACATTCTGTTAGTCTAGACTCCTCCAGTGGCAGGGGAACATTGATAAGTGTGTCCTGAACGTGCCGCTATGGGAAAGTCCAGGAGGTCATTAAAATCAATATGGTTTATCTCCACTAGAGCACAAGATGTTTTTAATGGTGATCTGCTCATTGGAAATTAAGATACTTTAGCATTTTAAGGATGGCAGTAGAAGAAAGCACATGATGTGTCCAATAGTTCATCCTCTGATGAACATGAAGCATCGCCCATCAGTTCGTTTTTACATTTCTGATGTATTAGTGGAAGTTTTGGCCTGAGGATGGCAAAGGTCAGGAGGTCTCCAGACATTACTGTAGAGCTCATCGTCAGAGAATATCAATGACTGATTTCATGAAAATTCAGTCCTTATTTTTCAAGATACCAAGTCTTGAAAAACTTAAGTGTTGTTCCACAGGAAAATTTGACCTGAGAAAGGTACTAGACAAAGTTTCAAAGCGTCACAATCCTTTTCCGAGGACCATGGACAGACATACAAGTCTGGCTAATTACTGTGATACTCTGGACCACTCTGTTTAAAGAGAAGTTGACTAACAAAGACATCAACTAATCCTCAAGCCCTGCCAATGGGGAGTATAAAATAGCTGAGCAAAGACTGAAGATTTTGATGAAGAAAATGTGAGGAAAAAGAACAGACAGCAAGAAACCAAGCTTACACAACAAACAACAATCCAAAGCCTTTCGTGCATGTAGACTCACGCTGTAGAGGATTTCCACCCAGCCCTCCATGGTGATGCACTGGAACACAGTAAGCACTGCAAACAGGATGTTGTCAAAGTTGGTGATACCAAAGTTGGGTCCTGTCCAGTACTCTCTGCACTCAGTCCCGTTGGGGCACGTCCTGGCCGGCGGCTCCATACCACAAGGCCAGTCTGCTGCAATCTCACCTGATGAAAGAGACACAAATGGAGCAAGGGAATGAGTTTTGAAAGGCTTGTGGACAAATAGATAAATCTCAAAGTGACTGAGTGATAGAATGATTCCAGTGACCCCAAATGCTGATAGGTTTTATGTGGGTCAGAACTGTAGCAGGGACAGCAGAGGAGCCAACATGTCCTTTTATCTTGCTACTTTCTCCAGCTGCCTCAAGTTGCTCTGATGCATCCCATGATCTCCTATCAATTAGTCATCAGTCATGCCAGTAACATTTCCAAAGGAAAACACCCAGGGACATCCCTCCCATATGCCCTGCCCACTTCAACTGGTTCCAATCAACGCAGACCATTGACCTCCTAACCTTATCATACAGAGTGAGGCAGCAACCCTATTCCGCCAGTCATCACACAAAGCTTGTGACCACAGGTGAAGGTCAGTACAAAGATCGACAGCTGAATTTAGAGCTTTCCTCTGTGGCTTGGCTCACTTTTCATCAGCGTGCAGCAACAAAGCCCCACTGATATCACAGCTGAAGGGAGCACCTTGCCAGCAGCCAAAAGCACAGCCCTTCTCCACTCAGAACATCTGGAGATGACCCATTTGTCAGCAGCCCATTTGTCAGCTGCCCCTTTTCCCCAACAGTTACTTAATGACACATTTTCAGATGGTGCTAACAGTGCTACATGAAAATATTTGAATCATTTAAATCAGGAACAAACAGTTGTACCCGTGTGCTTGGGCGAACCGAGGATGACATATTACACCATACTGCAAAGCTGTGCAGATGTGGTGGAGGTTAAGGTGGTGACCATAATTCACAATGTCCCAATTCTTTGTACTTCTGGCTATCAAATAAAGGCATAAAAACAGTGCAGGTGAAAGATTAACAGAATGAAACTAGCAATGAAATATGATGAAACCCCAGCATGAAAGAAGCTCAGTTTTTGTGTCATTTTGTGTTTGATCCCCCTGGCTCAATCACACAGAGATCTCTGCTGTCCTCACAGTTTGTCTTGCATGTTTAATTCAAACCAGTGGATGATACTTGTGGAACCTGCTAGTGTGCAGTGTGCACCACAGCTGCAGCTGTAGCTGCCAGCACAATTTAGACCACACTAGCCAAAAGGGCCTGAGTCACACCATGATTTAAGTGATGCTTATTGGTCTTTACGTGCACGAATCCAGTCTCAGTGTTACCCACAGAAACACACAGCATTCGAGAGGAAGTGCACTTCAGGAAATTATTTCAATCGAGATGAGCCTGAATTAAACTGGGATACATACAGTCGTGTTTTAAGTTTAAAGTCTGTTTTTACACATCTGTCTTGTTAGCCCACAACACGTCGTTCCTAATGGAAGTACGAGAGGATACAGTCAACACACTAATGAATGCCAGAAGCGTCATATACGATATGATTTATGTACAACAATGAAATATGAAATTTGATTAAGTTGTGCCCTGCTGTGAATTTGTAAAAGATGTGTTTTGGGTTGGATGTGGACTAACTAAGCATCTCTGTGCCGTGTTTTCATGGATTACGAAGTGACAGTGAGCTATAGAGATCGTATCAGAGTACATGGAGGGTGCTGAGAGTTTGTTTAAACGATGTGCTGGCACACATGTCAGCAGATGGGGATCAGAATAAAGAATAAATGTGCTGAGTATAACAGATGCCCTGAGCACCCAGTGTTTCATAAGGGATAGTGCCACGATCACAAGTTGGGCCAAGTTTTAACGATGATTTGCAGAGCCAGATTGCACAGCCAACATCCCTCTGGTGTCACTCCAGTAAAATATGTCCCTTCCTTCCTGCTGACAGGTGCTGTGTCAGCCAGACTCAGTGTCCATGGACGATATGGGAACATCTCAGGTCTCTATTTTCTTTGACTGAGTGCAGTTCTTAATTGAAATTAGAAAATTTACAAAATTAGTGTTCATTATCTAAGTGTTGTTATATTTTTTTGAAATAATTTATTTTAGTGGTGTTCCTTCTTAAAGGTTGTGAAAAATTAAATATCAATCCTTTTGCAGTGATTACACACTGATATTTAACAACCTTTTTTAAATTTATTTATGTTAAAATTGGTTTAAATGACGTGAAGAAAATCAAAAAATAAAATCCAAATAAATATGTTGAAGGACATATTTCATAGTGCTGTGGGCTTTTCAAAGTCACATTCATGGTAAACATACGGCCATTAAATTTCATGAGCATATGAACAAATATGTAGGAATAGCCACTGCATATTTTAGTGAGCCTTGAGTATCAGCACAGAATTTCTATGTAATGAGCAGTGCACGTCGTCATTGTTAATATAAATCCTCAAAAGACAGCATCTTAAATCATTTTGGGCTGTGGAGTTTCTTTGTCATCCAGTTCAATCCCTCTGTGTGTTTGTCTCACACTGAACTTAATTAATAGCTCATGACAGTATGTTTATTTATTTATGTAAAGGCAAATTCTCCCCAGAGAGAATTAAAGAGAAGAAGAAAGAATTCCTGACCACGCAAAGTACAAAGAAGCCAAGGTCTTGAATGAGCTCAAGTGAAAGGACACCCAATGAATACATACTTGAGAAAAACAGAAATATGCAAACATACTCAGACACACAAGCTCTTCATGATTGTATCCAGCATTACCAGCTTATGACTCACACACGCGAAGAAAAAACACAGCAGCCTTCACTTGCCACCAGTGGTGCTCAGCTTAATCAAACCCTGCTGCGTCTCTGTGACTAAAATAACTCAATAGCACATGTACTGTACATTAGCAGGCTGTCACAACTGCTCACACCACTACAAGCACCCTGACTGGGCTGAAACATGTGCACACGCACACACACTCACGCATGCGTGCACACATGCATGCATGCACACATTCTCATAGAAAGACACATATTTTACAGCTGGCCCAGCCAATAACCCTCAAGTCACACCTTCACACTCTATCTGACACCAACAGCGGGGAAATAAAGCTTTCTCATAATTTTGGGCAATGGGTAATTTCAGCCAAGCAGTCTGGCTGTTTTCTATAATTACTATAATGCTGTAGTATAATAACAACACCGTAATTGTAACCTGGCTGGGATTTATCAGAAGTGTTTTTTGGTTGCTAACTCACACACAGGGGAGGAGGCTCATCTTTCCTCTTTATTTTTACACATTAAAGATGCACACCGGCAATTTTGGTCATTTGTGCTCAACTTAACATGAAAGCTGACCATTTTACAAATTGTGTTTAGGATTTTTTTCAGACTTGAAACACATCCCATAACTCTTCTCCAGTGCACCATGAGTGCCACATGTCTGAAGTTTGATGGATTTTGCATGGAAGACCGCCGTGTGCGCTCTCTCAAAGTTAGAATTTGGTGGATCTTCATTCCTTCTCAAAAACCAATTGTCAGAATGACCGGATGATATTTTAAGCAAGCCTACGCTGCTCCTTACACTGACACTGTTTTCACAGTTTCTTGATACACAACTGTAAATTCCTTGGAAGGTTGTTGGAAAAGACAATGTAGTTTGATACTAATTATAGGGAAAAGTAAGATATGGTGCTACATTTTCAAGTAATTCCAGTCATTTGATATTTACCTCTACTTGAACAGTATGTAAGATATATATATATAAAATGTATCTCTCTGTGTGTTTGTAAATTAAGTCTACAATTTAGCAAATATAGAGAATGAAGTTCCCATAATTACATGGCTGAATTGAACTTTTAAGTTTGATTTTCAGAGGAATTTCTTTGAAAGATTTGCTGAAATAATAAACACTGGAAAAATGCACCCAGACTAATTCAAATCAATGTAAATATCGCTTTATTATTTGGAAACCTTATTTTCCATATTTCTTTCATTGTACTTTCACTTTAATGTACATCTACAACTGTTCACTTGACCTACTGTTCAGCTGACTGAAGGACATTTACTTTTTGGCAAATGGAATTAAATGTAAGTGCCACCAAATGAGTACTTGAGAGAGAATTTTCTCTATAATTAGTACCAAATTACAGAGGTCTTTACAGGAAACATCCTAAGAAATTATTTTGACATTTAAGGATAAAATAAAATGCTTCCCACAGCATTGGTGGTGTCAAGATTTGATTTTTTGACAAAACATAATGGAAAACAATGGCCGCCTGACAGGTAAAACACATTCAAAAAGCCTGAAACTGGACAGCACATATTGGAAAAGGTAAGCAGAAAAATCAACCTAATTTAGATTTAAGGAGATAAAACATCTAAAACACTGTGATGGAGAAGCTGCTCAACTCCCACTCACAGCAAAAAGTGTCATTTTGTCCACAGTAGCATTCACTTCTGATGCAGGGGAAAGGTGGACCTAGAGAACTGCAACCTCATTAACACCACTGAGATAGTGTTTGATTGTAAGACTGAATACAGAAGCATCCCTATTGAGTTACAGCTGAAGCTATCAATCAACACCTGAAGACTGAAAATATCATTCATCAAAATCAAAATGTGAAAAATGGCTGTTAAAGATTCTGCTGTGCACTTTGTAACATTGATGTAGGCACGCTGCATGTCAGCGCTGTGAATGTGCCGCTACTCATACGCCACATGTACACATACAACTTATGAATCATTTATGCACACCTGCATAAATATGCAATGCAGTATATGTTCTCATCCGGAGCAAACACAGGAACAGCTGAAAGGAAAAAAGTTTGTCCTGGCGTCAACTCGGCTGATAATCAGTGTTGTCGCACAAACACACGCCGCAGCCAAGCTGTCGCTCTCACCAGTGTCTAACTTGAAGCAGGTGGTGTGGAATTTGCCCATGTAAAACTCCACCCCGATGATGGCAAACATGACGATGGCGAAGAAGAGCAGCAGGCCGATCTGAAGCAGAGGAACCATGGCTTTCATTATGGACTTCAACACCACCTGGAGACCTGAGAGACAGAGGAGGATGGGAGAGTGTTAGCAGGGCTCTCTCTTGAAAATGCCTGCTTCAAAGGATTAGGTTTACTGCAGCTTGGGTTTCATTTGCTGTTGTGGTCATTATTTCTACCAGTTAGGATTAGCAACTGCTGAGATCTGGGAACAACATCACTACAACTACGCTGAAGTTGGTCTGTAAACTGTAATGGATTTTTACTGTCCGATCATCTGACTGCTAACTGTTTTTAAACAGCAAGAATGAAATGATAGCATGATATTGATGGAGTCAATCATTGTGTCTTCAAAGGCTGAAGGAGAGACTTACTGGGGATTCCTGACACGAGTTTCAGGGGTCTCAGCACTCTCACCGCTCGCAGTGTTCGCAGGTCAAAGTCCGAACCCACCGTGGCCAGGATTCTGTATACAGACACAAACATCCATTAAGCATAGTGACGCAGTATTTCACCGCAGCACTGATACACACAATGTCAGGTTTCAGCTAGCAAACACTTTCACTACTGAAAAATGCTCATTTTTTGAAGTTCATTCAACTATGTTTTAGTTGATAAAATGTCAGAAAACTCTTCACGCTTGAGAAACTGCAGCCAGAAAAGTTTTTTGCTTGACAAATGATAAAAACACTTTGATTATCAAAACTGTTCTTTATTATGACTCCCTATTTCATCACTCCAGCTTTCATGACAGTTCCTGATTATCCTGTAATGTGACTAATCTTCAAGTCTAGAAAATGTCAGAAAGTGTGAAAAATTTCCATCACAAAGTTTCTTTATATCTACAGAGGAAGCGGGTGCTCTTCAAAGGACTCTGCCATGTTGTACTGCTAAGTTTATACTGTAGCCCAGGATGGACAAACCAAACACTGAGTCTAGAGAGAGCCTTTCATGCTATTCACGAGTTTCATGGCCATCGTAGGTTCTCCAACACATTTTGCGACCTCACTGCAAGATGCTACAAAATCTGCAAATCTTACAAATCACTGGACCTTTAATCTGTTTTTTCAGTTAACCAATCTATTGCATTGTCTATAAAATGTCAGAAAATAATTTAAAAAAGCTAATCACAGTCTTCCAGGTGACATCAAATTGCTGTCCAAAACCCAAATATATTCACCTCATAATGATAAAAAACAGAGAAGAATTTCACACACACACACACACACACACACACACACACACACACACACACACACACACACACCCTACAGGTTGCTCACACGTGTATGATAACATCATGTGCTGTTTAGATCTGCTTTTACCTACAAGTGGAAGAGCAACATACTGTAGTGGGGTTTGTGTGTGCGTGTGTGTGTGTGTGTGTGTGTGTGTGTGTGTGTGTGTGTGTGTGTGTATGCACCGGCCATTGAGCCTCAGCTGGCAGCCCTCATTACAGGCTGTACACAGAGGGGGAGACTTAAGTGCTCCACTGAAACACACAGAAAAAAACAAATGCTCGAGGCAAGAGAGAGAGNCAATTGACAGGATTTTTATCCCCATTATGACCCTTGAACGTGATTGAGAACCAGAGGCGCCACTCTTCCACAGGCCTATGCGCTGGTTTGAGGCAGACTTTGGCTCAGCGCTGCCGGTCAGACCGGCGCTGCTGCGCTGCGCTGCGCGCTCCTATCCAACCCTCCATCCACAGGTACTCAGCCCCCAATGCAGCCCGCTGAGCATCATCTAACGGTTTCTGAACACAAATCGATGCATTTATCAACATTTGCGTCATTGTTCAGTCATTCACCGGCCGTCGGAGCGGGTTAACAGGCAGTCGTTTGAAGATGACTTAGTGCTGTTGCAGCAGGACATCTCCTCATTTGAATATTTGAGGAGGGAGGGGGTTCAGACGTGGTTGAAAAAGCTTTTGGCTAATACTTGTACCTTTAGATCACATCTTGTAAAGCAGCATGATGTGGACATGTGAGTCACGCATCGAAATCATTTCTAAACGAAATGTCCATTTCCAATTTGTGCGCAATTCAATGTGGGACAGCAGGTTATTTGACAGGCGACCGGCGTTTGCGCTTTTAAAGGACTCCACATTCAAATCCCTCAAGCAGCACCGATGATCTTACTCACAAGCTCATTCCTGATCTTATTTCTGTCATTCGACCCTCTGTGTGACTGTGTCTCAGTCACCCAGAGCAGACGGTTCCGCAACCCATTTTCATTCAGCGGCCAACGCATCCTATCCATAAATCTTGCCATGTCGCTGAGCTGCCTGGCATCCTTAACAGCTCCTCAGTTTCACAGTTTTAAAGACTCCCGTTAATAGAGAAGCTCAGAACTGACATGTCACTCACCTTTTCTCAGCGGATGCTTCTCTGGAGTGTCCCATTTATGCGTTTTAATCCACATCTGTGTCCCCTTCATTTGAGCGCTCTATTTTTCCCCCATTCAGAGAGAGAGAGGGAGAGAGAAAGAGAGAGAGGGAGAGAGAGAGAGAGGGAAAGGGAGAGAGAGAGGAGACATATAAAAATAAGAATTACTGTAAAGAGATGGAAGTGAAACGTGACCAGTTGTGATATTAATTTGATCTGGAAGCTAACAGTCATTCCCTCACTCTGTCTGCTTTGGGAGACCTTGCTTCATACAGGAGGTGCAGACTAACATACAGGATGGTTACGTCACTACCAGCTTTCGAGGACACTAAGACATTCTTAGCATTTTGACTTGCTCAGAATGGTTGATATATTATACATACATTGTCCCGTGAATACATTTTCTGGCAGTCTACAGGAAGCAACATTGTTTTAAAAATGAACCATGCATGCGCAATAAGCCCTGATTTACCTGAATCTTTCACATATTCCACTCCACCCATGTGTCCTTCCCAACACTGAAACAGAACCTACACCTCTGCCTTTTTCATTGGAAACTGTATTCGTGATGTTTTTTTTTTTGTTTGTTTTTTTTTGTTTTTTTCAAACACGTGAGTATAAATGATATGATTTCTAACATCCCAAATGGGTATGATTTTTAAACCTCTCAGTTAAGTACTGTCGGGGGCCCCAAAGCAGGCGGAAAATCCTCAAGGGTACAGGAGCTTTTATGTAGAGGGTAGCATACACTCATGACTGACTGAAAGAGATTCAGCACATACATACATATATAGAGAGAGAAAGAGAGAGAGAGAGAGAGAGAGAGAGTATGGGTGAAAGTGGGATGAAAGTGCTGCTTTGTAATATAGAATATATTGTTTTATACATATTTCATGCGCAGGCGTTGCAGTTGATCAGCTTCTCAGACAGTGATGGATTTCCAAATGCCCCTCTTTATGATTTTCTTATTACTTTTCCATGTGCAAATTAAGATTGTTATTTATCATACTGATTTAGAATTTTCAGCTCCATGCAGGAAACCTGCAGCAGATTAACGCAGTGAGATGTCAGAGCTGAGGGATGACTTGAAGATGATATTTTGATGAGGCCAGCAAAACAGTCTCTTAATACATACACATCAGCATGCAGATGCATACATATAAACTTGACAACAAAGAATTAAGTAAGTCACACCCAGTACTGAACACCGAAACCCACTCTGTCTATGCCTCTCCCACTGTACTAAAATAAATCAAATCAAAGGCTCCTCCAGATTCTGCTGAAATTCAACCTTCGTTTGCACAGATTTGACTGACTGAGATGAGCTCCTACTGACCACAACTGAAAACACGACAGAGCAGCTTCAGCAAGTTCTGTCTAACATGAAACCAAATCAACCAAACCATGGTATGCTGGTGCATAATAATAAAACATAAGATGAAGATAAGAGCAAGTACTGCAAGTCAAGAAGCTCCACATATGACCACTATTTGAATGACAGTTGTACAGTTTGGTGCAGGAATGTGCAAAAGTTTACAGAATCTAAGAATATATGCAATGTGCCAGACAGAATAAAAATAAAAAGGTTGTTGATGACTGATGACAAAGACTGATGGAGTAACAATAACCAGAATATCAACACACTGATTAAATCAACAACCTGAAAAAATTATACGTATGATCATAGAATTTAGGTAAAAAAAAAAAAAAAAAACAACACGGAGGCAAACTAAGAGTGGATGCCAAGACAATATACATGTATATATGCGATATTATACTAACACCTATTAGGCTACAATTGCATTATTTTCAGTTTCCTGTGCCTTCGCCTCACCTAAACAAGCTGAAATTCCACACCTCCTTTCTTTATTCATGATGTGCTATGTGACTGCTACTACAGCCACTTAGACCAATACCGCTACAACTACTGGCACTATTAGTACTGTGTCACACACCCATAGCAATCATGCAGTACTCCCTCACAAACACTCCCTCACAGTACTCCCTCACTGCTGATCCGATGGGAACTGCCTACAATTTAAATACCTTGAAGGACATGTGATAAAGTGGGTGAGAACATGCCATTTGTCCCCATTGTCACCATCATTATGCTATATTTACATATTTAATCATGCTTTTTCATGCATGTACTGTCCCGGGTTTGTTTTTTGTTGGTTACAGTTAACATACCATCACTTCTGGTAAAAATAAAACACAGACAAGTAATGTTAAGTTTAGTTCTGGTATACTGGTTCAGTTATGTGTTCCATAAGTTAATTATCTTCCTTTGCTTCTTACCATATCCACCATGTTTCACAGGGACAAAAAAAAGTGCCTGAACACTTCCTTTATTTATACACTGGGTGACATCATCAGTGATGTCACTGGGATTGACCAAGTATACGGGGGGATTATAGGTTAAATATGTGTTATTGATGTTGATTGTGATCTGTGAACGTATGCTTGAAATTGTATGATGGTGGTTCCAACTTGAAGGTCAGTGAGAATGAATAATGGAGAGAGTTTTCTGGCGCTTGTATAACTATGAGTTTAGTTTCAGTTAAGCCAAGTTAACTGTTCATTTGTTTATTTTTGTTTTGTACATATTTTTAGTTACACCTGTCTCATGGTACCACTTTTCTTTTGGAAATTAACCACCTGTGTTGCCATGGTGGTCTGCCTCCTACATGCCCCCTGGCCACTCTGGTAAGGCTTTGGCACAGGATAATCTTACGGCTCTGGCATTAGAAACAAAATACTGTATCATGTATTACTTCACTTGACATATTTGGGTTTCAAATCTCAAATTTCAGGTTTGGATTTCCACACTGGGCACACTGTTTCTGTCAAACTTTGACATTTGAGTCAGACCAGTGATTAAGAAATGTTCGCATTCTGTGTATGACGTTAATGGCCGAATGAGAAGCAAGCAAGAACAGTCTATTCACAGTCCATGAAGCCACTGTGACCTGAAGAAACAGAACAAAAAGAGGATTTAAAAACATGAATCATCCCTCTGTGCTGTTTTTATATCCTCCACGATCAATAACTCACTTTGTTCTGCTAAGTGCACACATGTACTGTATGTATGTCTGTGTGTGTACGTTTGCCTGTGATTTGATGACTGTGTAGACAGACAGTCGGGAAGGCTGAAGAAGAAGCTTTGAGTTTTAATATCCCTTTATCATCACCACAATATATCTATGTGGGTGCCAGACACTGGCACAGGAAATATGGAGGGTGATGCTATCGTCTGTCACTCGCTCACACACTCACAGCCACGTCCTTTTTCTCCATATTATCACATGCAGGTAAAACCATTCAAATTTTCACACACAGAAAAACACACAAATATGTTTAAAAACTCACATGCATCATAAAGTACCCGTCTCCCTTGTGGTTCATCAAATATATATCCAGATCTTGTGATTCAGCCTTTATCACTGCAGTATAAATAGACCCTAAACTAATTTAACCTTAAAGAAACAATGGAAGAACAAGACAGAAAGACAAGAAAAGACAGAGTGATTCATGCTGCTTCTCAAAATCTGAAGGAAGGAACATGTCTTTCACTTCAGCAAGTTGTCTATTAAATTCTGTTCTCCATACAAAAAAAAGAAAAATAAGTGACTTATAATCATGCTCACTCCCTGGTTAAAGGACATACTTTTAGAACTGAATTCCACTTTCCTCCTCGCGGTTCAATGGATGAACATTTTAACACATAGATAGAAGCATATAGTGTCCAATGGGTGACATGGCCGCCAGGAGAAAGGTGAGAAAACCAGCTTGAACAGAACTACCTGTTAAATTTAAGACTTTACACTATGTGTCAGAGAATCGAGCTGTGCATATCAACATTTTTGTAAGATTATTGACAATGGAACCTTTTAGCCTATTGTAGCCTCATTGGTTTGGTTTTATGGTTAATTTCATTTTGGTTCCATCTTCCCTGTAGCCTTGTTTCCAGCAGCCAGCAGCTGTTTTTAAGCAAAGCAACTCTGATAAATCCACTGTACTCTACTTGCCCAGCACCACCACCAGAGTTAACAGCCGGTTGGTGAACAAAGTGGAACATTTAGCAGTCAAAGAGCCACATACTGTTTCTCAGGAGTTGGTGGTGAAACACAATTCCTAATTAATGCTAATGTTGCCACAAGTTGTGCAAATAGGCAACCGTCTGCTAACAGGTTCGCCATTACAACCTTTGAAGGCAAAGACAGGGCTGTTTGTTCGGCAGCTTGTTTTGGAGCTTTGAAACTAACTTAGCTTTGAAAGAATCATTTGACATTTTGGGAAATGTGCTTATTTGCTCTCTTGCCAAGAGTTGAATAAGAAGATTGATATCACTCATGTCTCTATGTTAAGTGTAAAGCTACAGCCAGCATAAAGCCTCAGAGCAGGAGCAAACAGCTACTCTGGCTTTATATCTCACTTAAGTAAAAGTGTAAAAATGACTAACTGAATAAATGAATTGGATGAATGAATGGTTTGTGAGATTGAGAGGTGCTGGTATGTGCATAATTTATAGCATGGTACACAGAAATGTGAGTGGTTACTAAGGAATGAGAGAGGAACGAATCAGGAACGTTAATGAGTAGATCTTCAAACGAACGAGGACTAACCATAATTATCAAATGTCAAATGGATAATGATGAGTTACAGATAAGAGTTATATGTGTGTGTGTGTGTGTGTGTGTGTGTGTGTGTGTGTGTGTGTGTGTGTGTGTGTGTGTGTGTGTGTGTGTGTGCGCGCACATAAACATATGTGTAATGAAGTGATGAAAAAACTGAAAAACTACTAGTATAATGAACTAGCTTACTTCAGGAGGAACAAAAAGAATTTAACTAATGATTAAGTAATTAATTGAAATAATGAATTTGATTTGTAATGAATGCATAGTTACTAGTTTGTGCCTTTCAGTGACAGGTTCAGAGTTAATTAGGAAGAAATCATTCTGATTCTCAGATACACTGGAACTGATCAGTACCTCATGGATTTATTTCCAATTACAGCTACAATTAGTCATTTGGCAGACAGCAAAGCAACGCACATATGAATTCAAACACTGATGGCGCAGCATCGGGGGCAGTTTTTGGGGTCCAGTATCTTGTCCAAGGATACTTCGACATATGGACTGTGGAGGCCAGGGATCGAACCACCTACCTCCTGATTGGCAGACGACAGCTCTACCCTCTGAGCCACAGCCGCCCCTGTAGTATAGTATTTCCATGTCTGTTCTTGAGTAACTCATCTCATCTACTACTTGACTACTTGACTCACATTTTTGTCAACTGTACTTTAAAGTGTTAACCATATTTTTTAACTTTAGACAGAGGAAAGTCTCATCTATCTCAAAATGTTCAACAATTCCTTTAAAGAAACTGATGGAAGAAACAGAAAGCAGCCAAAATGAAAAAACACAGAGGCGGACTCTGTGCACGGAGCCGAGAAAAAGAGGAAAATGGAGAAACGCAGCCTTCTCGTGAGGCTGAGTGATGTAGTTTAATTACTGCGACCCTGCCCAGCTGGGGGCCGGGGGCTGTGATTGAGTTCTTCACACATCCCGTTAAGAGGAGACGGGGGGCTCTCAGAGGACAGACAAGAGAACATGGTGCTGAAAACCTGACGGTATAACTGCCTGCCTGTGTGTCTGAACGTTACCAGCTGGTCACAGACTGTCTATCTGCCTTCAGCCACTGTCTCTCTGCATGCTTGGCTGCCTCACCTTCGAACAGAGCCAGCTAGTGAATATTTTAATTCAATAACTGCTTGACAAGCTGGTGTTTTTGCATTAAGTATGTCTACCTTTCAGCTCAATCAGGAGAGTGAGGGGTGAGAATTATCCCTGAACCAGTCACAGTCTGTGCCAGTTTCTCCTGAGGTTTCCTGCTTTGTTCTACAAGGACTCCATCATCTACTTCAAATGTGGCTGCTTATGCAGGTATCATATCAATTTATGACTTTCAAAGCTTTTAGTACTTAACATTTCTCCAAACAAAACACACTGCAGGCACTCCTCATTGCTGCAGGAAAAACTGTGCACATAAAACACAGTTTTAGAAGATAAAGGTAGGAGGAAGAGCCACTAGAGGGGGATTCTGTCAAATGTTTCTGATCTGCTGTATAGCTCAGATTTTCTGCACTTTTTGCTGTAAGGACCAAGGATGGCACTGCTTCTTGGCTGATCCGTCTGTTCCTGACAACTCCTAACCAGATCCCCAGAGGATGATTCCTAATGATTTTGATAAAAGCCAGACCTTATTATCAAGCACCGCAACCACATCAACATTTCCTCTTTATCAATGTGGCTCATTTGAAAACTACTGGGAAGATTTTCAATTAAATTTGCTGTGGATCGCAGCTGGGTGATCTGCTACACAATCTATATCCTGGTATACTGCATTTCCCTTTAATATCTCTGGCTGTTTTACGCCATTGCAAGTTAAGTGGGAAATTAATGAGCAGGAGCTCTTAATGAAAACATTCAAATTACAGGATTCATACCACAGTGTAATGAAGAAACATGAGATTAGCCAAAACCAGATGATCATATATGGTTATTTTAAATACAAACTGTGTCTTAAGTTAAAATCTGGAATATGTACTACATAACAATGCAACCCTGTATCATGCCAAGACGTGTAATGCACCACGCTGGTGTCACATTCTGCAACTAGGTAGGAAAACACTTTCTTATTCCATGTCAGCAATAATAAAAATGTAAATTCTGGTTGGACTTTCAAAATGAAGCCTGCTGAGAAATATTTCAGGTATCGCTTAATTTTATTGGGTTTAGGCACCAAAACTACCTGATTAGGTTTCACTTAAATTAATTACTTCCTTAAAACACATGGGAATTGAACTCTGATATGTGTGGTCCTCCACTCTACCCCAACCCTCCTCCTACAAATGGGCTTTGTTACCTTTTATACTATATATATATATATATGTGTGTGTGTGTGTGTGTGTGTGTGTGTGTGCGTGTGTGTGTGTTCTTCGCTACCGTCATTATTGCCTCCTGCTGGGTTTGAACCTTCATACACATATATACTTTTCACACGTAGGCAGGGCAAACGTCACATTGACACGCTATCCTCTAGGGGTCTATTATACACTTTGGTGTCAGACTGGGCTGCACAATATATATGGACATGGTGACATAAACTTAAAGAGACAAGACAGATGATTGTATCTCCACTGCCCAAACCTAGTCTGTGTTTGTCACCCACCTCTCTCTGTTTCATTGTCAGAACTTCAGTGTCACAGCTATAATTGCATCCCATAAAACTTATAACATTTCTATTTTCTTTTGCATTTACATTAGAGTTAAGAGTGCATGTTAAGAGTGCTGGCAGACATACACAGAGAAGACACACAATGTCAAAAAAACAGACCTCATCGTTAGACACAGACCATTTCTTGCCAATTAGACCTCATTTCTACCATCTGATCTAATAGGAAACGAGCCAACCAATCATGAGACCTCATGGCTTCAGTGTCTCACACCCTTTTTGTGTGTGTGTGTGTGTGTGTGTGTGTGTGTGTGTGTGTGTGTGTGTGTGTGTGTGTGTGTGTGCGTGTGTGTGTGTGTGTGTGTGCGCATGTGTTTGAATGGTGGTGGACCGTATTGCCATGATGTTATACGATGTGAGTGGACAGCTGTGACAGAGTCAGGAGAGCAAGCATTTCCCCCAATGCACATGAGGACAGAAGGGGGTACTCATGAACTCATCGTGGCTGCCAGAGCCACTCGCTGTCAAATATGGCTGCTGTTGTAGTGCTGTGCTTCTAAATTAACACTGCATGCATGCGCACACATGCACACACACGCACATGCACACACAGGCAGGCTTCCTCCTTATTAGACTCATAAACAAGTTGAAGGCAAGGGACTGAAAAAAAAAACAAGCTAGCTCGCATCCTCGGGCGAGGATGTAACATAAGCTCTGATATTTTTACTCATGTGTGGTCTGACCACCTCCTATTAAAGTTACATCCAACAGAAAAGGGAAAAACATGCAAAAACAGTGCAGATATTGTTGCAGTTAATGTTGTCAGACCTCAGAGAACTGGGTGCTCTTGTTCTAAAGGTGAACTCAAACTTTCTACTCGTCCAAACTACAGTAAAAATGCTGGGCCATATGTCGAAAGTTACTCAGAAAATATAATAAATTACTCTTCACTGACATTGCTTTACTAAGCACTCCACAGGAGAAGTAATTAGTGACACTAGCTTATATTCTGACATCACATAAATAATTCATATTGCTACATGACTTAGTCAGATAGTTGTTGTGTCCCTTGCAACATAAAGCATTTTGCTGTACAAACAAAGTTTCCATCAGACAATGATTCCCTTTCCATCCTTGTCATTCAAAGTGATGGGCATTAGGTCTACTTCCTGCTCCTCATCAACCATCTTTAATTTATTCTTTTCCAGCTAGTTGACACATGCTTTAGTCACTAGTAAAGTTAGATAAGAATGATGTGAATTTAAACTTGTGCATTCGTCAAAAATGAGTCCAAAATGTGTTTAGCCTAGCCTAACACAAACACATGAAGCACGGGAAACTGCGAACCAGCACCATCAAAGGTGTCTTCCAACTGGAAAGCTGTCAACATGTACATACTGCATCGTTTATAAACATCAACTGGAGCTAAAAAGTGAAACATTACCACTGATGAGCAGAAACTTATTCCTATACGTATTATTATGTACTGGTGCTACAAGATACAGTATAACATGTAAAAAAAGTGAAATTGTTGGATGGTATTCTTCTTAGTTAGGGGATGCTACAGCATGGAATCATAGTTTAGACAACAACATGCTTCCAGCTGTAAAGACGTCATTCTCCTTCTTTGATTTGGAAGAAACCGACTGGCTTGCATTGTCAACCCCACCCATGCCTTATCACCCATCATCTTATAATAGCAGAAATAAGCACAAAATGAATATAAGTACCAATATTAGATGAAATGACATATACAAATATATAAAGAGGTAGCACTCAGTGGATTAGTATTTCTGTTTCAAGTATATCTCTGGATATAGCTAGTGTGCCAACCAAACACATAAGCGAGGATTTTTCAATCCTAGTAAATAAAGCTTAAAAGTCACATCAAAGACTCTGCAGGTATGTTCATTTAAGTGTCAGACCAGTTCGTGCACTGCTCAGCTGGCACAGTCTTGTCTCAGCAAACAGAAATAAAACAGAAAAAGAGTAGGCGTTCCCCTTTTACCCTCCTCTCTCTACTTCCTCTCCTCCTGTTCCGTCCTACTCCGCATTCATCTGAATGTTAATCTACCCCGTAATGAATCCCAAGTTGTCAAAACAGAACACACAGGTTGTTCCTCAGTGCCACAGTGAGATGAGTTGAGGTTGAAGTGAAATCATAACAGAACTGTGTTCGGTCTTTTTTTTCACACATACTGTAGTTGCCTGAAGTGAGTAATGACAGAAAGAAAATAGAGTGAGAGGGAGGGGTTAGGGTGCTTTCCACTGGGCAGCCATCTAACCTGAGCCTCCCCCGATGACTAAAGCTTTCTTCAATAACCTCAACAATATTAGCGACACTCTGTCCCACTCAAAGCAAACATAAGCTGTCTCGCAATCCAGTGCTGCATACTGATTCTTTGTATTTTATCTCTCAAACAGTAATCAAAGCAGAAAAAGATGAGAGATCTTGTGGAGTGATATTGTCTTCTGAGTTTTGGACAACCCACACATGACTACATTTTCAGAAAGAGACCTGATCTGAAAGGGACAGTAAGACAGTCTGACTCAGTCTGAATCAACCTGAGGCCAATTAGACCTGATCCAAAATGTGGTGGATCCAAACAGACCCGAGCGGTGAAAGAGCACCGTCACCAGCAGGAGATGCTCCACTGAGTGACGAGCAACTCAGGTTAAAACAAAACAAAAATAACAAAAAAACAAACAAAACAAAGCTCGACGATCATTTTTCCTGTACTTTGCAGCTTTCATTCTCCATCTGCCTCAAATAGCATATTTTCCTCCTGTCATGACAGACGTAATATAATTTGGACCAGGCCCGACTTGCTTTCCTAACTGAATGGTCCCATGAAGGTCACATTCAGAGGCTCTCTGACTGGGTAAAGGTCTAGAATGGAAATATTTCTAAAATCCTAATTTTAAGGGCTAACCTGAATCTTTCACTGTGGAGGGCATCTAATAAATCTTTGGATCAAAACTGTAATGAAAGTGCTTCATTACAGTGTAAAGTGGCAAACTTAAAGGTACCATGTGGAGTTTTTGACCTGTAGGTGCACTGTGAAGCAATGCTTTTATGAGTGGTCCCCTTTTTGTATTGCACAAGGAGGAAGGTGACACAATGTACATACCAATTACCAATGTTTTTTTTTACGCTCGCAAACTGAGTTTTAAGTGGCGGTAATGCAGCAAGAACTGCAGCAATGCCTGCAAAGGCAGGGAGGAGAACGACTGCAGCCCAATCGCCAGTGTGTCGGCATTGAATGTTTCTGCAAACCACAGACACATTCAATTTGTAGGTTTCATTATTATTATATCAACATTTCTACAAAAGGTATCAAAGTGATGTAGTTCAGACATCATGAGGGGACGATAATGGCGAGATAGCTAGCAAGATGACTGCAGAGCAGATGTCTACCGTAGGCCGTGTTTGTGGCAATGAGACAAGGCGTGGTTGTGCTGATAATCCTGACTATTTTTAGACGAAATGTGATCTTTTCCTTAAACTAGCCAAGTGGTTTTTGTACCTACACCTAACCAGACCTTTACTTTAAAGCACTGTCACAACATAAAATTGAAAGTTTCAATGTAAAGAACATAAAGAAACAGCAATTTTCAACATATCCATGGTTTGCAGAAACTTGCAATACCAGCAATTAGTCTGACAATTGGGTTGGTTTGATGTCTGTCATTTCAAGTCTTGAATAATTTCTTGTTTGCACAGCACAGAAAACTACGATTACTTGAACACTTGCTACAAAACAGAACACTATGAACATTTGCATGCAGTACATTCTGCAAATTATGAATATGTAGCATGGATTAGCTCTAGTCCTGCTTTGTGTTTGTGTCCCAGGAGATTAGATTGTGAAACTTAAATCCAGATGTTACAATAAAAGCACTGCACATCACATAACACATGGATCCAACCAGGAAGCAGATGCACAGCAGCCGGAAGCTTGACTGACTGTCGAACCAAAACGGACTCTCAGGAGAGAGCATGCTGTGTTTTTTAAATATAGCGTTTATTGATACAATGGATTTACTGTCAATTTCAAAGGACATAAATATTCTAAGTAATGGCAAGCCTGACAATCTGTGCTCTGGTAAACACATTTTAGAGACAATTAATTGCTTAATGCTCTTAGTTCTGTTGATCCATAAAAGTTCACAGGGGCTGATAAGCCAAGGCATCGAGCCAAGGCTGTTATTGCTAGCAGCTGCATTTTTGAAGTCCTTATCTTATATTTTTTATCTGACTGTGGTAACAGAAAGCATCCCCGACTTGTGGAAGGCAACCTATGTCATGCCTTTGCATAAAGGGGGTCATGAAGGGTTTTTACCTCAGCAAGTGCTGCAGAATCTCTTACAACTAGACAAGCTCATCATTTTTAATCAATTTAATTGTCTTTGGGTGGACATAGAGCAGTGTGAATGTATGTGTTTTATTTGAATTCATATGACTTCTCATGTTGGTGTGTGGTTTTGTATGTATTTTTTTTTAGAGATATTTTATATGTGTTGTTATCAGGGTGCAAATCTAAAAGACAGCTTACTGACAATGTCCTTCCCTGTTTTAAATAAAGGTTGAATAAAACAAGCTAAAATCTTAGTCTTAAATATCATTATCAATAGCAGTGGTACTAGTATTAGCAGTACTAGTAGCATAACAGGCGTGCTGTATGTACATACAGTAATCCAGCCTCTGAGTAAAATGGAGGACCATATTTTCACTGTATGAGCGTTATCATCAGAGGACACTTCCACCCAAGGAGAAATCTTGACAAGATGTGCTGTGATTTATGTGTGGGAATGCAATCAACCCCAGCCTCCTCAGCTGAATCCTCTCTGGAAAGCTGCATGGATCTGACATTATGGCACACATCCATTTCATGGGTAGACTTCCATTGTATAGATCATGAGGTACATCAGTGGGAATGTAGCCTGGGGGCTTGATGAATCTCAACCCTCATATGAAACAATGTTTCCTGTCTGGCTCTCTTCTGTCTGCACAGTATATAAGCACGGTACATTCTAAACAAAGGTTATCTTTATGGTGTTTTTCAAAAGCAGGGTGCTTACCAAAAAAGCTAATAAAGAACAACGGAGAGAGGAGAACAGCAGTCACACACACACACACACACACACACACACACACACACACACACACACACTAATAAAAAGTAAGATTAATATAAAGCCAGACAGTAAAGATACAGATACAGACAGAATTTGTTTATCTCATACTGAGGAAGGCCTGTAACTAATGAAATATAACTCAAGATCAGCAAGCACAGCATGTCTCCGTTCTTCTCCATCTTCAACTCCAAACATAGCTTGAGTTAAAAATGTTGATTATGCATCATTCCATCAAATAAAAATATTCTAGATGATTCTTCTGTGCATCCCTTTCCATACATTTCACACAAATTCAGCCCGACATATTCAGTATCTTCTGAAACTTTGACTCCTCAACAAGAGTTCTAAAAGTTCTATGAGTTCTATGAGGTGCAGCACGAGTTCGTAATGGCTGACTCACTGGTGGGTCAGTGGGGTTTGAGAGGTTAATTAAACCTGGGTCCTCCTCTTGCTTAACAGTAATAAACCAAATTTCATTCAGTCGTTCAGCTTTAATCTTCAAATCCCCCTTTCCTCTGCCGGACCTGACTGAGCTACACATGGCCACACAGCACGGTGTTACAAACATCTTTATCATATATGTACTTTTTCTGTGTAACTGTACGATCTGTATGAATTGTAAAACTAAAACAATACCAACCAAAAAAAATGTATATATACCAATCTATGTATGAATGCACAGAAGTCATAAAACACTGAAGGTATACAAGATAGAATTAGTGACAAGACAAATTATCTTTTAGTATGACTCTAACCACCACCCTAATTGAAATATTGCCTAACATATTATTCATATTTTGTAATGAAAGGCTTCATGATTACAGAGATGGACTTTCTGTCTATTGTCATAGAAACATGTATATGTATATATATATATATATATATATATACACAGTATATATA
>JBBMOE010000003.1:18056262-18324866 GCA_037975065.1 Chaetodon trifasciatus
TATATATATATACACAGTATATATATATATATATTTATATTTATTTATTTTTTTATTTTTTTATTTATTTTTTCAATTTGATTTCTTTTTGGATTTAATTTGTTTTTCATCACTTGCTGCCCTCTGTGGTTACAGGGGCCGTCCTGACACCAGCTCCATCCCAAAGGCAGTCATGATGCTGACATTCAGACTCCACGCTGCCTCCTCAGATTGTAACAGCATCAGCTAAAATGTTTACAGTTACAAATGTTTGTAGCGACGTGTGTCTCATTTTCACCACCTTAGTGTGAACCAACTGTCCTTTATTTTTGTGCCTTCGTCACAGACTTTTATGCTGCTGGTGGTGAAAAGAAACTCCGGACCCGCTGACATGCTAACAGCCATGCTGTCGTTCACAGAAGTGTAATCAGTGGGGAGGGCTATCTGTCTTGAAAGAAAAGCTCCCGAATGTGTGGCCGCCGCTGAATCTGGATCACTGTCACACTCTGTCAAAAAACAGATTCCCAGATTCTCTTCACAAATTTACTCTCAACAACAGCACCAGTAGTGTAGTTTAGTGTAGTTAAGACTATGTGCCATCATAATGTCAGTTATATATAATTAATATCTAATCATAAAGGTTAGAATTGAATCAAAGATCAACAGGGGATCAAAGCTCATTAAAAAACGGAAAATTGGAATTGTAAATATTTGGATTCTTTAGTCACGCAGCTGGTAAGGTGTACAGCAATTTAACCACAGGCAAATAAATAGTGGCTACCGCTGAGTCTGACAAAAATAAATAGAGCAATTAAACCATGCAGAATTAATGTTTTTAGCAGCTGGGTACAAATGCATAAAAAGTAAATGACAGTGGTGATTACTTTAAAATTGAAGGAAGCATTCTTAATACATACATTAATGGTAAAGAATATAAAATGTCTATGAGGAAGTATGGTATTTTATTAACATAGTCTCTGCAGGAGTCACATAGAAACCTTGAAGGAAACAATGAATTATGTTAAAATTAAATAAGTGATTGGATTGCTGTTGAGACAGTGTTTGACAAAGTGTGACAAACGTTTAAGCAAATGAAGGCGAGGTACTGCATGGAATCAAATCCATCACACTGCACAGATGCTATACACAGCATCATCTAACCGCTGTTTATTTCAACTGGTGTCAAAGGCAAAGTGCCCACGGAGAAAAGAGCACATCTAATATAAATGCAGGAGTTTGAGGAGAGGCCACAACCTCAGCTTCAGCAGGATAGGCCCCAAAACTAAGCACCAAAAGAGAAAGGATGACTCACACGCTGAGATAATTTGCTTTGTCTGAACTCACCGAACAGAGATTCAGTATGTGCACACTGCTGTGTTTGAGTGTCTGGGAAGCACAGTAGCTGAAGTAAAGAGATACCTGCGGTTAAAAATACATGCATGGCTTACATGTTGAAGGCCTGAACATGAATGCAGAAGATGGACAAGTTATATCACTTTCTTTGTCACTTTGGCTGGGGTACAATTTGTCTGCAGTTAAGATTGAGATTCCTTGTTTTGTAATCCTGTCTTCTGGGTGTTTGAGCGTTTGCCTTCAATACGGTCATCCCTGGCTGGTTCATGTCCCACATCAGTTGACATTTTATTACCCTGATCGTTCCTTAAGCCATATCTTTGTTGCCGTATACAAATGTTGTGGGAATATCCAAGATTTAATGTTGACAGAGGATGAACGCTCTGTCTGACACACTGATGACATGCATAATCCAGGCTGCAGTATGCTTTCACTGAGAGATATTTTACTAATGCAAAATAGAGATAAGGTTGTTAGTATGGAACAGAAACCTTTGAAATGCAGCTCCATTGATGTGGAGGGAACAGAGACATGATGGATGGACAGACGCTGCCTTCATCCAAATTTTAATAGCATTACATGGCCAAGAGGGGCCCTGTATGCCCTAAGGCAGGAGCTCTGAGCCCATGACTGCACTTACAAAGCTCCAGTCACAAAGTATCTTTTCAGTTTTGCCTGAAAGGGAGTGCCAGGTTTGGGATTTTTTAATATGAAATCAGATTTTCAATCAGCAAATTCAAAAGTCCCAATAAGAACCAAAAATCCAAGATCAGCCGGAGTATGTTTCAAACCTACACAGCAGCAGTACGAGAGATAAATTCAATTGACATTTCGGTAAAAGGTACACATTTGATATTTCAAGGCCATGATTCAGTGAATCATTCGGTCATCAATTCATCGGTGAGGAATGCATTAGACATGACTGACCTAATGTTTAAGGCCTGTGAAGGCTAGTTTTCTATGGGAACTCATCTCTGAACAGAAACAGCTCAGAGGTTCAGTTACTGGTCAGCTTTGTTAAAACAGTCACCAGAAGGCATCAGAAATTCAAGTTTCCTGGTAACCAGACGTGGGATGAACTCAGTCTCAATGGGATGTGACTGAGAAGAGAGAATTAAGTGGAGCGAGGCTAAATAAAATCTGCTGTGCTGCAGGTGCCCGGGGTTTTTATGGGTGACAGAGGATCTAATCTATCTTAATCAATTTACTCTCTGTCGACAAATTAAATGTTTAAGCAAACATAATGATCAGTGCATCTTGGCAAGGCACAGCAGATATAAAAGTAAAGAAATCTGTCTCAGGAGAAATGTTTCATACTTTGCAAGTCCATTAAACTGTATAAGGATGCTGGGAACCAATGGTTACTGTACAACATTGCTTCCCAAACTTTTTTCTGCTGGGCACTCCTTCAGAAACATGTCCAGGCTTTTTCACAGCAGACCTTTTGACTTGTGACTGAGATCATCTGTGCACATGAATCCAGGCCCAGTCCACTCCTGCACACAACTTTCACAGCCTCCGCTTTACTGTCATCAACTAAATCACTTGCAGCTATTTGTATCAGTGTGAACAGCTAATCTGCTCGCCACATCGCTCACTCACAGTCACAACAGCGAGAACAAATAGTCGTCTTTTGATCCAGGGGATGCGAAGGACGCGTAGAGTCAGCTCGAAACACGCTGCTCCTGTTCCACTCGTCTGTAATCTGTTTACATGCTTCCGACTGCTGATTCCATGTCCGGCCCCTATCAGGGTGTTTTAACAAACATCTATGATCCACTGCCGGAAGAAAAAGATTCTTTTTATTCTCATGCAGAAAATCATGTTAGAACAGGACCGTTAATGTGCAGTGTCATCAAGTCAGGTCAGTGTAAGACGAAAACATAATCTTAACATCAAAACAGGCATTTGTGAAGCGACTGTGCTCTGCATGCCTAAGCTTTGAGGCACATGTGCAACCCTTTATTGCTTATGTTAAACCTTCCTCACGGGGCAAAGTGGGATTTAGGATCATTGAATTATTGACTTCATGAAAGGCCAGCTTGCTGTTCTGGGTCTGCTGCATATTAAGCATTAACAATCACGGCAGGATGGGGAAAATAATTATTTTCTCCACAGTTGGACGGGAGAGGTGAGAGTAAGAATTTTCAGAGTTTAATTTCTCCTCATTCTCTAAATGAGAGGCATGCATAGACGGTAACACTTTATTTAAAGGGGTGTGCATAAGGCCGGGATCAGACTACATGATTTGTTTGTCTTTGTCCTTGGTCATCGTGTCAGATCAATCACAGTGCCTTAAACTCTTGCTGTGTCTTGATCCGCTGACAGTCATACCAATCACAGCACTTCACCACACCAATCACGCGCAAGTTCAGATCAGCGAAGGGGGTGATGCAACTGTCAATCATGGCAACAGAAGTGACTGTGGATGTGCTATAACATTAAAAGCAAATGCAAACTTTTTCTGTCTTTCATTGTCCCAACTGACAGCAGCAACCTCAGAATCCCTCCTCCTCCTCCTCCTCTTCTTTGCCGTCATTACCTGACTTCACCTGAAATTATCATATGTAGTTGGTTGTGATATTGATTGTCATGGGATATTTTCATGAATATTTTCATCTCAAATAAAATTGACGATCATAGGAAACACTAGTTTGACAAAATAACCTTAACCCTTTGCCCAATTTTCAGGATTTTTCTAAAACTCTGAGGTGCAAGAAAAAGCTCTACAAAAGCTGGTGAGTGGATCTTGAAACCTACTTGTTATGTAAAAGAAAATAACATGAATATACTGAACTGTAATACTGGCTACTGTATTCTGCTGTGGTTACACTACACTATTTATGCTGAATCCCCAACCTCTGTTTACACACACACACACACACACACACACACACACACACACACACACACACACACACACAGAGAGAGCAAAACAAACTTATAGATGCAGGCTGTAGCTAATCAATGTTGGAAATGAACCTGTGTGGCCAGTCCTGTTCTGAACACCATACCCCATAAATCATCTTGCCTACAAGGCCATTACTGAGAGCTATTAGCAATGCAGTAATCAGCCTTCAACTCATTAGCAACAAGAAGATAAATCAACACAGTGGCTGTTGCATAATGGAGCCCTTATCACAGGAACTCCAGTCAGTGACGGAGGCAGCGGAAGGCGTAACGGAGCAAAAAAATGACACTTACACTTCTTTTTTGAACAGTTGCTGCAAACAATAGCCCAGTGACAGCCCTGTTAGATGTAGGCATTAAATACATGGAGAAAATTATCTTAAACACCTCTGAACCTACTGATTATTGATTGATTGCATGTCAGACATCCTATGCACATGTAATATTATGTGTGAAAAGCATTTCACATAATACAAGTTCAAATATGCAGTTTGAATTCAGGCTTCTCAAAATGTACTGACAACGGTCCTCTGACCAAAGCATTCACTCACACTTTTACACATATAATAAATTCGTCATGCCATTTTCGGATATTTCACGTCCTATCATGTTTTACAGGTGAAAACTCAAACATCACATGTTCTTTTTAAAAAAGGAACGTTAGTCTAAATAATTGAATTTGTGCTGAATTCATGTTTACAGAACACAACGAATGTGCTTCCTGTTTGTGCATCCTATAAAACAAAAGCCTCCAAAGAGGTGTCGGCACTTATATCAACACTGAAAAAATATTATTCAAATTGCAGTTGAGGTCGGTCCTGGCGGCATCAGGAGGGTTGTGGATTGAGGGTGTGATAAATGAGGTGGAAAATGAGAAGGTTATGTGTGCGAGAGTTCTGGGAAGTTCACACCTGTGCCACCTCTGCGCTCCACACACAGGTCCACACAGGTGCTGCCAAGCCAGGGGCCAGGGGACCAGCCACAGGAGCCAAACACACACACACACAGTGAGTGCTGCATGTCATAATGCTTTCTGTACAGACTGACTGGAGCCCCTTCATGATTAATTACATTCAATATCTCTCTATTATTCACACACCAGCAGCAGTACTGTAGCTATACATCATCCATCTTCAGATTGCTGCGAGTGCTTTGTGTCATAATAACAGTGTGGGAGGTGCCGTGGAGGACAACATGCATACATGAGCATAAGCGCATAAGAACATTACCCACACATGCACAAAAACAACTTGTCAGCGACCACATCTTGTCTCCGTTTACCAAGCCCTCCCCCCTTCCTCCCGCCCCCCCCTTACACCCTTGACGTCTCACTATTATGTTGGTGAATTGGAGCTGAAGAGAAAGCGGGACGCCTTGACACAGAGCTGCTAATGCAGAGCAGCTACACTAGCACATCATGTGCGCGGTCGGTGAGCACGTCTACAGGACGTGAGGGATAGACAGCACTGACACTGCATTCAACACATACCCTGATCCCCCACCCTGCCCCCTTCTGAGTGGCCTTACAAACACAACAATGATATAACGCAAATACAAACACATCACTGTACAGCAGAACTTACTGTACAGAACTCTCCATAGAATATTTGATGAAAAAAGTGACATTTAAGCCCATTAATAATAAATTATGTATGCTTATATTCCCCTCATCAATATGGTTTATATTTAAAGTTAATAAAATGGCCATTGCAGGTGGAGGAGACCAAACCTGAGCTACTGGAGTATTCTTTCTGCTCTGCTGTGTGTCTGCTGGATTTGTTAGTAGCTGCTTGATAATCATATGTCCGTTTTACAGGGTGATACAATGTTAGATGTCACAGGTTAGCAATTATCATTTTGACTGGTTGCCAAACATCAAGAGGGTGGGTCACATCTAGAGGCTGTCAGAGGGCAGGGAGAAAAACATTAGCGATAAGAACGCATGAGAGTGACATGCTGATGGGCAGCAACGCTTCCTTTCTCGCTGCTGGCAGTCAAGGCTTTTCTCTATATGTGCTTGCCTGTTAGGAGCTGGTACAGTCTAAAGGCTTACAGTGAGACTATATTGAGGGAATTTCAGTCATCAAAGGGTTGATGATGCTGCTGCTGCTCCTCTAACATGCTTCAAAAATAGTTTCCAGGCTTCACTCTTGTCTGTTTTGTTCATTTGGCTGGTGGCTAAATGTTCATCCGCATTATATACGCTACAGGGACGGAGCTGCAGTCCAGGCCATGTGAACAGGTAGTTCTGATGTGTTACTACCGGGTGACTGATCCAACGACGTACAGGTAGGAATGGGTCATAGTGTATCTGTATAGCTATATGTTCACAGAGCTTGAAGCTACAATCCACTCACATGTTCTCTCATGTCATTAGAAAGCTCTCTAGATACACATTGCTTTAAGTGCTGCATTTCAAGTTCAAAGACCACTTGGCCCGCTACTTAGTGTTGACCTGTGTTCCATTTAATTGAAACCAACTTTCTTACGACTAAAGGTCACAACACTGGAGGAGGTTTTACTTGAAGTTTGGTAGATAACAAAAACAGGACAGCAGGACAGGTGCAACTTTAGATCAGACCACACTTTGACGGTGCAGTGATTTGTGGAACTATTAGTATAAATGTCTACAGCATGCATTACATGTGGCATCAAGCTAAACAATTTACAAACTGAAATATGTTCTTACAATTTAATTTGTGCCTGTCTGATAAGATTTGGAAGCAGTGCCATAGATTAAGTGAATATTCACGCAGAGATATGTCAATACTGCTGGCCTCTACTGTAAGCAAAGGAGGAAATATATGAGAGAAACAGGAAGACGTGATGAGACAAATCGACTGACATGGTCAGAGAGAGAGGTGAGGGAAGAACAATACCTTTTAAAAAAAAGAAGAAGAAGAAGAAAAAAAAAAGGGACGGGCCAAGTTCACAGGAATGAATCAAATCCATCAGCTGGACCTGTTTACCAGCTGGCACTGTGCCTGAGAGCCGAGGTGAGTGAGAGACTGTTTGTTTCAATCTGTTTGCCAGGCTGCCCGTCATGCTGTTTGAAAACACACAGAACCAATGAATGAAATGTATACACAAAGACCTTGGCTGCAAAATGAAAAAGTCTTTTTATAAAATGAATATCACTTTGGCTGGAAAAATGCTACAACCGTAACAAACCTCATCCTGTACTTTCATCAAGGAATGCTGATTGTGAGTAATGAACTTCATTTAATTACTTGGAAGTGAGCTCTCAAAATCTGCAGTGATATTTAGCCTAATGCATCTCTGCATTGTTGGAGTGCGCTTTTTTATTTGTTCTTCTTCTCATTTCCATATGCGCCCTGTTGCCTGACACCTGATTTCTCTGTGGAAACCAAAACAGGAGGCTATGATGTGCATCAAAGAGGCTTTTTGTGGGCACAGCACTCGCCAGCTTTGTGGTCGCATCACGTCGTGATTTATAACACGCTGCTGTAAATTAGATCAAGTGTCTTTTTCTAAATGAATCACGAGAGTCACAGGAAGGAATATTCAGTTTAAAAACAACTTTGTTTGCCAACAATGTGTGCTGTTTAGCAGGGCTGATGGAAAGCACTGACAGTAGCCTGTGCCTGTGCATTGGGTTTTAGTACTGAACTATATCTGGAGGCACACTTCTTTTTTGACTGATGTTTTTACATCACAGCTGATGATTAAATGTGCTGAAACGGGAGCGCGTGCGCTGGAAACGAAGGAGTTCACATGAAGTATGTTATCTAAAACATGTCTGAAGGCAAAATTGTGCACAGCTGTTCTGAATGGAGGTACCCTGAGGCTGGGTGAGCAGCATGTTGTTATAGTGAGGGACGAAGCCCGATGAATCACACAAATAAGCTTTGTTCAGGTTTCTTCAGGTGGAGAAGAATAAAAAAGAGAGCTGAGCTGCGGAGTGAAGTTCAAATCCTGTCTACCTTCAAACCTTCCCAACGCTGAGTGAACAGGATGGTCTTGTTGAATCGTCAGTTTCAGGTGTGTTTGATGATCAGAGTGTGCTGCTTACATTGACTGGAGGGTGCACAGCCTACTCTACCTTTGACTCTGTTGACTCTACTGTCATTGTGTAGTCTAGTCTCCAGCCCATAATCTGTCACTCTGCAGGTTAATAACAGGAATAAAAGGCACAATATTTACAGCTCTTTATTAAAGGTTATGTTTGATTACAAGCAAACATAAGACCAAAAGGCTACTGGGGATCAACGCACACAGACTAGCACACTCATACAACATTTTTTTTTTTTTTTTTCCAATTCAACTGCAATGAAAAGGGTTAGTTATTTGAAGTACAGGAAAGTGAATAGAAAACAAGGGTATCTGGGTGTTGTGGAGCTGTGCTTAGTTTGCAGGTAAATTTGAAGTACAGCCTTTTGCAGCTGATTAACACTTATTTCACATTTTATTGTTATGTTCTTGTCCTTTTCAGCCACAAATTCAAGTGAATAAAGGCTGTCCTCTCCGCCATCTTGCTATCTGAGCTACACATGTACACTGACACAACCGAAGGATTGGATACCTTCCACTAGTCCGCAGCCACACCCAAGAAGTGGGAAAGAAACAGAAACAGTGCAAATGCCTGTTCTGCTACTTGTTAAAAAGTAATCTCAGTACTCTAATGCATTACATTGTAACAACACTGTCGACAACGCAACAAGCACTTCAGTTGAAGCATGCTGATGCTTATACAGGTAGAAGTGAGGTTTGGCATGCAGATTAAAATAGATACGTATACATCCCAGTGCACCGGTACTGTACAGCTGTGTGTAAGGTCAAACAGAGCCGAGTTTGAACATAATGTCTAACTTAGGACAGAGTTTATACTTTATACACTCCAGTATAGACATAAGTTACAACTTAAATCTTATGCATAGTACTTAATAGGTGTTAAGTACTCCGTAAAAGCTGTTAGCATAGTGCTTGTTTTGGACACGTCCTCCACGACACACAACAAACTACTCCTGTCACAGCACACAAACCACAAAAGTTAACATAGCATGACACTATACTATAGGGCTAGCAAAGCTGGGAAAGCTAACTTTGGCATTAGAGATTAATGTTTTAGTGTTGGCGACTAAATATCTAGGACTAGATAATGGTCTAATTAACAACTACTAATTTATACCAGTTTGCCAGTGGCAGGTGTATTGACTGTAGCGTAATTGGACAGGCCGTGAATACAATAGTAGTCTCATAATTTCAGATAAGGTGTATTGATGTAAGAGAATCAGTAGTTCAACCGTAGACCAAATGTGGCCCACTTCAGCAAGTCATCTTCTCCACTTGTGAAATACTGCACTTGACTGGAAAAAAAAAAACTCACCGTGTGTCCTCATTGTGTCCAGATACATATTAAACAAGACTCAGAGTGGGCTTCACTCAGATAGAGGAAGGATCACCGCACTCAAAAAGCAGAAGAAATTGTCTGCATTCACAAAACTGGTCCAATGGTGCCATTTTTTGAGCAAATGAGAGCTGAGAGGACAGCAGTGTGATATTCAGTATGTAGCAGGATTCTTTGTAACGTAGCACACTGAAAAGGGTTTCTAACAGACAGCAGTGTCTTCATCTTCAATTCCTCCTTTTTTAATTAAAAATTATCAAAAGCATCTGAAACCTTTGGACCTCCACGGACCACTTTTTTCTATTTTTATCAAAATAACCAGTTTAGAAGATTGATGGATGTTTGCACCATCTGACTGCTTTCTAGTTTGCACACACACCTGTTGCCTTCAATGAACTCTATACACTCTTCTACATTTACAATATATTGTAATATTCATATCTTCTTATCTACAAACACACCTGGCTGTTTGTAGATAAAATCATCTGTACACTAGCTGCATCTGCGTTGACTGATGTGTGAAACCACATGTAAGTTATCATGGGGCTTCTTCCTCAGGCTGTGTCAGAGGCTTTGTGTGTGTGTGTATGTTTCCATGCTTGTTTGGTGGTGTATTAACATGTACATATGTGCTGGTGCCAATCATGTCCGCTCACAGCTGCCTGAGGTTCAGTACCAGCTGGCCGAGTGACAGCGTAACATGTTCCAAAGTCAGTGCACAGCTTCCTGTCTAGGAGGGAGAGCAGGTGTGTGTTTGGTTCATACCTCCAGCTAAAGAGAAGCCTGTTTGGACATCAGGTCTTATATGACATCTTTGTAATGGCCAGGGAGAGAGACAGAGAGAGGGACCGAAAAATGCAGAGACCAGGGAAATCCTACATATGGCCAATTTCAACATTTAGGTCGTATCCAAAAGGAGCAATGAAATCCTATGAACACTTTAAAGCCGCCACTGCCACAGCTCTGCATTGAAAACAAGATAAGATGTAGAGAAGTCCACTCAGACAGCTGGTCCCAAGGCACAGCCCTCACACAATCTGGACTGAGCAAACTAAAGCCAAATAAAAAGAAAAAGTAGCTCAGCTCTTGGATGTCTAATTAAAAGAAAGAGTTAGTACTGTTTGTTTTGGCGGGTGTGAAAGCTGTCAATCAAACCCTGGATGAAAATCTGATTCGCTTTCTATCTGAACACATCTGAAGAGTTTGAACAAGGAGAGGATTGTGACCGCTTCCTGTCTGTGCTGCAAAGAGAAACCTGCCTCTCTCCAAGAATACAACATCAAGCAGTGTTACTCTGCAAAGCCAGGGGAGGGACAGGTGTGTGTGTGTGTGTGTGTGTGTGTGTGTGTGTGTGTGTGTGTGTGTGTGTGTGTGTGTGTGTGCGTGTGTGTGTGTGTGTGTGTACACTTAAAATTCAATGACGAAAACAAAACCTGCTACCTCTCTTACAACTTACACTGGCATGACTGCACTTTATTACCGTCAAGTCAATAAAGCAAAGTAATCTGATATGATTAAATATGGTGTGCTGTACGTGTGTGTGTGTGTGTGTGTGTGTGTGTGTTTGTGTGTGTGTGCATGAGTGAAAGGGTCAGAACAAAAGAGCGCCTGAGCCTCCTGGATCCGACTGTCATTTATGAGAAAGTGGACATGCTTGAAAGTCACTGGGGCAAGTGAGGCGCGCCGAGGCGAGAGACTCGCTGGCGACAGATCACACCTCGTCACCATAGAAACAGGAAGGCGACATGACAATGGCTCTATTAGGCTCGTGGAAGATGCACAGCGGCAGTGAGGAACGAGTACGAGAGTCAGAGTTAAAATGTGGTGTGGGTGGGAGGGAGAGAAAGGAGGCGGGAGAAGGGGGCAGGGAGGGGAGGCATGAATCACGTATTTGTGTTTGTTTTGTTAATTCCACTCTCTGCTGCGGTGCCCAGACATATGGATTCATTTAATGATGACAATATAAGACGTAAAAATAAACTGTTCTCCAGGGTGCTGTTTACATCCAGGCCGCCTCTGTCCAGACCTTGATTTGAAGGGAAGTATTATTTCTAATATACAAACTGGTTCAGCATTCTTCCATATGTCAGCTCCAATATCTATAATGATGTAAGCAATAATAACAATAATGGACAAACAAAACAGTGGTACACACACACACAAACACACACAAAAAACACACACACAGACCATTTCACGTCATGCTGATCACAATCACAACCTAAACCACATTGAGGAAACCATGTTCTTTCCAATTAGACCAGCTGTTCTCAATCAACTGGTTTAAGTCTGACATTTGTCCCTAAATGTGGTACGATTCAGAAAAACACACATACTATTATATATACAATTTCTCTCAAATCCAAGTATCATCCATGGTTCCTGGTAAGCATGTGTGCTGACAGCAATGGAGCAGAAAAAGACAGTCCCCTAATGAACGGGAAAACAGTCAGACAGAGGCAGAAAGATGGCAAAAGCGAAAACAAGAGCGGCTGTGAGGTGCCAATGTGGCAGTGTATAATATATATAGAGAGAGAGGGATTTATATTTAATTTTACGTAATGTAAAGAGATTCCCAGGAGCTTTAATCACAGTTGCTGTATCCACAGATGACATCAAAAAAGCACCAAGACATTAGAGACTAGCATCTCCAGTTCATTTTCATAGATTTTATGCTTTAAAAGGAATAAAGGAACTGTGGAAATTTTGGGAAACTTGCTTATTTACTTTCTGTCCAGTACTGAGAGGGGAAGATCAATATGAATCTCTGAATGTTTGTGTAGAACTGGAGTCAGGGTGTCTGCCTAACAACAACACTAAAGCTGCCTTAAACTATGCATTTTGTTTATTTATCTTGTACATATACAGGAATGGTAAAAAATTTTGGGTGGCGTGATGTGACAAAGACAAAAAAAGTCAGAGCTCTACCCTCACCAACTGATGCAACAAGAAGCACAAACATGTATATACACCAGTATGGTAACACAGAGGAACCCTGACACAAGCCATGGAGGAGATGGTGGGATGGAATACAGCCCATTGTGGAGGTCTGGGGACATCTGAGGCGGCGTTAACATTTAAATGTCATTTGCTGGGACGGGAGGACTTGTTGGCAGCATGTGACCTCAGGGTGATCGTCAGAGGAGAGAAATGAGGGAGAGACAGAGAGAAACAGATGAAAAGATAGAGACCAACTGAAGGAAATAAGCCGAAACGTTCAGCAGGAGGGAGAGAATGACTTGAAGAAACAGAGAGAAAGGGCTTTCATGGCTTGCACTGACACCAAAGCTTTGTTGTTTCATAGACAGAAACACACTGCCTTTCATTATAACCACAGACTGCACAGCAAGTGACCATGAAGAAGCAACAATTTAACAAGAATTTAACAAGACTAATAGCCCGGTACAGTGGTGCCTTGAGCTAAATGCTAATGTCAGCAAGCTACCACACTCACAATGTTAACATGCTGATGGTCACCACTTTAGTTTAGCATGTTAACTTAATAACATCTGCTAATTAGCAGTGAAGACAAAAGTTCAGCCGAGGCTCATGGGATAGTCCTCAGTTTTGGAGGTAACGGATTGTAAAGATGAAATATTTCAGTTGGGATCAAAGTGGGTGCCCCACCGACCGACACCGTGATCCCTACAGCAGCACTGCAAGCATTGGGAACCTGCCATGTTAGGTTCCTCAACCATATTCAGGAACACTTAGCTTGAAGAAGAGGTGTGCATATAGCAGTCTTACTGATATGCTCAGTTTTTGTGAAATGCAGCATCCTGTTACAGTTTTAGTAAGTACCGTAGTACTATGGTGCCGTAGTGTCAGTGTCAGTAAATGAGGACAGCTTAAGTCATAAACTGTTACTACTTTACTGCTTTCTATGAAATTTTACCCTCTGAAGTCAAAGGAACCAATAAACAGAAAACGACTTCTCTTACTAACTTGATTGTCTGAATAGATCTGATTTGATATGGCGTGAACAGAGCAGAGCTGTTCCTGCTGGTCATAAAGAGTGAAGGAAAGGGAGACAGAAGCTGCTGACCAAAGGGTGGGGAGGTTGGGCGGGTGGGGGGGTGCTTGTATGTATACAAGCCTTTGCTTAAAGAAGACAATAACTTCAATGTAGCAGAGCAATAAGGACTGATTCCCCACAGGAGCCATTGTGACAACATGTGCTGTGATTTATGCCCAAGAAAGTAATCAAGTCCTCAGCAGAAACATTCCTGCAAAGCTACCTTACAGCATTTATATATGACACTCACTATATAGATGAGAGCCTGCAAGAGTGACGGACATAGACATTCACATCATCCATAAGAACATGTTTCTGCTTTTATGAAAATACCCATTAAGATAAAAAAAAGAAATATTACACTTGTCTGATCTCTCCACTGTAAACCTGCTTTATTATGAAGAGTTTTAGTTCCCTGCTCCATGCAATGTCACACCCGTATCTACCAAATGTGCTGTTTTATAATAAGTTGTCAGCTTGCAAGAGGAGATGTCAAGTGGAGAGGAAGTGCAATCAGCTCTTGTCAATAAAGCTCAAAATATCAGAAGTGAATTTGATGCATGTCATAATGAATTTGCAAACACACGCCTTGTTGTCAGTTGCCAGCTGGGAACTGGCAGTGTATCACAGCACCTTGACACCTTTTTACTCTGAAAACGCTTTCAGTTTCTGAAGCTATTAAAGACTTTCACATCAGTCTGATCAAGGTTTCGAATTAATGAGATTATATGAATGAGAACATTATATGTGTTGTCAGGGTGTTTTAGAAAATGATACCTTGGTGGTACATTAGGTGAGAATAAGGACAGACTGAGGAAGTCTGTTTTTCAAAATATGGTAGAGCAAAATGGAGCTCAGTTTAATTACCAGTGCCTCAAAACTGTGCTTGAGTACAGTATGTGTGTAAATGTACCTTCCACAACTGCTCTTAAATTACTGCTCCAGGATCGTTTTAAACACAACTAAAGAGAGCGCGGCACCTTGTACATAGGCATCTTTAAATAGACGTCTCTGTCGACAGAATCAGTATTATCGTAGAGTTTCGTACATGGATGTGGAGGCCCATCAGTAAGAGTGGAGCTCTGAGTCTGTGCTAAATCTGACATCATTTTTGCATGATGTTCTGGTCTATATCTGGCAACCCGGTCAGACCCATCTCCAGATCATTAGTGACCACTCTCCCCCTTCTATCTACTGCTGATCACTGTCATAAGTGAAAATGATGCAAGGCTCTATTTGATTCATCCCTTCAGCTCCTCTCACACACTTTCTCTCTTGCTCTCTCTTATTACTGCCTGCCCATCTCCCATCTGTCTGTACTAATGTAGAATGGATACACAGCAGTGAATCAGACGTGGTGACAGAGACCCCACACACACACACAATGTCAAATGTTATTCCTAAATATCTCCATTCACACAGTAAGAGGCAGACATTGTGGTGAAGGAGTGGGAACCCAGTGGGAATGGGAGCCAGTAGAGACAGATATTGATTATAAGGACGCTCACAGTGGTCAGCAGCATGCGGCGTGAGCTCCTTTGTCTTCCAGGAAGGACTGCTTGAAAAAAAAAAAAAACCCACATTGCTCAGGAGGTGAATAAGACATAATATTCATACCTGTCGGCATGGAGACAAGGTAAATGCCTCTCAGTCATTACATGCCTGTCTGTCTCACACACTGTTTGGGGTTTGGGGTGCTGAATGCCTTGTTTATCCCAATGATAGGTATACACTCCTGATGTCACAATGGGCTTTAGTGTACAGAGGTCCTTATTAATAATTTTCTCACTCACAAAAGCTAGTAATTTTTTAAGAGCCTTTGTTTTTTTTAGTCCACTTTGAGGCACACAGGAGGAAGTGATGGTGTTCATAAAATAAGGAATGTGTTATGAAAGCTGGATACAACATGGAAGAGTCAGCCTTAAAAACCAACCGACGTGCACTTACTAGTGTTTGTATTATGACTTTTTAAACAATTTAAAATTTGTAAAACTTTACACATTGATGTCATCCCCTGTAATGTCAATGGGATGAGCTGGTGGGTTCAGGGGAAGAGACGCGAATGTAAAAGTGGGTTGCACAATGTGAAAACCAACTATGAGGAGAAAAAATGACAGGTTGTCACATATCCAGCAGGTTCCTGCAAGCTAAGATATCAGGCGTACATTATGTTCAGTATAGCGAAAAACTGAGAGCCTTGTATGATCCAATCCAAGACGTTCAGTTGAGCAACACATCTGTGAATTTGAAGGTTTATCACACGCACAGTGGTTTAGAATACTAGAAGCAGGATTTTACAACACTGAAAAGTTATCCTGGCAGCAACAATTTCATTTTTTGTTGCAATGATCACAAGGTAATTTGCAGAGATACAAAGTTACAAAAGTTATAAAGTAATCTACCAGGAATGTGTACAAGATTCCTACAAAATGAAGGGCTGAATGTATTACAATGCAAGGTGAGGGGATTAGACATCAAGAGACAGGTTGTCATGTGTCCACTTGGTTCTTGGTTCAATGTGAGTAATAAATTTGTGAATGTGAATTTGAGTAGATGGGACGATGTATGACTCTGATCATGCATTTTCAAATGAACAAGGTTATTTAAAGGTGGAATCACCTCCCAGCTGCTCATGTCTTTCTTATAGTATGTGAAGGGTCAAAGCTCTCTGCTCCCCATAAAGACCTGAGAACTCCTGATTTACACGCGTAGTTATGCTTAGCTGTCCACTTCACCCTTCACTGTGTGGTGTTTTGTCCTTTTGTTACACTACAATGGTCTGCTGTGTATGTTTGTCTGGAGGAAGCAAGGGACAGACCTCTCCAAACAGCTTCCTCCAGGACAAACAGAAGTATTGATCACTTCCACAAACAAGGCTAGGGTAAAAGAGGAAGTATTACATTGTTCAAACATTGATAAGTATTCAGGTATTGATAGTTATTATTGATTTAATGTATAATTCAGGAAACAGTGACAACAAGGTTTAAATGCTTCATTGAGTTTGTTTGAGGCGCTCTTCGGATGGTGATACATGTAGACATAAAAATCACAAGAAATCTCCAAGGAACTCTCTTTTTAAACAATTGCAATGCCTTTACTGTCATGGCGTGCTCATGTTAGACCTTTAAACACACTCAGATCAGGGGGTCAAATGCATGGGGGGTTTGTTTAAAGGTCTAACATGACCAAGCCATGAGAATGAAGGCTTTTGTGCTGTTTAAAAAGAGAGTGCCTTGGAGTTTTCATTTTATTTATATGTGATAGGTTTGAAAATATGTTTTAGCTAATGCTTTTGTATTTTCAAGTGAGTCAGTAAAGTTATTTCAAATGTGTCTCTTGCAGTAGGGTAGATGCACTCATAGTGATGCAGACAGTGATGCTGGTTCTTTGGTGGTGAGGATGAAAACACCTTGACTGTGCTTCTTGAAGGACAAACATCCAGCTTGTCTTCGTTTGGGGGAGGGTGAGCCACTTCCTTTCCCATTTACACTCCAGTATTAGCCAGCCTCTACAGAGATTGGCTGGGAGTCACACAACACACTCCTCACCTGCTTCTCTTGGGAGTTTCAGTCTCAGTGCACAACAGCAAAGACTTTCAACTAGTTTTCTTCCCTCATTCAACATTCTATCTTTGGAACAGAGGTAGCACAGGTCAGGGATGGTGGGGATTGGGAGAGAAAGGTGTTGGGATGGAGATAATAACAGTTACCATCTTGCCTTGGAGCCTCATATGTGCGAGGATGTATATGTTGACTGGTACTTTCTCTACAATGTGTGTCTTGATATCTTCTGGCCAAATGTATTTATATCCATGAGAGAATGATTTCTAATGTGACCTTAAACCTTTTTTTTAAGGTAAAAAAATGCCTCTGACCAATACTGGGGTCAATGATGAGGTAGTGTCACAGTCACAGGCTAGTATTTCCCAGAGGGGGGTCTTATAAGCCTATTGGAGCTTAGATACCTGGGACAGATGAGAGTAGAGGAGGGAGAGAGGGCAGTGGTGTGTTGTTGATGGTGTAAATCTTTGTTGAGACCGTGATGGACAATGATCCATCCCTGGTTTAGTTTCTGTCTGCATCTATTTGTAAACTTAAATGAAGTGAATCCAGTGCTGAGCTCAGTGCATGTTTGGGTAATGGGAAGCTTGTCCAGGATATGGACTATGGCGTTAAATAAAATAGACTGTTTGTGTGTGGTTTTGCTTTGCTAACTAATGTGGCTAATTTGCTTTAGATTAGCATATTAACTCGGTGTGGGACTGGGAAAGGCTCATTTGTATCGCTCATTCAACTGCATAAGCTATCATTTACCAACGGAAAGCAGGGAGAGAGAGGGGACGACATGCAGCAAAGGGCCCCTGGTAAGGACAGAGCCTTAGTACACGGGACCCATGTTCTACCAGGTGAGCTACACCAAAAGTGATGCAGTTTTTTTTAAAGCAGTATTACCACGATGGATAATTGCAAATCTGGAAAAACCGCTACAAATTCAGCCATTTGACCAGCTATAACCACAAAAGACACTTAAAAGACATTATACTCAAGATATCTCATAACCTAATGAGCAGATTGCCATGAACCTTACTGAACAGATTCAAAGGACCACCCTCAGAACAAGCTGAACATTATTAGCCTCATTTCTGGTAAGGCTCTTCAAATATTAAAATCTACTTTGTACTTAAGAATTTCATGCAATTCAGAATCTCAGATGTATATATCATCCATACAACCAGCCATGGTGCAGTCTTGAACTGTGATTTTGATGGACATAGGATGTCCATGACCTGATTGATCCTTAACATCGCCACTCTCAGAGTGTTAACAGGCTTGTTCAGCCGCCCACACTGCTGAGTAGACATTTAGCCTGAAAGCCTGCCTGATCCTATAGACCAATGAAGGGAAGGAGATACTCAGCTGGCAGATTAGTCTTGAGATACACTGATTCCCAGCACCCACCTACCTTAACCCAGTCTCCTCATCCATCTAGAATCAATATTGACATTGTGTAAATTGACCAATCATCAGATAACCACCAGTGTTGTCTGTAGTGCCCGGCTGTGCTGCCAAAACGTAGTGTTTTTCTAAAAAGATACCAGCTTTCCTTGTTTGCTCAATTTGCTTAGATAAGAGATGGGATAATTATGGTGTTACAGAACATCGAATTAGCAGCAGGAAAACATTAGCACTCCAACTGCAATAATGGCTGTGCAAAGCTGAAAACGCCCACTGAATTAATGAGTCTGAGAAAGACATACTTGAGAAGATAATTTACACCTGTAACATCTGAAACAACATCTTCGCTTATTATGGCTAACACAGTTGAGAGGTTAGATTTTAATTGCTGCACAAATTAAGTGGTGAAGCACAAAAGGAAAAAGACACAACGGAGCAAGCTGGGCTTCTTACAATAAATAAAAGAGTCAACTAAATATTCACACAAGCATGCATGCCCACACACCCACATTCACACAACAAGCACCCCAGAGTCAGTTGTGCGGTCCCTGAAGCATGGATAACAAGGATTCTTCAGAGGAAGCACAAGCTGGTCATCATATCAATAGACTACAGGGCCAGGATCAATACCGTAGCTCAAGAGCATAACAAGCCAACACAGAAAGAAGGAGCAGAGGACAGACCAGTAGTGGTATGACTCTACAGGTGCACCTATGCAGCCTGCTCTAAAGGAAAGAGTTTGCAGCACTTCACAAAGAGAGCAACTGTCTGACATACTGACCAAACTGTCGATATTGTTGGGGATAAACACCTCTACGTTGTTGTTCGTTAGTTCATTCAGGTTGGCTTGTCATCACAGTGACATTTGGCACCTGTACAGGGACCCATACCAAAACCTGTGCTCACTGACTGATGGATACACTAATGGTTTAAATGTTGTGCATCAAGAAAACGTTCAACACTTAACTTCCTCTTAAACTATAAATTGTTTTACTAAAGCAAGCTAGACTCAGCTAACAATGTCCTCACTACGGCTCCATGCTTAATGCACAGACATGAGACTGATCTAGATCTTTTCACCTCACTCTTGGAAAGCAAGCAAATAAGAGTTCAGTATTTCCCAAAATGCTGAACCTTTTCTGTAAAGGTTAGGAGCAGAAGCCTGAGCATAAACGGTGCAGAATGCCCATAATCCAATGTGGACAGGACACTGCCTTATTAGTAATAAATACACAAATAAATAATTAATATTTCAGGGAATTGGGCAGGGCTATATGTATGTTGTTTTTCTAAAAATAATAACAGAAAACAAAAAATGATTAAAAAAAAGAAAGATGTATACTTTCAAGTATGCTCACAGTACACAATGTACACAGACACACAGAGGGTACAGTACAGTACACTCTGTTCTGCCCGGACAGTAGACCAGCATAGCCTACAGTGTGGCTGACGCTGTAGAGAGTTGTCTATTGAGTGACTAGCAGGTTCACTTTACTCTGAGATGGTTATACAAAGGACGCAGGAAATGGAAAATAAGGATGTAAAAAGGGTGCATGCTGAGACTCCACCGTAAATTGTCAGCAAAGAATGGAGTACATGAGGTTATGTATACTGTTTATTGTGGTAGCTAATACTTCAGCACTTTGATCTCAGCCTCTCTTATCTGCCTCATTTTCCCTCCACTCTGTTGTGCCCTGCACCTCTCTGTGTGTGACTCTGTCAGTTATTCCACAGTGAGAGAGCTTACATGGGGGGCCAGGGAGGGTGAACAAACAGAGCGCCTCTCCACTGAGGCGAGACGGAGAGAAGACGAGGTGGAGAGGAGGAGGAGGAGGAGGCGACGAGTGCTTCGGCAGCGGCAGCATCCTCCTGGTAGATGTAATGAGACAGAGGGGAAGAAAAACCGGAGGAGGGATGCTGTTTCTCTCACCGCACAGTGCAAAGAAAACACCCCACGCCCTCTGCTCGGCCCGAAGCCGGAGGCAGCAGGCAGCGAGGAGGAGAGGCTCTCTGTGCCAGAATTCACTCCATTACGCAGATGTTTGGGTACAGGAGGGGACGCCGCAAAAAGCCACTTTACAGCCCTTTTTGGGGCCGGCAATATGGCTCAGAAAACAAGGGGAGCCAATCCATCCATTATGCCGGCAAAATGACCAAGTGGGGCCCATTTTGTGGTCCAGCTGCTGCCCTTAAAGGTGAAGTCTCAGGGAACTCTAGTCAGCCAGTCGCCTGACTAGAGTTCCCTCAGTTAGATAATGATCTAAGTGGGAATCAGTTAGATAATTCAAGATTCACAGTATTGCCATGTCCTTGGATTTGGATTTGAGAAGCCTGCAACACAGACAATTCTTTGCCTATTGCAACGCGCTCCTCACTGGTCTGCTTTAAAATGTAGTCTGTTTGTTCATTCTTTCTGTCAAGCACATTGTATCTCAGTTGTAGAATGAAAAGAAAGAACACCTTCCTAGCACACCTCCACGCTATTAGATGACCATCAAAACTGTATCTGTAATACCTCCTACTGAGATCAAAAGAGCCTGTGGGATAGAAGGAGGAAGTACAGTGTGTTGGCAGACACTTTTAAATGATCGTTCTCCACACAACCAGAAATATTATAGGGATATATACTAATTTATATGACAGTGTACAGTATATCATTGTTTGTCCCACTCTGATAAGAGTTCTGATGGAGTGAGAACATCCTGCCTCTAATGTAACATAAATTCTTTCTGTCAGATTCAGAATAACAAAAACTGATCTTTGATACGGCTCATAGTTGAATAAAAACAGACAGTACATGTAGTATTCAAACTATCCTCTTGGTACACACAGTGGATACTGCGGTCTGTAAATGCTTCATTGGTTGCAGTACAAACTAGAAGAAGGGAGCCAAACAGAATGAATACGACATCCTGTCAACATTTTTACCATAATCACAGAGGGAACGAACAGGTCAGGCAGGATGACTAAAAGTGCAGTAAATATTCACTTAACAATGGTGACATTTAAAGCTAAATGATTTTATTCCTGATGATAGTTTCCCTGTAAATAAAAGTGCTTTCTTCACATTGCTGAACCTGAGAATGCCTGCTTACAAATCAGGACAGCTTCTCATGTGAGTGATGTTGCACTTAAGAAATATCAAGATACGAGAGTAAGCAGTGTGTAGGCCTGTGTCACAGGTGACAGTCATGTAAACATCCTGCAGGCTGACGTGTCATTCTGACGATAAATGCTGACATTCTCTTCAGCGCCGCTGACTGCAGGCTCGAGGATCCTCTGTTATTTACCGTGAGCTGTGCGAGCTTCACTAACACAGCCTCCAGGCTGAAAGCTGACCTCTGTCCGCCGGAGGGCCACTAACCATGAAGATTTTTAAAGCTGGGCATGGTTTGGCTCCTTTTGTGAGACGCTATTTTTCTAAATTCAAGTCCAACTGGATGTTTGCTGTCCAGGCATTCATAGTTTGCCCTGTCTGTGGACTGTGAGAAATATATTTAGCATCTTGGAAACAACATTTTAGTCAGTCAATTACTTATTTGTATCTTTCTGTATTATCATCACTGTATTTGTTAAATTGCTCAAATTCCACTGTGACCCTATACTCTTTTAAACCTCATTAGGTTTAAAATGCTAATACTGTACATGGGTTACATGCTATGTTGAAATGATTAAACTATTTATTCACTGACAGAAAAGCACAACAGTTTTGATAATCATTAATTGCAGCACAGGCACATGGACTTTGTGGGAGTCACAAGCAAAAACGTACAACAGTACAAATGGCTGTTTGGAGTGGATAACAGACCCGAGGGTGTGGTGATTAATAAATACACTCTCAGCCAGTCACATCAATGATCTCATTACTTTGAAACAGCTGATGCATGACAACAACAGCTCAACAAATCACCTTGTCCAGGAAATCATCCTGTGTGGATGGTGCAGAGTGACACCATGTGAACACACAGCACCGTAGATCTGCAGCCAGAGGCAGATGGTGTGGGTTTTTAACAGTTCATTAGATAGAAACAAACAACAACAACAACAACAACAAAAATAGCTTGGTGAGGCAGTTCATATGATCACATCACTTTGATGCTATTCAGTCACAACTCCACTGTATCTCACACTGTAGATTGTGTCGACATATCTCCGTTCCGACGGCCCGCCCTCAGACCACAGGATCATTTCCTGTTTATTTTTCTGCCTGTATATTGACACAAACGCTACGTTCCCCTTACTCATACTATACACCGAAGCTATGATTCTCGTGAATCGATTGATGCAAACCATTTCAAGATGAATCCCAACAGAGGGCACATTAAACGCCAACAACAGACAAACAACCGTTTTTAAAATTAACACAATATTGAGGCAATTCACCCATTATGTCTGTCAGTGATCCACAGCTCGATAACAATCAGACAAAAACGGCCTGGAAACATCGACAAAAGCCCACATGATCCACTGCAGTAAAGATATTCAGTCCAAAACAAGATAATAATCCACAGAAAGGTGTTTTCTCCTTTCAAATTGGGAAGCGATGTGCTCGTCTTGTGCTTGTCTTCCATGTTTTCCCCCTTTAACAACTTCCACAAGTGTCTGCTCTCCGGAGTCTCAGGTTTCAAATGACATCTCACTTGACTAATCATGATCTGCCATATAAAGCCGAGCAAACAGAGAGGCCAATAACAGTGAGTTGAGCAGAGGACCCTCCTTCTCTTTTTCCGTGTGAAGAAAAAAATCCCTTCTACATCAGAGTGTTCAAACTTCTATTACTGAGTGCCAGTAGCACTCACAGTGGTTCTGACTGCTGGGGATAAAAGTTCAGAGTGTTCCCTTTTAAAGGAGACCAAAACCATGCATGTAGTCTAAATGGTTCAAAAACAGCTGTCAATTCACTTTGGGTATGCCTTGGACAGGCTGAGCTTTACTGGAATGGTAAGGGGTTTCAAATGTGATACAGTAGCATATTTCAAGAAGAAAACACAAACTCCTGAAATCATTTTTAAAAAAGTTGCAAAGGAAGCTGCAAAGGATTACTGAGCTCTAGTAATCCGATATCTCCCACATAAACGTCAGAATACCAAGTTATAACATACCAGTCTGATGTGTGTAGGGGTGTGTGTGGTTATCCTGAAGCAGCCTGGCATCATTTGATTGTGATTTAACCAAGGTGAACACAGTGGACAGCTGTGCGTAACAGCACTGCGCTCTGATGTGGCACTTCTCAAATCTGAGGCTGCAGATTGATCATCATTATCTGTCCTGCTGCCTTCAGACGTCTGCAGGGATTTAATGAACTGGTGGAGAAGCTTTGCACACAGTATAAAGCAGCTGTGGGTAACAGATACTGCAACAATCACTTGTATTCATGTGGAGCTAGAAGCCAACTGGCTTACAGAGGATCCTGCTTTCACTACTTTAATTTTTGATGCTGATTTAAACACATCCACTGGCTGGGCAGTGTTTAACACAATTAGTTTAGTCATAAGTCAAGTATTATGTTTCATTGCTGCACTTCTGTTCCAAGTTTTTTTTTGTTTGTTTGTTTTTTGTTTGTTTGTTTGTTTGTTTTTGCCTGTGTTGACAAAAATCATCAGATTGGCAGCAGACTGACAAATGTGGTTCTGAGATGTTGACTCTCAGTGCAAAGACACAGATTCTACCAAAATACCAGCAACTCACTTTGCACTGCCTCGTTTAAATGCGCCTCCCACCTGTTCGCACCTCTGCTCTCACCTGTGCACTGTGCGCTCTGCACAGAGCACCAACATACCATACAGATGGGAAAGTGAACGGTCTAAGTGCTGTTTGCGTTGGTTGTTGTGCCGTAACGAAAATGGGGCCTTGAAAGTCAACAGGCACTCGAGTGGCTCTGTGAGGCTGGATTTAGGCACAGCCGTGGTTTGAGCTAAATGATAGCTTCAGCATGCTAACATGGTCACAATAACAATGCCGACATGCTTATCGTCATAGTCCAAGTCAGTTAGATTCCTCCTCTGGGGCCATGAATGGCTGCATAAAATTTCATGGCAACCCATCCAACATTTGATGTGAAATTTCACCCTGAACCACAGTGGTTGACTGTCGGGCAGACCAGCTGATGGTCTGCTCCATCCCTAGAGCCATACCATTAGCATGGCTCAAAAATACCATCTGATTTCAGCCTCTAAAATCCAAGGATTTACAAATTTTAGCTATTTCATTTGAAATTGAATATCTTCGGAGATCGGACTGTTCATTGCTCAAAACAGGCAAACTGGGGAACATGTCACCTTGGGAACTTCTGAACTGGTGATAGTGAAAACAATCATTAATTGCAAATGTATATTTCTTTTTCATTTGGCTGTGTGCCACTGCAGGATAAAATACACATTCCACAAATATCTCTTGTATCTCCTTCCCACAAAATGCAGTTGGGCTACCTGTAACGTGACAGATGTTTGCCAGGAAACAACACGTTGTTTGTAATTAGCTCTGGGCTGAATCATGTGGGAAAAGGGAAACCTGCTAGTCAGCCACACCAGCTGTGGTGTAGTGCACTTCCTCTGCCTACAGGAAATGACAAGCATCACTTTCAGCCACGCTTGACTGGACGCTTGGCAGCCAAGTCAACAGAGACACAAAGTTGTGTGTATTAGTGCGTGTGTTTGTGTGTACGTGCGTAAGACAAAGAGCGAGAGAGCGATTACTCATGGCTTTTTGTGTGTGTGGGTTTTCATGTGTCTAGACATGTATGAGTGTGTGTGTGTGCTTCACTTACACATGTGTGCACAGCAATTAGTCCAACAGATCTGTGATTAATGTGCACTATAGGGCATCTCTGTGTGCTTGCCAACTTCCCTCTCAGCTAAATGAAGCCACGTTATCCTTCGAAAGCTTCTATATTATGAGCCATGCCTTCTTACCAGGGGCTGCGTGCCACAACTGGTGCAAATGATGCAAGATGTGACCATCTCCCCAAGAACCTGCCAAATATATGTCACAATGATAATTGGGTTGAGCCACTGCATGTGAAGCCATCTACCTAGCAGCCATTTCAGTCAAAAGACATAAATAGGTGGTGGCAAAGGGACAGATGCAAGCTGGATTTGTTACATCCAGTGTTATGCTGAGTCACCTTGGCGCACTGTATTTCCATTCTCATAGATATTCATGAACTGGGGCTTGTCTGCTGGTTGGTGTGAGCTCTGATTAGTGAGTTGGTTGACTCAGTTGTCCAAACATACCAATGCTTATGTGGCAAATGTTACATCCACTTCAAACTATAGGCTGGAATTGACAATAAGCTTGGGCGCCCTGGTGATCTCAGGGTTAAGGTGCCATGATCAACACTTACATTCAGCTGCCATCTTTTGTTGCATGTCATTCGGGATCTTTCTCTCTCATCATGTCCTGTTACCTGTCTACTGTAAACTGCAATAAAGATATAGAATGCTTATTTTAAAAAACTGCCAATAATCTGTTTATTTTTTGTGCTACTTCCCTAACTTTGACTGCTGGAGCAGAGAAAGTAATTAATGAGACAATCACAATATGATGAGTTTGACGGCTATGATGAGCAACTAACAAACAAGCAAAAGAAAAAAGGCCAGATGAGGGCGGCAGAAAAATTGGCAAAAAAATGTTGGTAAGTGTGAATGAGTTGGATGCAGCTGCGTATACAGGATGTTGGAAGTCGACTGACAGAATCTCTTAAGTGTATGTATGTATTTGATCCACATGGAAAAGCTTAACCTCCAACAAACTGTGTGACTATGATGACGATTTTCATATATGAAATATACCTTTGAAGTTAATGTTTAAAGTTTTGAGCATTAGTTGACACAGCATTAGCTAAATCACGACCCACAACCTCCTAAAGTATACTCCTAAATGGTCCCTGATTATAAACTGTGTAACAAAGTACATCAAATATACATGACAGAGCTCAACAACAGGTTTTTTGACACAGTGATGGAAGCCAGTTTATGTACTCTGCTTTGGCTTATCTTTACATCATCTTTTCTTTCATTACATCCAAAGATGATATATATCCTTTTTTCCTCATGTTCATGTCATTCTCAATGTCTGAAGTTGTAAAGTTTTACTCTGTAATTAACAGGTGATTGTTCCATTGACAGAAAAATTAATAGAAAGTATTTTTGATTATTGATTAAGTACTTAATGAAGTCATCAGTGAAGCAGAATGTGCAATTTCTGGTTCTCCAATTTACTGTGAGTGATTTCTTTAACTTGATTTTCTTTGGGTTTGGACAAAACAAGCACTTTAAAGAAGTCCCATCGAGCTCTGAGACATTTTTCACTACTTCCGAAAACTATAAAATGATTAATGCAATAATAGCAAAAATAATATCAGCATAATCAATCATGAAAAGAAAGGTTTGTTGCAGCTCTGCCTCACTTTCTTATTCCTGACCATGTCCCTGTGCGAGCAGGAAGAGAAGGAACTGTCTGTGCACCCGCTGCTCAGACAGACAGAGCAGAGCTGGTTTCAGTCGGCTATGACGTGAACAACATGGCATCACCATCAGCGGCACTGAGTCGGCCTCACAGAGCACACAGCGTTCAGTGGCTGAAGGGATCACTAACTGGCAAGACAACATCAAGCAGAACAGCCTGTACTGAGAACACAACCGCCACACGCACACACACAACCAACCAAAACCAATACAACCTCACAGCTGTCGGGTCTCTGACCACATCTGTCAGTACAGCAGATATCCGGAAAAGGATCGATAACATCAGTGAAAGCAAAGCCCCATGATTGAACTGAAAAACACCTCAGAGAAACCAACCGTCTGGATTAAAAGAAACTTCAAGAAAAGGAAGTGAGGAGCAAGTTAATGAGTGCTGGTGTCTGTAAATCTGTGTAACATCTCACTGAGAGGATTATGAGCCCATCCTTCATCACTACTACACATCCAGCACTCAGGATGCAGCTGGGTGAAGAAACAGAGCAAAACCCTCCTGCTCCAAGTTCCACCTCAGCTGGTCAAAACTGTAGCCAAATATGATGGTATTAAGAAATGGGTAGTGCTGCTGCACACCCAGACTTCAGCAGTTAAAACAACATTATTATCACCAATAGCAATGATGGCCAAAGCTTCAAAAATGACACCCAATTTATAACACAGAATTACCCTTTAAGTTCTGATTCACTTTTTGTATGAGAAAAGACCTATGTAGAAAACATTTAGGTAGTGATTATGACAATTGTTAAAATCTTCTTTGTCATGTATTGTATAACTGCTTTCGGGAAGTGGTGACATGTAACATGTGCTCGAACAAAAAAAATCAACAGTTCTTTGCTTGCAACGTTGAAAAGTAAAGTAAAAGTAAGAATGGTCTGCACAAATGTGACAGAGTATTGAAAGAAGACTAAAGAGTCTACAGCCATGCACGTGGCTGTGAGGCTGTACTTTTTCTTAATACATCCATGGTAAAGGATGTGACCTTTGAGCTAATGGCTTACACTGACATGCTTACATGCTCACAGTGACAGTGCTAACATGCTGATGTTAAGCAGGTGTAATGTTTACCATGAAAAGTCAAGGGAATCGTCCTGTCATCATCAAGATGCTAAGGTATTTTATAGGATAAGTAAATTTAAAAGGTACAATGTGTAAGACATGGCCGCCTGTCGAAGGTCACTCCAAACAAATAGGGGGCAGTATATCATGAGAGTAATTGGTAACTGCTGCTCACTATACTCTTTGCTGTAGCTGTCTTTGGCTGTAGCCACTAGCTGCCATGAGCTAGTTAGCTCAGATAGCGGCCCTATTACCTGACTGGAGAGAAACTGAAACGAATTCAGAAGGTGTACGATTGTATTTGCCTGTTTAATAAAAGAAAACATGTAAGAATATTTCCTTTCTTGGCGTTTTGTTAGCATTTTATTTAAATGTTAGACTAAAAAATGTACTCATCCCTCTCATACAGCAACAGTGACAGTGGTGGACTAACAGATCGACAACAGGCTGTCAGTAGACTTACACTGCCATCCACAGAGCCATGCATGCAGCTAACATTACTAAAACTATAAAGAAACATTTTTGATAAGTGGATTCAACACTGAAGTCACATGTCATGAGGTGTTATTTAATCCCAACCCTGCCCTCAGCCCTCAGGTGCAGTTGGGCAGGACACATAGACATACAAATTCACAGAGACACAAACCCTGTCCACATCAAGCACACCTGTAACGTCAGCAAGGCCACGACTATCAGACCTACATGATCACACACTCGCATTCTGGCAGACGTTCAAAGGCAGCATTTATTCATGCTGCCGGGTGCAAGCATAAGCTAAAGTGGCCCAACCCCTCTGTAGTCTCTGCAACTATACTTTGAAGCCTCTCATTGTGTTGAGGCCCGTTGCCTGAGAGGCACATGAAAGGACACCACAACTTTGAAGTCGACACAAGCGCCGACTCTCGCCCTGACCACTTACGGCCAGGACTGGTAAATCAAACATACAGATAAATAAATAAAAACATCTGCCCTGGCTTCTGTTTCCCTGGAGATGACAGCGGGATTATTGTTCTCAGTGACTTCACCCAGGAGCCTTAGATTGTGGTTGCCATAGAGTTTGCACGGGCAGTAAAAGGCCATTTGAGGCTTTGGTCAATAACAGCAACGAATGGCTATCAAAGGCCAAGAGGTAGAGGAGGTTAAATGCAGAACCTCTAAAACATTCCGAGACATATTAACACCATAAAGTATATATGTACATGGAGTAGTGTGCATATGAAGTTACTGGCATTATATTTATTCCCAAATTAAACTCATCAATGTATTGAGCTCAGGCTGCTTTCTTCAGTTATCCAGCTGCCTTTGACTTCTTCTAGATATCCAACCTGAATGACTGACGATCTCTGAATGTTCTCAATTGTAAGAGCTCTGTCTGAGTGCATAAATGTTCCTGCCTCAGGAGGAATCTCCCAATTGATCAAAAGGTATAATAGCAAAGGAGCCACAAGCAGGCAAGCCATAACTGTACTGTTCCAATGCACGATGCAAATCTTTAGTCGGTCATCTTTTTCAGTAAAAATGTCACAAATATGCTGTACCATCTGAATTACAAACACAGTCATACTGAGTTTTGAATGCACACACACACACACACACACACACACACACACACACACACACACACACACACACACNCACACACACACACACACACACACACACACACACACACACACACACACACACACACACACACATCCAAATCAGTTTTATCCATTTATTTGATTAGTTGTTTTATCCTGTATTTCTGTATTTAAAAGCCTACATACACTATATCTGCTGCAGTTCTTTTTCTTATGTAACAGTATTTTCCTGCACTTTCTTCTGTCTCGATTAAATAATTGTACAAATAAAGCAAATAAATACAAGTTGTTACTCCTACACATGTGAGAAGCTTAGTAACGGCCAATTAGTACCATGCTTCAAATGCTGATATGTCTATTAAAAGAATGCTACGGCCATTTAGTGTTGGGCTTCAATGTCATGGTTTAGAAGCAGTTCTTGCGCGCGATGAAGTCTAAGTGACAAGGTGCATGGGATCAAGAACTCTTGACTTGGAAAGAAAAAATCACTTCATCATCATTCCTGACTTTACTGAAGACATGTCAGTCTGAATCAGGCAAGTTCAAGTTGTGTCTGACTTTGCCTGATGATCTGAGGACCAAATCATTGTCAACAGATTCCTTGTTTTCTTTGCGTTTTGCATTGCACAAAATGCAGATCAAGACCCCATAATTCAATGGGTGTCTTTCACTGGACCCTGGCTTTCGTTAAAACCCACCTTTTTCCACCTCCACACCCCCACACTGTGACACGGGTTTTCTCTCCAAGGCCAAGCTGAGATACCCAGGTGATGTCAGTTCCACAGAAGATATTAAAACCACCAGTCAGACATGATTACTCATCATGGTCACGGTAAACAAAATCATACATCACACTCTTGGCTTCCTACATTTCAAAAATGCAAGACACCACTTTTCAACAGTCTCCATGGCTTTAAAAAGTATTTGACCTGAACTGATTCTCCCAGTTTCTGCTCTGAAAGGAGGAAAAACCTGCTGCTTACAGACTGCAGAATGAATGGACTCTCACTGAGTTTGGCCTCTGAAATTTGAGTGTGAGTATCATTTAATCCCCTTCTTCTTGGATTTTTAAAAGTATTCTTTCCAGCTTCTGAGTCATGATTTCCCAGTTTCTGTGAGCTCGATGCTTCATGCTGGCAAATGTTGGAAAAGAAAATGGTTTTCTGAAGCAGAGCAGGCTTCTCACCCTTTTTCTTCATGTCACGAAAGCTGTCGTGCTCAGCATGTGATTGGTCATGTCTAGCTCCTCATCAGGGCTCAGTGTTCCTGGGCTGGCCGGCTCAGTGTTCTATTGATTAGGCCTTTGGCGACCCGGGCAGATTTATTCTCTTATTACAGGCTCCTAATGCCTTATCAGGACAGATTAAAGGTCTGCTGTTCCCTCCAGCTACACCATCATTTAGATCCTTTCATTAGAATTGGATGGTTGTATCGATATAATTATCCTAAGAACTAAGCACTGGAATTCTACAAAAAGCAGAACTAGTCCTGAGCCAGTAGAAAAAAGAGTAAGATATATGATTGATTTAGGTAATATGAGATGATTAATAGAGCAGAACTGAATATGTTTTAAATGCAAACAAAGCAGGATTATTTATTTCTTCCCTCGTCGCAGAGCCACAGTTACATCTTCTAAATTAGATTTCTGGACAATCAATAAAAACCCTCACTGGTCACTTTTGATTGATTATCCAGCGCTTTTAAAATATTTTTTTATCAATCAGTCATGCTTTGATCAATAGCATCCAACTGTTGCAGTTTCCAATGTTCGTCTGTGGGTTTCTCACTGACTGATGTCTTGTTCTCTTGCGACTCCAAATAAGTAATCATTTCATCATTTCTATCGTGCTTAAGTTTAATTATGATTGCTAATTCTTGCCTGCAGGCGGCTCATTCCCTCTGCAGACCAAACAGGACGAAGCAGAAACAGATTTTAACACCCAGGTGTGCAGTAAAGTCTGTCTAATCCTCTTAACCTCAGGCTAAACATGTGAGGACATGGTTAAATGTCTCTTCTGTGTTCGTATCATTCGCCATCAGGACTATTTCTCCCAGGATCAGATTCTGCTTGTATTGCGATCCGGCGAGCCGCACCACACCCAGAGGTGATCTGATTGATTGCGAATTGATGTGGCCTTGGTCCGGACACCTTCAGCCCCCTGATCCCGTAGGACCATGTTGAGCACAAAGCCAACAGAGCGTCACACACACACACACACACACATACACACACAGAAACCCCCGATGACGCTGAGGCACATTATCTACTGTGGTTGCTTGGCAACCAAACAGAGACACACATACACAACATAATGGTTAATTTGTATCCAGCTGTGTCAGCAGTGGGTAGCCAAAACTGAAGAGCTATTTCTCTGGCTTTAGTCTTTGATGAGATGAAAAACTAAAAAGATTTAAGATACGCAACACCTTGTAAACAAGAAAATATGGACATACTTCTATAAAATCATTAGATATTCGGACAGTTACATATTTAAATAACTTTTTAAAACACAAATAAGCCTCATCTGCATACTGTATAAAGCAACAGAATGCAAAGCAAAATGGTGTTCACACCACTGCTGTTTAGATGCACAAGGTGTATCACATGGCACAGACAGCAGCTGCGTTCTTTCTACATGAAGATAGTGGAATATGAGTGTTTTGCTCCAAGCGGCATGCCTCTGTGTGATCTCAGCCTTACATTTAAAGGACGCCTCCTTTCATCTCCCAACACACGATTCCTTCCACTGTGTAGGTATTGCAGGGGAACATTAAATCCAGTCACAGCTCCAAACACAATCTTCCCACTTATGTTGCGTGTGAAAGAAAAAGGGCATCTCTCAGCTGTTAATGTGTTGGCTTGAAACAGGAAAAGAAATGCTTGAATTCTAAACACCAGCTTTCAGAGTGTTGGCTTAAAATGCATGAAGTGTAATTTCAAATTTGTGTGTTTGTTTACAAAGGAGTTGGAGGGAAATCTGGCACTTCATCCTCTTCTACCCTCTGACGTCCCTTCATTTTGATCTATCTGTTTTCCTCATCACCCCAAACACTTGTGGTCACTGCCTCTCTGCAATCTTTGCTTTGTTCCTCATTCAGTGTCCACCTTCATTAATTTGTTTATTGACTTTCTGATATAGCATTATTTGCAGCACAAACCCACACCGGAACTCATACAGACAATACAAACAATATCTCGCTGCTCATCAGTTTAACAAATCAAAAGGAGCATTTACGAGCCTCAAGTGAACTCTGATGAAAGTGGTGCTTTTCTAACATGGGACGACTGTTTTTTCAGGCAGTGAGAAGTGATTCCAAGTGTATTAATAGACTGCTTTTACATTGTTGTACAACTACTTTTATCTAAGTAAAAATCAAATGCTTCATGCAGCAGTGGGAGTTAGCGGTGAGCTGATCATCATGATCTGTACTGAGGAGATATTTTGTGAAATGATGGCCTCTCTTTGAACTTTTTCCCTGCATTCAGAGATGTGCGCAGACTCTAAGGAACAAGGGCAATGCTCAAAAAGCACTGCTTCCTCTGCCAACACATACAATACAATATATACAATAAGTTGTAAATCTAGTCAACAGGTCAAGTGTCCCAATTGAGAAAAAACACATTTCTAGGGACAAAAACTAAGGAAGTGTCCGATCAGGACGCACCTTGTGATGAAGAAAGTGAGGGTGCCAAGGCTCTCAGGGGCCCATATAGTAAAAAACATGATATTAATAATATTTTACATACCCCATGTGCCTTTGCTAAACTGATGTGGTCCATTTGGACAGGGACAGGTTGTGGTTAAATTATAATAAAGCATTTTGCAATTGTCTTCTAACCTCCAACCACAATAATGTAATAAATATGTCAGCTTGTGTGTTTATGATAATGGTTACCAGCTTATGCAGCGCCACAGGACAACATGAATACTTTCTCTGAAAAAATGAGGAAACTTTTCAAAAACTCCTAGACTCCTCTGCTGGAGCCAGGAGTAGGAGACACATAACATGCAGTTAGAGGGTTACCATGAAGTTAAGGAACTAAAAGTTTGAACGACACGTCAATCATTTGAAAGCTCTTGAAAAGCTCACCTGAAAAAATATCTGGCATCGAACAAGAGCAGAACAAACTACACTCTTATAAACATGTTATTATCCTTGCACTCACGGTTAAGAGCAGAGAAGGAGCACCGTGCCACCTTCCAGACAAAGCTTCAGTGCTGCCTGAGCTGAAACCCCAGGAGTAATTACTCAGAACTATTGACCTGACCGTTGCTTTGTCATTGACTCTTTTTTGATAATGAGAAACACAGGCCATTACATGTCTCCAAAGCCCCCGAGTCTGACAGCTTCCCTGCCAGGCAGCCACTCTTGTCCGAGCCCCACTAAGAGCTGCTCCAATAGAGAGAGAGAGAAATACAACTTTCAACTATGACAGCATCTGTCCAAGAAATCTCTGTTCCACTTAGCCAATAACTGGACATGCACTTATTTTCAAACACACAGTATATCAAATAAAAATGGATGTTCCATTTGCAATGCAGTGCTGCTGAGGTGGTGAGGCTCGGGTAAGCTGGTGTGGTTGTTGAGACAAAAGTTTCTGGATTTAATCTTGAAATATCAAAAACCAAATGTTTTACACTGTATAGCCAAAAGCAGCGGACACCCGAACATACTATCTAAATATGATTGTTGGATACTCCATAGGTGTTAAGGTCAAGGCTCTATGCAGGCCGCAAAATATGTGGACAGGGTGTCCAAACAGCATAGGCCGGCAGCAGTGTTAAAATCTAGGACAGAAATTGAAAGGCTAAAGCAACAAATGTGACTCATTTCACATCTTTTGCAGGCTTGTGCGACTTGTTGAATAACTTATAGATGCTTGTAGGCATGCTCTAACTGGAAGAAGGTGATTCCACTACACTCTCACTCACGGCACTCACAGATACACACAAAAGAAACCACTCTCTCACTTATGACCTCCATCCCCAGCTGACACCCAGCGGGCGAGGGACTCACCCCGTGAGGACGACCACGAAGTCCATTACATTCCAGCCGTTGCGGAGGTAGGAGCCTTTGTGAAATGCAAAGCCCAGGGCGATGATCTTAATGGCAGCCTCGAAACAGAATATTCCAATAAAGTAAGGCTCTGTGTCGTCCTACAGAAAGAGAGAGAGGATGAGTGGCAGGGGAAGATCTTTTTGTTCAAGGTAAGAGAGTGCTTAATGAAGCATTCAGTGAAAGGGAGGGGTAAGTAAAAGAGAGATGGCTCCTTTCACTTCTTGCACCAGCGTGAACAGAAGTGCAGGAAGTGGAGCCTTCTTCTTTGGATGAAAAGACAGTAAATACTGTGAAAACAAATATTCACACACACAGCATGATCTTAACATTGGTATTGGTATATCAATTTAGCTTTAGATCGGTTCATTTAATGCATTCAAACACACAAAATTATCTATCTAACTTCAATTGATAGCAGCCCAGAACCTGAGGAAAATATAAATATTCCAAAAAGACTGTATTTGGTCAAAATATCACGTTGTGTAGACTCTGTAAGGAGTAGGGGGCAACTCTCTTGCACAACATAAGGGTTATATGAAGCATGGAAGTGGAAATGACTTGGAGCAAACAGTAAGGTGCATGGGGGCTTTTTGAGCCAACCAAAAGGGCATCGGGACTTTCAGAAGGCTTATTGGGAACTAGAGGGTAATTTGAGCTTCTAGGTTGGAATTTGGACCAACCAAAAGAGAACTTGGGCGGTTCAGTTACCCCTCTGGTGTGACATTTGGGCAAAAATAAAGGCCAGATTCTCTTGGTGCCACTATAGCCAATCAGAAGGGCACCTGGGCTGACAAAAATGAAGCATGGAATTGGTGGGCACTTGAGGTCCTCTTGATAGCAGTAAAATGATAGCAGTTTGGCCAACCAGAGGAGCATATGGATAGAGCAAAAGGGTACTTGGGTTAACATTTTGACTAACCAGAAAGGGCTACTTGGTCTGCTCTGGTGTTGCATTAAGACAAAAATGAAGCGTGGAATAATGGAGCTGGGGAGCCATTGAGCAGCCCAAGTGCGACATGAGAGAGACATCAAATGTTGCATTAGGGCAAATCAAAAGCACAACATCATCCCAGTAGGACAAAGACATTCCTGTTCGAAAGGGCACTTTGGCACTCAGAGCATATGCCCAACACACATGACTGGACAAGATTGATTTGGACATGCTGCATCTCTCCCTAAAAGTGTTAAACAATCCACAGTGTGTCACACTTTGATCATTTACACTCTGTGACTAGGTTAACCCTGGGCCTTGCTTTAACTACGGCAGATGGATGAGGCGTGTATGACATGACACTTTTTCCTTTGCCTCCATTAGTATCTGCAAGGGCCTAGGGCAATGTGCAGGGCATGAGTGGAGGATATCTCACGCCTACACTAACCTCTCCCCTTCCATTTCTCTCTCTCGCTCCCAGCATACTACAACCTGACAGTCAGTATCCCCAACCCCCAGCTTCACCCGGCCTCCAACATAAATAATCACATTAAAGCAGCGTGACAGGCCTGAGCACTATAAGAAATGTGACCTTTTCTATAGCACAGGCCGATTACAGTGAGTGTCCAGTGATAATAGATATGTTACACGATGGTTACTGCATCAAGCGTGAAGGCTGTGGTGATAAAATAATGACGGTTTGTTGTTGTTGCTGAGAAGCAGATGAGCTCCTGACCAATAAGAGAAGCCGTAGGAGTCTGCAACATTTCTACAATGACAGGCATTCAGTGTGACGTACAGTATATTCATTTTGGTATGCTGTAAAAAGACCAAATTCATAAGCAAAACAATTGAAGGTCTTATGTAATGACAGGGTAGGAGGGCTGCCTGGATTCATGTCTGTACTTATTGCATGCTAATATCCATTATACATACATCTAAAATACTCCTGAATTATAAATACCCTCACGGAAGACAGCTGGGGAAATCCCCAAGGATCACGGCGCTAAAGACTTACAATGGATCTGAAATACTTTTACTGAATAGCTTCTATCATCGCCTCCACTTGCTCACGCCTCCTACTCTGTTGACAGAGCTTCATAAATAATAGCTGATCCCTTGTTCTAATTAAAAGGCTTCTTGTTGTATTACATCCTCGAGGTGGAGGAGGCCAGGAGAGGGTGCTTGTTTTCCCCTTTGTGTAACCACTCTAATCACTTTCTCAGGTGCTAAACACTTCCTTTTTGTTTTCCTCATTGTCACATCTTCACTGCTGAATTTAGATTGCAGCCGCTGAGATCATTTGAAACAGGAGCAGGTGGTTGAGTATGACAGGAATTCATTGACTTTTTCCACATCAAGCTGTTGCTCTCTGTAACACTCTCCAGCTCTCTATTTTAAGACAAAGTCCCCTGAGCTACAACACCCTCAAGAACACGAACAGGAAAGTGCTGAAGCATGAAGCTATGTGCTACTCAGCTTTGTTTTGTGTTTTTTCCCCAGTACACAGGGCGGGTTCTGCCACTTGACCTCCCCGTGCAGCAGCCTCTGGTTAGCTGTGCAATGTGACTGTCAGAGTTCAAATGTTGGTTTAAACTGAGTGCATATGTGAGCAGCTGTGGGAACAAGGATCCAGAGCAAAGGATCAAAGGCGGCTCACTGAGAGGCTCTGCTGACTTACAAGATAGGAGCTGGAGGGGAAGAAATATAGGGACAAACACACAGGGTGAACACAGCCTGATGAGTGGAGGTGCTGATGCAATTAAGCTGTTTCAAGTCAAATCCTGGCAACTCTGGGACCCTGACTCTACTGATAAGGGTTAGAACGGAATCACTCTCCATATCAGCTGAAAAGTTCTTTGCCTAAAAGGAAGTGACCTCAAAGACAGACATGTTGAAGCACTTACCAGACGTTCGGACATGGGTGTCTTGTCGCTGGCAGGTAGATGCTGCTCCAGGGCCAAGACGATGCAGTTGGCAATAATTGTAGCCAGGATCATGTACTCAAATGGAGTGTGAAGGTTAAGGAGGAGTTAAAAGTGAAGTTGCATTCATTTCACAGCACAGTCATAAATTATATTTTCTCATGGAATGTGTTTTCAATCGGGATTTAGAGTGTAATGAGTAACCAATCAAGGAGTCTACTAAAACAAGGGCACCCAAGAATAGCAGACAGCATTAAACTGTACAGTGAAGCAAATCATCCTGCACTCTGCTTTATGACAAATGCCATTAAACTTAAATTTGGATGCATTCTGTCCACTAAAGCGTGAAGCTTCCATCATGTTCTGGTTGAAGGCTTTCTAGAAAGAAAGCATCCTATACATGCACCCATGATGCTTCCAGATGGTTGACCATTTCCTAGCATTTTCAATGGTTGGCTCATTCTGCGTTTCATTTTCACTGGGTCATTGCCTGCAGGTCAGGGTCTATTGAGGGTCTTTGAATCGCAAGGGAATAAGAAGCTTATGACCATTAAAGCGAAGATGTAGAATTATTACCCATAAGACACCCAACTACCCAGATTATGCAATCAGAATACTGTTTTCCTGGCAGTGAATTTGAAAAGAAAACGGGTATAATGGCTACTGTTGCTGTTCCAGCTGGGACTTTCGCTTTTGGTCCTGCGGAGTGTGGAGTTCAACTCGTATCTATTTACAGAGGGCACGGATAAATTCCTATTATTATTTCACGACAGCTAATGTTGTTCTCACTGTCATCCACAGAGCACGGAGCAGCAGAAGCTGTCCTCTCCTGTTTGTCACACAAGCTCTGGCTTTCCAGCCTGAGGAGATCCACTGCAAAAAGACATTCGTTTCATCTGCTTTGTCTCATTGAAATGTGAAAGAATAAGGTTTGAAACTGTTCTTTCACCTGTTTTCAATCCAAACGTATCAAGACTTAAACTGCATGAATGGCTTTCAAGACATTTCATTGTGAGAACACGTTGTTTCTTCAGCACTGAGTGGTTTTTTGAGCAGTGAGCAGAGGAACTGTCTACTCTAATCTACTTTTTTAATCAAAAATGTGAAATGCTTACGATTCAGAGACTTCTTTTCCGAACAAATCAGCTTTCAAGACTTTTCTTGTATTAAATGTCACAGTCTTCATGGGCTGCTATTGTGTATTCAATCTTATTTTAGGATTCTGACACTTTTCCCATCTTGAAATAAGTAGAAACACACCGAATAATGTCACCCTGGCAGAATCTGTCATTCATTCCCAGAGAGAAAATATTAAGATTTGGAATGTGACCATGACTCGACTCGTTGGAGTGGGCTGCTTTTTTTTTTTTTCAGCGTTGAAAGAGCGGCGTGGAGCGGTGAGCGTGGGCGACTTCAGCACCATGGAGAGGGCTCCTAACTAAGACGACGAGGCGGTTGTGCAACCCTGAACCAGCGGTCTCTTTTCACCAGAATAAACTGCGCTCTTCCTTGAGAAGGACACGGGGAGTGGCGCGCAGCCAGTGGAAGCACCACATCACTGACTGCGCGTTGCCCTTTTACGCACGCAGCTTTCTATTGACTTCTAGTTGCGTCAATCAATAGCAATGTTTGATCATTATTAAGTGACGCTGGGATCGCTGTGTGCACGGCCGGCAGACAGTTTACAGCTGACATTTGGACAAAAGAACTTATCAGTCGATGTGGACGCCCACAGGCTCTGTGCTGAGCTGGGAAGAGAAAAGGCGACTGAATGGGCGGATGTGAAGTCTTTTCACTGCCCGCGCCTTTTGAGAAAACATCTTTGTGTCACGCTGGACAGAGATAAGCGGGGAGACAGGTGCAGCCAGCGTTGCGCGCAGAGGGGGACACACACGGACACTGTGGTAGCTGCTCCACAGGCGAAACATAGCTGATCATTCACACCCTAAACTGAAAGCATTGAACTGAATCCACATCAGCAGCTAAACTTAACAGCTTGACAAACACGCCTGCGGGCGATGGTGTGTTTCTGCTTTTCAACCATCTGTGTGTGGTTGCCAAGCGAGAACAGACAGGTTGCAGGCTTCAGATGCACCTGCTCTGTGCGTGCTGCTGCTGGTCAGGAAGGATATGGCCACTCTGTTATTCGCTTTGCATACTTCCTGATGAGATTGTCTTCTCGGAAGATGAAGAGGGAGCGGTTGACAGTGAGGCAGTTCTGTTTGACAGGGTTCGGGTTGTAAATGGCCATTGTCCGGGCTCTCTGGGCCATCGACTGCTTGTACACCCTCTGGCCACCCGGAGCGCCACCACCTCGGGCTCCCCCTCTGCCGGCGCCCGGTCCACCCCTCCCTCCGCCGCCTGCGCCTCCTCCATAGCGGGTGGGTAGATCTTCTGCGAAGCGAGCCATTCTGGAAACGCACAGATCCAAAAGGGAAAATCCAAAGTGGTGTCAGTGGAAATGGAGGGGAGACGCATCACAACAAACACACTTCATCCAAACCACAGCTTAGCGTTAGAGAGTAGTCAGAGAGCGCTGCGTTTGGAAAACGAACAATAAGGTGGCCCCACTGAAAAGCGTGTTCTCTTGATCCTGTCCACTCATTCATCTTCAGTGAAATGTAAAACCTAAAACTTCACAGCGATAACGCGCGTCAGCTGTAAAATTGGTCACTTCGCTGAGACATCCATGTCAGCCGGGCTCTGAGTGAGGAAAGAAAAATGAGGCTGAAATATGAGCAGATCACCCTGTCTCTGTCCAAAGCCCTGACAGCATCGTGTCAGCATCCAAACACCAGTTGATGCGTTCGGGCTGTCAGTCAAAATAAGCAGGAGCGACGGAAAACTCTGAAATCCCTTTGTTTTCTTCTCCCAGCTGAAAGCAAGAACAAGACAAGCCAATCCAACACGAGCGCTTGTCCTGTGATTTCTGTTTGATCGCTCGCTGTATGGGGGCTGAAGGCTATAAAGCAAGTCCTCAGTGGAATAAGGAAGAGCGCATGTGACCAGAATGGGCCTATCGGTGACTGGAGCGTACAGACGCGCTCACCGTCCGTTGGCTGCTGAGAGAAGACTGTAAAACTAATGAAGTTGAGAAAAGCCCTGCGGGTCAGAACAGGAGCGGTAATCAGTCTCTTTCTTTTCAGCTTCACATGAGGAGACAGCAGCTTAGGAAAGATGCTGAGCGCCCTCAGCGTCTCTCACGTCCATGTTAAACATGATGGAAACATGGACGTGGAAAAGTTTGCATACTTACCTTGTTGGCAGAATCAAAGCTGTGTTCTGCTGACATTTGCTTTACTTCCATGTTGTTTGGGGTCCCACTGAGGCCACGGCTGTACACGTCAAAATAAAATAAGAACAGATGTAAAAAAAAAAAAAAAAAAAAAAAAAAATCTTCTTGCATATTTGAAGAAGGTGACAAAATTTGGAAATACTAAAGAATTTGTATTAGACCAAATCAGGGAAATATGTGTTTTATGTGTTATATAGGAACAAATAAATACATACTTGGCTTGCCTAAAGTCATTCACAGACAAAGAAATGTAGATAGTTATCCCACACGGTGACATTGACTGATGTCAGGGGTCAGTTAGACCGCAGAGAAGACCTCAGAGACGTCTTACTGACTTTGTATAAACCAGCTGTTCATAGCTGTAAAACTCTATATTTGGGATTAAAGGGGTAATGTGTGTCTAATGTACAGAAGTCATTGTTTTAACCATGTTTTACAGCTGAAGTCTCTGAGACTTCAAACAAAGGTAAGGTTGCATATTATGTAGACCTCTGGAACATGTCATCAGGTTTACAAGTTCCTAAAATCTGAAAAGGTCATGAAATATCAGAGTGATTAAACTTTTTTTTTTTTTTTTAATGTTTTTAGCACCCTGTGACTGCAGCCAGTGCTTTCTAACAATTAGCACAGACGCTACTCTGACTTGTTTTATCTCCTCTCTAATTTTCTGTATATATTCTTTTGTGGCAGGAGACAGAAACAATGGTTTGTACTAATACGCAGATGTTCTGACCTTTGCTGGCTGCTGTCCAGGCTGGGTCAGCAAAGTGCACTGGAGTGGACTGTCTGCTCTGTACAGGCCAGTGGAAACACAGTTAAATATCTGAGAATATTCCTCAATTGCTAGCTCTGTTTCTCTGTAAATCTTGATTGCGTTTAAAGAAATGCATGCAGCATCAATGACTTCACAGCTTTGAATGACTCTCACTGTTATTCTCACAGGATATCACTGCACCACATGGTGGCTATAATATAGGAGGAAGGGAGCGGCCAGTAAACTAATCAGGAGGCCACAGAGCCAGTTGGGGGCTACTCGGGAACAGAGGATGAGGAGGAAGGTTGTGCTTATTGCAAATGAACGTTTGTCTCTGCGTTTTTAGAGGCTAAACTGGCAACAAAGAAAATATCTGAGTCTTATTCCTCAGGCAGTTGGCTGGCTTGCTCAGTTCTTGCAGGCGCAATTTTAATTTGTTGTTTGTCTACTTAGTTTTTGTGTATTGTCTTTTATTACTAAGACTATTCATACTGCTGGTGTTGTGTGCTGTGTGTGTGTATGCTTTAATGAACCATTTTATTGCTGTATATGTCAGTTATTTATCATAGGAAGGAAATAAATGAGCCATGTTTATGGTGGCTGCAGGGATTCACAGATCATTATAAACTTGCCTGTTTAGGCTGACGTTAATCACCGTTGAGGATGTTTTGTGCGTGCCGTTTAGCGGGGATGATGGTCAAGCGTTTCACATTAGATTCAGAAAATGAATTCAAATGCGACCTCAGAGCTTTTTGCTTGGTCACTTAGATTTGAAGCTTGGATTTGTTTTCGCTCAGCAGCATTTCTTGTCTTTTTCTCAAGAGTGAGGTTATGTTTATCGTCTGAAGCCAGTGTCATTAAAGCAGCTCATAACTTAAGCTTCTTCTTCTTCTTCTTTGTTGTGATTTTTCTCCACTTTTCTGTTTTTTTTTCAGTTGATTAACACAAACTAGACCTACATGCTCAAAAAAACACTGCACCATGAGTACACAAAGGTATGCGAAAGGGATGTGTCCACATACTTTTGGCCAGATAGCATAAGCTTTGAAACTGTGGGGAGGCGTTGCCTTTTCAGACTGAAGGTGTTTCAATTAAGTTTTAGAACAAGGCTCAGGGACAAAGTCCACACCTTGAACACATCTTATTTCCACACAAAGATGATCCATTCCCTTCTCTTTTGGGTCAGTTTTTGCATCCCTCCCCCAAATATTGCCCTTTCTTTTCTCTCGTCCTTCTCTCTCTTCTTTAAGTACAGGAACCACTAGGGGCAGAAATCCCAAGCATCTGAAGAGACAGCTCCCTCACCCAGAGTCTCAACTCCCCCGGTTCCCTCCTGTCTCCCCACTGCCAGCTGACACCTGTCCATCATCACACTCCTCCATCCATCCCAGATTTACCCCCTAATCCCTCACCCTTCTTCCCCTTACCCCTTCATCTCTCTACTCTCACCCCTCATCCCTCATCCAACTCCCTCAAGATCCTTTAACTTCCCTCCTTCTTCATCTCGGCTCTCATCCATCCATGTGCAATAAATTATTCTAAATAATCTTATCAACTTGGTCTTTGTTAGTAAAATTTGGAATAAAACTACATGATGTCATTTATTCCACACACCTACAGCACAATATCTGAGCAGCTGTGATAACATCAGACTTTGCTATTTAAATGTGTTTGCAGTTTGGCCTTTGTTCAGTCTAATTAACTCACTACACACCAGAGTTGTTGTTAGCTTACATCTGGAGGCCAGTTACACATTGATCCAGTCTTGTGTTATTTCGCTCATTATTAATTTACCATCTAGAAATCAAATGTAGCTGAAACATAGCATTATCTGCAGCCAAATCATTAACAGTAATGCTCAGGATACGGCTGAGGACCCATCTAGTGGTTTAGCTCACATACTGCAGAAAGAATGTGAAACAGTCTGCGTTATTAGGCTTGTGCTGGAGAACCTGCTGAAGAAAATAACAATGTTCCCCCATGAAAAATATGCAGTGAACTGGAGTGGGTTGTGGACTTCTTTTGTAAAGAGGCTTAATTACTATCTGGACAAAGATGGCTGACTGCCCCGGGGCCCAACTCCATGGGCCCCCATCGCCCCACCCTGAGTCCACCAGCGCCATATAGTATCCCAGCACTGGCAAACTGCTCACACTGCAAACAGAGACAATGGAAAGGGGGGATCATAATACAAGGGGGCCTGGCAGTTCATTTTTGGTAGCCATGGCAGTTTAATCTGGCTCTAAGTGGATGAAGATGAATCTTATCTTTTAGTCTCACCAGTGATTTCCAGTGTCTGTTGGTAAGAAAAGTTAAATGCAGAAGTTTTACTTGTCAATAAGCATTTTGTTGAAGGTTTGTCTCACCTGCCGGTCCATGACGTGCTGCTCAGGAGCTCATGCTTCCTGATCATCTGATGCACACCGTCTCTCTTTGACGCTCTGCTCACACCGTCCAAGTGCAAAACTGCGTCATACTCCTGTTCGGTGTCTGTGTCAGCGGCTCTCCACGACGGCTCCTTCGGCTCTCCGGCGCCAGCATCTGACCCCTCCGCCGACCCCGGCTTCTCCTCCATCCACTGACTTGGACGGCGATTTTTGTCAGGTGACGGAGCCCAGGTATCCTCGTACTCTGCACCCAGGGTGAGCATCCTCCAGGAGCCCAGTGTGGCTGAGCGCACCGCTGGTGGGTGAAAGATACCATTACACAGGAAGACACAACTTAAGCATGTCAGCATCTGTTTTTTTAAACAAAATCAGCCAGTAACAGTGTTTTGGTATCTACACTTGCCACTGAGGCCTGAAAGGTGATGATAAAAAGTCTGTAACACTAATGCAAACTGCTGCCAATTAGCTGCTCTTCATTATATATAAAGATAAGCTCTTAAAGGACCAGTGTGTAGGATCTAGTGGCATCTAGTGGTGAGGTTGCAGATCACAACAAAGCGATTACCCCTCCCTTACTTTTCCCTTTCCAAGTGTGCCGGAGAATCTATGGAGGCTGCCAAAACCGTGAAAGGTGCTTTTTAGAGCCAGTATTTGGTTTGTCTGTTGTGGGCTACTGTGGAAGAAGACAATGTGCTCTGTCTGTAGATATAAAGAGCTCATTCTGAGGTAACAAAAACATGAGCATGATTCTTACTGTCAGATGATTATATATTAATGAAAACATGATTACGAATATTGTGCTCCATTTCTGCCAATAGATCCCCTTAAATCCTACACACTGGACCTTTAAGTAGTAGCTGAAAATAATCAATTGATCTATTGGCGCACACGGGGCCGGTCCAAGCCTCGTTTGGGAATAGCCTCCCGTCCCCTGTCATTCACATTTCAGGTGGGGACAGATCAGTTGGTCTTCCAGTTTGAGTTTAAGTGAAACATGTTTGAAAATACTTCCAATAAAGCAGAAATCTCACCTATGTGTGCCTTGTCCAGGTACAGTATGCTTTTAATGGTTGCATATTCCAAACACTGTGACATCACAGTAGGACAAGCACAGGTGTAAAAAATGAAATGAATGATGGCTGAATTCCATTTAGCTGCTTCAGTTTCAGGGCTCATGTGCTGTGTATGCTGGCTCACTGACTACGTCGACATGTGTAAAATATTCCAGTTCTCCCCCTTATTCTGGAAAAAAAAACAACATTCCCACCGAGCTGTTTACGTGGCTAGTGACAAGGAATATTTCACTATTAATCCTATTTACATGCAGCCATGCATGCTCTGATTAACAAACAAATATCTGAAAACCCGCTGACAAACAAGTCTTTCATTATGTTTAATAATAGGTGTGTTTTTCCCTCCGACCACAGACTGACTCATTCAACATTGCATGAATCTCTCTGGATAATCACAATTCATTTTTACTGCCCGGTCCCCCAAACACAGTCGATCCCACGGGTCTGTCAAATAATAGGCTATGCTCAGAAAATGATTATCCAAATGATTTCCACCTGTATCACTCATTAATCCATCTGGAAAAGGCAAAGAAAAATCAGATGCATCATTTTGTATCTGTTTTCTGCTTTTTTATGCTGTGAATCATCGCTTGACCCCTGAGACTTTTCTTCTGATCCCTTAAGGGGAGGCCCTGCCCCTCAGTTTGGGAACCACTGCATTATGACTACACCAAAGCGTCTTTACTCCTGATTCACTACCTCGACAGTTACTAATACAATAAATAAAGGTAGAACAAACGTACCATAAACCACAGTAGATCGCCTCTCTGCCCATCTGGAGTTGAGAGGAACTGTTCTCTTCATAACTGCTCTCCAGGGTTACTGAGATAAATCCAGCTGAACAGATGCAGCAAGTGCTCGGCCTCTGCACAGGTCATGTATGTCTGCCTGCAGGAGGGTCCCCTGCCAGGCACCAGGGCAGGGGCACCGAAGACAAAAAAAAAAAAAAAAAAAAAAAGTTTCTCCCACCTTGGAATGCGGAAAGGCTGCTTCCTGTCCTGCCAGTTAAGAACTGTGTTATCAGACCAACCGTCTTCAGCGCTCAAGGAGAGATTTCTCTGATTCAATTATCGTCTCTGTTTTCGCTGTCCGCCCTGGTAACCAGGAAGGGAGCAATCATCGGCTGGTTTATGAGACCAAAAGGCCTGCAGACGCACAGTCACTCACTTCCTGCTGGGTTTTTTCACATTGGTGTTACAGGGGACATTTGAAACCCAAACCTTTAACATGTTTGATCCTACAACACATGATTAGATTTGAGTTTTTAATATTTTCTTCTTTGATTGGCTTTAATTGCAATTTAGTTCAGTAGTAGTTTACTCAGGTACTGTGCTACTTTACTTGAATATTTTCCATTTTTTTATTAGCTTTACAGGAAATTATTGTACCTTTTACTTTCCATCAGCTGTGCTTACTACTTGTTTTTTCAGATTAAGAATTTAAAGCTTAAAAACTGTCAGCTTTTCAGACACTACACAGCTTTGTTCAGCCTGTTGAAACTGCATTTTAGGCCTACAGGCAGCATGTTTCCATGGATGGCATCGTCAGTTGTTTTGCTGACATCACTTTGGTCTAGACTGAAAGACTGAACTAAAACGGGATGGACTGCAAAGGAAACACATATTCACGGCCTCCAGACGATTAATACCTGAAACATTCTTGACTTTCTGTGAAAGTGGTACTTTTTGTTTGGTGCTAATCAATGCTTGCTAACACGCTCAACTCAGATGGTGAGTTCCCTCCTGGAAATTACACAAGGCCACCTCAACACCCAAAACATAATGATAGAAGTTTAAATTATCCCACCTTGACAGATGTGACGAGAGAGGGAGGCGTCCATCAAGCACACTTTGAACACGCGTCCTCTGTCCTGAGGGAAAAGCTAATGGCAGATAAGTGAAAACACCTGTGTGGGTGGGCAGGACCTTTAACAGTGACTGCTTTTATCTTTAATTCCTTATATATGAAGTGAGTGATCGACTGTAAATATACTTGCTTTAGCTGCTGGAATGACTGGAACCTGCTACTACTGCTGCTGCTCCACTGCTGTTCAGTTGTAGCTTCTATCAGTTCAAAATGCTCTTCACTAGCTCTTTGAAATCAAAGCACAAACGAGAGGCTTTGAATGTCTTAACTCATTAAAGCAAACGGAGTGTGGGAAGTGTCAGCAGCTCGGATGCCACAGCTGCTCAAATATTTCAGCGCCGGGCCCTGGGCCCGTCTGTCAAGGCTGAGCTGCTGCTCGGTTCGTGCAGGGTCAAACTGACTGTAGGCTTCATCTGAGGATTTTTAGTAATGTGTTTGTAGTTGACAAGATACGGCGCTAAACGCGATCTCTCCCCGGACCTGAAGAAAACCTGCAAAATGACAGAGCTGGATTCAATTTTAAGATTTTTAGTGAGCAAAGTAGCAAACAGGCACACCCTCCAAGACAAACTGCAACAAGTGAAGCATAACAGAAAAAAATGCATTAGTAGTAAATTTATTGAAAAAGATACAACCAATTAGATGGATGGTTCACGGTCCAGAAATATGTAACAGAACGTTATGGAAGTGCATTTTTAATAACCTTTTTTTTCATGTATACCTTTCAAGACTTTGCACAACAGTCACTGCTTTACTAACAACACTTAAAAAGATGGGTTGGCTTGTGTCGGCAAAATGATGAAAGAAAATTAAAAACAGCCTAACTACAGTAACTACGATTAGAAAACTGGAGTTAAAATGAAACATAAAAAACTTAAAACATTCTCTTATTTTACAAACTATGTTCACTTCCAGAATAAAAATGAAAGCAAAAGTAAAAACCTTTGTCAGCACCATTGTCTTGTTTGTTTTTTTAAACTCTGTTTAAACAGTTCCTCAACAACTGTGGCAAAATATCTGACACATTAAACATGCTTAAGAAAAAGATCTGCCAATTTATTCAGACTAGAAATGCCTCATTTTGGAGGAATGGTACAGCATCCTTGTATCAGACAATCAATCCTCACTTGAGTGGCAACTGAAAAAAAAAAAAAAAAAAACGGTTCAGCTTTTCGCACCATTTCTTTGTCTTTCACATCGTTAATTCATCAACTACGGTGGCAAATGTTGGACATGTCTCTTCAAACACTGCAACAAAGATGAAGTGGCAACATAATTCAATATTTATCAGCTAATTCTGCTGGAATGGTTGATGATAATGACCGCAAAGGTCAAACAAGTTAAACCCAGTTTGTCTTTGCAAAAGACAACGATACCCTCATCCCCGACCCCACAATTCCTTGACCATGACTCGATAAGAAAAGCCATTTAACAATATCAACCGATCTTAAAAAAAAAAGACAAAGAAGAAAAAATACACTGTTCTCCTTCCCAGTAAAGTTATATATGAAATGTAAAGACTGGTTTTCATTGTCCCTGTGGCGTTTGCTGTGCATGATATCACTGCCCCCTGCTGTTCATGTGATGCAGGAGCAGTGAGTTCCTCCAGGATTTGACTGTGCATCTGGTTCTGGTTCTGACAGCGTTTTACAGGTTCTCATGAAGGCTGATGGTCCGTGGTTTGAATCAGAGGTGGAGATATAGTACAAGTTCACTGATAAAAGTTCAAAGTTCAAAGAGGATGGAGACAGGCGTCCCTGTGTGTCTGTCAGTCATGTGTAGGTGTAGCGGAGCTTAGTGTGAGGAGGGTTTTACGAAGGACTGGAGGGACTGTTGGAAGAGCTGGTGTCAGGCGAAGCGCTGGGCTGCTGCTGGTTCTCCGGCGTGCTGTCTGCCTGCAGCGACGCCATGGCCGCTGATGAGTACTTGCACTTGGAAGAGCCGCATTCACAGCTGAACAGCTTGCTTTTGACTTCCCAGAAGTGGTCGCCATAGTCAAATCTGAGAGGAGAGGGTGAGAAAGCAGGTTGAAGAAAAAATACAACTTCCTTTAATATTTTCACCTGTAGTTATATACAATTTATAAAACACACCTGGATTTTACACTGGCAACAAAATATAACTTAGGCCTTTAATTGTGTCACTTATTGTTCAATTCTTATTCTCCACAGAACTTGAAGCATCATAGAACACATCATGCTGCATCCTACTGAAACTTAACTGAACAGTGGAAATTGTGAACCTCATCATCTATGTATCACACGAGGGCACGTATCAGTCACCCACAACACTTTTTTTTTTTAACTTTACCAATTTTAAAGTATTTGTTGGGCTCTCTGCATCAAACAGGGATTCTCAACAATGAAAAAGACTTCATGTTGTCTCACCCGAGCTCCTCTCCAGCCGTGATGTTTTCACTGGCAAAGAAGGCAATGTGTGGGAACCGAAGGTCCTGGTGCGTCGTGAACACTCGACAGGCGAACAAGTTGGGCTCGCACATGTGATTGAGGAAGCGGCTGATGTTTCCATAGAAACGGGCATCGATGCAGTACAGATCTTGCGGCTGGGAGGGAAGATAAATGAAAGGCTGGAGGTAAAAAAGAAGCTGCAAGTGCCCGGCTGAGAGGAGAAGTCTGCCTGGGAAGAAATCTCAAAGAACTCCAAGTTCAAAAGTTAATGTGAAAACAACAATGTGTAAGAAGAATCCTGAAAAAAGCCTGTCGGTGCTTTACCTTATCATCCAGGCTGAACAGGTAAGCGTCATTCTGCCTCATCTCTGCTTCTGCTTCCGAGATGATCTCACCTACGTACCTGTTCAAAGGCAGGCGAGCTGTCAGTAGCTGCAGAGGCTGCTCACAGCGTGTCAAGATTTCACCACCGTGGAATTAGAAGGTTTTATTTGGCGAGACTGCGGCTGTGAGATACTGAGCTCCACAGATTTAACATCCCTGCTGGTAAAGCTCTGATGTGTTTTCAAACCTTTTCAGATTATTTCACCCAAAAGGTTATTCTTAATTAGCCAAATGACTCTGCGCATATTATTCAACACTGAAAGGTCATCAGTCAGTGGATGACTCAATTTTAATTTAAACATTTTAGAATCCCAAGATGAGATATTTAACTACCAAATTCAGTTTATCAAGCCATCAATTTATCAATCAAGCTTAATTATTCTGGTCTGATGTACAAGCATGCCCTGAATCTTTTCAACAAGCAAGCAGCAGTGAGAGTCAGAAGCAGGGGTCCGCTGTCACACTGCTGCTCCTTATACAACTCAAAGTGACATGTTTGAGTTTCTCTGGAACAACTGTGGGCTTGCTTCAAAACTTGACTGGCAACATATCAGCACGGAGCAGCTACGCAAACAAAGAGTCAAGAAGACAAAATAGAACCTAAACCAGCATCGAGGCAAACACTAGAGACTGTAAACACACATCCTTCACCTAGAGTCTGCTGCCAGTGTTTGAATCTAAGTAAAAATGTCATTTTAAATGCCTGACGTGTATTTAAATGATGCATTAAAAAAATGTGAAGTGGTGAGTGATCAAGATGGCTCCTCTGAAAAGATTTACTTCATCAGTAGGAACATCCAAGATCAACTGCAAATATAAACGCGCTTTTATTTGTAAATGGGACTTACTCGCATATAAAGCTCCCCTGTGGTATGTCTTGGAGTGTACGGACACCCCAGCCCTTCTTAGTGGTCCTGAAAAGCTGAAGCTTGGTCCTGGAAGATGGACAAAATATTCACCTTTATACACATGCAAACAGGCTGTGCTGGAGGACGCACATCACCGCAGCCTTAAATATGTCAGAGACATCTGAATTGGCTTCCTCTGACTAGTGGACCACCAAAGACGTTGTTGGGATTAAACAACTGCTGCAGCTACTTTTCTTTATTTTATTATTATTTTTTATTACTATTATTTCATTATAACATTTCTTGAATCTGTGTACACACAATGAGGTGAACTTTGAATACCTGAGTCCATTCTGCACTACGCGGTTCTTACAGGTCCTCCAGCAGGAGCACGCGTGGTTACACTCAAAGATGAGAGGAGGCTCCTCCCGGCAGAATTCAGGTAGAAGACGACCGCTCTGAACAGGACAAAATATGTAAATAGATATAAATACACATATCCTTCATATTATCATACATTACATGGTCTATGGACACCCTGTCGTGCTGTTTTCATGGTTTGAGGCCCCTTAATTCCAATGAAGCTATTCTTTGGCTGGGTAAGAATAACAGTGCAGTCTGTTCATATAGAGATCAGTCCTCACCTTGTCGTACCAGCAGCGCAGACTGAGCTGTCCACACATGCAGATACTTGTCGAGCAGTCTTCCTTACAAACACAGTACTGTTGGCCGTAGACAGAGGATAATATCAGTCACTTCACATTGCCCAGCATGGAGGAAAAAATCCTTTTCTTTCCTTTAAAAGGCCTGACGAAAAGGCTTCCAGCTCACCTGTAAGTGTGTTATGTTCCTGTCGATGTTCATGGGGGAGGTGACGCAGTTTTCGGGGATGTATTTGTAGCCGTCTGGACAAGGTTCACCATCGACAGAGTTGACACAGGGAATGGGAACTCTCTCCTGACCCAGAGCTATGTCACTGTAAACGGAGCAGACGATGGTTAGGGGCTGTCAACAATTTCAAAGTCAAGACAATTCTCATGCAGAGATGCTGGCCAAAGAAAAAAAGCCTGGGTCAAAACTGCAGTCATCTGACAAACCTTTAACTCACACGTGTTATTAAACCTGTGACTGGAGAGGAGGGATGGCAGGTTAACAATGGGATGCATTTTGGTTATTTTCTAACACAGGGGGTGGCAGCCCCCCCTCATATTTCCTGCTGCCTACACCCATCACCACACACCTTTCCCCAACATAGACCCTAACATTTTTTTGACTGGCTATTTTCCAAAAGGAAAGCACGATGATTTCAACCTGTGAAGGACTTTCTGCTCTGCAGTCAGCCGGCTTTTCTTGGCGTCCCTCTCCCTCCTGTTGGCCTGCAGGGCCGTCCAGGCCTTGGAGCTGTGGCTGCAGCAGTCTGGAGGAGTTTCTCCCTCGCGGTTCTTCAGGAACACATCTGCTCCGCGCGTCAGGAAAAGCCTGAGGAGACCACATTTTACTGGCCATCAACAACACACCAGTTCTGAACAACTTTTTTTTTCATTGCTCTGCTGAGTCAATCCTCTTGTTGTTGACGACAGTTCAAGAAGCAATTTTGTTTAATGTTCTTCAACTCACGTGACACAGTCCAGACGATTCTCCCGAGCGGCGATGTGCAGAGGAGAGTCTCCGTGGATGTTTACGGCCTGCAGGTCACAGTGGGCGTTCAGGAGCAGCTCGGCAATGTCCACGCTGCCCGAGAACGCTGCCCAGTGAAGGCAGATGTTCTCTTCCTAGAAAACAAAACAACATAAATCATCAATTATCTTACATTTGATTCTCCTGTGAATAATGTCAAGCTCAGACTCCTTGGCCGACCTTGTCCCTGATGCTGATGTCAGCTCCTTTGGCCAGAAGCAGCTTCACCTGGTCCACATGCTTGTACTCTGTTGCCCAGATCATGGCTGTCCAACCTCCATCATCCTAAGGAAAAATAAAACTTTCAAACTCGGCAAACTGATCCCCGACCAGCTGAGTAAAGCTCATGAAAAGAACAACATATTGATAACTTGAGCAAACATCCAGAAAGACCGACAGAAACAAAAAGCTGTTTTCTAATACTTAATGGCATCTATACTGAAATATGAAGCAGCACTGTTGCCCACTTGGTGCAAAGCTTCATCCTAAGGGCTCTCTACTTGCAGCAAGGTCAGACATTTGAAACAAAGACGCATCAGGTGCAGTGCAGTCCTTCCTCCCAGTTCGCAGGTCCCCCAAGTGCCTATATCTAATTTCCTGGCATCAAAATGCTTTTGAAGGACACATCTAAAACGATATAGAACACTTACATTTAAATACTCACTGTACAACCTTAGAAAGTCGTTAAGTGCTTCAGAAGGAGCCGCTCCTCCCTCAGAGTTGAGTGTTTTGATCGTATGTAGTAAACAGAACATTTGAACTGAATAGAAAGTGAAATTGCCTCTAGATGGAGATTTTACTTCTGCAATGTGGACTTTGAGAATATTTATACCTTTTTTTTTTTAGAACATTTATGGTAACAGATCTACGATCACTTCTCAATTATCTTTAGCCAAAGTACAATTTTAGTGGAAGACTCTCTCTTTAGTTATATTTCATTTCATGTACACAAACCAAATTTCAAAGTTGAGATTCTGAAAGATTAAAGTGTTTTTTCGAAGGGGAGTTAAGCGCTGGAACCATTTTCCTCTGGATGCTGTGACTTCCTGCATATCTGCCGGTCATTCCCACTGTGACAACAGATCCCTATGAAGTCACTCAGCCAAGAGACAGTTGGACCATGAACCTACATGTAAAACCGTATCTTGTCCCTTCTGACATTTGTTTGTGCACAGATTTGAACCATTCAGATATAATGTGTTAATAACTGAGCTTTAGAGGTGCTGGTAGGCAGACTTTGTTACCTTTGGGCAGGGCCAGGCAAGCTAAGGTAATGGACTCCCAGCTCATGGTTAAAGAGAAGGTTCAGTATTTCTCACTCCTGGGCTCTGTTTTTATTATTTGTGTCTAAGTGACTAATGGGAATACCAATTTCTATAAATTGGTCCAGTATTGAGTGAGAGCTCTGCAGCCAGTGGCTGTAAAGTGGGCTACAGTGTAATCATTTTTGTGCCATCAGTGTACGTCCACTGAAAGTGCTTGTTTTTGCCACTGACTGGCTCAGATTGTTATTCTAAGTGTCAGACAACATCGTGGAATGGACCCTACAGAGAAGGAATCAATCAATCATTTATCATAATGACCACACGCCTGAGCTCGGTGGAATTTGTTTTCAGTACAGCGTGGCAGTAAAAGCTCAATTCAGCAGTGTCATTGACATCACAGAGGCAGACATCACCACCACTTAAGGCACAATAAAGGCAGAAGAAGAGTCGGGGTGGGAGGACAGAACCCTGGGGGCCCGCTGTGCTGAAGGTCAGATTTCTGCACCAGGATTATGATTCAGTCATGGGGGATTTTTTTTGTTGTTGTTGGTCATCACCTTGAGTTTTTTTCCCAAATGGTTCTGCTGTCATTAGACACAACCTGTTGTTCCAGTTTTATGGCATAGTTTGACTTTCCTGATTGCGGGTGTTGAACCAGGGTTTCGCTGTTTTGGTGGGGATGCACAGTTTGACATATGTCGTCACAGAGTCAGAGAGTTCATCGAGGCTGTCAACACCTGCACTGAATATGTCCACAAAATGTTCTTGTTTACCTTTCGCTTGATCTGCTCTATTCGTTATCGAGTCTAACCAAGTCTCACTCAAGGAGAAGTCTCGTTCTGAAGTCTCACAAGAGTTGAGTTATTGCAGGAAAACATAGGTGCAAACGAGAGGGAGAGTTGGAGAGAGGATTGCCGGGAAGGGTTTGTTGTGTTGGAGTACAGACAGCACAGCTTAGTGCTATCAAAGAGATTGGATAGATTTTCAATGTCATGGCTGAATTTTTAGCTGATTTCAACAAGTCACCTCTTGCTCAACTTCAGAACGAGACTTCTCCTTGAGGCAGACTTGGTTACATACAAACAGGCTGCAAAAGGTGAAGAAAAACATCTTATTTCTCTGTCCATAATGATGTCAGACACTTGGAATAACAATCTGAACTGCTCAGTGGCAAAAACAAAAACTTTTAGTGGATATATATTGATAGTGTGCAATTGCCCGAAAGGATTAGATTGCAGTTCTGTGGTGCTCTTGCTCAGCACTGGGCTAATTTCAAAAATCGTTGCACCCATTAGTCACTTAGTCATAAAAACATGGGCAGGAAATGGGGTCCAGACTGAAAAGTCATCATGATGGCAAAATGATGTCCGTATTAAAGCTCAATCAAGAATTAACTGACCCCTTTAAATTCAATTAGTTGTGCAGTTGCGAGCCTGACGGTCAAATGTCTACAACTAATTTCTTAACTCTGCTGAGGCATTATTGACATTCAGCTGTATGTTTTCAACTACCTGAACAGATATATGTCTCCACATATGTGAATTGTGTCTACAATAATCAGCTAGAAAGGAGAAACCAATTGGACAGCAGCATCAAATGCTTCTGAATGCAAAACTGACACATTTTAAACACACACACACACACACACACTAACTAATGTAAAAGCCTCACAATGAAGTCTCTTTGCACCTGATATCACTGAGAGGATCAAAATGAATGAAAGGACAATGTGAAACTACCGACCTGACAGTTTATGTTGATCAATCCTGTGGACAGAAGGTGCTCAACAATGTTGTAATGGCCAGACTTTGCCGCTAGGTGGAGACACGTGAAGCCTTCAACATCCTGAGAGCAGCACAGACACCAATTACTGACAATTTCAGTAAATTCTGAAAGCCAAGACTCTTTGAAGAAACCAGCTTAACATCTTGAATTAAATTAGTTTTCTTCAGTTTTTCTTTTACTTGGGCAAAGAGAGAAGCGGCAGAGCTATGACAGCTGCCAGCCTTGGAGAAACCAGATGCAGGTCTACCTTGTGCGTGGCGCTGGCTCCAGCTCTCAGCAGGTACAGCACTGTCTCCATGTGGTTGTTCTCACAGGCCTCCATCAGCGGCGTCCGCTGATCTTCATCGCACATGCTCAAGTTTGCACCGGCCTGAAGAGACAAACATCAGACAGCTAATGTCAGATTTTTGGAGAGCTTGATTAAGCACTTAAGCATGATCGAAAAAAAGAGTCGTACTTGTACAAGCAAGTGGCAGATGTCTTTGTGTCCACCCTCAGCTGCAGCGTGGAGTGGGGTGCGTTTGTTCTGAGATTCCATCTTGAAGTTTGGGTCGATACCGTCCACTGGAAGGTAAATGGAAACTGATTAAAAAAACATTTGGATAAAGAAAAGTTGAACAACAGAGGTTTGTGAAGAACAGAACTGATGAGGCACAGGGCAGTTTAACATACCCAACATGAGAAAGACCTTCTTGAGCTCTCCCTGTTTAGCCGAGAGGTAAAGTTGTTTGGGGTGGAAACGCAGCTTCTTAGGCCTGATCAAAAACACACACGTGAAAAAACACTGAAGCGGTTTGTCTCAAAGGCTTTTGGCTACTCGGATAAATTGTGGTAGAACTTACTTTTCTGTGTCCAGAGCTACCAGGATGCTCTCCAGAGTCTCTCTTGGTGGTCCTTGAGGGACTGCAGGTGGGTCCATAGTGCCTGTCCCAGCCTGCAGTCCTGCGGTCCTTGACATCCCAGGAACGAAAGAGGTGTCGAGTCCATGTGCCGAACGGATAGGCAGCGAGCTGTCGGCCCTGCCGCTGACTTCAGCCCCTGTGGCCATTCGAGAAGAGCTGGAAAACAAAAATATAGAAGCGTTTTAGTTGTGCAGTGCATGAATACATTTTCTTTGTTAAATCTAGGAAAGGAAAAGCTGCTATTAATAATGTCAGGCAACTTCCTCAGCTGGCAGTTTACCTGCCAGTGGTGGTGTCTGCTCGGCCCTCGGGGACCCCGGGTGTGGCAGGTCCTTGTGCGAGTGTCAGGGGCACGGTGGAGGTGGTGTCGGCCTTGGCGATCGTGACCTCCTTGGCCTTACTGGCCTCTTCTCCACAGTGGGGACAGAAGCTTTGACCTTTCAGCACCGAGGCACAAGCAAAATGGAAACGGTGGGAGATGCTGACGTCTGGTTGGCACTCCATGAAGGTCCCCTGCATGATGAAAACAAACAAAAAGAAGTCTGTAAGCAAAAAATAATGGTCCTCTCTGACCGTGTTTACACTGTGAGAAGTCAGTTCATGACATGAAATCAGAAAACACCTTCACGTGCGCTGCAATAGTCTGATTTCTTTAAAGCTCCAGTTTATGGCTGCAATTAATGATCCGTTTTATTACCAATTAGCATGTTGATTATTGAATGAAAGAATAACAGTGGAAAACATATATCAGAATTTCCCAGGGCACTAATGATGTTAAAATAAACACTCAAAGCTTTTCATTTTATTACCATAAAGGAAAAAAAAAGAAAATCCTCACACATGACAAGCCAGAACCAGAGAATGTTTTACTTTTTCTTGATAAATGACTGTTTCTGTGTGACATGTATATGTCAGTGATAGTAAAACACTGAAATCCTTTCAAGGCTGGTTTAACACATACTTGAGCTGTCCAGTGAATGCACATCAAAACATATGTGTTGGTCATGGTAGAGACATGCGGATAACGGACTGTACTAACGTCTAATGGGCTACTTTACCACCCACGCTTTGGCCACACTTTGCCCTTTTCAAGTCAAGTCGAGTGTACATTTTGCCTTCATTGTATAGGTCACAGCAGATAACAGCAGGAAACATGGGAGGAGAAAGAAAAGAGGCAAACAGAGTTCTCTGATCTGATTCAAACCTGACAACTGCATTGTGCAAAGCCCCCACGGTGAGAACAGGTGTTAAGTATATATCGTCTTATTGCTGTAAACTGCTTCCATGTTGTGTCTTTACCTTAATTTTATTATCTTCATTTGCTGGTTCAGATACAGAGTTTATTCCAAGTGACAGAGAAAAAGGAGATTTGTGTTCAGCGTGGATTTCAACCAGAACTTGAAGCAGAACAAACTGTGTTTGTTGAGTAAATCTTTCACTTTTCATTTGGTTTCTTTCGTCAGTTTGGTGCAACTTCCTTATTACCCAGACTCATGTACGGGTTCAAATTTAGAATCATATACTGGACTGTATAAATTGTTGCTGCAGGCCTGAAACTGATCAACTGAAAACTGTGCGCTCACCGCCCTGCAGAAGAAGCCACAGCCCGGGCAGCACTGGTGCTTCACCATGCCATTGCGGTGGTCCTCGCACAGAACCAGCAGCTGAACGGAGTTGGAGGGACGCATCATTTCATGTTTCAGTATGGCACCCTGGCAGCGAGTCAGCTGTCCGTCAACGCTCTCTGTGGCCATGCACTTCCTGTCGGCCAGGATGAGGATCTCTCGGCTCTTTGGCGTCTCCATGCGGCAGCTGCAGAGTGGGAGCTCCTGAGCCTCCTCGATGGCTGACGCTGGAGGGTCTGCAAAGAGGCAGAGTCCGACTTATTTACCTCAACATCAACTTAAATTTGTTCCAGTTAAGTCAGCAGAAGGACACAGTGCCCCAGATCGCAGGTTGGCTGGAAAATGTGGCAATGGTGTCACTTTTTCAGCTGATAGCACCCCAAAAAACCACCCACGCGTAGACAGGCTGGGCATCACTTTATATTTATTTGATATTAGTGCTACTATTATACCTGATTTGTGTGGACAGGTTTGTAAAAAACATTGATGCTGTTTCATTGAGGAAATCATCTGCTTGATTGGTTAACATCCCCTCTTTCATGTTTGTGCCTGAACTCTTTCTAAATCTGTGCAGTCGATTGCATAACAGCTCTTAATGCCGCCTTGTGGATGTAAGCCTGCACCAACCAGTCAAGTTGCGGTTTACATCCATGTCTGACTCATTTAATATGTGTAGTGAACACTTACATCAGCAAAACCAGTGAGTTGGTGGTGCGTCAAATAAGGATGTTGCTGCATAGAAGCTACAAACTGTTAAAAAGCGGACGCTTCACACACATCTTCAAGCCAGCAGCTCAGAAGATCTACACAATCAGCAGAGTTTCAAGGTGGACGCCCAAGATTAGAGCATCTGTGATCTGAGTTATGGTGTTGAATAATGGCCAGAAAAGTGTTTTTGCAGAACATTATGATGTCGCAGTGAAGCTGACCTTTGACCTTTTGGATAGAAAATGTCATCGCTTCATCATTTTATACTGTGAGACATTTGTGTGAAATTTTGTCATAATTATTGAATGAATTCTTGAGTTATGGCAAAAAATGTGTTCTGTGTTTAACCATCAAAATCTAACCAGTTCATCCTTGAGTCCAAGTGAACATCTATGCCAGATGTAATGAAATTTCCTCAAGGTGATCACGTTCAGGGACAAAAGGACACCCCAACAACCCGCAAAACACAGTGCCTCTAGCCATGACTGTAGCCAGCGTGAAGGCATGAGAACACACTGTGAACAAAGGGCTTAAGGCAAAAACAAAAACACTGAGTCAGCTTTATTTTACTATAAACAAAACCGTTTGCCATCATAGTAATTTAGAAGAGGCTGTGAGTGCATACAAATTCTGGCCTGGGTTCAGGTCTCAGATGTTTTCAGCCATATAAATCGGTCCGATGTTGTGAAGCTAAGAAAAGCATCTAAAAAGGTAACACACAAATGAGAGACTTTGAATGGGTAAATGTGTGGGATGGATTATTCTGAACACGTGTAACGAGTTTCCTCATTTCTTCTAAGCTCACCTTTGTTCTGTGAGGGCACCGCAGGCTCCTGGGGCTTGTTGAGGTTGACAGACTCGGGTGAGGGAATCTGTGTGTACTCCTTCCCATCGTCTGCCTGGGCATGAGCTGAGGCCTGAGGCTGATCCGCCGCCTCTGGGTCTGAGCAGAATAACAGTGATCAGTCAGAAGATGCTGCACTGTTTACCATCAAATTCAAGTGAGTCGCAAAAACAAAGCAAACAGAAAATACAGCCTATAATGCCATTATAATGTTCTTCAGTCTGATAAGTCTGGTGTAATGTGCACCTGTAGACTGCAGTATAAGAATCCTTTCAGCGTTTTCAGATAAATGAATGTTGCTAACAACTTCCTGACATGGATTACAGGTGGGCGGGTGCATGACACTGCACAGGTGCGAGTGCGATAGGATCACCTTTGGCCTTTATCCTCCTCTTCCGTTTCCTGGACGGCCTGAGCCACGCGCTGTCTGCTTTCGTTTTCTTTTTCAACTTCTTCTTCAGACTCGACTCCGTGCTCTGAGATGATTCCAAAACGGAGAGAAAGTCATTTATAACAAGCGGAGACAAAACTAGCACCGTGGCTGCACACTGGAGTGGTTCAGCTGAGTAATGACGGTGGGTCTTACCAAGTCAGACTCTGTGCCCTCCTCCTCTCCATCTTCTTCTCCAGACTCTTCAGACTCCTGCTCGTCTCCCACCTCCACCACGAATAGAAAACACAGTTCATCACCAGCCTTTATCACACATCAGAACCGGTTTCACTCGATCAAAGTGATCCTCCTTAACTCGATCTCAGGAATGTGAAACCTTTTCTGCTGGCAATATGCCACACCTGGAAAATTACACTAAAAACCTGACTGAAGGTTAGCACCTGACATATTGGTTGTTAATCCATTTTGTCAACACTGATCCTTCTTAAGACTCTGATTCGTCACTCTTTTCCAACAGCTGCTTTCTGAAAAGACTGAAAAGCTCAGTCTACTTTCTGCATGCAATCAGAACATTCCAGACGACAGCGACAACAACTAGCCTTTAAGTTCTGCACTTGGATTTCTGGATACTATGGAAAGAAGACAACACTGTTTTATATTCCAACCTGAGAGACGGGTTCAGATGTTGCTTCGTGGACAGCGCTGGCAGCTTCTTCTGCTGGCTGCTGTCTGTCCTCTTCCTCAGACTCCACATCCTCAGACTCTTCCTCCTCAGATGCATTTTCAACCTTTTCTCCATTTATATTTGCTACCTCTTTAGCCTGCCCGACAACAAGTCAAATTCAACAACTTATTCATCGGACAGGTCTTGATTTCAGTTTAGTTTAGTTTAGCCTCTTTTGTAAAATCAAGACAAAACAGACTATTTCTCTCTGTGTTTGGACTGTCATGGATTACACCACATCTCAGATACTCTAATGTTCAAGAATATAAAACAACACTGAGTCTTAATAGATGTAGGAGCACAGACCTGTGGACTCTTGGCAGAGTGTTGTAGTTCCTTAAACATTTCCAGCACAGTTCTCTGCTTAAGCACTTTGGTTTTCTTCTTGGGAACCAGACTGTACGTTCCCATCCTCCTCTTCTTCTTACGGGATGACAACCCTCCTGAGTAAGAGCCTATAGCACGAGAGAACAACACAGACATTTACAGAAAAACCACCAACAGAGATGATGCTCTGTTCTAAACCACTGATAACTTTTCTGTGAAACCCCCCAAAACAAAGTTTCTCCTCAGCAGGTCAGTTTTTGTCTTGTGTTAGTGGAATCTGTGTGGACCTAGATGGAGTTTGGCTGGAGCTGGAGGAGCGGCGTGTGCTGCAAGAGCTGCGGGAGCTGGAGGCGCTGTAGAGGCTGATGAAGCCGTTTGTGCTGAAGCTGCCGTATCCGGTGGACTCTGAGGTAGATGGTTCTGAACGTCAGGTGCAACAGGAGTCTCCATTTTCGCCAATTTGGCACTCTTTGCTTCTCTTAATTCCCTGTTAAGAAGCTGTTGGTGACAAGAACCAAAATGCATTTATGATCACTGAGTTACCAACTGAAGCGTCAGTTAGATTTTGATACTGGGACGTTTTCTTTTTTCTTGCCAATTTACACCACAAACACTCAGATTTGGAACTAATTCATTTGATTGATTGGATTGATTGCAGTGTGAGGGGTTTATAGACATAATCTTGACGTTACCAACAGGATCAGAGGCACCATGAATGATTTAGAATAAGGTTAAAATCCTGTGGTGTGAAAGGAAAAGCAATGGAATATGAGCAGAAACCTGGACAGCCAATGAGAGGAGCTGACCCGGGATGTGTCACCAACTTTATGTTGCGTACTTGTGTAAGATAAGATAAGACAAAACTTTATTGATCCCACGCTGGGGAAATTAAGTTGTTACAGCAAAAACAGTGGCATAGAAGGGTCAAGATAAAGTTATGTACAGATTATAAAAATACTGATTGCCATAGAACAGATATATGGCTGTCATCATTTGCAGTCCTTAAGTTTCTGGGAGATCCAATTTCCTGGAATCGCTACTCTGAAATCGTTTACTATGAATGCCAAGTGTGTGGTACTGCATCTTGAGTGACTCCCGTAGCAAATAGTCAGCATTGAACGAGTTATGTCTGCTGTAAAGGAACACAGTTCACAGCATTGAAAGCAAAAGTTTTGTCATTCATATGTGATTTTGCCTACATTGTCTCATTAACACTATGTGGCCAAAGGTATGTGGATACATTGTGCATCAGTTTGGAGGCCCTTTCCTGTTTGCCGACCATTTGCACAAAGCCAGGGCCTTGAATTAATGTTTTTTCCTTGCTTGGTGTGGAAGAGTCCAGACCTCAAACACATCCAACCCCTGTGGAACAAACTGGAACAGCGACTGTGAGGCGTCATCAGCCAAAATCAGTGTTGGACCTCACAAATGCTCTAATGGGAGAAAATCCTTGCAGCCAGGCTCCAAGATCTTGTAGGAAGTCTTTCCAGAAGAGCGAGGGCTGCTGGCCCATGGTTTGGAACAAGATGTTCAAATGACACGTTCACATGTAATCTCTGTCCCCTCACACTTTGATTGCAAGTCCATATACATTTGTCATTTACTGCACACACATATTATTCTATTATTTATCTTGTGCTAATAATTTCAACTATGTAACCAGATTCTGAAGGTTTACCTTCTGTGCCGGGCTGACAGCAGGTCTGGACATGGTCTTGCGCGCTCTGTGTATCGTGACGGGTGCTGGAGCTGGCGCAGAAGGTGATACTGTGCCATTTTTAGTGTCTTGTGTCCCTTGTTCTGATGTAGTCCCTGTGCTGGGGTCAGTCCTTAGTGCACCTGAACTCTGTGCACACCCAGGCACCAAAGCAGGTGGGGGTATGGCTGTGTGTCCCCCTGCCAGCGAGTCCGAGGGCAGCCAGTTAGTCCTGTGAGGGGAAACTCCCACACCTGCCGTAGCTGCAGAGCCGCCTTCCTGCTGCTGCTTAGTGAGAATGAATCCATTGCTTCCAGTAATCGAACCGTGCGGCGGCTCCGTGTCTGACGTGCCATTTTCGTTTAGCAGCAGTAACGTCTTGTTGTTGCCAGTTGCAGAGCTGTGTGTTGGGCTCTTGTGCCTCGTGTCATCACATTCGGCGCCGTTGAGCATTGCCTCTGCTGCAGGGGACGAGGCCAGTCTGGCTGCTACCTCTTTGTCTCCATCTATGAAAGAAAACAAAGAAATAATGCAAATTACAATGCAAACAAGTCATGTTCTGAAATTAAGTACTGTCAAGTTTTATTTGGCTAATACCTGGCTTCTCCTCTCCATTGCTTGCTGCACTGAGTTCTTCCTTCTTTGTGGAGGCACCCTTATCCACGCTGCCTTTGACTAAACCAGCGGGCTGTTGAGAAAAGCAGACAGGTGAAGGGAAATCTAATTTAGAGCCCCAATGAACAATCATGTTATCATTATTACCAATTAATCTGTGGGTAACTTTTTCAATGAATGAGTTAGTCTGAATATAGTTAAAAATGCCCATCATCCCCGGCTCCCAAAGCCCAGAGTAGATGTGTTTTGTCTCACCAACAGCCCAAAACCCAAAGACATTCCATTTACAATATCAGTGCAGAAACGATTACCTGAATCATTTGACAGGTTGACCGACAGAAAGCTAATCGCTAACAATTTTCATTAACAATGAAATTGTTTAATTCAGTCATTTATAAAGAAAAATATCAAACATTCTCTGAGGATTTGCTGCTTTTGTCTGTTTTATTTTACTGCAAATTGAAAATCAGCTGGGTTTAGACTGTTAATCTGCCAAAATAAGACATTTAATGATCAATTGACCTGATGAAACAATAGTTGGCAGACTAGCTGATAATTGAAATAATTGTTATGGCTGTAAATGATACAAAATTTGACAATGTTTGGCCTTTTTGCTTGATCTGACTATCAAAAATTACTGTTGATTCCTTTTCTATTGACTGTCTAACCAACTCATTCACAGATGTGTTAACACCTCCACGCATGTGTTGCAGTGTGTGCAGTGAATGCGGTGTAGAAAACCTCTTTCCTTCTGTCTTTCAGTAATGTGTCTTTGTCAGATTCAAAGACTATAGAGTAAAGCCAAGAGAATGAGGGCAACCCCCCTGCACTCTCATTGTCTGTCTTCTGCCTTTCTATGCTATAGCCAACCAGTAGAGCAGTAATGCAATGCAAGAGCTTCAAAAGAACTCTCAACCACCCACAGACCGGTTTTACATCTCACAGGAGGAGGCAGCTAAAGAGGCTAGAGCAGGAAATGTAAACCTTTTTCTTTCTCCTGAGCAGACCATCAACCTCGAGCTCACTCTGGGAAAATGGGCCCAAAGGAAGCAAGAGAGGCCCAAGAGGAAAAACATCATGCCTCTCTTCACACTTAGGGAGCGTTTTAGACCAGACGTCAAAGGAAACTGATCTTAGGTCAGTTTGACCTTGAAGAGCAGAATACCATGGACTGAGCAGGGTTTGCACTCTCCTCGACCTTATGTGAGGCTGTACCAAGCAGAATTAAGGGAAATACACAGACAGACAACAGGCTGGGTTCATGTCTTGTCAGTAGTAACAGCAAGTACTGCTAACCCAAGCAAAAGGCCTGCAAGAGGCAGAGACCACCGAAAGCTTGATTTTAACAAACTGATTTGACCAGTTAACATCTCCTCTCCAAGAGCTCTGACGGTCGAATCCTCACATTTAACACACGCCATGTCCTGAAACCTGCAGACAACCCGAGCCCCCAACTAAGTGAGCCATCAGGACAGATTTCCCAAATCATTCTCCAAACACGTGCTCCTGAGTCCCTGAGCCTAACATGGACATGCACCTCGTCAAACAGCAACAAGGTCAGGCCAAGAGCCGGGCTGTGAGCACAATGACTGAGGGGGTCACCCAAAGAACATCTAGTCTGGGACAATCCTCTGCGGTGTATGATCTCAAGGAATCTAGTGAGCACATGTGAGGGTGAAGTGAAGAAGACTCCTTCAGTTCCCTGTTTTCATGGATTGAGGAGAGCCAGTTAGAGAAAGAGCACCAGCCTCATCCCTCCCCCTAGTGGTGGAAAGTGGAACATACAGACTGGAGACTGAAAGGAGAGGGGGGAGGGGAGGCAGAGAAGGCTGTCTGCAGATCTCCGCCATTTCGCAACCAGATTGTTTACTGACACAACGCGGCCATTGCAGCGTTTTTCCACTAGATGGGGAACATAGGGGTCTGGAGGCTCGTGGATAGGGATATGGGGGCTGCTAAAAGAAGCTCCAAATGTGAAGCCAAGGTTGTGTGCCCTGTTCAGGAACCTTAAGAAGCACATAAAAAATGGAGAGATGTTAAAACATGACTCCAGTGGTTCAGAGTTTAGATTCCAGATCGGACCTTTTTCTGAAACTGCAAATAATCTTAGTAACTATTAGAAATAAGCTTCTTATTGATTATATCTAATACTTCTAGTTATGTAACACACTCGAATGCATCAATCATTCACAGTCCCTGCAGCATAATGTGAACCTGGTACGTGACGAGGCCTGAAAACAAGTGAGAGCTAACTCGACACAAAGCACAATCACATGACACAATCACCTGTTACACTGCCAACGACAGGCGCAAGGTGCCAACACCCAAATGAGATAAATGGAGAGAACAGTGGATGAGATGCCTTTCGGGCCTGTGATTTCCACATTTTTGGCATGTGATCCTTCTAAATGAATCAGTATGTCCACGTGAACTTCTCAGACTGTTTCGTTTGAATATTTCTGAAGGCCTGAAGAGGTGAAACTATACAGTATTTCACCAAAAAAGCAAAGATTGGAGAAAAAGTCAGAAAAATATTTCATTTTGCTCAGCAGAAATCATTCTCACATATTCCCAAAACAAAAAACACAAACATAGGGCTTTGGTGGTGGACCTAATGACCCGCCAGTCTCCAGCCAGCAAAATCGCAACAACCCGGGTCTGCATCTGACGTGTCATGACATGCCCCCCCCCCCCACCCATTTCCTGTCACCTGTCTCCTGTCACTGCCTAAATAAAGGCAAAAATCTCGCCCTCCAAAAAGAGATAACAAAATATTAGAGGCTGCTTTGCATTAAAGATAAAATAAACTCCAGGAATAAGTCAATACTTCGCCTGTCCAGTGTCTATTACGCAAAGTGAATGATCAAGACACCCTCAGCCAGAAAGCTGCTCAGAAGATCAAACCCTGTAGCTGGTAAACATGGAGGCTCACACCGCAGCCTGACATGCATCCTTTGGACTGATAAGTAGCCACTGCAGCCTGATGTTAAGAGTATATTCCTGATCGCTTAGCCAAGGCTTCACATACACCCAGTCGCCAGGGACCTCATTATATACTGACCATGGGGGATATATGCAGGAGGGATAAAAGCAAAGGTGTGAAAAAAGAAGGCTGGATCTGAGATTTAAAAACAACCCTCTTAGGGTAGTTTCCAGACCTTCGGCAGGTCGGACATTCAGCTTCATGTATCGAGTGATTCACGTCATATTTCCCATGCTGTGACTGCTCTATATACAGCTGTTGTGCTATTCCACGAGGAGCTCTCTCCAACAACAGGATCCAACACAGCACACTCAAATCTCTCGCTGATTAAGCAGCACTGCTACCAAAAAAAACAAAAACAAAAACAACAACCTAAAAACTGCTTAAAGAGATTAAATCCTCGATTTCAGTAATCAAGAGCAATCAGTTGCTGATAAAGGAGCAGCAACTCTCTCAAGAAGTGCATCTAACAAACTGAAAAACCATGTCATCGAGAAGACAGCAAGAGTTCAAACCTACTGATTGTAACTTTACTAAAAGGAGCTGAGAAGCAAGACCACACATCTCCTCAGACCATTCAAAGCCAACCAAGGGTGAAGAGTATAAAGCTAACATGTCTTTTCCCTTGTGTGCCTCCAGGAAGCATCATACCTGCTTTCTTCTCATGGCCTCCATTGAGAAGAAGAAGGCGTCAGAGAGGGAGTGTGTGAGGGAGAGTGTGTGGGGGAGAGAGAGAGAGAGAGAGAGAGAGAGAGAGAGAGAGAGGGAAGAGGGAGGACAGAGAGGGAGAGAGAGCGAGAATGTGTCGAACAGATTGTTCCTCTTTTCCTTTTCTTTCCCCGCATGCACATTCACCTCGTCGGTCATGTGACCTGGTGGCTCCCTCTGTCGGTCCTCCTCTTCAGAGGGTCTCCACCGAGCATGCTCAGTCATTTCAAACTGTAACACCACTCCATTTCTTTAAACTGGAAGACCTGATTGCCACTGAAGATCCCCACTGGAACAGACATGCCTGAACAAACACTTCATACCCAGTAAGACTGGAGAAATACATTTATAACTCTTGCTTAACATCTACCCTCCTCTGGTTTTTATCTCACAAAAATCACTCACTCATATTCTTTTCTTCTGTAATCATTACAACTATCATTTGTTGCTGTTGCTGGGGGGAAATGGCTTCATAGCCGGCCTGTATGTACATCCACTTTAAGAGCACCAACAGAAGAAGGAGGAATTAAATGGTAGGAAGTAAAAGCGTGAAAGCCGTGGAAGCAACCCGGATGTCAGTGCAGAGCCTGGGGAGCCAAATGTTTTCAGTCGTGGACATCAGGCCACATCCAAACCTCTTAACAGGAGAGTCTTTTGTCTCCACTGAGCCTTGGACCAGCGAAGACAGCAACAGAACGCTGCCAGGCCATGCAACAGATATTAAGTCAGAGAAATGAAGTAACAAACTGACCTGCCAGTGAGAATAATTTCCAAAAGCAACCACAAAAGGATCAAAACAGATGAATATAAAATATCTGTTGTGCTCAGTACAAACTGAGTGAGTACAAATGTTCCAATACCAACTTAGCCTAATGCATCTTTGCAAAGGCTTTCTATTGTCAGGTCTTTGTACTTCAAGTGGTCTCCTGATATTTGCTCTACATTCAAGTTTATTTTCACATTGATTCTTAATTAGGACGACAACCTTTTCGTCATAATAACATCTAACAACCTGATATACACATGAGAAAAGCAGCAAATGCTCACATTCGAGAGGCTGGGATGAGTGAATGTCTGCCATTTTTGCTTAATTAATCACAAAAGCTGTTAAGTGAAATGTATTTTCTCCTGAGGGAACATCACAGGCCTGTGGGAATTCAGACATGTTGGTGGCTTCTCCTATTTCACCACTGAACAATGACAAACAACCTGGTCCTGACAAACAGGCTTCGATTTAGCAACTTTCAGGTCATCAGGCACAAAAAGCTGGGAAATAAGTTCTTCCCTCCAACCATGGCAGAGCTGCAATAAAGTAAAGATTCAGAAAGTCAAACAGATACTATATACAAGAGAGTTGAAAAGCCAACATGGTATGTTAAAAAACATTTCTAGCACAGGCTGACAGTTACTGACAGACTATGCAAAGGCTGCAAGTCACAAAAGGAGGCCACCCTTAAGCGGAGATCAATTTAACTCAAAGAGGATCTTATTGCTCACAGACAATGACAAAGCCTCATCCTGAATACAAGAGAACCTGGAGCCTGTAACACTATAATGTCAAACTCATTTTAACTACAGCATAGCAATTGTTTATGTCCATCTGAGCCTCTATCAGGACTCAAGGTTAATGTCTATATGCACTGTAACAAAGCTGAGCGCATCATGATTGTACAGATTTTAATCTATACAATGAAGCGATGGATCAAAGCATTTCAAGGTAACAGGGCCAAAATGTTGAAGCAAAGCAGATGGCAGACTATTACATGGTATTGTCTGTAGCCATGCCAACAGCCCTGCATTCTTTGTAGAGTTGTTTAGCCATACCAGCAGCACGGCTCTGTGGATGGCAATGCCGGTCTGTCTGTCAGTTCACCACTTAGGTCCAGCCTGAAATATTTCAACAATGACTGAATTGATGGAAATTCATGGTTCTCTGGATGAAGCCTACAGATATTAGTGATTCCATACTTTTCAACTAGATTAGGTTAACATTTTTGATTTAGAGTTGAAAATCTTAACAACTACTGGATGGATTTCTGTGAAATTTGGTAGATATTCAGTGTCCTCAGAGGATGGATCCTTATGACTTGTCTCAGCAACTACTGGACAGATTGCTATGAAACAGGGTACAGATATTCATGTTACGGATATTCAGGATGAATTGTATTCATTTTGTTTATCACTTAATGTTTCATCTAGGGCAGGCATGGGGAACATTGGCCTCTGGGCTGTATGCAGCCCACCAAACCGTTTGATCTGGCTCGGGACACAATTCATAAATACAAAAAAGCAACTCAGAAATATTTAAAAAATTCTCTAAACAGCAATTCCCTTTTTACTGAAATGAAAGAAAACAACAAAATAACACGTCCTTCTGAGTGGCTCCTGAAGCCACTCTATGTAGCAGTTCGGGTGAAGTCACGGGTGAAGGCACATCAACAGATCATGCCGACTGCCAAGAAAAGCTAAGCTGGAATGTTGTGCTTTTCAAGACAAACAGGCAAATGATTATTTTTTTGCTGAAGCAAAACCAAGCCAGTGTGCCTATTTCAGACCTGTCAACCCTCCCCATTTCCTGGGATTCTGCCATATTTTGCCCCTCTCTTCTGCTGTTCTCCTGTTTAAATATATTCCCGCAAATCTCATGACCACCTATTTGATGTGTTTGCTAAATTCCCTTTTGGTAGAGCAGGTGGCAGTATGTAGAACATTAGCTGTAACATCGAGTGATGAGAAGTCATTCACTCAAATGGCATCTATCAATAAAGCAAGAAGAAGAAGGAGAAGAAGAAAAAGAAGATGGGTGAACTTGAGAGGGATGGTGTAGCTGCCAAAAAGGCTACAAGTCTGTGCAAGAGCCTCACCAAATGGGAGAAGGCATGCCCGTCCTTGATGACAGGCAACGTCGGTCAAACTTGTGCTTTTTGTAAAGATTTTAGTGTATCATGCAGACGGAAAAGAGACAAATCTGCCCAGTATAAGCACGCCCAAGAGGCACAGAGACATGGTCCACCAATGGCTGTATTTATACTATCTCTGCCATCCATCTTCATAACCCCTTCTCCTACCAACTGTCTCTCTTGCCAGTTGCCTCTCTCAAAATCAAATGTGAAACATGATGTGTAAGTGGTGTACATATCTTCCAAGTAATACATCAATAAAGTAAGTGCTCAATTTATATGCACTTTTGTGTTTTCATTTATATTATACCAGGATGTTAACACCATTTCACTTTCAACCAGGTACCTGATTCGGGCTACCTAATTGTAGTCACTGACTTAATACAGGAACAAGTTAACGCAATCCCTGTTGCTCTGATATTTTAAAGCAAGTAGTTTCCTTATGGTGATTTTAGCATTCATGGTCTGTACCCTTATTTAAATCTGAAGAACATGCGGGTGGCGGGACAGCTTAGGGTCAGGGATGCTGGAATATTTCCCTTACTTTCAAATCCCAATGTTGACAGGTATGGCGGAAGTTAGTTTGTGGGGACACACTCACAGTGAGGAAATAGGCCAATCTCAAGCTTGAAACATGCTAAACTTGACAAGCTGCAAAGACAAATGCACTTAGATAGTGTTTACACTTTTCTGTGGAGTTTGGGTGTCCAACAATCAGCTTTCAAAAGACCACATTCTGAGACAAACGGTGTTATGCAGGCAAGTTTTATAGTGAGCGAGCTAATACCTAAGAAGATGAGACCTCAGTCAGAAGGAGAAATTGTGAAGGAGTGCCTTGTTGCTGCTGCAGAGTTACTGTCACTAGACAAAGTAAACCTGTTCCCTATTGTCAGTTTGTCTTGAGGATTTAATGGAGATGAAGGTTAAACCTGCCATGGATTTCAGTGATATCAAGTTTTTGTGTGATCTGGCATTCATGGTGGACATAACCAAGCATCTGTCAGAGCTGAACCTAAAGCTCCTGCCAGTGTCTCAGCTCTTTGTTTTCAAATGTGAAGTCATTAATTAAAGCCATAGTAAGTGCAACTGGAAAGAGGAAACCCACTTTCCTTCTCTGCAAGACCAAAAGCCTGCTAAGACAACTGAATATGCTGGTGAGTGTGAAAACCCCTTCCGCCATTTAGCGACAGGTTTCAGGACTTAAAAGGAAAACGAAAGGAACTAAACGTATTTGCTCCTTCTTTCACATTTTTTAATATGGAACTCATTTGCCTGATAACCTACAACACAAAATCACTGAGCTCCATAGCAACAACAAGGCTCAAAGCTAGATACCAAAACCTCCCTTTGCTCGAGTTCTATAAGCTGTATGTATGTCCTCAGGATTTTTACCTTTCTGAGAAGTCATCCGTTGATGTTTGCATCTCTTTTTGTGACAACCTCCTACAGTGTGCAGCTATTTTCAAAACTGGCTCTGCAAAGACTTGGTTCTGTTCGAGACCAACTGACCTAAACCTTGAAAACCAGCTGCAAGTAGCATCATCATCACTGCCGTGTGACATCAGATGTCTCGCCAAAGAGAAGCAGTTCCAGCCATCACAGAGGATAGTGTGATAAATGTAATAATTTAGAGAGGCTGTTATAAAAGTTGAAATGGCCCTTGATAGGAAAAGTATAGATTTTCACTGGCTGATAACGTTTTGATACCAGAATCATCATGAGAACGCTGGCTACTGGGGCTAGGTATCATCTGAAACTTTTCAATACGAGTGCAAGACAACAGCATGACAGTCGGACTGGATGGCTTCTTCCTTTTACTTCTTCATTCAGCCTGACATCATGATTGTGTATGCTCATGTCTTGTTGGGAGGGGTGTATTTCGTTCTGTTGTCCTAACCAATAAGACTACTCCATCATGCTGACATTATCTTAAATCAAGACAGAAGCTGCAGAAGCAGTTGCTGGGACCAGTTAATGTTTTTTATCAGGATGCACGATGATATTGGCACGTTTGGTTTCCCGCGATAAAGGCTTTTAAATGAAATAGCAGCGTCTTCTGTGCCATTCGCTTGAGTTCAAAAGCCTATCAGCATTGAGATTCTCCACTAAGTTCTTGACATCCTGACTTTGAATCAAACATGGAGGACCTGCAGCCAAACTGGCACGAGTAACCCAAGGCGAAAATTCACATTTGCTCTGAACACACCACGAGTTTCTGATCTGTTGATAATTCCTGAACAACTGCAGTTTATGGTCTATACAGAGCTACACAATGGACTGACTAACATGCACACATTAAGGCACACTGTAGCAGATCTAAAGTACTTTCACCATATGCTTAAATCTTGCATTCTTTAGATTGTGTATGGTCACACCTCTGCACAGATAAACATTCCTATAACTTAAGTTACTGCTTTAGTCTGAATCTGCAGTGGGCCGCTGCTTCGACACTTTGGGAAGAATGACTCGCCTTCCAGTATGTTTTTGTCTCATTCTGCTAATCAAAACAATTCTGAAACTGAGACCGTTGACGGCCCTACAGAATTGTTACACCCCTACTGTTCAGTGCTGTCTCCCACGTCAAACGCCATAGATTGTGAAAAGACAGAGGTGGCTCAATTTTGTACAGAAAAATCTACCTCTTACTTGACTAACTGCAGCGCAGATAGAGCCTAGTTTTGAGTTTTTGAGCTTGAAGGACTGTATAGGCCACATAATTGACCTCTATTTTTAAATTGTTAACAGTTTATTGGGTTTAAGCAAGAGCATATGTAGCCTATTAATTTTGCCATATTTATTCAACAGTACGAAAAGAGTACACTGTGCATATATTTTGCTGCACAGTTGTACATTGCACTTACTTTCACTTGATCCCTGTGGACAGAGATGACTTTTATTTACTTGTTTTGCAACTTGTATAACAGGTCAAATTTGCCCTAGTTGTAGTTATCGTAAGTATTACCTCAGGGACAGCATCATCCAAGGCTGTTAAACAAGCATGATTTTTACAGTTTTGTTTGAAAATGTATAAAATAAATGATTTACATGTAACCTAAGTTAAAGTAGTTTTGTTATATTGCCTGGTGAATGCATACATTTTGAGGAGCATTGGAAAAGTATCTGCAATCAGCCAAAATGAGTTTGTTGACATATGGGATACTGGCAAAAATACAATATCGTCCATTCCTAATTTTTCACACTGTGTTGCTCAAAGAGATATGTTGATTTAAGATTTTTTATTTCTATTAGTAAACCTAAAACAACCTTTATAGCTGCATGAAGCTCCGTGTTAGCATTTTCTGTCCTTATTTTTCATGCATGTAGGTGCTAGATCACCAGGTATCTGTGTAGGGAGATGACATACCTATTCTTACAGTAATCCAGCCTACAAAGCTCTGATTGGTCGAATGCCTTCTCCAAGCAGCTGTAACAGCCGTCAGTTGGCAAAGCACCGTTGAAAGCAGAACTAGTGAAAGATGTGAAGTGTTATTTAGAGGTCCATCATCATGCTACAGAAGCAACAGCAGAGTTTTGCTACCAAACAATGCTTCTTTTGATACCTTACTGAAAGGAATAAATACACTTCCTGTGAATCTCTTTTCGTTTAACAAAAGCCAAAGTTCTCAAACATTAAATGTTCTGACTGTACATTCAATGGAAGCTTTCAGTATTAGACAGTTTCCAGTTCTGAGTGCTAAGGCCACATTTCTGTCTGTACCAAAAAAATGACTCAGCCCCACTGGCTCAGAATGACTAGTGAGTATCCTTCCACCATGGACAAAAGTATGTATAGTCCCCTCAAAATAAAAAACAGACAAATTTCATATGGAAATCAATCCAGTTTCTATAAATAATTGAATCATTGTATTAGTTTCAAATGGATATTGCAATGTTTTTGCATGACGCAAAGATTGTGGATTTGGTGCCCTATTTCTTGCAATGGATTTGCACTGAGGCTACAACCCTATAGCAACCATTGGCAAGATTGGCTAAAAATTTGGTATGGATATTCACGGTCTTTTCGTATCTAGGGTTCTAATGAACGCTGCCAACTCCTGGGGGGTTTAGACCTTTAATCTTATGTGCCAAAACTTTCAACAGTGCAGTTGCTTCAGAGCTTTGCTTGTCTTTCGTAAGGTGACTATGACCCAAGTATGGTACTGACTATTTCTTCGTAAGAGGTCACTTCCCTCCATCGTCTCTATAGCCGACAAAACTAGTCTCGTGACAACACTGACTAGGGATGTTTTTTTGGCCCTCGTTGGAGTCCTTTGATTGTGCATCTGTCAATAGTTATCCGATACTCATATTTATATAAATGAATCTGAGAGCTGCTTCTAAATTTGCTGCACCTTATTTCTCACAAGCTTGTTGATCCAAATAGCCTACTGAAGGTCCTGGTTCAAACTAGAGCTGATAAGCTTCAATTATTGATGCAATATGAATTAAAGGATAAGTGACAGAATGTGACTCAGACAAATTGCCAGTATGCAATCTGCTCATTTTACAACAGAGGATTGTTGGAGTTGTTGGGACTGCAAAAGAAAAAAAAGCTTTATTGTTCAGTGTTGTTACAGAGTAGAGGTTCTTCCAAACAAATGGTGTATGGCTGAGTAAAGACACCAGCTCACAGAGAGCACTTTGGACAAATATATATTGCCCATCAGAGTTTAGCTTAGTCCTTCGCTGTTGGTTTTTTGGGACGATTTATTTTGCTGTCTGTATTTGTTGTATTGCATAATTTTCCATTGTTTGTTGGAACAGTGGAAAGAGTAACAAAGATGGTTTAGATGAGTTTTATTCTGTTTCTGTCAAGTCTAAAAGAAGTGTGTTTTTGTGTTTTACTGTGAGTGTACAAGGCAACTACCATCAAGCTAACATTAGTCTTAATTCAGCTAAAGACAGAAATTAGAATTCAGACGGTGTCCCGTTCTATTTTTCTAATCAACATCGGAAACGGCCATAAAAATATTTCCTTCCTTCACATTTCTGACTTTATTTTGTTTATTTATCAGACTAATAAATACATGTAGCAAACATGCCCCTCACACACATCCCCATACAGCTCAGACACCTGTGCAAAAATACCTGCATGACCATTGTAATGACAGATAGAACACAGTGCAACACTCTGGATTGGCTTATTTTCTTTGCCCATCAATGTTGGATCGACCTTTCCTAAGGACGTGCTCTGAGATGTGTGTAGGGTGTGCAGACACACTGGCCTTCATTAAAGATGATTCTCTTGATAAGTCTAGTGGGTGCATACAGTACATTGTGTTGCACTGTGCCTTTTCAGCTCAGTTATGTCCTCTCTGTCAATATAGCAAGGTGAAAGTACAACCTAATAACAATAATGGCAATCTAGGATTGATTTTTGGAATGTGTGAATTAAATATGAACAGTACAAGAGTTGTGATTCTTATGTGAACTGATCATCCCCCCCTCCAACCCCTAGTGATCAAGTAAACTGCATCATATCAATCATACCTGATGCAGGGCTCTGCTTAATTAATGCCACATGGAGCAACAAGGTCATACCTTACAGCAGCACCATCATACCCTTACAATTCTAGGAACTCCCCTGGGAGGACATGACATTAGCTGGGTGGTATTCTTCACAAGGCCAATAATGGCAATTTCACCTGAACACTATTCTTCAACTACAGGAGCCCAGAGCACTGCTTGACATTCAACCAAACCTCTTCTCCTGCTGTGTCTCCTGTCTGAATGCACACACGGACCGAATGCTGAATGAAAGCCATACATACACACTGTACACCAAGTGACCAGGAAATGAGAAACACCTGTGCTATGTAATGTAATATACAGGCGCCCTGCAGTCAATACTACCTTACTTTAAGGTGAAATCTATTCCTTTTTTAAATATATTGGTACAGTGAATTTTGCCATCAGCATGGTTGATAATGGAGCGGAAACATATATTGTGAGAGGACTTGCTGTTGATGTCCTACTAATCAGTCTCTGGGTAGCCGACTGCTATCTGTTTGGACAATGCAAATGATGTCAAGTCAAATGAGGACCGCTACACAGGAAGTAGCATGTTTTGCACTTTTTTTATCATTTCAGTCAGTGAACAACTCCGATAGCTAGCGTACATTTCAACTTTTGATTATGATAGAAAGTGAAAACTGATGATGGTGAGGTCTGTGGATTTTAGGCATGTGGTTTCTAGAAGCTGGTTTTCTCACAATGAAACTGACATTATTTTGGGAAGGATGTAGAAATTCAACATTATCAGTATTTAAAGAGGAGAAAACAAAACTATGTGCATGGACAGACATCACTAGAAATAAATAAAGGAATATTTTTTATTGTTAAAAAGTGAAGTGACACTTGAAGGCCACCTATTGTATCCATGTGTCATGCATCAATAGATCACACAAGACCAAGTTATGAGTACAAACGGAAGTGGCTGCATAGCTCAATGCCCACACCTTTCTTTGCTGCACTTCAAGATCCTCCTCAGCACTGCTGAGTAGATATCATCTCAACGCAGTTCGAGCGACCTCTGCCGAACAACACTGGATCCTATCTCTCACAAAAAGGACAAGAAACAAAGACTGAATGTCTGATACATTTGGATACTTCTGTGCCATTGTAGCCCAGCGATCAGATCAATCGGCTCATCTTTACTGATGAAATCTTCAGAAAACAACAATACAACCTGTTACGGTCAGCACTGGACAGGTTTATACCGACCGTAAGCCATGACACTAACTGCAGATAGCTAACAAAGACAAGTCTGCACCAGGACAATCATTTCCAAAAGAGTTTAATGCGAAAAATAATCATGCAAAGAGCGTCAAAGCCGGTTTAACAGCTGGCGCCATATGTTTACAGTGGGAGGTTGTAAGAAGCCCTGCCAATATTGCCTTCATTTGACTGCATCAGTTATCATGTAGCTAACAGACTTCATAGCATAATGGAAGATAACATTACCAGCCGAGCACTTTGTTGTATTGTACTAAATTTTACAGAGGCTATTCTCTCTCATTCAAAGAAGATGTTAGCCTCTAGAAGCTGTTTGTTGTGTGGATTTGAGAAAGTGTGCACAGTCTGCTAACTAGCACGGCTGCTAGCAGCTAGCTAAACATCAGTGTACAAAATAGCCGTCAGTAAGCCGCTGACAGATAACACAGGTAAAACCATGAATTAAATCAGGCAAAAAACGCATGCATAGCTATCCGCAGTTTATTTTGAACCGCTAAAGCTGGAGAAGCAGCACAGTGACGTGAGTCTGGACCATGTATGACAAAACTCCACAGCAGAGCCCACAACGCGGGCGGACATATCATTCAGGTTCCGGGGCGCAGCATCTTCCTGCACATTCAATTGCCCTCCGGTCCAGCACAAAAGCAGGAGACTCTAGACTGGCAGCGGCAATTTACGACAAAACGACACATCGACACCAACAACTCGCCCGTTTACAAGGAGGTTTCTAGCCGCCGGGCCGGAACACCTTTTCCAAGGACCGGAAAACAGTGCGAAAGTAAAACAAGCTCGGTGTAGATACAGCTCACACACTCACCTCGGGTCCAACCGAAGCCATGGTGCCTGGACGTAAACTCCGCCCACCCACAATTACGTCACATTTATTGATTTGCTGACGGCGTAATACCACACCTGGGACAATGATTGTCAATATTATTGTCAATAATAATAATAATGATAATAATACATACATGTTAATATCACAGCGGATATATCAGGAAATAAGGCAATTACAAAGCACAGAAAACAGCACGAGTAGCCTGACTACACATTCATTTGCACACAATTATCTTTTACAGATTTACAGGTACAATCCATTAACCAGCTGCAAACCCAAAAACCCAAACTGACACAGACACTGACTGACAGGTCTTCTAATCCTTGGACAATATTGTTTACAGGGAAGTCAATCTCTGATGTTGAGCGATAAAGTCTCCAAACAGGGAAAACAGGAAATGTTCTTCACCAAAATGTTGCCACAAAGCTGGAGGCACACTGTTTTCTAAAAAATGACTGCATGCTGTCGCATTAAGATATCCCTTCAGTGAAACATCATCAACATCAAATCATGAAAGAGAGATCCAGACCAAAATAAGACAGGTCCAGTCCACCACAAATGCACTGAAGACAGTTGAATATACACTCCATCATCCTGAAGAAAATAACACACAATTATCCCAACACAGCAAAGGCTGGGAAAAACAAGCATACAAAGTAATGAAGAATTTGTCAGACCAACCAGAGAAGGATGCCTTAACCTAGGGGCAAGCAGTGGCTGCCAGAAGTAGATCTTATCACAGCTATGAACCAGCAGTCAGAAACACTTTTGCACAAACTGAGGCAGGACAACTCAGGGTGGAAGTATCAGCTGCTCTTTTCAGTACAAAAGCTCTCGCTTCTTCGCAATCCATGAAAGGAAGATGGTGACATGATGAAGAAAAGACCAGAATATCACCATCTTATGGGCTGACTGAGGGAGATGCACAGTAGTCCTGCTATCGGCTGACTTCCATACTGACACAAATACATAAAAAACACAAACACAGCTACAGGAAAAGGTCAGATAGACTGCCTACAACAGCCCAAGGAGGACAAGGCCATTGATCATTCACTGTATCACCGCCTTTACTCTGGAGAGGCCACCTCCATGCATATGTAGACTCCCTAAAACACACACTCATTTAGCAGTGTCAACATAAAACATTGCCAAGTACCTAGAAACTACTTGGTCTAGTTGTAGACACCATGTTCTAAACTGGACCATGGTGTCTTAAGATGTTACCTTAGTCTTCATATGTATACCAACTAATGAGGCAGTGGAGACTGAAAGGAAAAGCCAGCTCAATGCCTGCACGCTAGACAACAGAACCAACCTCAGCCTACACTTGGCTTCTCTCTAAATGCTGCCTACAGTATTTCAAGTACAACAGGTTCGTACAGACGGACGCTTAGCTGCACAATGGGTTCACCAGTGTGTTCCACTGTGGCTAACCTCTACATGGAGGGAGTGGAGAGCGACACCTCAGGGAAGTCCTTAAAGCTTGAGGCCACCCAAACTGGGCAGTTGTCCAAATACCAACAATATCTGATAAGAACAGCACAACAGTAGAAAAGAAAGGAAGAGCAGGTGTGACAGCATAGCTATTCCATGTGAGGCTGGAGTGTCTGAGAAACTCAGGAGGATCTTCAGTGACTCTGCATATGTTTTGTAAGGTTTTAGTTTTAGTTATTGTGTACATAACTGGAGCAAGGAGCATGTGTTCACTGATGATGTCATCACAGACTGAAAAGTAGATTTACTCAAGTACCAGACAAACAAGCTGGACATATTTGTATTTTATACTTTATACTTTTACTAATTTCATTTAATTTCAGTGAGGCTACAAATTGTATTTTTCCTACATTCACCTCACAGCTATAATTCACTTTTAGTTTTATTAACACTGACATATAAAATCATCAAGAACTTAAAAAATATGATGCAGTTTTACAGAGGAAACCAACACTTTATAAATCACTAAAGTTAGTTATTAACAATCTTGATCCGATGCCATCAAAATGCAGCTCACGTGTTAATGCATCAGAAATAACAATCCAATAGAAATATATCTAAATATTTACACACTCTGAAAAGTAACTTTCTGCATTACAGCACTTTGATTCGTACATTTTTGAATGCAGGAATTCTTTGCATTGCGGTATTGCTACATTTGTTCACTGTGATTTAAAAGTGACACTAAGTATTGCCAGCTTTATGCATAAAAAAGAGCATTGATTCAAAATAATGATAGATTAATTTAGCAACTTTTGAATGATGAACATTAACAAATTGCAGCAAAGCAAAAATGAAAGAAAGAATTGTAAAGTGTCATTTACACTAATCAATGGAAGGACACTGCTTCACAGGATATGCCTGGCTGATGCAGTATTTTGTTATCCAAATAAACTGACTAAATATGATTAATCTGCATCACAAAGTTTTCGAAAGAAGGACAACTCCACATTCTGGCCATGTGAGAAGATAAAATCGTAGATTTGTGTAGGGAAATAGATCGTATAATCAAAATCGCTATGGGTCCAGAAGTCATTTCAGTAGGTGTGATCCCTCTTCAAATAATGTACAAATAAGATGAATGTAGAGAATGAAAGTCCACCATTTACCTCAGAAACAACAGCTGACAAAACTCAGCACAAAGTCCATTTAGAAGCTGCTCTGTATCACATCATCTTCCTCAGCTGATGCAGTTTGCCCGATGTCATGGGATTGTAGATGTTCATATTTCAATTCCTCTCATCACAGTACACATATATTCTTTTAAAGTATAGACCTTTTTCAAATCAAAGACATGTTGGCATGGAGTAAGAAAAGCAAAAGTGTAAATAGCAGAATTAATGATGGCTCAATTCCATTTAGCTGCACCAGTTTCAGGGTCTGCTGTGAGTCCGAAATGTAGATGACTGGACAGATCTGCATTGAGGACACACTTTTCTGCCTCCCACTTCTACTTCATTACAATAGTTTTCTTCTTATCATTAGAGACCAACCTCTTATACCCACAACTGTAAAAACTTTGACAAAGTGTGGATTATGAACCCAGCAACGTGATTGCATGATTAATGCAACAAACTGATGTTTTGAAGCGTTTAAAAGGTTAATTGCATCTGAATTACACTAAAACACTGACACCAACTTCCTTATAACATTAAACATGTTAATGAAGGTCTCAGCTCTACATGGTAACCATGGTTCATAGACTGTAAAGTGTGCTAATTATCTGATTGTTAATAGGCTGAAGAATTATTATAGGAGCAGTTTTCAGCTACCAAAACGGTAGTTTTGAGCTCACGTTTTAATGACCTAAATGTATGACTACAGTTTGATCAGTCGTGCTTAGTAGTAGCGAGCTCCACCAGCTTACCTACCTTTCTCTGCTCTGCCATAACAGCACGGTGTTGTGCTCTTACCTTACGGTGCACAGCCGCTTCTTTGCTGCTGCCGGACTTTGTCGGGCGGTCTGTGGACCTTACACTGTAAGACGAAAAGTTAAACACAGATGGAGCAGCTTCTGGCTTTAACCTGTTGGTTTTGCGAGTCACCAGGACACCTGATTCGAAAGCCTTCTCCTCGATGTAGTCCTCATTTACAAAATGCTCGCTGCAAATCCTAGCTGCGGGACTGAGAGGGGGACTCTGGCGTTTGAGAGCAGCTAGCCAGCGACGGAGAACCGATTGCCGCTTTAGTGGCAAAACATGAAAATGTATAGTCTTGCCTTGGTTTTTTACTCTGTAGAATTCATTACTACAGCCTGGAGCGATACAAAAATGACCTCCCTTGCAGTTCTTCTTTCTTTGTGGTTCCATTTTGTCTTTGTTGTCACCAGTGGAGCATTGAAAGACCTCGATCCAACCAACCTCGTGACGTCACGCTCCATGCCAAGACAATATGGCTGCGCCCTTGTTTGACAACATAAACTTTGGGAGTTAATTTCTTTTCTTACAGCTTATTGACAATGTTAGGCATTGGCTAATGATTTAGTGTGGAAAACCTTGCATTATTTTTTGTAATCTTACGTATAACGTAACGTATAACGACATATAACGAGAGCATATTTGGCAATGGCCAGAGGGAGGCGCAAGCGTGTCACGTTAGATGTAAAGTACCTAAATTCAGAAGACGAAGAAGTAATCTTGAGCAGTCGGTACGTTCGTGAAGTGTCCGGTAGCCCCTGTCGTTCAGTTGTCCGGGAAACCCGCCATGTACGAGAGTTTCGTGTGACACACTCATCTGTTGTTACGTGTATCTTTGGTTAGCTTCATGTCTGCTACATGGAGCGCTTAGTTTAGCCAAACTAATGGCAAGCTGGCGAGAATTTAGGCAAGATTCAACGAGCTTCAGCGGTGTCTTGCCACGGTTGAATCTTTAGACGTTACGTTAGTTAGCTTAGGCGGACGTTAGCTAAAATCCAACATGACCCAAAAAGCTGCTGCTCTGCAGACGTACAACAATGAACTTGTGAAGTGTAAGTGACTTGTTTTTCGTTATCGATAACTAACTTATGGATCAGTAGTCATGTAAGTAGCGAGATGCATGTAATCAACTGTTAATCATGTTGTTGTTTGGCCCCGACCGCAAAGATACGTCAGTGTTAAGCTAGCGTTAAACAGGAAAAGAGAACATGTCCTCTTGTCGGAATCGGTTTTGTTTGTAAAATTAACTTTGGCTCCAAACGTACTCACTTTCCAGTGTTTTCGAAACAGATTGTGAGTCTGACAATGTGATATTCTCTGCTCTACTTGTGCTGTTCTAGTTCTTGACCTTTCAGCTACTTTAACCAGCAAACGGGACACTGCTGTGCAATCTGATTAAGCTAATGTGATACAGATTACACTCTCACATGGAAATCAGCTTTTAACCCTCCGCAGACCCCACGAGTGCAGCCGAGGATCAACAGCTGTCATGTTTAGTTCCTGGTGTAGGGCTTTTGACCCTCTGGCAGGTTGCCAGACCCCTTCTGAAGATCGAGTTCTGCTTTGAGTGATTAAAATTAGCTAAACATGTTTCAAACGATCAAAAACTCCACGTAGTTGTAGGATTCATTCAAATATTCATATGTTGCATTATGAGTTCATGGTTGATACTACTACACATTCATCAGTGAAGATTCAAGTGTTTTATAGCAAATTAAAGCCGTTTAATAATTACTCAAAACTGATTACGATTATTTTCTTAATATATATTTTCCTTTTTTTATTTATTTCTGTTACATCCTTTGTTCTTAGAGCTCAAGACCTACAGCCTAAAACCTAAAAGATATTCATTTTGGAAGTTGGAACTAGATGATGTCTGTCATTATTCTTGACAAATAACTTAAAAAGATTAACCCATTGTCAAAATCGTTGTTGATTAACTCTCTGATGTAGTAACAACTCCATCATCACACAGGTACAGCATCATCCATCACTGGCCTGAGCTGATCCGCTGCAGCTCTGGTGTAGGTGTAGTAACCCTTTTTTTCTTCCGCCAGGTATTGAGGACCTGCACTCTAAACGGGAGGAGTTGAACCGGCAGATCAAGCAGGAGGAAGAGGAGAAAGATCGACTACAGCACGACATCCGAGTCCTCTCGGAGAAGCTGAGCAGAGTCAACGAGAGCCTGGCACAAAGACTCGCTGCACGCGCCACCTTCGACCGCACCATCGCAGAGACCGAGGCTGCATACACCAAGGTGTGTGTACAGCATGTTAATTATGGGACACTTAACTTTTTGTACCATTTTTGTTCACTGATTGTGCCCAAATGTGTTTTTTTTTTAGATAGAAAAATAGGTTGGGGGTGTTTTAATCATCAAAGTTACCTGGTCAGTCAATGAGAGATATTTCTGTGACATGGCTGTAGAAGACACAGCACTGGATGCTTTGTCATATCTGCTGTAGATCAAGTGTTAAGAAAGTTTTAGATTTCAGCTTTAAGCCAAAAAACAGCAGCAAGTTCAGTCGGTTGTATCAAATAATTGCTCACTGAACACCATTTTGTCAGTCACTTCTCTAACATTTAGTGTTGATTTTCAGCTTGTTTGGTTCGTTCAGTGGATCGGGCCGCATGCAGTCAGTGGAGGCAACATGCTCGGTAGCTTAACGTGTTGATAGCTAGCATGTTGGTCGATGGTGATGTTAGAGGTGATGTGCCTTACTGCTTCCTAAGGTGAGGCAGCTGAGGAAGCTTGTTTGGTAAATTGAATATTGTTTGGGTTTTTGATGGTTATTTAAGTTCAGCTCATTTGAAATTTAGTTTCAGCCTCATGTAACCTTACTACAACAACAACAACAACAACAACAACAAGCATAATAAAGAAAAACTAGCTCTGGCATCTGGAACAGAATTGATATTGGCAGATATCCAAATTCAGGTATCAGGATCAGTGAATCTCATGTTAAACATCATTTAACATGATCACTGGGCTTCTATAGGAATGGACCAGCGTTTGGGGCGTTTCCCCTTGTGTATTGTTCAGTGGCTCATGAACTGCCTCTGCTGCCTTTTGATTTATTCTCTGTGGTTTCTAGTTTCTAGTCAGTGACGCACCATCATGTTGTTGTCGTCCTTGTGCAGCACTTTCATCTCACGCAGGCTCGTCCCACCCTCTGATGCTGAACTCCCTGAGCACTCACACTAATCACTGCAAACAAACACTCCAAAGCTGCTCTTATTAAAAAACAACAAGCCAGTCAGCAGCGCCTGGGCCCTTTTTCAAATTACTTCTACAGCACACACCACATCATCAGCTGGACGTCGTCTCAGTAATGTTTTTAAGCACCTGCAGTATTTTTAATGTGATTTCTTTTTCACTTTTCCACCTATAGATCTTAGAGAGTTCGCAGTCTCTTCTGAGCGTCCTGAAGCAGGAGGCAGGAAACCTCAGTAAAGCCACAGAGCCCCGGAGGAAGGAGCACTAATGGCAATGAAAGGTCACAGGACTCTCGTTTTGACCACAATGCCACACTTGACTCTGCACTTAACAGTTCATACTCCACTCTGGACTGCTTGTATTATATTTACTGTAAGTTCCTTATTCTAATAAATGTGTTTCTTATCACTTCCATGACTCTTGCTTTTTGACACAACATGTGTCATTTTATTTCTTCTATCTCCAGTTTTCAGCTCTTTCAGCTGTTCCTCAGGATGTAGATGACACATATACAGTATTTACATCTTCAAGTCTTCTATTTATTGAGCTTTCATTTGTACAAGTATGACATCACTTTGTTTTTTTTTTATTTGCCCAAATCATTGACAATAACTTTACAGTAAGCACATCTGCTGCAATGTAGATTTACAGACATGGGGGGAAAAGTAAAGGGGGAACAGGATGGAGCTTCTACCACAGTTGCTACAGTGTGACCAACACAAACTGCTCACTTTGCAACAGGAGTACACAGATGGGAAAACACTGCTGTGAGAGACTGCATGTACACTTCAGAAGTCAGGTCGTGTGTCTCTATCCCAGTAATGGTCATCAGAAAAGTTCTCGCTGGTGTCATATAAGATGATCAGGAGATTCCCACAATTCACTGCCTTTGTTTGGTCCTTCAGTTCACAGAAAGACAGAGAGCTAAAGCATCCCACAAAGAGTCGATGTCCTCTTTGGGGTTTTGGTCAGTGAAGGCAGCAGCTACCACAGATGGATCCACAGGCTTGTCATGAGACGGTCAGCTGCGACTCCACAGCAGGTCCAAGTGAGGCTGTCTAAAGAACCACACCAGTGTGTCAGGAGGAGGAGTTTTAGCCGCTTATTTAAAAATCACATGTACTTCATCTTTTTTTATTTTCATGCCAAGCTGTATTGTCTTTTCTAACCGTTCCAAGTATTCATTGGTTTCCTTCACTTCCTCGTGGTACGGTAATTGATACTCCTGAAACTTGCTTGAGCTGTGTAATCCATCACAGTGAACATTAAGAGCATTCATTTTTGTCTTCCATTACAGTTACCATACATTATGATAATGTATGATAATGGGATTTGAAAAGCCTGCACTGCACATTACAGGGCTGGACACTGAACTGCAGTACCAACGTCAGTAGCACAGAGTACAGAATGCATGCTCAGATTCATTATCTTTTTACCTATTTCTGTGATGAGACAAACCAAAATTCTGCAAGTCTGAGACAGCAAAATTGTTTTTCTGCTGCATTCTGGTACAGAAACATTCCAAACGAAACCCAGCCCGACTTCATTATGATGCAAAGGTAAGCCATCTAGCAGATTTTCTTGCCAGAGGAAACCAATGGACACGTGGAATAGTTAATAAAATACATTCAAACTCTTAAACCGTGGTTGGCAGAGCGGTTAGCAGCAATGCAACATAAATGTGTTTTGTACTAAACAGGCTAAAGCATATAAAATCACTGGTGTGGTCCTTCAAAGCTACTGTACGACACATCAGGTCAGGTGGCCAATGACAAGTAAACAAGGATTTGAGGGGTTTTTTTAGGCAGTAACCTCAGGACAAAAATGAAGTCCAGGACCTGTGTGGAAAACTACACTTGGTGGTCACAGCATCAAGGCCGACAATCATAAGAATTTTGATGCAAGGCTGTGGCAAACAGAGTAAAAAAGTAGACATGGCATTCATCGGCAGTGCATTCATCGTGTACGACTGAAGAGTTCGATTCCAAAGGAAACCAATACCTGCAGTCTAAAAAATGATCCCAGCAACCGAGGGCTCATCATCATCAAGAGCAGGCGTCAGTGGTGGCTATTGTTTTGAAACAAAACTCCCCAACTGGACTTCTTTTAAGAGCACATTTCCTCTGTGGCCTACTCTGTTCCTTCTCACGAGGTGCAAAATGAAGCTAAAAGCATGACAGTGCAAACATATTTAACATCCAAGCCTCCAGACGAAACAGAGAATTCCTAAATTCATCGTCTCCTAACAGCAAAGTCCAACTGAGCGAGTTTCATCTGATCAGAGAAAAAAAAAGAGGACATGAGGAAGAAACATCTGAAAACATGGTGGAGACTGTACAACAATACTGGCCGCGGGGTCGATCCTGGGTGCAGGAGGAGTGGATGTGAGGCCGTTACAGCAACACTTTAATTGGTTGGCATTATGAGTTTTAAAAAAAATCATCTGGAAACTTGGTGCATTCTTGAATATAAAACAATCTGAATTAAAAAAAAAGAGAAAAAAATTACATATTCTTTCAAACACACAATCTCGCATTCGCTCGCACAAACATGCCGCATTATGAACGATCATAACCTTTGCCTTCGTTGTTTCAGTGGACTGGCTTCTTCATCTGTGGAATGTGAAAGTACATGAGGTCCGACTTGAAAAAACAAAACAAAAAAAAACTGACAAACAAACGTCCGGTGGGGCTGTTTGCACCAGTCTCTTCCTTCCACACCACCAAAAATTTGTCTTTACAAAAAAATGCCTTTTGTACACGAGCAGGTCTCAGACATGCAAACTTCAACTTTAAGCAGGAATAAATACACAAGAAGCCAGAAAAAGTGGTCAGGAGGTCAAACAGCTTTTGATAAACGTGACACAGATACCTTGATAGAGGATATACAGAAACATTCTACAGTATGATGATTTTCGTTTGTCACCAGCAATACGGACGTACAGACATTATTGGCCGAAGGTCACTTCTTCAAGCGTTCAATCAGAAATCAGAGTCGCTGCTGATTGACAGAGATCTTCCCTGGGGGTGCATATTTTCCCTCCCTCGACACAAAGAAGGGAGTTTGGGTTGAAGTTTGCGTGCCGTTAAAAGACTCTTCTAGCAGATGTCCAGCAGCAGCTTCAATACAGCATAGTTTGCCAGAAAAGATACAAAAACTAAAAGGCATACAGAAGCTTTACAGTGAGAGGTCCAACCGGGCTGTTGGCTCAACTCAACACATGCAGGTACAAAAACAAACCAAGACAAAAAAACTACAATTGTGGCACCCTTTCACCATTTTTTTGTTTTTGTGTGTTTGAGTCTGCCGGCGATCGACATAAGTGTCCTCCGTGTCCTACGTATTTTCATCCTGATGACATGTTTCCATGCTAACACTGGACCCCGTCACCGTGGCGTTACCTACACATGGGCACTGGCGGCTTCCTGTTCTTTTAAGGAGTTTGGTCGCTCGCTTTCAGCTCCTTCACTCGTCAACATCCCCCCCTTTGCAGCAAATGCTGACGCGGAGGATCGCAGGAGGGACGTGAAAGCCGCGAGCTTCTTCCAGAGGCTGGAGAGGAAGACAGGCGTCTCTCTGGGCGTTGACGGTGGACTTGATTCTGTCATTTTCTTGGTGAGGATGAGGAGGGAGGGAGGCTGACAGATCAACTGTGCAGGATCGTAGAGGAAAGACAGTCCAGCTGCTTTTGGATTTGTTGCGTCGGGTTGGGAAGAAGGTGGGAAAGGAACACCGCCATCTGAAAAAACGTTGTTCCGCTCTGATATGCAGTTGATAACGTGGCGTGCGGTGGTACCGTGGCAGGAAATCAGAACCCCCCCCCCCCCGCAAAAAAAAAATCAAAAAACAAAAGAAAACCTTGTCTTTCCTGATCAGGAAGATGTGCTTCGAGGCGGCTGGAGTGTAGAGCTGGAGGCAGTTCAGGCCCGGGGGTGACAGACCTTGCTGGGCTCTGGCTGCAGTCTGGTCCCACAGGTGTGTTTGCTACTGTACAGCTGATTGGTCCGATTGATCAGAAGTAAAGAGCGGGTTCGCTGCTGTAGTCAGACAGGGAGGAGCTGTCTGCCGGGGTGAGCTGAGGACACAGTTTAGACGTTAGAATTGATGTGCGCAGCATCTTGTAAGCTAGTGTCATCACAAAGCAGACATCTTTGTTCATCAATGTTTCTGCCTTGATACGTCTATCTTTTTCATTTTTGTTAGGGCTGTCTTATAGAATGGGAGAAAATAGGACAGTCTGGACTGAATGCGGCCCTGCTGTCCTCATCTGACTCAGGGGGATGTGCAATTTTGTGCCTTCCACATACAAGGTGCTGACAGGATTCATCAACCAACATTTAAGACTTTTTTCTAAGACCCTTTTCCTGCTAGTTAGCTTTGAGACTGAGACCAGTTTTGCCACCAAAATATCAATGAAACCACATCCTAATAGTCTGCATGGCTATAACACTGCAGCACAAAACCTACTTAAAAATTAATAAATTATGGCCTTTCAGTCTGAATTTAAGATAAGACTGCACACTTAAAAGGTACAAGCTCCAATCCATCCATAATGTCAGGAAAAAAGATAACAGATAAATCAAATGACACAACACGGGAACCTGCTGTCACTCTCAATTATTCAGCTGTCACTGCCACAAAATGTTGTTTATCGAGCAAAGATGCCAAACTGTTGCTGGTTTCTAATTCTCAGAGGTAAAATCTGTTGCATTTCTCTGTTTTCTATCATTATGAATTGAATATCTTTGGGCTCTAGAGACTTGTGATCTGCATTTCTCACTAATTCTGTGTGAGTGAGATTAAGAGGAGAGTCAGCACTGCGAGATGCTGCAAACTCGCCGTCTGATTACTGGAAATTTAAACTGGGACTGCGGTGAGAGGAGACGGCACCTGGCACTCCACTCAAAAACAGAAAGTGTGTAAACAGCTTTGGTTTGATGAATGGAGGTGTCCTCTCACCATTACTTCCTCTGTCATCTGTGTCTGTTGGGAAGCGTCCTCCTGGTAAACACTGTCTTCATGTTTGTGCTCCTGCCACGCACTGAAGTCCACCGAGTGCTTGGGAACGTAGCTGGAAAGGTCTGTAGACAATACAAAGACATCGTGTCACCAAAATGTTCATACATTTCCTCTCCATGTGTTGATGCCACTGTTGAACCATCACTCATTTTACTTTTATACCCTGCATCTTTTTTCAATGATTTTCAATGAGTAATGCTTTCATTTGCCACACATTTTGTTAGGTGCAGTACTGAATTTGTCCAGTAGGGGTCTCTGTCACCATACTTAATGTAGTTTGTTCCCTTCAGCTTACACCATGCACAGGAGGGCAGTGATATCAGATAACAAATAAAGAGTGGAAAACAGCAGTTTTACGTGCATTTTTAGCTGAACTCTGAGGCTCAATGAAAAGGGTTGTTGGACACATAAAGACATTTAAAATACCATAAAAAAAAAGTCAACTCAAAAGACTCGAGTTGCACTGTATGTTAACATCATTACAAGGCAGGCGTTATGGGATGGGCTGCTATGTGTAGACTGCCTCAAATAATTCAATCAGACAGCGCTCCTCTCCTGTTTCCCTGCCTTTTTACTGACTCATCAATGGCCCATCATGGGAAGGGCTGGACTGCAGAGTGAAAAGCAGATCTTCTCCTCATCCCTCAGAACAACAACTGGTGGATTTCCTCATTGAAATACAGACCATAATACCACTGGTTACAGTCCAATACTTGCCTCCGTTCATGACTTGTACACAGAATATATCCATCACTGTGCTTCCTCGTCCAAATCAAAGCACACTGCATGAGGCTGTTTTGCTCCAAAGTGCACTTTTTAATGTTGAGTAATCGCTGTAGATCCTGCTCTCTATTCACATTTTGGCTCTTGTTTATTTATTCTCATCGCTGCATGAAACTGTCCTGCTTTTAATGTTGATTTTCTCTCTGGCCAGTGCTTCTGATTTTGTTTCCTCATTAATTATTTTGTTTTTCTTGATCTCGTGTGTCCCAGAAAAGCCTTCCGCTAACTCTTTTGCATAAGTGCTACATAAATAAACTTCATGGTGTGATTTGTATTTATGTCCACCCAAAGAGAGCCCGTGAGGTGTCCAACATGGAGAGGGTTCATTCTCTGAGGAGCATGAATGGGTTCAATAACTTTAATGACAATTTTGGCAGATTTTAGATTTGCTGGCATTAAAATCAGAAATTTTGACCCAATGTTTACTTCAGGTCAAAGTTCAGAGGGTCACCAGCCAAAACATCAGAGGATTCATCCTCTGGGGACCATGAATATCAACAGTGACATGAAAGAGACACTGGGCCATGTGGACTTAAGTGTTGGACATGCATTTCATGCCGTCTCACCGTTGCTGTTGGTCGTGTGCGTGGGCGAGCTGGTGAAACTGGGCCGAGGGATGTGGATGCGCCCCACCATGCTTGGCTGTTCGTCCGCTACCTTCTCATCTCGCCTGTCCTCCTCGTCCTCCTCCCCGCTGTCCCACACGCTGCTCTCCGATGGATACTCGTACGTGCTCTTGAGGCTCGACTCGTTGAAAGAGATCTTGAGCTGCAAAGGACACAGACAGAGGCAGAAACGAGGGAGTTAGTGCTTATTTCTCATCTTTGACAAGTTGCTGTGCTGCTTTGGTTTGGAAGTAGTTAATTTTCTTGTGGTCCTGACAAAGTGTTTTTCCGAAGTAATTAATAAAAAATAACAGAGGAACAACAAACAGCAAAACCAGTATCACTGAGTAAACGACTGACAGCTAATTTTCCAGCCTCCATGTTATTTTCATGTCTCTGGCACCATATGAAGACAATAACACCAGTTGCCTGTTCATGGTTTGGAGTGAGTATTCCACCTCAAAGGCCACTGTTCACACCTCAAAGACACATCAGGTACTGTGGTCCGTTTACACAGGGCCAGTTTGAGCATTCTTGGGGCCCCATGCAAGATTTCACCGCCCTCATCCAATCACAGTTAATGATGCCCTCAAATGCCCGAGCTTGGTGTAGTGGTGTTTACCAAGGCTTTCAACCACATCTGATACCACACCTGTTATCACATGACTGGAGTTATTTTTATTGAATTACAACATTAGTTATTGTCCCCTTACAGGAAATCTAAAAATGCCCTTTCATCTCCATGTTACGGTATTTTGGGGCCAGAGAATCCAGAGTACATCATTCTTCATTTCAGAAAAATGAATAAAAACATGTATGTTTGAGTTCACATTTTCAATTAGTTTGTAATTGAGGGACCCTCAGCAGCCACTTGTATGGCTTCAGCAGACGAGCTCTTTGTTGACAAGCCAGATGTGTTTACCATGAAAACAAACCACCAGCTGTTCGACTGTTTGCCTGCTGGGTTGTCTGATAGAAAGGCCACACTTTACAGGCATCAGTCGAGATTTCAAAGTGTCAGATATCTGAGGATTTAACAGAATAGTGACATCACTCTCCAAGAGGGCGGCATTTTACGGGCACAATAAACATTAACAGGTTATTGCTTCCTCATTGCTCATCATTAAACCATCTATACCTCATACTTCCGAGTGTTTCAGCCCTTTAATAACGGCGCAGTAATGCCAGTTTAGCTCAACAAGAACCAAGTGACTCATAAGTTATTCAGCAGAGCTTTTGACTGGGATTCCTTGACAGCCAGCTGCAGTTTAGGCCCGTCTGAGGCTTCATGTCCTGTACTTCGCGTGTCCTCTAAGCGGGACAGGTGGCGGCCTCGCAGGAGCTACGGGCCTGTGATTGATTGTCTCAGAGAGTCCACTGTAAGACACGTGTGCTTGGCAATGCTTCAGTGGGCTGCAAACACGGATCCGTGGGGTGAGACGGGCCCTCGCACTTTGCTGCACCATGTAATCCAACATGAATGGCGAGTCTGCGATCAGAGCTGGCTGTGGTTTCAGCTGTCAGTGAGCACACTGACTGGCACTTATTCTCAAAGGAGACATCTCGCCGCCTCAGAAGGAGAGGAGTGCGACCAGTTCTCTGAGAAGTTACAATACAATTTCCAGGATATCATTTAAGTTGCTGCTGTAACATGAGCAATCAACATCTGTCTACATATTACAGATGTGCTTCTTCTTCCATTTGCTGCTTTTCAGTTTCTCTTAACTTTTCTCAGGCACCTTATGCAAAGAGAAAATGGATTTTTCCCATCCGTACGCCTCTATTTTAGATCATTTCCCTCTGCAGTGCCGTCGCCACTTCTCTTTCGGCGCCCACAAACATGATGGATTCAGTCTTAGAATGACAGAAAGACCACAAACTGTTTCTAAAAAGTTAGCGTTCATGTGTTCTGGCCTCATGTAGGCGTTTCAAACTCAAACTGGTTCTATTTGCTCTCCTGAGTTGCCATGGAGATGACAGCCGATACACACACAAACACACACGTAACCGTAGGTTTGTCCGTCAGCTGACTGCTCTTAACGTACAGTACCTGGCTCCATCTACTCTGCAGGCCATGAACTAAATCTGCCCTAATCTCCATCACAAGGCCACAAGCCAGCAGCTCCACCTCAGACTCAAGACCAGTCAGGGTTCACACTTAACCTCAGGCTCAAAAATGTCCCGCCTGTTCCATATCCTGAATGACTTCCTCCTCTGGTCTATCTCTGTAATTATGGTGAGGTCTGTGATGGTGGAGAGGTCATTTTTTTGCAACATTTGTGAGCCAGTGAGCCTCTGCGTTAAAAGATGTGAGTACATTTTGAACCGCAGACGGCTATCGATTCAGGGTAAAGAAGCACAGGTTACAAATGATGGTCTATAAATTGGAAATGAGGTTCCACATGTAGTCTCTAGATTAAAGACAAGGGTCTATAAACTCAAAAGAATAGATAAGGAATATAGACTAAAACAAGGTCTGCAGATTCAGGACAAGAGATGAGAGTCAGACGAGGGTCTGTGGATTCTGCATGAGACTCTATGGACGAAGATGGGCCACAGGTCTGTGGATTACAGTCTACAGATTAAAGACGATGGTGTATAGTCTCAGAATGATGGTGTTTGGGTTCAGGACTATAGATTAAGGATGAGGGTCTACTCATTAAAGATGAGGTTCCATAGATTCAGGGCTAGAGTCTACAGATGATAAGCATGTGGGTCTAGAAATTATGGTTGAGGGTTAAAAATGATGGACAAAGGTCTATAAATCTGCACACAGGTCTAGAGATGAAAGACAACAGTACGTAGACTCAGGGCTAGAGTGTTGAGGTTCAGGAAAATGATTAAAACAAGTCTTCAGACAGCAGAGAGTCTACAGACTCTGGAAGAAAGTCCACAGATTCAGAACAATTGTCCACAGGTTAAGGACAAAGGACTTTATATTGAGGACGAATGCCTACAAGTAAAGGCCATGGTTCTATAGACATGGGATGGGAGTCTATAGATTAAGGATGGCCTAAAGGTTCAGGACCAGGGCCTTGTTCAGGACTATACAGTAAAGACAACAGTCCATAGACGATGGACTAAGGATCAATAGACTGAGAGCAAAGACCCATCCGTAAGCACGTTTGGGGTCTTCACAGTTGCTCATATCTGTTTAGGGCTGATTAAAAAAGCTCAGAGAAATAATTACATATGTTACAATAAAGATAAAGTAAGGAGGCTGTATTGTTTCACTCTCACACTGATATCCATGTCAGGCAGCGGTGTGGAGAAGGACCAGGGTTCACAGGTCATTCTGCGAACCCTGTGAGCTTAACAAGGAGCCGTAACAAGTATGACCTTTCAACCAATCCCTCATTCACCTACTGTGAAGCTCGTAAACGCTGAGATTATACCCACAACGTCACAGTGTTTAGTCACATTGACCGTTTTGCGTTTCTATTCTATTGCAGTCTGTAAAAGGTCTTCAGGCTTCAAGGTACTGAAAACAGTCCAAAGACAATATATTTAATGTTTGACCTCATTAACTTAATTGATTTTTGTAAATATATGCTTCAAACGGGGCAGACGACGCTCCCACATTAGTACTCAGCCACAGTCAGTGAGCAATCTACAAAACATATCAAACCCTGTGGACGGACACAGGCTCTGACGCTATGTTGCCCTCTCTAAAAGGGCCCTCAGTCCCAGGCATCCCCTATTTTTAGCCCCACCACTGCCTTTTTTTTAGTGTCTGTGTTAAATCTTACACCACAAAAAGCATTTTCTTGCTAAACTGGCATCCTGTCTTGGAGGAAGTCTCTGGATGCCAAATGCGAGTCCATCAATAAATCAGGCTCGCTGCCGGGCTCGCTTCCTCTTTCACTGTCTTTCACTTTTCTTTTTGTCTGGTGTACCAGCGCTCTTTTCACACGAGACTCTTGCTAAATGAGACCCCTCCCTGATGTCCTCTCTCTGTCGTTTGAGCTGTTAAGCAGCAGCATTAAACAAACGTACAGCAAGAGAAAGAGGAACAAAATAAATGTGGGTAAAGAACTGTGATCTTTATATATGAAGGACCTCTGCCTGCTGCTGCTGCTCGCGTTTGAGCTGTCGTTGCGGGTGTTTTTCTACGATAAAGGCCTGCATCATGGAGGCAGAAGTGATTCGTTTTCTGTCCTCAGGCTGAGGGAAGGGCCAACAGGGGCCTGGACTCAACCCTGCTGTCTTTCTCCTTCACCACAGGGCGCACAGACAGGAAGCTGCGGCATTGACGGGCCAACAACAACGGACTAATGAACCTGGCTTTGTTTTATATTTATGTAAGGCTGACGATGCTTCGCAGCATGTGTGTGCACATGTGTGTGAGAAGCAGGAGCTTTGTGCCAGCTCACGTAAAGACAAAGTGATGGGAATATTGTTTTCTCTCACATGCATCTTGATTTGGACGTGACCTGCAACCCTATTTCTTGCATTGTATTGTTATTAATAGGTTGGTATTAAAAATAGTATTTATGTTGTGTAGCAAGTCCTGCAAGTCCTGTAAGTCAGGTTGTGGGTTGAGACAGCTTAAATAAACACAACACACCTTCATAGAAAACACATTAGTCATCATTTCAATATATATAAAGGAAATCTTGTGTCTGTCTTAATGAAATCTCAGAAATCTTGATTAATATTTCCCTGAATCTAAGGTACTTCTTCTTCACTAAAAGCCTCCACATCTTAAGTTGAGAGCAAAAGAGTGAGGGGAGGAGACGGGGATGGGAGGGAAGCTTCTTAAACGGGAGAAAGAGAAAGAAAAAGATTCTTGTGACACAATCAAACTGTTCAGGAAGCTTGTAAATCATTTCTGCTCAATCGTAGATTTTTTGCTTGCTGTGGGAAAAAAAACCCACCAACAACAAAAACAGGGTTTTTGAAGCTGAATATAAAATGAACACGACGTGCTGGGACTGTCGGCAGAGTCAGGGGCTGCTGCAGCAGCTTTGACACCACCAGACTGAGACATCAAACGGGAGAAGACACCGAGCCGAGTAAATAATACTCCTGCAGAAATGTATTCCACAAGCTCCTTTCACCCGAGCTTCATCAGCTCGGCCTTTTTGCTGTTTGCATGTTGTGTACGAGGTACAAAGGGACATGGGGAAGACAGACAAAAGAAGAAGTGAGGGAGAGAGGAAGAAGAGAGTCAGCAGATGAGATTATGTCTTCATGAATGTGCTTCGGCCAATGGGCGAGATGGGAGCGGTGCCAGGAATATTTTCCAGGCCACCCAGTACGGCGTGTCCTCGTTTGGTGAAAAGTGGCTCTTACTGAATGGACGCACGCACGCACAAACACACACACAGTCATCTGCCAGTGCTGATCGCATTGAACTGGAGAGCTGCTGAGTTACAGTGGAGCTGTGACACAGTAACGCAACTTTAACAACTGAGGGCGTAGCAGCCTGTGAGCCTTTGTGACTACATGGTGTGCGTTCGACTGGGTGTGCATCTGGATAAAGGCTGTTTCTATATTTACCTCAGTGGGGACAGGTGACACAGGGTGTGGCGTGCTGGGATTGGTTGTGCACCTGCCCATATGCAGCATAATGATGCCTCGAAATTACATCAGTTATATCAAAATGTCTGCCATAACACTGTGCCCAGTATTAGAGTCCTCTAAAAGGAGCAACGGTGTGTACCTGGCTGGAGGCTGACCAGGTGCCTGATTAGAGCTAATCTCCAACCAGGCAGATAATATTAGAACAGCACCACAATGAACCGGCTGAGGAGTTCAGCTGCAGCTGCATTAGCTCTTAAAGGGAGGGATTATAAAGCCTACATGTGCCCAAACAAAGCAAGTGGTGTACCTCTGCACTGCGCTGGGAGCTGAGGAAGACTAGTGTTAACTAAAGAAGGTATTCACGTCATGAATCAAAGGTCTGCGCTTTGCTCCTACATGAAGAGAAACTTCTCCAACAACCTTCTACAGCTGCACCAGTCAATTAAGCATGAAAGCATATTCTGACATTGTGGGTTATATATGATGTCTTTAGCCTAGCTTAGCATAAACACTGCAAGCTGGGCGGAGGCTTCATCTGAGAGGCCTCCGACACCAATGATGAATGAGATATTGTGCTTTAATGTGTTGTTTTCATGGTTGTGGAAGGTGGATTTTAAGATGTATGAGGCTGATATTAGCAGAAGTACTTCAGGAGAGGAGATATAAAACACTGTCACTATGCTAACAGTTGTGACATTTTGAGAAAAAGGATAATCAATCACACAGAACTACAAAAGGATTTCTAAAATGGGTTTTTTCCATTGGACTCTTTGGAAAGTCCAGGTGACAACTTACTACCAACAACAGAGTAATACCAATATCTTCATCAATACAGTCTCTCCAAGTCATCCAAAACAAACCATGTACAGGTTTCAGATCTCTGAGGCTTACATCCATTCCATTCACCTCTGCGGTGTTGGGTGAAGACAGCAGAGGTGAATGGAATTTCTAAAATTTTCATGGCTTTTTTTTTTTTTTTGGTAAAAAAATACCTGATACCTTATGATGGATGTACAGCCATTTACGATGGCTAATGTATTTGCATCTTTACTACACAGAGCACATATACAAAGTGTTTTACTCTAGCACCTTTTAGGACAATATCAACTGTTAATAAAAAATAGAGATAAGATTTTTTTTATTTAACATTAAATACAAACGGGCAAAACCCTTTGAACCCACAAGCAATGTCTGCAGGTATTCCTTCAGGCTGGATCCAACCTTCCCCACTACGGTAGGACAGACTGTAAGTAGCCTGAGAGACAAACCCCAAAAATCTGGACAAACAAAAGTGAAACCACCTGCATGGATAGATACCAATAGAGGGGAGTAAGGTGGATGATATTTTTGAGCTGAATTTATGCTTCAGGGAGTTTCTGAGAAACTTGCACTATGCTGCAACAGTAACTTATAGTACCATAAAGTGTGGTCTTTGTTGCTATTTACTGTAATGATTTACTCTCCTTTGTGAACAGTTATGCCACAAGTATGAACACTAAAAGCCCTCTGCTCTTCCGCCTGGCTGAAAGAGAGCCCTGACAATCTAAAATTAATCATCTGCTACTGAATAGTGGTCCTACCTGTACGCACATTCTTTACAGTAATTATGAGGGATTTGCTGCATGCCAACAGCAAACAGCTGCTAAGAAGACACACCTTAGCCGGAGATGACCTTTGAATGAGCTTAGGATAGAGAAGACGAACCAACCGATCCTGCGATGCCCAGTTCCAACCTAAATATCAGAGCTTCAGGCGAGCAGCGACCCAAAATATTCCAGTAAAAGGTCAGTGCACGCTGGAGCTAGAGGCACAGCACACCTACTGGAAACCCCTGCGGCTGTCAACCCTGAAGTAGACTCAGGCCAGGATGTACACACTCTTGCGTAGGTGCTGTCAGATGTCTCATCACATATGAGGCTAAATCAGTTCAGAGTTTACATGGAAGTGCTTCAAGTGTTGCAACCATCAATGGTCAAGTATCGCAGCGTTGATGGAACCGTGGATACTCACTCACACGTGTAGGTGGTTGGTGCTCGTAGCTCGGGCTGGTGGTGTGGGCAGCAAGCAGTGTAAAATGTAAAAATCTGTGTTTACACTGCAGTGTCTCCAGGAGACTGCGTGAGTCACTGCTGTAATAGTATGCCCTTTGTAGCCATGCGTGAGTGTGTGTGTGTTTAAGGCTCCCTGAGCTATCAGGGTTGGATTATCTGACTGATAAGAAATGGATGGGAGACGAGACACATTTCCCAAACTATTTGTTTCAACGAGTCCACCAATAGATCTCCTCAGACCAGCGGAGCTGTTTCAGCAATAATTTGTCCCTTCTGAGAACATTTTTGCTGATAAGAAAGAGCTGGCACAGACGAATACACGCTGTAAGGTGATACCGGCAGGGAGGGGATCGAAACCTATCAGCAATCCACACACTGTCAATATGAGCCTGTTTAGGGCTTTTAATACACAAAAACTCCCGTCTGGACTGAACGAATGTAGCCGGCTGGGCGTGCCTGAAAAGCCACAATCAGGACAAAGGCCAGGACAGGATCCTGCAGACTGGATCAGGGAGGATATTCTCTGAGGAAAATCATTTGTTTTTCATTGTTAAATCTTTCACCTTCTCTTTCTCAACCTTTAGGAAGAGAAATCATGCTTAAATGAGACCACAGCTAATCTTGTGGTGAATGTCCCTGGGTTTCAGTCATTTGAGTTGATTCAGAAACTGTGATTCAGCGGAGAGCAGTGACAAGTTTATTTTATAACTGTCAAATATTCTGCTTAATATTTATAGTGGTCAAAATTATTTAATAACCAGAACAAAGGGCTCCACAAAAATGTCAGTTTTTATTAGCCTTGCTAGCAGCTGTCCACAACTCAAGGCAGAACTCTTTTGCATTTAGTACTAATTAGCAAAAGTTAGCATGCTAACACGCTAAACTAAGATGGTAAACAAACACTACCTGATAAATATCAGCATGTTGGCATTGCCATTGTGAGCATGCTGCAATGCTAGCTTTAGCAGTTAGCTTAAGCAGTGCAGTCTGTGCCACGGTACCACCTCACAAAACCACTGCCATGGCTGCAGACTCTTAGCTGTGTTGCTATGTGTTTATGTCTAAAAAATCAAAAGTCGCAAATATCAATATTACAGACAGGTTCTAATAAATACGTCCCAGGGTGTAAGATGGTAGAAGTAAGGGATGATCCATGATATGGTAAGTATATATAATATAAAGACAAGTCAACAAATGAGAACAGAAACATGCACTGGAATAACTGACTTTGGCTTCACACTGGGCCTTATGAAAACACATCAGTCCCCTCTTAAACATCTGAGGGTTGAGCTGTTTGGCTCTCCGCCCACAGAAACACTGATTTTAGCTTTGCTGATTACAGAAAGTGCTGGTCAGGAAGCCCCATTCAAACATGTTTATTAGACGATGTTTCAGCTTTACCATCAAAATGCTACGTATCCTCCTACAGCACCCACACTGATGGAGCAACGCGTGTGTGCGTGCGTGCGTGCGTGCGTGTGTGTGTGTGTGTGTGTGTGTGTGTGTGTGTGTGTGTGTGTGTGTGAGAGAGAGAGAGAGAGAGAGCGTGTCCTTATCCTGGAATCCTAATGACAGGATAGAATGGCCGCGGCCCGTGTTGCCCCGGCGACAGGCGCCATGGATATGTGACAGAGGGAAACGGGAGAGCGGAGGTGGAGACAGACAGTCAGAGACAGAGAGAGACAAACATGGCAGGAAGACAGACAGCTTCTGATCATGTACACAGGAAAACAAATTATTAAGGGCATCAATGACTCACACGGCGACAGACAGAAACACCGCACGCAGCCTCCACGGAGGGAGCATTTAAATAAAATTTACATTACGCACAAAAAGCACATAAAGTCCCAACAGTGTTTTGCATTCGTAATCGAGGACAGAGAAGGGATGTATTCTTCAGTCTTCAAGGCAGCTGGGCAGGTTTTACAACACATTCAAACTCCCAATTATCAATACGACCTCGCAAATTGATCAAGGAAAGACTGATGTGAAAGCAGAGGGTGGAAAAACCCCCACAGATATGAAAAGTCGGGGGCTTCTACCTGCTTCTTTCACTCGCCCACTGTTTCTTTTTATAAACTTTCAAAAAGCCCCGTCTGTTGACGTCCTCTGCTTTTAGTCTCTTCATCTTCTTACTCATGCACTCTAAACACACACACACACACACACACACACACACACACACACACACTGAATTAAACATGACTATGATAGTGGGGCTTTGCTGGCTGAATTCTAATTACACTGACTTTGCAGGGTTGCACATGAGCCTGAGGGCTGTGTGGGAAAGCTGCGAGCGTGTGTGTTTGTACATCGGTGTTTATGCAGAAATTAGGCATGGCTGCGCTTGAGTGCGTGTGTGTGTGTGTGTGTGTGTGTGTGTGAGAGAGAGAGAGAGAGAGAGAGAGAGAGAGTGCGTGTGTGTCCACATCCTGCAGCCACAGAGACCTCGGAAGAAATGACAAGCTTGTTAAGAGGAAACCATATTTGCACCGCCTGTGATATCAGTAATAAAAAGAGAACTAGCACCTCTCTCATGTGACAGTCAGCGAGAGACAAAGTCATTTTGATTTTTTTTTTTTTTAAAGTTGCTGCTGGGACAGTGAGTCAAGGGCACCTTCTAAACACCAAATCGAGTGAAGACTGCTGTCCTTCGCTGCAAAGTTTCCCTTTCTGGCTTCACCAGACAAGAGTAACGCTCTTGACTTACGGTCTAATTCGACAACAAAAAGCTTTTATGCAGTAATTAGATATTTCAGTGGCAGGAAAGAGCACTGAGCAATGCAGCAGCTCAGTGCAGGAAGAAAGAGAGGCAGAAAAGTTGGATCCAGGCCTCTAAAGCCATGGCTCTATTGTATATAGTCCTTCCAACTTCAGCTTTTTTGGTCACAGTCTTTACTTTCACTTCAGCTGGAGGATCACATGTTCCTCTAGAGCCAGAGCAAACTGTCTGACCTCTTTCTTTTTTAATACCAATTAAGACAATCAGCGGATAAAGCAGGGTGCCTGAAAAGTTCATCTGTTCTGATTTAAGATGTTTTAAAACCTTAACTGGCAATTAGAAATAAAACAGATCAGTGTCATCATGGGAATTAAACAAACAATGTTTAACCACCAGATGATCCATAGCTGGTAGTTTAACGGTGTGTGAGGAAATTGTGACATTTTAGGGCTTCACAAACTGAAATTAAAGCTGCACTAACTGGTATTTTTATATTCGGCTACTCATAGATCAAATGACTGTAATGTGAAAGAGGTTGTCTGTAGTCGACAAACCCTGCAGAGAATCAACATCTGCCTCTGCAGATCCTCACACCTCTGAGCGTTTTAGCATCTTTAAGCTCATTGTTTTGGTTTTGCGGCCACCACTTTACTGGTATGGTTGAGTCACACTGCTATTGTTAGCTCTGTTTTTAGAAAAAAAGCTCTGACTCAGAACTACTGTTGTCATGAACATTATAGACCAGAATCACTGGATATTTTTATAGCTTCATTTTGTAACTATACACATATTTTACTGACCTATGAAGAGGACTGTGTGTGAAGTTACTGACACAGTTACTCTTTAAACATGCAGTGTCTCAGGGCGATGCTTCTTAGGCTCTAAACGGTGAACATGTTGGAGATACACGCTCCTGAACTGAAGCATTTCTCCTCTTGCTTCACCTCAGCCTCAATAAAGAGAACAAGCACTCAGCTTAGTGGGCGTCCGCCTGTTATTTTGATTTACAAGAAACACTTTTTTTCTTCAAAGCGAGGGGGTGGGGTGGTAGGTTTTCAGGAAGCGTGAGGGAGGAGAGACGGGGAATGACTGCTGGGTGGTAAATAATTAAACACAATGGACTTTCACACCTGTAGCCCAGGCGCACATGTAAATGTAGGAGAGTGCCCTTTCATTGGCCTTCCTGTGTTACCGAGAGCTTTTAACCATTTAGGTTTGGGTATTTTTAACCTGCTGTATGCATGACATTTCACCACAAGAAAAAAAGCAGTGTTCTCTAAACACAGATGTAGATAGTGCGCAGAAGGTGGAGCGATGTGTTCAATGCTGCAACAACATGACTTTTTCATGAGTTGCTTTCTTTACACCACAAGTTTATTCATAGAGCAGCAGCTAGCTTGGAACTTTCTTGTTGCACCAGCGCATGGGATCAGCACATAGGGTCAAATGTACTGTAGTGATTATTATTGTTGCACTATTTTCAATGTGGGAATGATCAAAGTGATCAATTTCTGCCTTTGGGTCTTGGTTCATTTCTTGTTCAGTTATAACAAACAACCTCAGAGCAGAAAACATGAAGTCACATGACGTGTCAGGTCACTTAAACGCTGTCATCCTGCATCATCAGACCTCAGTCGCCTCAGAAAATAGAGACGACTCTGGCCCTTCAACATCTGCCAGACTATGCTCAGGATTTTCTATGAGTCTGTGGTGGCAAGTGCTATTCTCTATGCTGTTGCGTGCTGGGGCAGCAGGCTGAGGATGGCGGACGCCAACAGACTCAACAAACTGATCCGCAAGGCCAGTGACGTTGTGGGTATGGAGTGTGACTCTGACGGTGGTGTCAGAGAGGAGGGTGCTGACTAAGCTACAGTTAACTATCTTGGACAACGTCTCACACTCACTTCATGATGTGCTGGCCAGGCACAGGAGTACTTCAGTGAGAGACTCATCCCACCAAAACTCAGGACTGAACACCACAGGAAGTCATTCCTGCCTGTGGCCATCCACCTGTACAACTCCTCCCTCTGAATGGCCCTTGGACTTTTCACTGCCTATTCTGATATATATTTTCCAATTTCAATTTTGCACATCCAATGTTCAGTATTTATATTTTGTTTTCTTGTTGTATATTTTATTGTGTTGTATATTTGTTTTATATATATATTCTTAGTACAAATATTTTGGTTTCTATATTGCTTTTATATATATATTTCTTTCTCTTTTCTTTCTTTTCTAATTTCATTCTAATTCTATAATTCTATCTGTATGGAGCACTGCTACAAAAACAATTTCCCCTCGGGGATCAATAAAGGAATCCTGAATCCTGAAGTATTACCATGGTTACCAAATGATCTTCCAATGATGTACATACAGAAGCTGTTCATGTCAACGATTCATCCGTCTCCTTTAGTTACGTTTTTTGATTTTTGCTGCTAGTTTGCTGCTAACTACTTTAGTGTCAGTTTCAAATTTGCTGTTGTTACAACTGACTCAGGTCTTCAGAAAACCCTGAACCTTGACCTGTGCAGGAAGCTACTTGTAGCTGGAAGGCTGCAGGAGATGGTGACACTAAATATTTTAAAGATGAGGGTCACACCAAAGTATAATCCTAATCCCTGGTTTGTTGATTTAAAATCATCATTTATATTATTTTCCAAGTGAGCTAAGCAACAATCATTTGAAGGACCTCTGCTGAAATACCCAAGGGGCACAAACACCCCCCACTGGAAATCACTGCCATCACTTCCTTGTCAGCTCCCATGACCAACAGATGGACTGAACAGTAGTTCAGCTTTTGACTTAATGCTTAAAATCACACATCCATCATCACAAACTCCTATCGTTGATCTGCTTTACTTTCACGCCACAAACAAACTGCACCAGTCTGACTGGAACTGCACTGAGACCCAGGCGGTCTCAGTTCAGCTCTGCAGCAGAGTTTGACTGACAGCTTTCACAGCAGCCTGAGTAAACAGAACCACATCGTTTGAGCAGTACTGAAGAAGTTTAGGTGCAAAAGCGCCATTAAAACACAGCTGATTATGCTGTTTTAAAGTTACGTAGCAGATTGATATCTAACCAAATCCATGAAACTAACAGTCATACATGTGAATAATCATCACTCAGTACTAAACACTCAACCCTCTTCACCAAATCTAAACATAAATGTGCTGCAGCAGTTTAAAACATAGGCATCTGAGTGGTTACTCTGTGCGAACACTGGAAAAAGGTGAGCTAAACGCATAAAATCTCTCTCACTCTCTGGATGTTGCTCTGACAAACACATGGGCCCGTCTCCCTTTTCCCATAATAACCGGTCATAGGGAACAGAGACTTCAAAAACAAACCAGTCCGCCCCCTCTAGTGTCTTGCTGGCAGCTGTAACTCTTCTCGACAAAGAGCGGCAGCATCTACCGCAAGGAAATAAAACAATCTGTCAATTCTGCCTGGGTTAAGTCAAGAGAGTCCAGTCCAATCACACTACAGATGAAAACAGAGTCAATCCTGGCCTGTCTGTTTCACTAGAAAGCCCAAGTCGATTTTATGCAAATGCGGGAGTGATGCGGTACAAGAAGCTGCACTTGACCTACATACTGTAGCTCTTCCACAATTCCTTCCCCAATAGAGAGGAGGAGATCACAGGAAGCTGGAAGCAAGGGGACAGGCCTTATTAACTACCACTGCACAGGAATAAAGCAGTGCACAGTGGGTAGAGGACAAAAGACAGTGGTGCTTGTGGAGCGATAAAGACGGGAGTACAGGAGAGACTGTGCTGGATGGGGTCCAGCATCCAGCACTTGTGCAGGCCTTGAGAGAGTTCAAAAATCAGAACATGCGGCAAGAGAGCGTGAATACAGGAAAATATGTTAGGAAAATCTACAGGAAGAGCTGATGATCTGCTTTAGTCGAGTTCTCAAGTTCTGACGTGCAAATGGAACATTCTTTTTCAGCCAAGTAGCTTGTAAAAAAGGTTTGGGTTTGTTGGAAAAAGAGTGCTCAAAAAACCCAATCCCAGACCAGAGCGCCGAGCCCAGGCCATTCTCGGAGGCTGGTCTCACACAGAAGCAGCACTGAACAAAAATTCCACACAAATTATACAGGCCAGGCCAAGCCTCGATGCTTTTGTAATTGCCTGTGCAGCCCTGCCCTGAAAAGAAAAGAAGAAAAAGAAAAAATCTGGGCCTTGATGATGACGAAGAGGAGCAGACAGACAACAAAAGGAGAAAGTGTTTGGCTAGAGAGCGACAAGGACAAAGGACAGACCGTTTTCATGTCTCATGGCCACGGTCAGCGGCAGTCTACCACGCACATGTGCACACAATGAAAGAACGTACAACACAAGCAGGTTGAATGGCTTCGACTTACTCACACAAGTCTGCAGCCTAAATGTCTGTCATTATAAAGTCATGATCTGCGGGCGAGCATCACTCAAGGCCACAGAACTTTATTTTAAATTTGAGTAAAGATCCCAAAAATATGACGCTGAATTACAAGGAAATTTGGGGAAAGTGCTGTGCAGGACAATCTTCATTTGAAGTAATGGTGCAGTAATAAAAAATTGGCATTATGGGTTCGAGTTTTGGTTGTCAAAATAAGTCAAATGCAAACTACCTACTACACAGTACAGATGTGATACAGTTACAACAGTGTGACAGCCGAGTCTGAGCGTTTGCTGGTCACTGTTTCCACTTGATAAAATCATGAGTAGCTTGAGCTTCTTGCCCTGATTGTAAGGAGTAGTTGGATTTACTTGGAAAGCGGAAGATTACGACAGACCAGGTCAAGGAAACAAGACTGCGGGCCAACGTCTGAGAGACTGACACACCGGCTTAGATTGAAAAGCTGCCAGAAGGCTCAAAATATTCAGCATTAGAGGCGATGTGGTGCTGTGTCGATCACAAAGGGGAGGGTCATGATGTAAGTGAACTGTCGAAATGCCTTTTTTCCCCACTTTGGCTGACAGTACAGTAGACTGAGAGGAAGAGCGAGGACTGACGATGTGCCTTGGCTGGACTCGCGCTCAGGATGCTGTGGTTACATGCTCCACACCCTGAGCATCTGAGCCCCTAGCACGCGCTTCATAATGTGTTATTCTAGGTTCAAATTCAAGCCACAGGCAGACATATTTGGCTGTTAAGAGCAACGTAAACACGGCCATGCTGATATAATGCTTGACACTCTGGGAGCAGCCTGCAGCAACTCGCAAAATTAATTAAAAACATTCTCTGATATTTAATTAATCCCTAATATAGATGAAACAGGAGCAATTTGCAGGGAGACCTTGGCCGAGCGAGTACCAGATATCTGATTATGATTGGAAGATAAGCGTGAAGCACAAAACATAAAGTTGCTATCATTTAATTATGATTTAGGACTAGTCCTGGGGATGTCTCAGCTCTGAACCAACAGATGAATACAGCTGTAAAAGAACCAATAAATGTGTTCCTCAGAGTCTGGGACAGGTCAGAGCTGGCCCGAACCCCGGAGCCAAATCCTGAGAACTGAATACAGCCTTGATGAGATTGTTCAGTCAATAGGCTTGGAGGGCCACCTAACCCAGTAATGCGCTCTGCGACAAATAACATGCCATTGTGGGACGGCAATCCACAGGAAAAAGCCCAGTGTGTCGTTCCAAGTGGCTGTGTAAACACACGCTTTTAATCCATCAGGCCTGAGAGCAGGTCAAGTGATGGGATGTGGAGATTTAGAGTAGCAGACACGCTCACTCACACCAAAACACATGAAAATAACTGGCAGGATTAACCAGGAGGTGGAAATGCTGCTTGAATCCCGACAAAGCACAGGTGACCGCAGCGCAGTGGCTCGGTGAAAGAAGAAGTGACAGATGCACACAGATGAAAAGAAAACAAAAGCAGAGCCTTTCCTGTGTGACGCCTCGCGACTAAATTTAGATCAGAGGAAACTTTAATGATCCCTCTGGGAAGATTTGGCACATGTTATGCATGAGACTGGAGGCACACAATAATATTCCAACTTACTGCGCGCTGCAGCGCTGATGTATTTGTTTTCATTGAGAAACTATGATCTCGCGATTAGGGCTGCAAATAACAATGACTTTCATCAGTGGTGAAGCTGTCTTAAGTGCGATTGTGAAAAAGCAAAGTGTGTTTCAGTTTTTGCTCTCACCTTCTTGCCCGTGGAGCCCGTCTTGGAGAGGCAGGACTTAGCGAGGGAAAGGTACCCACCGATGACCTCAATCTCCTCCACAGCAGGGTAGCGTTTCTTCAGCAGGGAGCCCAGCTGAGCGTACGGGGCCTGCGGGGGCGTGGACCCTGGCGGAGCCTCATTTGAGGCTTCCTGCTGGGGTTCAGGTGAGCTCGGCTGGGCCTCGGGCTCCACCCTACGTTTAGGCACCACAGTGAAGGTGTTCCCCTTTCTCCTCTGCACCATGGGGCTGGGAGCAGGGACATGCTGCGGGGGCTCCACCTCAATGTCGTCTATGTTTGTTACCGGCAGATGATCCACGGGGGGTTGCTCTGGAGCCGGGGAGGGGGTGGAAGGGACAGGAGACGAAGCAGGAGAGTCTGAGGGAAGCCGAGAGAAGGAAGGTGAAGACGGGAGAGCTGGAGAAGAGTGGGGTGAAGATGGGGCAGGTGGAGAGGAGGGAGCTGGGGTTAGAGAAGGAGGTGGAGACAAAGATTCGGAGGTCAGAGGAGGCTCAGGACTTGTGGCAACAGATGGAGATGGTTCAGGCTTGGATGGCCATGCCGGTGTCTTGAGCGCCTTCTCCTCCTGCAGTTTCTCCTCATTCTTCTTTGAGGGTGTCAAAATGGGCATAGGGGTGTGGGAGGTTGGCACTCCGGGCGTGGGCACCTCTGCCACTCTGTGGGAGGGGGAAGACTTGATGGGGCTGGACGGTGTCGGGCTGCCTGATGCAGATGAGGCAGCAAGACGGCGCTTGGGGATCACTGTGAAGGTGTTCCGGGACTGCAGGCGCAGGTTTGCGAGGGCCCGTGCCTGGGTGTCCCCATCAGGAATTTGAGTGAGGTCAGGCTTTGAGGAGGGTCGGATCTCAAAGTCAGGTGTGGAGCGCAACACCTTGGATGAGATGGGGCTTGAGGGGGACTCGGCACGGGCACGAAGGGTCTCCGGAGAGCATGGCACCTTGGGTTTGGGTGGCACCTCAGTACCCTCCCAGTCTCTCTCCCTGGTGGGCTTGGTTTGGCCCCTGTCTGGCTCATCTCTAGGGGTGACAGCTGCGTCACGACCTCCACTCTCCTCAAACCGCTGACGGAAGGAAGACACAGACTGAGGGGACCCAATGGAGCGCTGGGGGCTGCCCAGCTCAGAGACAGCTGACTGTGGCTTTGGTTTGGAAGACCAGGGACTCTGGAAGACAGGCGACGATGGCTGGCTGCTGCCCGGGCTGCTGACCGACGGGCCTGGCCTGGGCTTTGGCACCAGATCTGGCTGTGGCTTGGGCCAGAGTCTTGGCCTGCTGCTGGCACTACAATCCAGGTCCAGCAGGTTCTCTGTGCTGTGGGACTTCTTCTGTAGCTTCCCGTAGTTGCTGTCAAACTTCTGCAGCATCCGACTAACCCTGCCTTGACCCTCACCTGTCCCATATGATGAGATCTCTTGATCAGGGCGGCCCAGGGTGCTCAAGTTCTCCTCACTCTTGCTTAACGTGGTGTCATAAATAACCACTTCCTTGGCTCTTATCTCAGTAACAGCACTCCCTCTCCGGTCCAGGAGGTCGTTCAGAGAGCTATAACTACTGACACCGTTTTGCTGCCATTTGGGGCCGGTTTTTAGCCCTCCAGCTTCCGGAAAGTAATCCGGATCCGACTCAATAATGATAATGTTCTCTGCGCGGATAGTCCGTATGCCGGGGACGCTGCCGTACAGCTCCAGGATGTGCTGGACCGGACGAGCGCTGTTTTCTCGGTCCTGTCGCCTCCTCCGCTCCTTCTCCAGCTTGATGAACGGGTTCTCCTCCAGCGGGCCCAGGCTTTCCTGTAGCACCAGGCTCTCCTGTCTGTCGTCCTCTCTTGAAGCCGTCCTCTCTGTGACCGACGGTCGTGCCTCTTTGTTGTTCGTGAAGTGCTGGCTGGCTGTGGTGATGGTGTAGTTCCGCCCGGACCCGCCGCTCGCTCCGCTGTCACTCTTGGGTCCGCTGCTGCTGCCGTTCACATTTCCCGTCAGCTCGCCGTTGGCCCGCTGCGGGCCCGCACCACTGGGGCTTGTCTCCGCGGGACCGGCTCCTCCAGACCCACCGCCCTTCGCTTTCCTCCTCTCCAGGATCTCTCGCTTCCAGGCCGGCATCCTCGGGCTCTCTTGCCCGGCCTCTTGACGGAGGACGCGTACCTCTCCTCCGCCAGACATTGCAGGGGCTCGTAAGGAGGGGATGAAGAGGAGAGAGGCAGGCTCCGAGGCGGTTCTGCCGCGGTCCGGTGCGGCTAGTAAACCTGTATCTGGCTCACACTGTCCCTGCAGCACCGATCACCGCACACTCACACACATCCCCACCGTCTCTTTTTTTCTCTCTCCTCTCCTTCTGCTTGCTCACACTCCGGCACCCTCTCTCCACACAGCCCCTGAACGCAGCCCCGCCCCTCCGCAGCAGCACGAGCGGCTTCGGCAGCCCCATCCGCTTCTTGATTGGTTGTCATGCCTGACAGACACGCCCCCTCCTTTTCTGTAGAACGGCGCACATTGACGCAAGCCACTCCCTTTTCTATTGTTGAATGGCAACTCAGGCCTGTCAATCAAAAGTGTTGCGTTCATGTTCCACCCACCCCTCCCTATTTTTTTTAATGTATTGAACATAATTATCGGTTGTAGCCTCTACTTTATTGACTGATTAAATATGAATTTGTTGTCAGTACTTCATTTTATGATTACTAATTTTTTGATAACAACCGTAACCATGCCGTGACACTTCCAAGACTAAGTTCATCTACTACGTCAGAAATATTATCAGTATTATTGCTAAAAACCCGTCAGAAAGTATCTATCTCCTCTATTCATGTAGCCGATTAAATAGCCTTTTTTTATTATTACTTTACTACTTATGGTTTGCCAATATTGCTCCATTTTTTTTTTATTTTTTTTTTTTGCCATTTGTATGATTTTCTTTTGCCACACGCCTGGAACCAGTTTTGCAGTGCGGGGACACTGCAGCCCTGAGGTGATCCGCTGGCGGGTGGAGGCTGACGCCTGTTCATTCAGCATTTACCGGCGATGCCACCACCTGTCGATAATCCGGCTGCAGTTAACACGTGAGCTGAAGAAGCCTGCCGCACATGAATCAGCACTAAGAGGCCTATTATTGGGTACTACAGGAGATTACTGTACCTCATCAAACATTTATCACCTGACCATAATTAAGAAAAGCGTGGCTGAAGAGAACAGAGGACGTGCATGATCAAATACTGAACAGACACTGAACAAAATCTGCTACTCAGAGTTGGAAGCTGAAAGAAATGAAACCACAACTGGTATAACAGCCAATGAGGACGAAGAAGTCACATCCTCTGTAATATTCCTGTGAATCTGACTTGTGACATCAAGGCTAATATTTTAAAACATGACTGTTTTAATCTACAATATTACATAGACAAACATTAAATTCCACTGGTTTAAGACTTAATCCATTACGCTGCATGTCTATACACAACAATAATGATGCCTATCTTTGAACCCTGATAAAAGAATGGGATATGCAGTGTGATCAATCTTACTGGGGTCTACAACTAGATTTCCGTCAACGTGCTGAATTTACTATAAAAGAAAAAAAAAAAAAAAAAGAACAGTAATTTAAAACCAAACTGTGATTTGGGAGCCAGTGACTGAGTAGTAAATGAAAAAAAATTGCAAAAACGTCAAGATGATGCAGCCTTCACATTGTAGTTTACCACGCCCATACGTAAGGACGGTGGCGCCCCCTTGCGGTCAGGGACACCAAGACCACACATCTCCACCACACCAGACCCGCGACCATAGCTTTAATGTTCATTAGACACCACTGGTTAAATGTTGATGGTTTATTTACATGTATATACACATGACAACAAGGATGCCATAACAAGAAGATAAGAACATAAATAAAATTTGGTGAATTTCTTTCCAAAATCAACATATACATATTACACAGAATTTCACATCGGGAATTACCTGAAAATGAGGCCTTAAATACATGCAGTACAAACACATGGTTTGACACAGATTTAATACATTACATATTGTACAAATAAACAGCAATATTCAGGGAAGACGTGCGCACACAATTGACTGCATGTGGAAATCGCATTCAGTTCTTCTACATTGGTGTGAGGCTATGAGCTGACAACAAGTTTCAGAACCAGCTTCTTGCTGTTCAGACCACTCTCACTGATGGAACTGATAAGCCAGGCAACTCGGGGAGGGGGAATTGTGTGAGCAACACTCCCAGCAACAGACGACAAAGTGTGACACAAGATAATAAACCTAACCAAATTGTGCTGCCAAGCAACATGTTCCTCTAAGGAGAAAAAAGGAACTCCTTCAGCTCTATTACCCATGACAGTTGCCCCAAAAGGTGCCTTGGGTGTTTCAGCCTTTTGGTTTGAGCAGTTTATTTAATTTACACGTGTTGTGTGCACATTAAAACATAACCGTGGTATAAATTTTCTTCATGGCCCATTTTCTGCCATTGATTGCACAATGTAAAGGCACACCATGTCCCAAATACACATCTACTGCTGTGACTCTTTGTATTCCTTCAGTATGAAAAAATTAGAGCCATCCAGGTGATGAGGAGGCTCAGAAAAACCGGGGCAGATAATTCACTGATATTCCATGTTTCTTGTTACAATCTACTTCCATTCAGTCTTCAGAATCACGGTTCACTAGAGCTATAAGTACCATTAAGTATGTGGACACTTCATGGCCAAAAGTATGTGGTCACCCTGTTATTCTTTTATGACTGCTCTCATTCAAAAACCATGGGGGTAACTTTAACAGCCTCCACTCTTATGATTTCACGCTTTCCACCAGATTTTGGAACCAGGCTGCAGGAATTTGCTCCGATTCAGACACAATCAGTGAGGTCCAACACTGATTCTGGGGGAAACGGTCTGGCTCACATGTGTTCCAGTTCATCCCAAAGGTGTTGGACAGGGCTTGGGTCAGGGCTCTGTGCAGGCCAGTCAAGTTCTGCCACACTTACAGGGAGAGCCATTTCTTTATGGACCAGGCTTTGTGCATGGAGGCCTTGTTGTGTTAAAACAGGAAAAGACCTTCCTCAAACTGTTGCCACAAAGCTAGAGGCATACTCTTCTTTAGAATATCACTGTATGCTGCAGCAGTAAGATCATCCCTTCATTGGAACAAAAGAGTCAAACAGCTCCAGACCAGACGTATACAAATGTACATAGACAAGAGTGTCCACATACTTTTGGCCGTACAGTGTATTTCAGAATTAGAGTAGATTATCCGTTATCTCTTTTTTTTATTTTTTAAATACTCTCTTGTAACTTAACCGAGCACTGAAAATTTGTGTTCCCTCTGATGCTATTAGAAACACAAATAATACAAAGCTGGATTCTGGTGAGATCTGGAACATCTGCATGGAAATCTCACAACTGCTATTGTGTAAAAAAAGGTGGCATTTAGCCAAAAGAAAAATTACACCAATGTTATGCTTTAAATCTCTAATGGCAGATGAAGATTGCTCTTCATTTCTGTGATGTTGGTGATGTGAAAGCATGACCAATAACTGCCTCCCCTCAGTTGACACGGCATGCTCGGATCATCAGCAGCTGCAGCAGGATGAACAGTGGCGAGACAATGAGGCCAAACCACAGGTCTCTGGCTTGCTCCTGCTCCGCCAGCTTCTGGCACAGCAGCACCTCGCACACCAGCTTCAGGCTGAGCACCGTCAGCACCCAGAGGAGCCGCAGCACCGCCAGACGCTTCTCGTTCTCCTGGTAAAGACGGATGGACACGATGGCCGTGAAGTAGGTGCTGAGGCCGTCGGCAGCAAACAGCGGGACGAACACCAGCCACCAGTTGAGCGTGGAGGTGAACATGTCAGCTCGCAGAGCAACCAGCATGCTGAAGACCAGCAAGGCTAAGAGATGGAGGAAGAGTTCAAAGGTGGCAAAGCCCAGCCACTGGACCAATTCCCTCAGAGAGAACAGCATAGCTGTGGACAGCAGGGTCTTCAACCAGGGACGGACTGACTGAGGACGGCCGAGCCACACACTGGGCAGCCCTGGTCAGGGGTCAAAGTGCTCCAGATTGAGGGTTATGGTAGTGAGAAGTCACTGATTGTGCCTGGGCAGGAATGGTAAGGTACTACAGAGATGACCCACTTCTTTCTTGGCTACATCTTCAAATCCACCCTGAGGAGGATGGTGAGCAAAGAGGTGACTGCAGGAAGTACTCCCAGTCTCAGCCTCTCTGGAAAACCGTCCTTATGTATGATGAATAAAACATAACATAAGAAAAGTTGATACAGCGTGCTACATCTGACAAAATCGATGAAGAAAACAACTCCACATACACCCAACTTAGAAAAGACAGGGCCCAAATCAGATCTCACTACATTGGGAAACAGCTAGTGAGGAAATGCTGTGATTCCAGCTATATTTCTCCATCATTTCATCACACTGTCAGTTCAATATTTAACCTGATTAGCTTTCGTAATATACAAAACGATACTGGTAGACTGACACACGGTGTAATATTAACGTTCCAGGTCACAAGTTACAATTACAGCGATGATGCAGACTGAAGCCGTGATCCGTGTACTACAATGCAAGCTAACTAGAGAGTCCAGATGATACAGCCCTTCTGCTTACCACGACGTCTGTACAGGCATTTAAAAAAAATCATTATATTGTGACCAAACATTTCTTTACCTTAATAACAGTCAGACGTTTTCTCCTCCATCTAGCTGGATGCGAAACTGTCAGTACACAAGGCTAACAAACTGTTAGCATCGTAGCTTCAGTTTTTTTTCTCGCTTTCTGACAAATATCGCGAGAAGAGTAAACCTGGATTGTACGGTGGCCGAAATGATTTATTTTTTGTTTGGTTCGCATAGTTTTTTTTGAAAACCGTTTGCGTTCCAGTTGTTCCACATGCAAATCCATCAATGAACGACGTGGATGATGTTATTTAGAGAGATAAAATGTATATATGTTTTAATTATATATCCATGGGGATTTCTCGTTAAATAGTTCTGACTTCATACTCCAGTCAGTAGGTGGCGGTAGTGCCCATTCGCCCGCGAATCGTCGGTCAAACTCAAAGAAGGAACAGTGCTGAACTGAAAGAGTGCAGCAGACAGCAACTGTCATCGTCACAGGTAAGTCCACTGGCTTAATTTAGTATGTATGTAGCTTTTGTTCATTTTCTTGTATTGTAATCTCACACATTTATGACTTTAGTTGTTACGGCTTGTGGTTATCGCTGTCCACATTCATTGAATAGTTAGTACGAAGGTATTTTCCCAGACAAGGTTATAAAATGACTTGTAACTGGTAAACCTGTCCTGCTCTGGTGAAATAGCATATGATCAAACAGGCAGTAAAAATCTCAAACAAAAAAACAAAAAGCACATATGCCTGTTAAAACGGAATTACAGCGGTCATTAGTAATTTCTTTCAAACTATTTTGAATAAAATCTCACTACTCCATGTAACAAAAATGACTCGTCTTAAAGTTACAGTTTGAAATTTACAGCTGTTAGTTTTCTTCACATCGGTGGTCATACGTTTATGTAAATGAGCCTGTTGTAGTGAGGCCAAGTTACAATGCTAACAGGATGTGAACACTACATATCCAAATATCACAGCTGTATGTATGTTTTAATTGTGACCTGAAAAATGACTGCTGATGAAAATAGCTCTCAGCCAACAGTACTTCCAAAAGCATTATTAAAAAAACTCCTCACAGATCAAATAATCAAACGTGAGGGGTGCTCAGGAAAAGCATGTGCATGGAGAAAACCATTGTCCATTCTTCTTATTTAACAGAGTTTGAAACTCTGCAGCATGTTTACTCTGCAGTGAGGCAGAGTCAAAGCTGCTGAAAGAGCTGTAGCATCACGCATGCTTGGTCAGATTTCACGGCTGAGATGAAGCACAAGAATGTGAAAGCAGTATTTTTCCACATTTGATTACAAATGGTGTCTCTGTCTCAGGGTAAAGATGCAGACACCAGCAGAGTCGATCCTCCACAGTGGCTATTTCCACCCGACGCTCCGACACTGGCAGGCCTGCAACACAGATTTAAGACCTGACAATCTCATCTACCCGATCTTCATCACGTAAATGAACTTCCTCTGTTTCAAGTTTAGATGATCAAGTGGAGTGTAGTACAATATTTTTAATGTTAAGACTCTATCAGCTTGTTCTCAATCGTGGTTCTTTGTCACTCTCTCCTGCAGAGACAGTGCAGATGCAGTGGAGCCCATCGGCAGCCTGCCAGGACAGGCCAGGTAAGAGCCAGAGCAATAAATCCTATCACAGCCATTTCATAACTGCAAGCTGCCAGGTTCAGATCTTTACTACAACAACAACAAAGCCCCTTTTTTTTCTCAGCAATTTACAACGTATTTCTGCCCAGGAAAGGAAAACAACTTCCTCAATGCACTGTAGGGATTAAAGCATTTAAACAGAAATCACACAACACTGTGTCACACTGCAGCTGTGAATTCACTGAGGGCGTTTTCTTCAGATAACAGCAGTCAGGCAGGGTGGACCCAGAGCCAAACACTGGACCTTAACCAAGATAAGAAGAGAATCCGTTGGATCCGTATCCCTCGCACAAAAAACCCAAATGCAGGCCTCTGAATTACACAACACTGGGACTGAACTGCACTCAAGTTCCTGTTTGAAATGTGACCTTTTGTGTGTGTTGTTACATTCATATTTCATGTATTTCCATCCATAGATATGGGGTGAACAAGCTGGAGGGGATGTTGGGGCCGCTTGTGGAGAATGGCTTGAAATGCGTGCTGATTTTTGGTGTTCCAGCAAAAATCCAAAAGGTATGTAAAAGAGAGGGGGAAAGACATGTTTACCTCTGAAACAGTAAAACCTAACAGGGATGTGTGCTTACAGTCTTTGTTTGCTTTTAGTTTTGCATATATATATATATGTCTAACAAGCTTTTCCGTTTGTCTGTTTCTCTGGTAAATGTGCAAATAAGCAGCATGCTAATTCATTCATGATGTCATATGAGCAGATTGATGCCTGTGGTTTTGGACTGAGATGTTCTGAGTGGCAGTCAAAGTGTTCCTTCACATTCAAACACACAGTGATCTTTGTGCCTTCTCCTCAGGATGACAGGGGTTCAGACGCCGACACAGACGACACGCCGGCTGTCCTGGCAGTGAAGAAGATCAGATCTTTGTTCCCTGAGCTGCTGGTGGCATGTGATGTCTGCTTGTGTCCCTACACATCACATGGACACTGTGGTCAGTGTCTCCTCCCAACATTTACCGTCTGTTGCTTTCAGCAGCACAAATTTGGATTGTAATACAAATGTCTCTCTCTGTTCTTGTTCCTGCAGGTATCCTGAACGATGATGGCACTCTGAACAATGATGCCAGCTGCCTGCGCTTGGCAGAAGTGGCGCTGGCCTACGCTCGAGCTGGTAAATCTTATTTCTTGTGTTTAAAGGTTATTTGTATTTTTGGAAAACAGACATTAAGCAGTAAGCACTACCCCTCCTTCTACTCAGTGAGACTCTCCTTTTGATTTTAATGATCTGTTAAATTAAGAGATTCACCAGTTTTTTTAACTTTATTTATTGAGCCTTTATCATCACATATTTTCATTCACCCAAATCTGCTGATAGAGAAGCTGATATGTCTACATCTATGACGTTTTGGTTAAGATCAAGCTTTTCAGACATTTTGTTAGTCATGAAATTGAGCCTAAGAACACTTTTAAAGCCAAACTGATGTCACCTTTTAAAGCTGTCGTCCAATAGTTGCTGATATTATACCGGTGCGTCCCTAATCATGTAGTCATGGTCGCGTGTGTTGTTCTGCAGGCTGTCACATCATCGCTCCCTCTGATATGATGGATGGAAGAGTCAGAGCCATAAAACACGCCCTGATATCCAACGGTTTTGGAAACAAGGTAAAGGACTGAAAATCCCTGCAGTTTTAAGGACTATAATGTCTAGCTTACTATGTCTCAAAGGAAGTGATTGAGGGCTTACAAAGATTCCCTTTAATCTTTGTTGTCCTTATTGTCAACAAAGCCCATGAAAAAAAAAAAAAAAAGCAAAACCAACAGCGTGGTTGGTTTTCATGGTAATGGAGGAACATGTCACCCAGTGCAACAGTGTGGCTCATGAACATGTTTGGACAACAATGGAGCTCTGTGACATAGAGGAATATTTAATAAGAAGAAGAAAAACATGCAAACTGCAAAGGATGGAAAGTAGTTTCTTGCTTTGCTCATGCTTTCTGTGTACTCTCCTCCAGGCTTCAGTGCTGAGCTACAGTGCAAAGTTTGCCTCTTGTTATTACGGTCCTTTCAGGTAAGTAAGCCCTGGACAATCAGGCATTAACAGATCAGTCACAAAGCACTTTGAAAGGAGAGCCGACTAAAGCTCCCTGCTGTGTGTATACAGAGATGCTGCACAGTCCAAACCTGCCTTTGGGGACAGACGCTGCTATCAGCTGCCTCCTGGAGCCAGAGGACTCGCCATTCGAGCTGTGGTAAGTTGATTCACAGGTGCATGTTTGGGTTCCAGGTGTTACTGTATGTGGTAGCAGCTGTAGGAGTCACTGTTGTTCTGTGCTGCAGGAGCGAGATGTGAGAGAAGGAGCTGATATGCTGATGGTGAAACCAGGTCTGCCATATCTGGACATCATGAGAGAAGTCAAGGACAAGGTCTGGAAAAAAATTAATTTAGGTGTATTGTTACAGAGCTGAAACAATACATTTTGGCAAACACGCTCGGTTGACAAAATCCTTGAAGTATGTTTAGCCATAACTGAAACACCAAGCCTTTTGGAGGAAGTGTTTACACAGGGATTAACTTTCTTTTCCTTGTGTCTTGTCAGTTCCCGACTCACCCTCTGGCAGTGTACAACGTGTCGGGTGAGTTTGCGATGATATGGCATGGAGCTCAGGCTGGAGCCTTCGACCTGCGGGCTGCTGTGATGGAGGCCATGACTGCCTTTCGTAGAGCAGGTGAGAGGGGGGCCGCTGGGGGGTGTTACTGCTCTGATCACACATGAACAAAGACTAGGTCCACACTAATTAGAAACCTGTGTTACTGTAAATTTACGTCACTGTAAATCATTATCGGTTCAGCTCGAGGTGTAATCGGACTTTGTGCTAACAGTTTTCCCACACTCTGTGATGCAGGTGCTGACATCATCATCACCTATTACACACCTCAGCTGCTCAGCTGGCTGAAGGAATAATGAATGAAGATATGAGGCCAAAGGGTGAGCGACGGACCTAGAGACAGACCAACAGACTCCTCTAAAAAGTACACACCTGCTGTTGACTCAAGCTAACAAAGAGGGCTTAGGTAAATAAAGTGCATGACAACAATGGACCTGCTTGTTTTTAGGCCTTAATTTCACTTTTTCTGTTCAGTTTTGAGACAACAATTCAAACAGTGGGACGCACGTGATTGTCTGTGTATCAGGTTGATTTGCCGCAGGGATTGCTTTTTAGGAGAATCGTTGTATCCAAGTTATATTTCTGTTGAAGCTTTAGAAGGGCTATAGCTGAACAATGAGAATGTAAAAGCTGACAATCTTGTTGGTGTTGTCTAGCAGGAAATGTCTCCTGTGTGTCTTTGGGATCAGCATTAAATAAAGTCAGTCATCTCTCATAACTGGTGTGATTCATGTGGAATGAATATTTGTATGAAGCGTGGCTTCACTAGTGTCTGATATATGTGTGTGATTGCTTCCTCACATTAAACACAATCATCCCTTGGTGCACAGTTACTGACAAGAGGAAATAAAATCATTCATCCAGAGCTACAAGCGTGTGTGTGTTATTTAACGTTGATGCAGTGTGTTGAGTAATGAGCCTCCACGGACCTCTCTACCTGTAAATAGATATCACATCGCTGCATTAAAAACCTTTTAGCACCCCTTCTATTATGCAACATCACAGTGGCAGTTTGAACAGCCTGAATCTCATTTCGTGGGAGTTGAATAGATCTTGATAGTCCTCTTGCTCATTAAGTATGGAGGTACATGTTAAAATCGCTGCTGCTGTGCATGTCGAGGGCTGTTTATATCAAAACCAGGTGACACTGAAAATGTCAGAAAATATTCACTCTTACAGACTGATTATGATTTAAAGTGTACTACTTCTGTCATACTTGTTTAACACTTAGAACATAAATGATATGTAAGATGTACAAATTAAAGGTATATATATATGTAGATAGATAGATAGATAGATAGATAGATAGATAGATAGATAGATAGATAGATAGATAGATAGATAGATAGATAGATAGATAGAGTTGTCCAATACCCAAAGTGAATATAAAAAAGTATAACTGTATTTAAACACACTTAATTACATCTTTTTTTAATTACAGTCACATAAGCATTTAAGTTGTACTTATGTTATAAATACATTGAGAACAATTGCATTAGGTCTACATTTCAGTAAAAGTAAGTGCAATTTAATGTGTTCTCTTGTGTGTGATTTAAGATTTGAATGTGTTATTTATGTCTTTCGGTGGGGTGTTTTTCCCTGTGTGCTGCTGACAGACGAACCTCTTCACTGGAATATGTCTGCGCTCATGTCAGTAAAATGACTCATTGCTAAACTAAACGAGTAGGAAGGTGGATGTTTCTGCAGTGTGAAGCCCTTGACTGCTGACATCCGAGGCGCTCTTGAGAAGCTGTAAAACGATTAAGCATTTACGTCTAATTCGAGATGCTGTCTGTGTGGGCAAAAAGGCGACTGCAGGCGGACGCACGGCGCTGTTTTAGTTGGCTACTTGTCTTTAAACTCTGCGGGTTGTGTCCTTTCACGTCTACAAGCATCCTGCAGTACTCTGCTCATGACTGCACACAAATATTGTGATTAACTACAAGAAAGTTGTGCTTGGAGTGTCATCAATAAAAATGAGGCTGTGGTGGACCTCTGGATTCCTGATGATGATGCTCGCTGCTTTTTTCCAAGAGAGGAGCCGTGAACTCAGAATCTGTGTCATCTCTGATCAGTCTGGCAGGTACACAGCAGATAAAGGACCGTTAGATTCTGTTTTCAAAAACGAATGACGCGCCCGCGCTGTGCGCCCGTGCGTAAATGCGCGCTGCACCTGTCTCAAACTGGAGGCTGCAGGTGAAGCGCAAAGTATCCTTCATCACCCATTCATCATAGACCACCTTAACTGCATTATAGGTGGGACCTCTGAGAAACATTTTATTTTTTCATTTTAGTTAAAAAAAAGTCAAAAACAAACAAACAAACAAACAAACAACGTTCAAGTGATTCAATATTTCTTTGACAAAACACATAAAATACAACCCAAATCTCAACAGTATATCTCATTCACAAAATCTTCAAATGTGCTTTGGACAATAAAGTTGTTTTGATATCTTGTTGGAGGTATAACTTCTCTAAATTCTACTAACATCCTCCAGACACATAAGAAAGCAAACTCGATTTCCAACACCTATCCGCCATTAATCCTGTCAAACTGATGCTGAAGCCGGTTTGTGTTTCCTGAACCCTGTCAGCTCAAACTGTGAAATTCTCCAGGAATCAAACTTTAAAGATCCACTCCAGACATGTTTGAAGACATATGAATATACTATATGCTTTAATTCAAGGACAGACCAGCAGGAGGAGCTGTTCAGTCACTGTAATTGATGCGCTGCCAAGCTCGTCAAATCAATCAATCAATCAATCAATCAATCAATCAATCAATCAATCAATCAATCAATCAATCAATCAATCAATCAATCAACAGGCAGCGACTTTTTGACTATAACCCACAGACAATTAAACAGTCTGTTAAAAAATGATGCAGAAATACGAAATCCAGCCGGCCTATAACTGACATGCTGAATATTAAACTATAAAATGCATTAAAAGGCGAACGTGAATCCTCAGTTTCTCAGCAGTAATTCTTGCAGACGGCAGCGGATCGATACTGTACTCTACAACCAGCAGGGGGCGACTCACACCCGTATTCAGGTTTATTTATGCACTGCAAAAAATAGGCCTTTCAAATATTTCAACGTGTAATTCCGTCCGTCGCACTTTGCTTTACAGTCAGATTGTTTCATTCAAACATGAACAACTTGTACACACGCTGACTGTTGTTCTGTGCCTCGTGCAGGTCCGTTTGTGAGTGTGTTTTTAGACACACAAGTCTCACTCAGGGGCTGCTGTGATCTTTAATGAGGCAGAATAAACGAGATTCTTTCACTGATTAGAAAAACCTGAGAGATATGATATGCACGGAATTCATATCACTTTCTTGGAAACTCTGGATTATTTGCCGATGGGATCACCGTTTTACGCGCAGTGGTCAACAGATTAATGGAAGTGGACTTTTCTTGCAGTGTGTGACGTGTGGGGGCCGAGCAGAGGGCTGCTCTGATTTAAGTTGCAGTCATCTGGATGGATGTTATCACTCTCCGTGAGACTATCAGCGTGAGGACCACGCTGCGCTGGAAAAGTCGCTTTGGGAAGTACGCGAACTTCATTTAACGTGGATTTACGCAGCGAAGACGCATGGCAAAGCCGGGCTGGCGTGACAGGATGACGCCTTTACCGACTTTGTGTGACTTTTGAGAGGGAAGGGAACAGAGAGCGACGAAGACGGATACTTATGGTTAGGTGTCGGGGTGCCACAGCCGGCAGAGTCTCCTCTCCAAACGGTGCGCTCTCCGTGGCCACACTTTCCTCTGTGGGACTTCCAAGCGGCTGGGACGCGACATGGGATGCAGAAGCGCACTGGGATGCTGCCTGCTCGCGGCGCTGTCCTGCTGCCTCCTCCCCGGCTGCAGAGGTAACATAACCGTAGCGGTGATGCTGCCGGACAACCACCACAAGTATCCGTGGGCTCTGCCGCGCGTCTTCCCGGCCATCCTCATGGCGCACGAGGATCTGCACGGGAAACACGGGCTGCTGCTCGGCCGCTACATCAACATCCTGAACTACAGCACCGAGGACCCCGCCGCGGGCTCATGCGCCGAGAGCCGAGCGCAGGTGGTGGCCGTGGACGCCAAGCTTTACATCCGCCCGGACGCTTTCTTCGGACCCGGGTGCGTGTACCCGCTGGCCTCCGTGGGGCGTTTCGCGTCCCACTGGAAACTCCCGCTGATCACCGCCGGTGGACCCGCGTACGGCTTCGACAAGCGAGACGAGTACCGGACCATCGTGCGCAGCGGGCCGTCCACCACCAAACTGGGGGACTTCGCCAATGTCCTGCACACGCACTTCAACTGGACGTCCCGGGCCGTGGTGATCTTCCACGACCTGCGGCAGGACGACCGGCCGCATTACTTTCTGTCGGAGGGGATCTACCTGAACCTGAAGGAGGAGATGAACATCACGGTGGAGGCCCAGCCGTACGAGGACGACTTCAAGTACTACAAGGATCTTATTACTTTCATGAAGGAGCGCGGGAGAAGTAAGTACATGCTGGGGGGGGGGGGGGGGGCACATGAAACACTGGCGCTCCCACAAAGATGCAAATCCAGGCCCGCGGGGTTTAAAAAAAATCACATTCAAAAAGAACTTTTAATGTTTTCTGCTGGCTACCATAGAAATAATGTCAGTGGATGATCTGATGGGAACCCATTTAATATTGGCTGCAGGCAGATTTCTTCACCTTTGCCTGTTTTAAAGTTTATGTCCGTTTAATGTGAAGCAGTGATTAAAGGTGTTTTACAAAATACTGCAATGGGAGATTCCGCTTTTACATAATGAGGTCAGAGTGATTTTTTCCCGGCAGATAGGAACAGAGGTGGACTGGAATAGGGGCAGGGAAAAGCCTGTTTATTCCGGAGTTATTACAGAGGAATGTTTAGGCTGTGGGCAGTCTGCTGCCGCTGCCGGTTTATTGCCTTGCGGAGGACCACCACCTGCGTTTTTTAAAGCCGGAGACAGACAGAGGTTAAGATCGAATGGGTGCCCTCCAAGCCAAAACATGCCTTGGAGGCCCATGTGTGGTTCACTGCGTACATTCTTGCTGCTGCTGTTCATTGACTCATGACTCATGCTGTGCTGTGAAGATAAACTTCATCCAATATTAGTGGAGATGCCAACGTTTCCAAAGGTGCCAGGCCGAGTTTGGGGTAAATGTGTCTTAAATTTTAAAATGATGTGCCTCCTGCACATCATAGGAGATAGAAGATTTCTATTTGATGGACTGATACAGCCGGTGTTTGATTATTTCACTCAGTGGAAACAGCTCAAAATAATACAGAACAAGCCTGTATGATGCTGTCAACAGTGTCGCGTTAATAAGATGTTCCACTCCTTGAGAGTAATTAAAAAAAAAGAAAAAAAGGAGGGGGGGGGGGGACTAAATGGTTAACAGAGTCAATGTAGAAATATTGTGTCCAGCTTCAAAACAGTCATTTGGCTTTTGAATAAAAGTACAGCCTTTTTGTTTTGTTTTTGTGTTTGGCTGAAGCGTAAATCACACAGCAGAGTGGCTGTTAAATCACTCGTCACTGTTCTCGCCTTAAGTTTAATTAACTGGAAACATTGTGGGGCTGGCTTCATGATTACTGCCGTTGTGAAAAGTTAATTGTGTGACTGAGAGTCTGGACTGCGGCGCGTGTGTCTGTGGATGAGGAGAGGCAGAGATCAACAGAATGCTAAAAGTGGAGGGCAGGATCTGCAAAAACTGCAGAAGCAAAGTGTGCAGAATGACAACCAACACTGATCCTTCATAGATCTGTCAAAAGCCACTAACAGGAACAAAGTTTGCTTCACTAAGTTGTGGAAATATTATAGTCATGAATGTAAATAATCCTTTAAAATTAGAGTTTGTAAAACACATTTATTTGTTTTCTTTCCTAGTCAGATGTGAATTTGACATCAGTCTGATGTCTGCGCAGGAGTGAGGAGGCAATTAGCTTAGCTTAGCATAAAGTCCTTACCAACACCTGTAAAGCTCACTGTTTAACATGTTTTCTCTCCTGTTTTTCACCTGTACAAGAACAGAAAAGATCCATTTGTTGTTTAAGAGGAAGTTATGTGCTCGAATTATTTCTCCATGAACGATAGCCAGTTGTTGCAGTGACTGTGTGTACTGTGTACTGTCTGTGTACTGACTGTGTGAGGTCGCCAGGTTTGGTACCAACATGCCCGTACAGAGCTGATCACTATATCTGGCCACCCGCGCTGTAGCTGGAGATGTTGCATTGATGTGCTTGTCAGGTGGATAAACTGTTGTTTGTCAAGAGACACTTCATTCATGTAACTAGCCCTAAAATCACAAATGCATTTCTGTTCATGCACAGATTTTGCAAACACGATGCAATGCGATAATTGTAATGAGCTTTAGAGGTATTGATAATCATATGTTTGGACTCTGGAGAGAGCCAGGCTAGCTGTTTCCCTGTATTTCCAGTCTTTATGCTAAGCTAGGCTAGCCACATCCCTACTCAAGCTCTGTAGCACACAGGCATGGTTTGTTTTATGTCGCTTTTAGATTTTCCACAACCTGGAAAAAACCAAAAGCTCTTCTTATTTCTTATCAAGGCTTCAGCTAACTCTTCAATCTGAAAATGCCCAAACACAGAGGATAAGAATCAATAAAATAATTGGTATTACTTGTTCCTCTGGGACTGTCTTCTCAAGAAAAAAGAAAACATTAGCATCAGTCTTAATCAACTACGGCAGTCATATCAGTCATATAATATTACTGCTTTAATGTATTTGTAATGCTAATTTGTGACAATAGACAGACGTCAGATCAGAAAACACTTGCATGAGCTGCTTTGCTAATATTGTGTTTGGTCCTCTACGAGTTCAGACAGCGCTGAAACATTTTAGGTAGTGCTTGAAAGTCACTGGGTCATTTCAGTGTGTCATCAAAAGATTGTTGTTTTTCCAAAGTTAATATATTCTAACAGCCATATTTATCCAATTTTAGATACAAAATTGGACTGAGTCTGCAAAGTTACAAGTAATCAAGAAAGTAATGGGGAAAAAAGTACAATTATTTCCCATGAAATGTTTGAGTAAATATGCTCCTTCATAACTGACACACAGTATAACGTTTTTCTCAAACTTGAACGCTTATGTTCTTTTGAATTGATATTCAGAGATGCATCTGATCCTGATATGCAACTATAGTGCATGGGTGTGTTGCAAAATATTTATCTCCCTATACTCCTGGGAATTTTGGGAGGGAATCATTTTTGGAACCAGCTCAACATCTCACAGCAAAAACCGCCTCTAACCAGTAAATCTTGGTGTATTATAGTTTCTGGCACTGTGAAACAAACAGTTGGAAACCTCTTAATCTGTTGTTACAGTAACAGCATCAACAAATAATGGAATAAACACAGTGTAAAGGTAATTAAAGGGCGGCACAGCAGCAATGGAAAGAGGTGAAAGGTGCAAGCGATCAAACACCCCCCCCTTCCCAGATGAATTATGGAGTTGCCACAGTGAGCTGGAGGTCAGGGAAGCTAATGGTTTTGTCAGGGCTTGTCCTGGCTTGGCATTCAGCTCACTTTTAACCTAGCAGATAACCTCCGGGCTATCGCCTCTGTAATGTCACCCGACTGCTGACTGGGTTCAAACAGCAAGAGGCTATGAGCTGAGGTGGGAAAGGAAAACTGGGGCTTTTAACATGGAACCACACATCATTGGAGCTTTGACAGCTGACCGAGTTAATTGCATGCCGCTGCAGGGTTAAACACCCCTCTCATCACCACCTTCAATTTCCCAAATTCCTCATTTCAATACCTGGAAAATGCAGATGTGGGGCGCGACCCTGTACACTTATTTAAGGTTTGAAGAACTGATAACTTACTTGAAAGAGTTTTCCATTATGTGAAACTTCCTAGTGTTACTCCACTGCATTCCTTTTACTCCCCCTGACAGCTGGAGATACTGTACTTTGTAAATTCTGATTTTACGTTCAACATTAGAAAAGCTCATTGCCAAACACCCAGACTCTCCAGCCCCTCTGAAGGCCTAAAAGTTGCAGGATCACCGCACGTCAGTGTTTATTTGGTAATTTGACTAATTGCAACTTTGTAGGGGAATTTACACCCATAAAGCACAATAACAGCTAAGGCAGGCCCTGCATTATTTTGGACAGTAATTTTGTGGCCCAGTCTTGCTGTGGTTCCAGGCCTCTAAATCACTGGTAATTGAACAATGCTAAGAGTCTACAGTCATGCCGGCAGCTCTGTGAGGCTGTACTTAGCTGGAAGCTAAATGCAAACATCAGCATCCCAACATGCTTACTGTGACAATGCTAGCATGCTGATGTTTAGCAGGTATAATGTTGACCAATTTCACCACCTCAGATACGGATGCTAGCATTAAACATGTGCTAATTAGCATAAAAAAGGCAGAACTGAGGCTGATTTGTGGCTGACTTTATTATCAGGTCCAGATTTTAAAGTCATTACACTCCTTTAAATATGTACCTTCAATATGTGCACCAAATTTAACAGCAATCCATCCAATAATTGAAAAGATATTTCCCTAAAAAAAGCCAATGCAGAAATCTCAGTGATGGATATCTAAAACTATGGGCAGATGCAACTAAAACATAATCATTTTCTGGCTCTCTAACCCGTTCAGTACAGGTGTGCAGTCCCTCTTCCAGCTCTGGCACAGTGTGAGATGAAAGCAGTTCTCTGAACACTGTGAATATATTCCTGCTCCCATCACAGTGCCCAGTGACACTCTCGCCTTGATGCTTTTCAGTCCGTTAATGGCACACAAGAGGGGAAAATTTCAGCTGTGTGAGTGGAAGAGTACATCAGGCTGCGTTGCTTTTTCTTTTTTCCTTTTTAAGTACATATGCCAGTGGTTTGCATCTCTTGTCTCTTCACACTGAAGCTCAGGTAGTGCCTCTGTGTAACAGCAGAAATCCTGCCTCACTCCCAGGAAGCAACAATGGCTGAGGGTTAGACGAACGACATGTTGCTTTTGCGCATTCTGTTTTTTTAAGTCTTCTATGCAAAGAAATGCTACAGAAGTCTTTATTTTACAACAGAGCTGTAAAAGCCCCCCCAGACAGATTAGAGCATGAAAGAGAAAGAGCTGGAGGATAATCTTCTCTGAAAAAGATTAAGCGACAAGACAAACATGACACGTTAGAAAATCCAGCGTAATCCAATCGAGAAGGCAACAATAACACGCTGAGAGCAGCAACTGGCTTACTTCCTGTCTGTGTACTTGCATGTGATTATCTATGGAGCCATCAGCAGTGAAATGGCCCAATTTACAAGCCAAACACAGTGTAATTAAGGATCTAAGTAATGAAAATGAGTGGTGCAGGGATGTGACTTTTCCACTGGTGCACAGAGTATATGAAGACCTGTAATACAGGTTTTAATATTCACAACAAAAATAGTGATATTTACAAATCTGCTCTAGAAGTGAGTCCGTATCACCTGCGTCCAATACAAATCAGCTTGTTTTCAACAGTCCATAAATGCAAGAGTTCATTTACTTGATACTATACAAACTCACTATGAAATGATTCAAATAAAAGGAAACTGTTAACTAACAATGCACGCTGACAGAGGAATGCTTCCTGCAGCAATGTCATTATTTTCAGGTTTTATTCTTGTAGGGAAGAGTTGAATCAACGTAGCATCATTTTGGAGGATGTTCTTTGCTGTTTCTTGTGCATGAAAGGCAAACTCTACCAGTAACGATGAGAACTACTATGAGCCATCAGTGCTAACATCTGTATAAAAATACAATACGTTAGTTTTGTTATTATTATTTTATTAAGCTCTTATTTAATCAGGTAAGTCTCATCATGTGCCTCAGAACACAGAAAGGACGAAGAGCATCGAGCTAAGGAAGCAATTACACGTTCCAACTGAATTTGCCACCAAACCCTTCGCTACGCTGTTAAATGCCCTAATGAGGATCAGCACATCCAACTGCAGATCTGTCTGCAAGTGTTTCCAGGCTGCAGGGCCAGAGAACATACAGTAAAAGCCTGTTTGCCCATTTCAGTGCAAACCTTAGGGACAGACCGTAAGAGATTATCATTTGAAGTCCCTTTATGCTTCACAGGAGTATCCAGAAGGCAGATAGAGATAAACTAGGACTGTGGATGAACGGAGAAAAAAGGCATTCCTCTAAACAAATCATATGGCCTGTTGTGGAGCTCTCAGGAGTTACTTGTTTCTATACTGCTCGATAATTTTATGCTTTGTAACATTTTCTGTGTTTTCCTTGGCACAGCTCCTTTGGTTTAACTTTGGTGTCATTATCTTGACACATGACAGACTGCGTTGTTATCGAGGAGAAAGCACTCAGAGCTCATGCATTTGTCATCTATGTGTGTAATGTGCTGGTTATTTTAATAGCAGAAGAGTTGAACCAGTGTTCAGATCTGGGTTAGCATCAAAACACGCATTAAGAACAGAAAATCACAGGCTGAGAAATCCTTTTAAAAATCCTGATTTGAAATCAGAATGCTACTCACTTGTTCTTTGGTTGTACCTTAGAAATGTCAACAAATGTTTGAGATATGTTGCTGAATCTGACAACAGCGCTTAAAGCAACAAAGTGGAAGAAAAAATAAGACTTTTTTTAGTTTTATGTGAAATTACTTAAGTAAATCAGTCTCATGAAGATATGAATTTAGGACATTATATCGGGCTACATTATACATTATACTGCAGTGGACAGATTAGAGCCGAAACAAGGCTGATTACCATCCCAGAGTCTGTGAAGTGGAACAACTTGTACCAAACAATTTAATGTGCTTTTGTGTAAAGTAAAGCCCTGGCAGGTCCGTGTACTGTACAACTGCTACAACACAGGAGGACATTTTCCCCCAGCTGTGCAGCACGTTTGTTTTGGGAGTGGTCCAGGAGACAGCGGGACTACTTGGCACGGTGAGCCATGTTGGAGGAGGTGAGAGTTGGGGTCTAAACAGCAGCCGACTTTGGTCTAACACATGAGGAAATGTCTGCTAACTGGGAGGACTGCCTCGTAGCTGGCAGCAGCCACCCTGACAAACGCTGCGAATGGAAATAATTCTACCTTTTTTTATTCATGACTCAACAGCAGCGAGGGTGTAGGTGGCAGAGCGAAGGTAGTGGGTAGAGACACTGTGAGAGGCTCGAACAGAGGTCTCAAGTTTGAGTCCTGCACCAGCGAAGCATGAAGCGTTGCCTCGTCTTTGAGCAAGACAGCGTCTGCCTGCTCGCCGAGTTTAAAGCTAACATTTCTAACTTTCTGTTTATGTTTGAACTGTATCCAAAAACACCAAAAATAGGGTCTAGAATTTTAATTCTATTCCATGCAGCCGTTTTTGTTGTACGGCTGCTCGTGTTTAGATGACATTGAAGTGTTGAGAACAGTGGCTTCTGTGAAATGAAAAATTTTCATGAATATTTCTGGATTGGAATAAAGTTTTCTCAGTTGGTCTGAATCAATAAGTCTGTCATAAAATAACAGAAAGCGTGTTTTTAGTCCCTGCCCCTTTAGAACGATAGACAAGTGTTTTGTGCTCTCACTGCTGTGCTTCAGGTTTGGTTAAGTCGAGGCATTAAAACACTGCTTTGTTAAGGTCAGGAGACTTTGGTTTTGTTGACCCCTCCATCCCCACCTGATCGCGTGTTTCTGCTGGAGGGCTTTGCCACTTTAATGTAAACATATTGTTTTGGGGCATTTTCTGAAAGGACTGGTGCTGTTTCTTTTCTTGGCATTCTGGTTTGAGTCCTCTGAACCAATATTGGCCCTCATCTTTGAATGATTTCTGTCTCACTTCTGGCTTCTTTGCTGCCTCTGATAGATTCAGTGTTGCATATGCAGCAGATGATCCATTTGAATTAGACATTTCAAACATCGAAATGTGTGCCAGCTACCAAAGAGTGTTATCCACCGCTCGTCTTATGCTGTTTCAGTGTATGTGACTACAAAACATGGTGGAAAATGTGTCACACAGCTCCAATGCAGCCACAGTGAATGTGCAGGTCTGTATGCATTACAGCACCATGCATGTAATATAAAAATCACAATATTTAAAAGAAGTTTCAGATTTGTGCTTTAAAGCTGATTTTGTTGTATCTTTGACATCTTCCGAAGCCTCTCCCAGCTCGCTGTGGATGTTTTGAAACTCAACACGAGTCACAGCTGAGGTTCAGAACATCCACACAGAGAAAACTTTGGGCAAACAACAAAATCAAGCAGTGCATCTCCAAGCGAAGAGGCTAGTAAACCCCTGCCAGCCAGCTACTTTCTCTTCCCACTGCTCCAGCCTCAGACCTGTGGGCTTCCAGGCTCTTAGCCCACCCTCTGCTCTCCACCCTCACTCACTGTGTCTGCTCTGTTGGTGCCTGTCGCAGATGGTGATCTGGTTCTGCCTGTATGTGTATGTGTGCCTTACATTTATTCTGGTATAGATTATTTCAGATCATATTCTTATACAGATCAACTCAAATTATCTTGAGTGTATCAGAAAGAACACAAAATGATGCAGATTGCTGCATGACAATGAAGAAAAATCTGAATTGAACTCTTGACCTGTTTAAAGAAAAGCAGTATTCTACAGAAGCGAGTGACTGACTGATGAGGATAAACACGTTTTCTTCTTCTTCTTCTTCTTCTTCTTCTTCTTCTTCTTCTTCTTCCGTCTGCAGTTGTGTACATCTGCGGCCCTCTGGAGACTTTCCTGAACATCATGAAACTGTTTCAAAGCGAGATCCAGGACCCAGAAAACTATGCCATTTTCTATCTGGACGTGTTTGCAGAGAGCCTGGCGGATCGCAAACCGTGGCAGAACTCCGACTCGGACTGGGCCGATCCCATCAAGGTCTTTAAGGTACGGTGGACACAGAGCACGACATGCACATGCATGCACGTACACACACATATACAGTGTGTGGCAGCCCCAGCAGCCAGGTGGATCATTTTTCTTGATACGTTGAGACTGTGTTCAGACTCTTTGTAGATTTATTGAACCTGCATTTGGCATGAGGAATGTGTGTCTCTGACAACACATACTTAATTAGCTGTTTCTGCTCATTTTTTTCTCTAAACCTCAGTCTTTGTCGGGCTCTATTTACTGGATCACACAGAACAAAGTCCTTAAAATGAGCTGGAAACCAAATACTTTCAGATTCACTTGTTTCTGATAGCTTGTATGATGTTTCTTAAATCAGAATCAGGGGAAGCTTTTATGGTAATGACAGGCATATAATAGAGGCTTACGTGCACTCTAGCTGACCATCTTTGGAGGCTACATCATGTTTGCCAATGGACAGACAAATTGAGTCTCCCAAATGACAAGGACCCCTCAACCCCGGCAACCACTTTAAGGAGTGAAATTCTTGCATGACATTAACGAACGAGGAGATGTGTTTTCACAGGAAGCCATTTAGCCCGACAAATTAGTGCACTGTGACATAAGAGAGCAGGTACAGACGTGTCGGTCGTCTAATTTATCTCCCTAAAGGTCACACTGGCTTCTCTTAATTGTCTTTAATTCAGCGTTCACAAAGTTTTGTAAGAGAAAGGTTTTTTCTGAATTTAAATCCAGCATAATGTTAAACTGATTATGGCAATTTTGCTCATAATGGATGCACAAAATGCTTTAAATGCAGTTGAAACATTAACTTTAATGCAAATGAATGTCCTCATTTGCATCCCATTTTCATGACTTTAAGGTGATTTACTGTTTGCATAATTCCTCACATATGCCCACCTTTTACCCCTGCACATTTAGAATACCCTCTTAGTCCTAATAATTGGCCCTCTCATATGTTTATTAGCTAAGAGCAAACTGATAATAATAAGGTATTCTTCAAAAACTGCCTCCACACGCTCGAGAAGTTGTAGCTTGCGTCACGGTGCTGTTTACAAAGGTTGGACTTATTTCAAGAAGAAAGCAATTTTAAGATTGGAGACATGATTTCATGAGTAATTGATGGGATTTTTTTCCAGTGTTGGTATTGAACACAGCCATATCAGTATCTGTCCATCTGAATGTACTGCTGCTAACCTTGGCTGGAGAGCAACATTTTGGCTCTCATTCTGCTGATCATGCAAGGCGATAATTTGTCTGCGAGCCATCGCATGGCTCATTATGGCAATATGCTTCCTTCAGAGCAATAATTGCTTGTGGAAGTTTGCGGTGGGATTCCAGCAGGCGTTGTAACATAAAAAAACCATCTATTGCCCTTCCAGTGAGGAGCAAAGCTGGAGTGCTTCACAGAAATGTCTGAAACTTGTTTCTGTGATAGCAGCAAGTATATCAACAGAATCAAAGGTTGCTTGGTCAAACATTAACCATCTCTGTCTGCACTTATGTGGTATTTTACAACCAGCATTTTCCAAATGAACAAAATATGATTGTGATAATGCATAACATTTTTATATATATTTCTATTAGAAGAATGGATGTTTCAAGCTGCCTCATGCCCACATCTCACGCTGCAGTGTTTTAATGTTTTTCCCTCTGTGTGTCTCCTCCAGTCTGTTTTCGTCATTACGTACCGGCCGCCCGATAATCCAGAGTACAAAGACTTCCAGAGGAAACTCCATGCCAAAGCTCAGAGGGATTTCGGTGTGCATTTGGAACCATCACTGGTAATTTATAGCCTATGAAAACCTTGTGCGTTCTCAGCAGCATCACCGCCTCTTTAATCTTTTATAAGACATTCTGTGTGGAAAAATCCCCTCTGTGCTGTGTAATTGTCAGCAGTTAATGATAAATGATGTTGACAGTGATGTTCGCAATTAATACTTTTTCTTTTATTACTGCTTTCATCTCAGCTATTAAATATGGGACTTTCACTAAAGTATATTAGGCTGTAGGCTATCTTTAAGAAAAATGATCATTTCATTTGTTTGTGGGTATTTGGCACCGCCACTGGCCAAAATGACATCATTTCATCATTTTATTCCATTATTAAGGTCTTTAATTATAACTGTGTGTATTGCACAAACTCTCATTGTTGCTGGTTGTTCAAAATTGGGTCTCTCTTCTTGCAGATGGACTACATCGCCGGCAGCTTCTATGATGGTTTTGTGCTCTACGCAAAAGCCTTGGAGGAAACGCTGGCAGAGGGTGGAGCCCAGAATGACGGCATTAACATCACGATGAGGACGCAGAACCGCCGATTCTGGGGTAAGCAAATGTTGTTTCAACTTGTAAGAATGCCACTTTTGATGTGTGTGCTACACTGACTCTTAAGCTGCAGCTACACATGGATATGACCTCATGCAAAATGTGAACTTGATGTGTGAAAGCCTCCACCTCCACTTGCTGTAGGCCATGGCTGCCTCTCAGATAACAGGCCTGTCCAATAAACATGCAGCTGGCTGTTATCGGAAAGCACCGTTGACCCCAAAATGCGATTAAAATACACCCTTTCAACACAATAATTAGAGAGTCATTGAACAGTTATTACACAGCACTCCAGTTAATAGTCATTGATGCTTGATGTGGGTGATCAGACACTTCCTTGTTTGCTGGCTGGAAGAAGCAGAACAATGGGATTTTGTTGCTTCAGCTTTAAAGGGCTGAGGAGGGTCATTTTGCTCAGCACGATGGGGAAAAAAACAAGGCAAATAGGGCCCCTGTTGAAAATAATAATGGAAACTTTCACTTCATTATTGTTGATTTTTTTGACAGTGTTTAATGTTACCTGGTTTTACTGAGGCAAAAGCTTTTTCAAATATCCATGAGTGGCTCAGTCAAAGCATTTTGTTCTACTTAGAGGTCAGATTCCAGCTACACACGATGAGTGGAGTGAAATGCTGGACACTCTGCTGCTACCGCCGTGATTTTCAGCATTATCTGTTTGAATAGAGCTCCATTACAAACTGTGGTGCAAAGAAATCAATGTTGTGAGCCTAACTGATGCTCTGTGCATCTGTGCATCAAATAATGTGTCTTGAAGAATGACTTGCAAAATGGTGCAGGTAAGGAAAAAAAGGAGCCGGTTCATAAAATCAGTATAGCAAAAGCTCTGTACTGATAATGAGGGACAAAGTGTCCATGTTTATGATGCCAGTGACTTAAAAAACTCAAAACAAATGTACATGGGAGCCGATGTACTGAGCTCTGCATGTGTCATATAAGGACCTTATATGACATGACACAGTCTTTATGGCTTAACAGACCCTTGACGTGGATATTGTTTGTGTTTTTAGGAGTGACGGGACTTGTTACCACAGACCACAAAAATGCCAGGGATATAGACGTGAACCTGTGGGCGATGACTGACCAGGTGACAGGGGAGTACGGCGTAAGTCATGCTTTCAGTGCCTTCATGTTCGATGTGTCTGACAGAGGTTGATCAATAGATCCTGCAGGTCATGTGTCGTGTGAAGAGATGTAGTTTTCTCCTGTGGTGTGCAATGTTTTTTTGCATGAAACAGGATGGGAAGTGATTTAAAAAAGCAAATTCAATGAGTCAAAGGCTTCAAAATAGAACAATGATGTTAGCTTTCTTCGTGGTTTGGATCATTTGCCTCCTCCATCAGCCATAGTGTCTTTCAACTGAAGACATCATGTTGTTATTGCTCATTTTTTTTAGAACTATGGTAAGAGCAGAGAGGTTGGCTGAATGGACTGAAAACCTTGGATGCTTTTGCAGGAAAATGCTGGGATTTTAATACAAAACTATGTAAGATTTTCATGTGTTTTCTTGACTGTGAAGACGGTGGAACAATGCACCCAGAGGCACACAGATTGTCAGGCAGAGCTGCTGCAATTTAAACACAGATCTGGCATTGAGACATTTCTGTTGTGCATGGACTGGGCTGATAAGCAAATGAGGAAGGACTCAGGCGACCTTTTTTTTTCACACAGTGTTATTTTTCACTGCTAATGCTGATACCAGAATTACCCGAGTTTCACGACCAACACTGCTTTCTGACACCTTTTCTTTCAAAAACATGAACGTCTGTTTATACATTTCTACCCTTTTCAGCCATAAAGAACCTTTTTATTCAACAAAAGAAGTCAGAGTTTACAAATGTTATATCCTGTATAACCAAAAGCCGTCATACCAGAACTTTGTCAAAATAAAATAGTCTGAAAGTGGCAAAATTTTGGATTAAGTCAGCTTTTGGTAGGTGGCAGTTTTCACTACTCAGTGCTGTCTATCTACTGTGCCTTGTCATCAGATTATTTGGCCAAGACACCACTGTTGGGAATGAACAGGGCTTTTATGTAAATGAGGATTAGATTTGTTCCTCATATATCATGTTGTTTTTCTCTGCATGCACTACAGCGTTCTCACATGAGGTTCAGTATGGAGCCTTATTGATAAAAAGCTTCTTGAAGAGCTTTTCATTTGTGTCTGTGATGCATGTCTGTGATATTTAGTTCCCATAATTACTGTAGTGTGTACACAAGTACTAATAATAGTCATCAACATAAAAACATAAAACATGTCTCCTGTAAAATAGTCTTTGAGGTCAACTAAACCACTTTTTGAACTGGTTGATATAAACTGCAGATCGTCTTTATGACTCGTTTTCAGCCTCAGTGTATCAATCTGTTTACACTGAATAATAAGAGTGACTGAAAACAATGCAGGGTTAATTCACTTCATGTGTCTCTAATTACTCTAATGCTTTTCAGCAAGAATGTGTGTAGCTTCAAACCTCAGTCCTTGCTGGTGTTTGGCTGTTGATGCAGAGAAAGCAAATGGATATGACCATGTGGGAGATATTCAGGGGTCCTGACTTCTCTAATGATAAGATGCATAAAACCTCAAATTTCCCTCACAGACAGATGAAAATATTTGTGTATGTTGTGCTCCACAAACACTGCTGTGAACTGCTCCACCATGTGTTTTTTGTCTCTGGGGGTAGAAGAAGTGGGTTAGCTACATTTGACTTCAGTTAGAATTTTATAGCGGTCCTCAGAGGCTGTCAAGCGTGACTTCCTGGTCTCATTGGTCCCCGGCTTTTAATTGGTCCATTCATATGGCCGATTGACCCGAGTAGCCAGCAGCCAGGTCGGTTTCAGCTTTGACAAACTAGACGGCTGAATATGATGAAGAACTTGATTTTCAGAATGGAATATCCATTCATCAAAATGACTCCTAAACATTGATGGACGGCTGCATCTTCATGTTTTTTCTATGCTTAATTCTTTTTTTCTGCTGGATTTTCCTTTTCTACTTCGGTTTTCTTTTTATAATTATCTGCCAAATGGATGAGTGCGCTTCTTTTACACGTCAGCATTTACAAAAAAAGATGCACTCCATCAGGCCCATGTTCAAGATATACAATATATCTCACATTGCTGTTGAAGTGATATTGCTATGCACATGATGAATCACTGTCTTATCATCTTATTTGGTGTCCCACGGGAAGGGTGTGCAGGGTTTTTGTTATTTTTTTTTGTAAATAAGCTCGTGTTTTTATACATCTGTACGCACAGTATTATGATTTTACTGTAAACTAAATTGAAAGTCATATTTGTGAGGATAAGAGTTAACCTACAAACAGTTAATATGACTCCCCTGTCCACACTTCTGTGTGACAATCATTACTTTTTTTCATAAACTGTCAAATCACTTCAACATTTTTTTCTAACTTGTCATCAGCCCCAACCGACTGAGGGCATTTATTACTATTATTAGATCCCTCTGGAGCCACAGAAGCCTTTATACAACTCTTTTCACACCAACACTTGTAAACAACAGGTGTGTAAAGTTGGTGGACTTCCCCTTTAATTCTATAGTCTACCATGATATTTTAGACAATAGTTAGTTTCCAGCTTTATGGCAACTGACCCTGTTTCATTATGACCCTTGTCCTGTTGTGCACAGGTATCCACCAACTTTAGCAATTCAATTCAATTCAATTCAATTCAATTCAATTCAATTCAATTCAATTCAATTCAATTCAATTCAATTCAATATTCCTTTATTAGTCCTGCAAGGGGAAATTACAGGCCAAACATATGTTTTCATCATACAGTGTGTTTACACTTTTTGTATTCCTCTGTGTGCATAGTTGAGGTATTCTCAACACATTTGCTTCGCTGCTCCAGAGTGAACATGAGATGAAGTGAAATGTTGGATTTTTCTGGCAGTGCCTTGCAGTAAACACAGCCCCTGAACTCAAACCCTGCAGCTATTTCAGACTGTGCTCCCTCTGCCCCTTCACCCATCACATTCTGCATTGTTTTGATGACCCTCTGCAGGGGTGATGGCCTTCAGGGTTTTAGCAGAGAGGACACGACATGCCTGGAGTATAGATGGAAAACATAAAAACTCCTCCAGCTGGTTAGAAACACCGGAGTCACATTTCACAGCAGGACAACAGATGCTGCTCATGAGGCTGTACCGTCAAAATAAAGCTCTCACACACACAGACACACACACGCACACAGGATGTTGGTCAGATGTTCCTTGTTTAGTGAGAGGTGTCATGGAGACACTGTATTGTTTCTCATCAAGTACATACGAAACAGTCATAAAATATAACTATAATAGAAATTATTATTTAAACCAGCATCATTATCTTAAGATATCAAAATGCTGTCACATGATTGTGACTTAATTCTGATTATACTGACATATTAGCTCCTATAATATTTAGATCTTTAAGCTTGCTATCCAAAGGTAATGATCTATTTTCTATTGTATTCCTAGCTATGTTAAATGTCTCATGGCTGATGTCACGCAGGCAATCATAACCATGTTCACCATCTTAGTTTAGCATGTTAGCATGCTAACATCAACTAACTTGCACTAAACAGAAAGGACATGGTGATGATGACGGAAATGTCATTCGTTTGGTTTTGTTATCATTAGTGTTGCAGGTGTGAAGCAAAGTATTAGACAGATTGAAATTTTGACCAACTTTGTCATCTCTACAAGCAGAGCTTAATCTGATGCTCCAGATGGTTTGTTAAACATCTTGGATGTCATCCATGGAAACTGAAAAGCAGGCAATATATCACCATCAATCATGGGCTAACTTCAACCAATCTGATTAACGAACCATATAATGTAGGGGAGCAAAACCTTTGCAGAAGCCAGAAAACGTCTTTTCCTTCAGTGCTATTAAGTGCTCTTGTTTTAATGAAGAAATGCTCTCCAGTTCTGAGATAACTGATGCCATAGGGGCATCTACATTTATCTCTATAAGAGCCGCCATTGTTTTCTCTGAACGGTCGCTTTTCTCACTGTCATCACACTGAAACACCTGTAGCTGCCAGTAGTCCCTCACAGGTAGCTCATTAGGCCGAATGGCTGTTGTTCAACAGCAAGATGGATTCTCGGCTCTCGTGATCCTGTGTGATCTTGTGAATCCAGCTGCCCTGCAGGGTAGGCCAGAGCTAGCGTGGCTAAAAATACAGTAGAAAAGCGTGTGGGTGGATATGGATAAGGGAGAAAGCAGTGGATACGGAGTCATATGGCATGTGCTGCTATACTAAAATTAGTATTTAGTATATATTATTGTTTTTTGTTCCAATAACAAATGAATTGATGTTTAATTTTGAGGTCTAATAGCAAGAACTGTAGTTAACACTTGTTTATCTTAAAATATGGACAGTAAAGCAGGCACAGTGCCAAGATTTCACTTTTGCACTGGACAAAGTAATGTTGGCTTGACCTTTTAATGATGGAAGTAATAATATTTGTCTTCCTTTGATGTTTCCAACTGGTAGTCTGACTAGAACAGAAAGGACAGATGTCATGCTGTGCAGGCGACTAGCATGTCTGGTTGATGATGGCACTTTTTAAACCATTTTCTAAAAGGTGACGCCTGCATTCTGCTGACAGATGATTAACAATGTTAATCAACATTGTCGATAACTATACGATATAATGCATGAAAGAAAATTGCTATTTTCATCCATTTAAATGAGCATTTTCCTCTGTGTTTGCAGCTTGTTGCATACTACAATGGAACCACCAAAGAGATCATTTGGTCCCAGACTGAGAAGATCCACTGGCCCAATGGGGGCCCACCGCTGGATAACCCCCCCTGCGTGTTTTCCACAGACGACCCCTCCTGCAATGATGGTATGACAACTCTGCTGTATCCATCGTAACAACACACTGCATACAAAGAATTCTGACAATCAAGTTCATGTGCAGCTCTAATTTATTCCACACTTAGTGACAGGTTTTTTCTCTTGACTGAGACTGAGATTGAGTCAATCATCAGATGGATATTACAGTGTACTAATGCTTTGTTTATATTATCAGTGTCATCTCTTTGGGGCCTGTGGTATTTGCATCAGTGCTGTGATTAGAAATGTGTTCTTTTTCTTGAGCTTCATCCCAAACGTTCCCCTCAGTGAAGTAAAAGGAGAATGTAGTGTATTATTTGCTGGAAATGGTCTTTGTTGTATGAACAGAGTGATAGTTTCAGAGGGAAATGTCACAGATCATAAATCGAAGAGGAAAACCACTGCAATTATAAATGCATTTTGGTGTGAACGAGGGATAATGAGTGGAGGAGCAATAAATCCGACTCCGTCCCAAAACTGAAGCTATCTGCAAATAATTTGCAGAGTTGTTGCCTTCTCCAGTGTCACGTACAGAACCAGGGACAATGACTACTCAGGAATTTGATGAAACATATTGATGATTAACAGCTTGACAATATGTACGGACACAGAAAGCACAAAGACAACAATGTCTCAGCTCCTCTTTAAGAAAACTCATGGTACTCTGTACCATGAGTTTTCTTAAAGAGGAGGACATCTTAAAGAGGAGGACATCAGTCAAATTACTGTTGTCATAGATAAGCAACTTAAGTAATAGGTTTCACTCAGGTTTTTTTCACTCAGACGTCACGAAAACAAATTTAAAAAGGCAGACAGATCATGTGATTGCATACATTGTCTTCCTCTGGTGTTATGTCACTGTGGGGTTGCCAGGTCTGATGCCATCATGTACAGAAACCAAACCTGTGCTCACTCCCCCGAAACCATGAATTGTCCTTTTGCCTTTCTGTTTGTGTTTGGTTTTATGATAGAGATAGATGTGCTGAAAAAAATTAGCAAATGTTAGCATGCTAATACGCTAAACTTAGATGATGAACATGCTCAACGTTGTCTGCTGAACATCTGCGTGTTAGCATTTTCATTGTAGTCACGTTAGCATGCTAACATTAACAGTTAGCTTAAAGCATCGCTGTGTCTGATTGGCCTTCGGTCTGGAAGAGAAGCAAGCATGGCCGTGGATTCTGGTTTCACTTTGGGTGGAGGCAGACAAGCCGTTTCCCTTTGCCTCAAGTCTTTTCGCTAAGCCAGGCTAAACATCCTGACTCCAGCTGTGTAAATACTGCAGTTGATATCAATCCTCGAATCATTCTCATCATTCTTGAAATGAACACAAACACCATCCATGATATTGTCATGTGTTGTCCTCTGGGAAAATGGTCTGTTTTGACTGTTTTTTTCTATGTCACTGTCCCAAATTATACACATTTACCCAAGCTGTGAACAAAACCATAAACCTGCAACTCAGTTCAAAATCTACAGTTTACTGTTTGATGAATGCCGTGAAGTGAAACATCTTCTGGTGCTGATTCATGTTGGAAATCATATTTTCATTATGATGAGCATCAGCTCGTCCTGTGATTCACAGCAGGTGGTATAAAGAGTGCCCATGAGAGTTTTAAATATCTATCAGGACCGTGTAATTGTGTGAAATTGTTGCTGGTGTTACGTGAATGCAGTGAAGCTGCAGGAAGTCACAGCTGTGTTTTCCACAGCACAGTGCTGTTTTTTTTTTCTTTTCAAAGATATGAATGTGGACATCTGTTGAACATGTGAGAGGCCACTGAGTGTTGAATGCTTCTCCTGTTTCCAGGTCATCTGCCAGTTCTCGGTATTGTAGCTGTGGGCTCTGGCTTAGCGCTCATCATTTTCGGTATCTCCAGCTTCCTCATTTACAGGTGAGTTTGATCGCATCGAGCCGACGCCTCCCGTCTGCACTGCCTTTAGCTCAAACTGTAGAAATGCAGGGGTGATTTTTTTCCCATTCCTCTCACATGAAGAAAAAGAGAGAGAGACATGTTTGAAACAGGATTTGTGGGTCATGCTGCTATAGGTGCCAGTGTGATATTTACACAGTTGTTGCCATGGCAACAGCTCAGCAGGTGACAGTGTTAAAGCAGCGGTGATGTGTGCTTAAGCTGCCAAGTGAGCTCATGCACGGGCCCCAAACAGCCCTTATCTCACTTCATGATCATTAGCGTGTTCATTAGGTTTGTTTTCTTTGCGCTGGATTAAAGCTAAATGCCACCTGTTTTAATAATTCACACACCGCTGGTGCTGTCTGTAAAATCTCAGTCAAGGGGAAGTTGTGCTTCTCTCAAGGGATTACGTTTTTGTGTGTCGGCTGTCATAAGTCTTTTGGCTTTTAACATCCTGTTAGACGAATGTGAAGATGTCTGAACAAACTTTAACACAGCACAGGTCTCAGTCTTATGAAGTCATTTTGGCCTGTAAGTGAGTCCGAAAAGTCTTTTTTAAAACAATAGAGAAAACCTTCCTCTGTGGTCAAATATGTAGCAAATCATCTGTTTCAGAATGCAGAATCTGGTGTCATTTTTATGTGTTTTGTAGGGTCGTATTCTGTTGGCCCCTCATAGATACCAGCAGTCACATGTTCAGATTCTTGAAACGAGAGGGACCTGACGCTTCCTCCCTTTTCCCTTGTTAATTTTTTTTTTTTTTTCTTCGGGATGTGGGATTTTTTTTTTATCCAAACTGATGGTCTGAGCATATGGTCTGTGCCATATGCTGTAAAGATTGTAAAGCCCTTTGAGGCAAATTTGTGATTTTGGGTGGTAGTAATTGAATTTACTTGACGTGACCATGGCTACAAACATGTCTTCAGTGTTGTTTCTGGGAATTTTGGAATTATATCATCATGTTTATGTCCTACAATTACAAATCTATCTATCTATTTGTCTGTCTGTCTGTCTGTCTGTCTGTCTGTCTGTATTTATATATCAATATCTATATATATCTATGTCTATCTATAGATATGTGGATATGTGAAAGAAGTCACTGAGTGTTTTGGTGTGGGGTCAAACATTTTCTTGTGTGGTGGTGGTGGTAGTGGTGGGGGGGTGGAGGCCGTGGCTGGAGGAATTTGCACTCATGACCTCATTATTTCTAAAATCCTCACTCTGGAGCACATAAGTTTTATTTGAAACAAATTAAAATAATCTTACTATATTCTGTAGATTTTTTCATTTCTTTCAAGAAAGCACAGTTTAGAAATGGAACGGACGGCATGTAATTAGTTGTTTAAATGAGTGTTTGTGGTAATGGTCACCGCTGTGCAGCTGTGTGTGCTGCCTGCTGCTTTTTAAATGGTCACAATGCGTACAGTATATGCTACAAGTGGTTGCACAGAGAGTTAATCATGCATGCCCTTAGCAATCAAGCAACTGGAAAATTCTGGGTGATATCAGGGGTAAAATCTGCATGAATGACAAAATTGAATGTTTCTATTTTTCCCTTCCTCAAAGGTGTCATTACATAGAGCGTTAATTGTGTTCACAACTAATAAACACAACAATTTTTATGTAAAAGGGAGCTGATTCATACGTATGCCACGACACAACTACAACTAACAAGTCACACCGGTAGTCTGATCACTTTTCTAATAATGACTATTAACACAAACAAGTGTTAATCACCAGCCAATCAGAATGGAATTTAATCAGAGGAATGGTGGAAGAAAGACGGAGGAGCAGCTATCCACTTGAGGTAATTTCACTGAACCTGAATCTGAGTTGATCTTGTTCGATACCAATAAGTAGCAGATAATTGGAGGCAGATTGTGCACTTCATTCTGAAAACATTTACATCTTCTTCTCTGTTCTCTTTTTCTTTCCAGCTCACAGTTCAGCAAGCACAGCATGGATTTCCTAACTAGCTAGCAAGTTTTCCTGCACTCTTGGCCAGTAAGTTTTGTGAAATATGCTCTTCTTTCCCTGGAGCTCTTTAAATACAAAAAAAAAAAAAAAAATCTGGAATCTAAATGTAACCTTTGGTGATTTATGGTCATGAGTATCTATTTCTGCTATGGACCAACCCAGCAGGGAAACTCTGAAGCATTTTTGGTCCTGACCCACAGTTTTGCACTCTCTGCTCCAGTCCAGCTATATTTAGATTCATCATTTACATAAATGATAGTTTTATATATGGAAAACTGTTTTGCACAGACCTCAACATGTTGTCTTTTATTGGATTTTGAGTCGACTTCATGGCCCCAAGGTCATGAAGCTAAAAATGTTCAAGTAAAAAGCATAAAATACATCATCAGGAGACGTTCAGTGTCTCAGTGTGATGGCTCTGTTTGATAGTAAAGGCTAACAAATCACTTCCTGTTTTTGCAGACACCAGTGGAGCTATGCTGATGGACAGAGAGGCAGATGGCAGAGCTGTTTACAGCCGTCTTAAAGATCATCGAGCTGCTGAGAGGCCTCCATGTTCAGTACTTGACCTACAAAAACACCACTAAAATCTCTAAAACACTTTGGAGTTTAGTCATTGGAAGTAGTTATTCTCAGATCAATCAGTCAACAGCCCAGAGTTTCTCAACCTTGGGGTTGTTTAATACACAGGGGGTTGCAATTTATAAGACATATGAATATATGAATATTTATTTTTAATAAATGAAAATATATGATCATTTCTATCCATGATGTATTTGCTGCTGCTGATGTGTATGTTTTTAATACATGTAACAAAAGATTTTTATAGTCAGATAAATTAAATGTGTAATTGTGGGAGTAATGGGAATTTCCAGATTTAAATCCAGTTCACAGGCAGGGAAGGTTAAGAAACCCAGAGTGAGTCTGTAATAACATGAGGAAACTGTTGAAATTATTGTTTTGTATAAGAAATGGGTGGTTGGGTGGTAATAGGTTGCTCTATCAATAGGTTGATACAACTGTTGGAGTGTAACATATACACAATAGTCAAATTTGGTGAATATGGAATTTAATAAAAAGCAAACTATATATTGATTTTTGTCTGTTTCTTTGTATTGCTTTCTGTTAAAACATATGAATGTCCTAATATGTACTTAAGCCTCAAATTCAGTCTTCAGTCAGAGTAAAGTGTGGGTACAATATTGTTGAAACACACTGGTTTTGGTGAGGATCTGGTGCTTACTAAACTTAATTTTAAGAATATTTCAGCACTAGAAAACTGACCAAATGACTTGCGAAGCCAGAAATATTTTTGCAGTGTACATGTCACTGATTTCAACTTTTCATGGAGCGATTGTTAAATGTCATGCAGCAGATTTAACCAGGTGGTCAGCTGCTCTCAGTTGATCTTGGAGTCTGCTGTGCAGCAGCAGTGTGAGGGGATGTTAAGCAGAGCAGCAGTGGCTCTGTTGTTTTAATAGAGGGGTTGGTCCAGCAGAGGTATTCACATATGGGACTTATGAAACAATAGGCCCAGTGTGGAGCCCCACACTTGCCCCTCTGGCTGCCAGAGGTCTCTAAATGAGTCTCCTTAAATAGAAAAATACCTGCTTTTTTTTTTTTTTTGCTGGTGGCGGGTGGGGCTGGAGGGAACCGGTGCTTTAATGGTGTTTCCTGCCTTCAGAATGGATTCTTGTAGGCACTGGAGTATTTGTGGACACAAGCAAGCACCAGGATCTTCTTTAGTTTTTTGGACTATCTGACTGCATCATTTGTCCTGGTGAAAAAGAATCTCATTTGAGGCCAACTGGGATGGTTCGAGGAAAGGCTAAAACACGGCGATATGCAAACGCTGCAATAATTTCCTGCAGCCATCTGGAAGTGTTTTACACCTTTGAGTTTGGGTTGGAATGTATGGGCTCTGCTCGTTTTTCATTTCTAAGTGTTTCAAACTGAATAATGAACTTCCTCCTCCGTCCCAAACAACAATACTGGTTTGCTTGAATCTGGACTAACAGTTTTATTTTTTAATGGTCTTTGCCGTAAATCATTAAGTGTCAAGAAACAGCAGCTCATCCTAAGATTTGCCCCAGATGTGCTGACTTGCTGTGGTGCTTGGGGATTGCCAGACTGATGCTCAAAAATAACACTGAAAACATGTCAAAAATATAACTGACGTGAAAATGACAGGATGAATTAATCTGGTTAAAGCAGGATAGAATATATATGTATATACACACACATACACTGAATGGGCCGAACGAGTTACTGGAATAAGTAGCCAAAACAGTTTTCCTTGAAATGCTAACATAATGTAACTAGTGCTGTCAAAAATATCGCTTTATTAACATGTTAAAATCAATTTTTAGCAATTTTAACCGCGTCATTTTTTTTTATCGTGAGATTAACGCTCTTTGTGACCTAGTGAGCTTGTAGTTTTTTTATAAACTGTGGCCACTGCTAGTAACGTTAGGAAAACTACAGGACGCACGTGTTTGGTCCCGCCTGCTCACTAGCTGTAAAAGAGTAGGCTATTGGTTTGTGTGGATGTGAAGCGTGAAGCACCGAAATGGATGTAAACAAGATTCTGAATGGAAAGTTAAGTTTCAAGAAGTTGACAGATGGGTCGACTGACAAGACCAAAGTTATCTGTGTGTATTGTTGGTGTGAACTGAGTTATCACCGTAGCACATCCAGTCTGAAATACCACTTGATGGCCAAACACACGGCTAATGCAAATTCTCCGCCGCCTCCTTGTCAAAACCAGGTGACAATGGATGGCTTTCCACAGAGGCATGTGGATGCTATTATGTTCAAAGAAAACTTAGGAAAGTTTAAGCCTGGTTTAACTGCACTGTAGGCTGAGTCCTAGTTTACATTGATGTGCACTTTGTAACTTTATCTCGTATCACCCTGTTTTGATCCCGTAGAAAGTGTTGTTGAAGGGGCTTTTTTGTAACCAAGTATTTATTTTTTTGTCATCTGTTTATTGACAGTGTTAAATTGTGTGAGATTTTGCTTCAAATGTGAATGAGTGCTCAAAGTGAGAATGTTAGTGTGAAATAAAACACTACACGTTGTTGTTTTCAATAAAAAACATTTGCACAAAGCAAGCCTATCCACTTTTCCATGTTGATAAGAGTATTAAAATGATAATTCAAGGGACGTTTAGAATAGATAAAAATGTGCGATTAATTTGCGATTAATCGCGAGTTAACTATAACATTCATGAGATTAATCGCGATTAAATATTTTAATCCACTGACAGCACTAAATGTAACATAACCCATTTTATCCAAACTCATTCCTACCTAACATAATGGTGTGAATACAGTAGTATAACATGACCTAACCTATGCTAACATGCCACAATAATAACTTGAAATATAACACAATGCAAGGTCATGTAAAATAACCAACATATCCTATCCTATCCTAAGAAACCTAAGATAAGGTAACGTAACGTAACATGAGCTAACCTAGCGTAATGTGTTGTCAGGTAACGTGACCTCATCTATATAATTAAATACTGACCCCTGTTAAAGTGATGCAAGTTTTTTGTGAGAGCATGGTGAGAATTACTTACTGTTTGATAATGTCCATTTGACTTGAAATGAAACAATGATTACAACCGAGCGATAAGCATGGTGCGTGATGCATTGCATGGTTTGATACAGCTGTAATCAATCCCATGTGAGATTTAGAGACCAAAATTAGGAAGATAGCATTTTGGTTCCTTTGATTGTGTTCTGGTCCAATCACATCCATTCTCTCTGTTTTAAAGAACCCTCATTTTTTACAGTTTTTGAGTTGGGAGTTATTTTTGTACCAGTGTTAGTACTGAGATGAAGTTAAAACATCTGAGTTCGCTCTCAGTGAGTTTGCTAAAAATAAAGAGCGTGGGAGGTAGAATTGAAGTGGACTCTAATCTTCATCATTGTTTTTCACTAAAGAAAAGACCTATGAGTCATCAGAGCAAGTGTCCATCGCGTACCTTCGTCTAAAGCTGAAGAAAGGAGGCTTTCTCTGGAGTTTGAACTCAAATACAGTGCATGCAGGGGATGCAGGAACCTCAGTTTGATCAGTTTAGGGCATGATCAGCATTCAGTCAACTCTTCATCTCATGTCACACTAAGTATTTTACAAGGGCCCAAAGTAATGAGTGGTTGAATGTTGATTCGCAACATTTCTATTTACATAAAGTTACTGATTAAAAATCTGCTGATTTCTCTAAAATCCAGTCTGGGTGTTTACTCTGTGATGTTGTTGCACATCTCAGCATGTGCATGAAAGAAAGAGCCCTTTGTAATAAAAAGTCACCTAAAAAAGCTCAATCAGTAGCGCATATGGACCAGTGACGTTAAAATCTACCAAAAGCCAAACACACAAGCCTGTGGGCATCAACGCATGTGCATCGCTGCATGCCGCCGCTGGACGTGAAGCATTGAGCCAGATCTGAGTCTACTATCTCAGGAAATACCACCAGCACAAGTGGAGATCAAACCTAACTGCGCAAATGGGGCAATTAGCTTTTGTTGAAGGTGACTTGCTAGATTAAATCTCTATTGTTTTAAATGTTATTATTAAAACAAAACCATGAGTCAACAGACCACCTGGCCTCTGAGGAATTCTTTATTATTTAGTCTAACTTGACCGCAAAAACCCAAAGCCATTCCACTTGACGGGAGATAGTTCCTCTGCTGTTTGTGCCGTCCTTGTTGATTTCACCACCTGGTTTTTGCTCTTTGCAGGAAACTGAAGCTGGAGAAGGAGCTGGCTGGAATGCTGTGGAGGATTCGGTGGGAGGACCTTCAGTTCGAGAGCCCCAATAAATACCACAAACGAGCCGGCAGTCGGCTCACCCTCTCACAGGTAGATGATCATCTCAAACTACACTGCTGTGAGCAGATTTATGTGTTTGCCCTGTCAGGCAAAATCTGATTAAAATGTGCAGGCGAGGTGACAGACGCACCAAAGCGCTTCATGGCTTCTGAGGGTTAAAAACTTAATGTTACACCCACGTGATCTCATATTACAGCTGGCAGCCCTGAACAGTTCTTCAGAATTCTGAGCTTTATCTCACCTTTTTTTCCCGTCAGTGTTGCTGGCACAGCCTCCAATGTGTGATTAACAAGTTGTTGTTCTTCTGGCAGTGTGCGTTGCCATGTCTGCCAGTGGGAAAGACTCGATGCTCAGTGCGCCGCTCTCATTCATGCACGACTGATTATCGGTCTCGAGATGCCACCATTGTAAAATTGGACCCACCAGGAATCGAAAATGCTAATTTGACATGTTTGAAGTTTCGAGCTGCGCCCTGCGCACACACTGTGCGCTTTGTGTTAAAATGCTTTTCTTAGAAAAAAGCAGATCTGCAGCCCTGAGAGAGTCCAAATCCTTTGTTAGTTTACACATTCCTGAAAGCTTTCCCAGTGGTTTATTGAAGGTGGCTGGGTTTGTGGTGGCAGACGCATATTAAATGATTGTTAAAATAAGCCCTTGTCTGGCCCCGCTCCCTACATATATAATACCTCATCACGTTCTTTCAGTATCAGGTTGTGTTGTCTGAGGGCTAATGCATCTCCTTTGGGTTGTGTTTCATCCCACATGTGCGAGTGTTCATGAGAAGCACATGCGCACACCTTTTTCATTACTGGTTTTCGGTCCAATTGCTGGGATAATGTGTGTGTGTGTGTGGAAAACACAGTCATTTTCCAGACCGATGTATTTTCCACTGTGCCATGTGTTGCCAATATTTGCATTCTATACAAATGCGTAGTCGACTGTGCTGGCTGTCTGTATGCAGCGCGCCCACTTGATTTTTATTCACTCTGTGTGCACTGCAGACATTTGCCCAAGGACTTGAGTTGGTGTTATAAAAACTGAAAACACTTTATTTTCACAAACGTAAGAGAGAGGCATTTTCATGTTGCACGGAGAATTATGAGAAAGTCAGTGGATGAACCCTCTTTGAAGACATGCTGCAGTGAAGTGGAAGCACAGTCTTAATCCTCAGCTGTAATCTACACACTGCTAACTGACTTTTTTTTTTTTTCCCTTTCTTACTACTCCTTTCCACCTTCTCAGAGAGGCTCCAGCTATGGCTCCTTGATAACTGCCCATGGAAAATATCAGCTATTTGCAAAAACGGGCTATTTTAAGGTAAGGCTTAGTGAGTTCTGACATTTTCAACTCCTGCGCACTCCTTTCCCACCCACACATGTGCACACTCGCGGAGAAAGCCGGAGAGCTGGAGAGGAGAGAGAAAGAGAGAGTGTGGGCGAATTTAGGTAGTTGGTTTGAGCTGCAGAATGCGTCAGTTTTCTTCTTCTTCTCTTTTTTTTTCTTTGTTTCTACACTCCCGCCTTGCAGTCTGGACATGGCCATCAACTTGTTGCTGCGGTTAATTTATCCATTTAAGGTGGAGGAGGTTTGAGGAAATGTGACAAAAAAGAGCCCTCTGAGTAATGAGATAGCTGTCTTTGTTTTTAGCTGCATGATGGAGGTTTTATGTAAATGCTGATGTCACAGTTACAGCTTGAACGCCTCATAGATCATTGGAGGTACTGATGCACTTCTCAAATTCATTGCAGGCCAGAGGTGATTAAATCTGACACCAAAGCTGAAACAGAGACAATCTGCAAATCCTGGAAAATAACCACTGAAATGAAGTGTTCTTTTCTCAGCAGTGGGAAGCCAAATATATCTGCTTCTTCAACAGACGGCCGTCATCAGCTCCCGTGCTGTATATTTCATTTTGACTGAAAGTTAAAGCTCCCAGATGGACTCACACATGAAGTGGCGGCTGTGTTTCCTAATTTCTACAACAGCATTTTATCTCCAGTCTGTCACAGCTGTGGCTCAGAGATATTCACCTTGCTCCCTTCGTTTACTGATCCTAATATATCAAAGCAACAGATACAATTCCTCCTCTGCAGCAGACTGAAATAAACCCCAAATGTACAGTACCTGTAGGCTATACTGCAACATGCTGTTCTGTCCTCTGAATGCCGCTCGATTTCTTCTCATTTTCACGGGTCTTGTTTGTACTTTTTCCAGTATCAGCATGTTGATGTTTGTTCTGCCTCATTTACATCAAGACCAAAGTGCATCCTCGTTGGTCTTTTCCATCTTCATGTTATAAATAGCCGCGTATAAACTGAACTCTGCATCGCTGTCGTCCCTCAGTCTGCATTCATTGCTCTGTCTCTTCTCGTGCCGCACACAGGGGAACCTGGTGGCCATCAAGCATGTCAACAAGAAGAGGATAGAGCTGACCAGACAAGTTTTACTGGAGCTCAAACATGTAAGTGTTCATTAAATGTCCTGTGATTTTTTTATTGTTTTGAAGATTTGAGTTGATTATTGTGTATTAATTAAGTCGGATCATTTTTCATTTATACAACCAAAAATCACAAATGTGTAAAGATGCATGCAAGATTCTACCTTTAAATCAATAATTTGTGTATTTAAAAGTAGGCAAAAATGGGTTCTTGCTGTGTATTGTTTTCAGTCACCAGTATATTGAGCACTTAGTGAAAAGGCACTAAATCATCTGCAATAGGTCCAAAATGCAGCTGCGAGGTTTATCTGGAGCTAAGACAAAAGAACACATTACCCCAATTTTACTCTCCCTTCACTGGTTTCCAATTACAGCACTTAGGGAATACGTTTCAAAATTCTTCATTAGGAGTTAAATGGATTGGCTCCGTGCTATATTTCTGGCCTCCTAAACTGCTGCTGTACCAGGCGCACACTAATGTCAGCAGAGCATGTTCTTCTCACAATTCCTGAGTCTCTATTTGCTACCAAGGATGAATATATGTTTTCTATAATGACACCTAAACTACTGTTCACAATCCACACTGCGATATTTTCTTTGAAATGTTTCTTTTAAATTTTCATTTTATGTGCCTTTTCACTGTTTAATTTTATTTTTCTCTCTCTCTTGTGTTCTTTATTTAACCGCTTTGTAGATATGCTGAGAAGGGTTCTCTCCAAATGAAGTTATCATATTATTGTTAGAAGCATTCAACGGGCCAAACTTCCCACTTGTACAAGAGAAACATTAAAATCTAACGGGCAGACTGCTGATACATTTGCATTCTTACAACTGCAATAATCAATATTTTTCATCGTAACATCAGATCACATGACGAAATGACGAGCAGGCAGATGTCTTCAATGACAACGCTCTAAAAACTCACTGTACTCTACCTGCCAGCTCCAAACTGCAGACAGACTTTAGCGACTAGCTAGTGAATAAAGTGACTTTGGTGGAGACCAAAACGGCGCTAAAAGAGAGTGAATATTTGACTAACATTCATCAGGTGGATTTGCAAATAAGTGATCATGTTTGTGTTTTCATTTTCATCAAAAATCATCTAATGCAGGTGTAAGGAATATAGTATCAGTTGGCTTCTCAGTCAAAGACTTTGGTCCACAGCAGCTAATCTTGGCAACTGAAGGCCAGACTGTTTTGCAGTTTGTATGTTCATGGTCCCCAGAGTCTGATCTTTTTGGTCAGTGCTCCACCTGTCCTCTAGTGCCACAAAGACATTGAAATTTCTTCTTACACAAAGGACATATTAGCATATAATGGGAAGGATGCAATGGAATTTTTTGAGCTCACTCCTGCACACCTGAACCTTTCTTTTATTGACCTCATGACTGTGCTCTAATTTCACCCTCAGGACGAAATTTCTAATTTTAGCTCCACTTCTAGTGTTTTACTAAAAACAGTAAAGTACTTTTTTTGCTCTGTCCAACTCTTTCATATTTTGGGGTGTGGTGAAACAGCCTGTATTCTGCCAGCAGTTTTGCTTTTAGTCTTTTTTACTTCAGAAGAGGAATCCAGAATTCTTGCGTGTGGCCATGAAATCCATCGGAGAGACTGTTGGCTTGTGCTGTTGTTTCAGTGGCCTCAGTGTGAAGACAGCCATGCACTGAGGCCTTGGGGTGGATCTATCTCCTCATATTGGCACAGAATACTTTGTGTGACTCAGCTGGACAGTAAAAGCTTCATTTACATTTTTTGGCTCTGGCTCCTCATTAGCACGTTCACTGCAGGGTGTTGCTTGTTAAAGAGCTAAAGTCCTTAAACTGTCTGTTCAACGTCGTCAACAGAAGCCGTTGATGAAAAAGTCCCTTTGCATGGGAAATATTTACAAGCGAGCAATAAGTATGCTGAAGGAGAAAAAAAATCCACACAATTTATGTGGTTTAGTGATGGAAACACAGTGTGGCACAGGGAAACCCATAACTCGGAAATTACATGGGTGCTCATGAACAAGATGGATGCTCGTGTGGAAGATTTTTGGCCTTTTCTTCACTTTTAACATCTCCAGCTCTCCTTAGTCAATCTCTCTCTGTCTCAGCTCTGTATTTTTGGTCCTTGTTCGTGGGAGTTGCAGGCCGTTGGAGGAGAGCAGTTTGGGCTTCTCGGATGCCTCTGTGGCCTCTCGGTCAGTCAGCAGGCACACATGGGAGAGAGGCTGCTGTCTGAGCTGGCAGCTTCTCAGACACCCCGGGGGCCTGATCGGCTGTCAAACCTCAGCTCATGAAAAAGCCAACCAGATGGGGGAAGAGACAGGCCTGCCAGTGGAAACTTAACCACTTGTCTTCCAGCACTCCATCGACCCCTCTCCTCCTCCCCCTGTGGTGGTTCTCCGCCCGCCCCTCCCCAGAGTGCAGCAGGGAAAATTATATAGGCCAAAGGGTAGGCTAACATCCCCGGAGCCGTGAAACAGGAACGACTAACTCCCTGGTTTTGGTGTGAGAGCGGCTGTCACTCACTGTGCTGAAAGAAGAAAAGCACACTGTTGAAATTATGAACACCGTTTTTGAAGTTTCAGTCTGGCTGCAGAAAGATTTTCTTTTTTCTCAGCGCTGCCTCTGTCACCACTCATCTGGGTTGGAATGAAGGCACAAGGAGGACGTCCATGTAGCTTGTTTCTCATAAAGGGAATCTGTCAGAAAATGTCCTGTTCCCTCCTAATCACTTAACGACAAACATCTCTCCATACTTTTGCATACGTCTCTGAACACATGCTTTATCGTGGAAGCAGTGTGTGATTATTTTCTATGTAGAACAGCAATACACCTTCTGCCTGCTCCGCTCTGATATTCCTGCTCATACATCCCCTCAACACCTCAGCCTTTTTTTTTCCATCATCCTTAGCACACAGGCTCATTCATAAGCTCCAAGGGCAATTTATGCACATGCACATGTTTCAACTGGGTGCCCTGAGGAGGAATGCGTCTCAACACGTAGAAGAGGACCCAGTGCCAACTAGCAGACTGCAAATAGACTATTTTGATGAACTGCTGGCAACGTTATTCTGAAAACTTTGTGCATAAATGAACCGTCAGTCCTTTCCCCCGGCCTCTGTTTCCATGGGGTTTGGGAATGTGATGTTTGGAAAGAGTTCCACTCACAGTTGCTGTGTGTTTGTGTGGTTATTTTCAGATGAGAGACGTTCAGTTCAACCATCTAACCAGGTTCATCGGAGCCTGCATTGACCCTCCCAACATCTGCATCGTAACGGAATACTGCCCCAGAGGCAGCCTGCAGGTAATGTCTCCAGCTCCTATACTTTTACACATTACCACTGCACTGCTGCAGAAAGGCACGACAGATTGCTTTAGATCAGCGTAAAATTGCCAAAATTCTGCTCCTTCAAGTCCCCCTCCACTCAAAAATGTGTGTGCAGCATGATGTGTGTGCAGAGTTTGACACTCAAAGGCTGTTTTCACACACATCTGCTGAAGGGGAGTTTCTCTTTAAGACATGAATACAAGAGCAGGATTCAGTGACATCACAAGTTTGCAAACCAATTATGGTCCAGTGTGCAATTTGCACAAGTGCAATGTGTAAACTGCAGGTCACATCCACTGAGAATGGACTCTTCAGTGAAGGAGGAGACACCTCGAGTCGAGTAGTTAAACCTTTGACATGAAAAATATCTGCTATGTTTCAATGAGGGAGAAAGGGTAGATGTAGGTTTGAGAATTTTCGGAAAGATAATTTAACTTTTTTGTGGAAACATTATATAAGACACAAAAATTATTATTCATAACCATATTTTCAAAATGTCTGGGGATGATCTTTAATATTAATCAGGCAATATTTGATTCTCAAATCATTCTTTCCTCATAAAATGAACTGTTTTACAAGTAAGCTAAGTGCCTCCAGAGAGTCACACCTCTGCACAGTCCCTGCCATGAATCTTTTGACAGAAGCAGAATTTCTTGAGAAAGTCCATCAACAGAAAATGAAAGGAATAGTTTGACATTTTGGGAAAAACAATCACTTTCTTGCTGAGACTTAGATGAGAAGATTGATACCACTACCATGAATTTGCATTTCTGTGGTGCTGGAGCTTAAGACCATTTAGCTTAGCTTAGCAGTAAGACTGAATGCAGGGGGAAACAGCTAGCCTGGTTCAAAAATCTGCCCCCTAAACCTCAAATACACACACATCTTGTTTGTTTAATCTGTGTAAAAAGGCAGCACGGTGGTTTACTGGAGTTGACACAGAAGTCAGGAAGTCATGGGCCGGCTGTCCACTGGTAACCAAGAAATATTCAGCACCCAACAAACAACAGTTTTTGGAATCGTCTGATTGTGCAAGAAGTCATTTATCAAGCAAAGCAAACCAAAAATTCTCTGGTTCCAGCATCTCTGATGTGTGGATATGCAGGTTGTCTTTGTTTTATACTATTATGAAGTGGATATCTTTGGGTTAGGGACTGTTGGTTGAACAAAACAATCATTTGAAGATGTCAGCTTGGGCTCAGCAAACTTCTGATTGGCATACTATTTTCCATGCCACGTCTTTTACATTCAAGAAGTTCATGAAAAATAGGAAAAATGTCTTACCTAACAACAGGAAATCCTGGATCCACACCTAAAAACAAATGGCTTGTTTCTTGACTCATGGCCAAACTCTCCACCAAACTTCAGTGTAATCTGTTGACGGCAACAACCAGAAAATCACGAGTGAAAACAAAACCTGCTTTGCTGACATAATAACTTCAATACTGACTTAATGCTGCTCACTGACGGGCTTTTCTTGTTGAGCACTGTCAGAGTAAACAGTGTTCGCATGGGCAGCCTTTTCAGCTATTTCTGGACGTGTTTGTATCGAGCTCTGTCCACTGCGCTCTACAGGACCAGGCGAAATCCCCTTATTTAGTCCACCATGAGCGCACAGTATGTGGTGAGCTCACCTTTGCCATATTTTTGTCTTTGTTTTAAGTTCAACCGTTGCTTTGTGTCTTTTTTTTATTCCAATGACGAATGATGCTTTCAGTGAACTTGTTCCTGGCCTGCACTCTGCGTTCCCGACACTCCAGCTGCTTCTTAAAATGGACAAGCTGGAAGATGATGGGAAACTCTTCATCAGTCACATTTGTAGATGCATATAGACTTTTCTGTAAAACTCAGATACTGCAGCGTGAACTAATTGTGATTGGTTGCAGTCTCACACACACACACACACACACACACACACACACACACACACGTAGACACCCACAACCACTCCAGACAGTTGCAAAGCAGACAAGTACTATGTCACCATGGAGAGGCTACCCATGCAACTCCCACCATTACTTAAGTCAACTCGCTATTATAAGAACAGTTTGCTTATATATGACTGAGAAGCATTCATTTACTACTGGAAAAAAAATGAGCACGAATTGAAAAAACCTTGCGCTGCACTCTGTGTGCTGCTGCCGATGCTGCATCATCTGGCACTCAAATGTGAAAATGGGGCCTCGTCACTTTTATCCAAAAGGGGGAAAGGTGCTACCAAAATCCTGCTTGTGGCCAAAAATAGAGCTACCACTGAGAATGAGTGGAAAAACTGAAGGGAGTTAGTACTATTATTGGTCCTAATGCGCGCTAGCATGGCCCCTGACAGCTTCTGGGCCCCGGTGCAGCTGCACCTGTTGCACCGATGTTTATGCCAGTGCACAGATAGCTGCGAGTGATATGATGTGGCTGGAGGTCAAAGCTGGATGTTGATTCCAGTAACTGGCTGGCTGCAGGGCCTTTGAGGGTTATTCATTAACATCCTGCAGGGCGAAATTTATGACCCTGAGGATGATACGAATATATTTTATCTGGACTGGAGGTGTTTCTGTATTTAGTCCCAAAATAAACTAAGATAAAGCGGAAGTGAGATGTTTTTCATGTCTGTCAAAGTTTTCTGCTCCATGTTTGATTTGGGTTTGTTTTTTTTACAGGACATTTTGGAGAATGAGAGCATCAACCTGGACTGGATGTTCCGCTACTCCCTGATCAATGACATTGTGAAGGTACATGGAGGCCGCTGACAGGCCGTAAACAAAAAACAGAAATCGAAGGCAGGATTGAAACGTCGATTTATTTGATGCTTTCATATAAATGTTGTCAAAGAGGTCATTTTCAATGTTATGTTAGATGCTTTGTGTGCCTAAGAGACACAGAAAAAATGTTTCTGTTGCCATGGTTTCACATGGAGAGTTTGTGAAAGAGTGAGTGAGGCAGAGAAAGAGAGCAAGCTTGACCAACACACAAAAATGGATTTTTGGCACAGAACAGTGGATGAAACCACAGTAAATATTGCTGCTTTATAGTGCAGGACAGAAACATAATCATGAACTTTGCTAAAATTTCCCTCCAGCTTAATCAAAAGTAATCACAGACTTACTTTGGGAGATTATTTTTAATCCTTCCTAACAAAGACCTTTTTGTCAGAGTGGTCTCTTGGCCGCACTCGATATTGAACTTCACGCATGATGAAGCGCTCTGGCTGAAATTCTCCACACAGATAGCACTGCTCTGCAGAGAAGAGGTGCTGATGAAGCTTTGAGGGGCATTTGACTCACCGTTTCCACAAGATATTAAACATGAGTACACTGAGTACCCGCCATCCCCCTCCCAGAAGAATTAACAGTAATTTCACAGACTGCCGTCCTTGAAACGCGGCCTCTTTGCAAAACCTTCAGCATACATCCACTTGTCAACGCGTATTATTTCCATATGTCTGGAAATGTGTGTTTTCATGTATGATTTACTGTAGAGGGGAAAAAAAGAGAGCGAGAGCACCCCTTAATGCTTGACTTCACGCTCCTCTCCTCCAGGGAATGAACTATCTTCACAACAGCTACATTGGCTGCCATGGAAATCTGAAGTCATCTAATTGCGTAGTGGACAGTCGGTTTGTTTTGAAAATCACGGATTATGGCTTGGCCAGCTTCCGCTCGTCCTGCGAAAACGATGACTCGCACGCACTCTACGCAAGTAAGTCCAGTTCGTTTATTGTGTCGCAGCGCTCAATCTTTAATCAGCTCCCATCATTTCTGACTGCTGGTGGTTTTTCAGAGAAGCTCTGGACGGCTCCTGAGCAGCTCATATACGACCGCCATCCTCCTCAAGGGACTCAGAAGGGTGATGTGTACAGCTTTGGCATCATACTGCAGGAAATAGCCCTGAGGAATGGACCTTTCTATGTGGAAGGCATGGACCTCAGCCCCAAAGGTAAACACAACTGTCTTTTATGAGCCTCAGCTGACCGCTGGGATCCTTTAAATCAGCAAGCAGGCAGCAAATTAACATGTAAGACATGAATACTGATCAGGATCAGATCAGGACAAATAAGGTGTGTCACTTGCCATATCTCTGTAACATTATAAAGCTTCTATACAAGAAACTAGTCTGAGAAACATTTCTGAAGACTGTTTAGTTGATAAGGACAGAAAAGACGGAAGTTTCCAGAGTAGGAACTTCATTCAGGGACATTTCAAAGCTGACCTTTGGAAGGTCAGACCACTCTACGGTGGCCCTGCAGCTCCGTACTCAAACAAAGGAACACATGTTGGCCAGATGTCAAAGACAGGTGGAGTCACAAGGACCAACACATCTCATATCTGGTAGATCGCTCCTGAGAAGCGCCTCAAACAAAGCACAGAAAGGGAAAATGAAGTACAAGAGTAGAAAAAAACAAACTATAAAATGTAAAAATAAATCAGTGGCTATGTGTTGTGCGCCCTGAGGAAGCTTGAGCAGTTGTCGCATGTTGGTTTAAAAATTTCTATTCATGTATGCTCTTGAAAACTAGATATTTTATGTACTTATGCCATGTTAATACCATTTAGTGCCAAAGAGAAAACAACCCAAGCAAAACGCATCAGTGTACAAGAAGATGCAGGCAGCTTCAACAGCCATAAGGCAGCGATGCAACAATAACAGGTTTTCTGTACATTGGCAGGATGAACCTCAGAAGCATCAACAGAGGAAAAAACAGACGGATAAACAGTAGCTCATGATAGCTAAGTGGCCTCCTGCCAACATGAGATCACTCTTGTGAAAATGATATCTTTGGACAGCAGCCTTCCTGACAGATCTCTTGCCTTGCGGTAGCTCTCTCTCACTGGAAAACTCCAACACGTTACTGTTATCTCCTTACGTCAGCTAAGAGTAAAAAAAAAAAATCTGCGCTTAATCACTGCTCACACGTTGGCTCTTCAGCTCCCTGCACACATGTTGCGGTTTGACCAGTTTCTTCTACTTTTACCTCCACCGCTGCTTCTGCTTAGCGAGAGCAGGAAAAACCTCTGAAGCAATCGAAGATCAGGAGTTCAACTTTTACACATCCAGAGTGGATGCGTAAAACCCTCCCGGGGCACATCCTCCATGTGATGACTTTCATTGGCTTTTTATTCATAATCACACACGATGCTGATTGTACAAGTGCCTGATACTCCTCCATTTACAGGCTGAGAGCAGTGAAAGCTGCCACCTGCTCTCTAGTGTCTGAATGTGTTCAATCCAGAGCTACAATTGTAATTTTATGCTTTAAAATATGATTAGAATCTTCTAATTACTTTTATGGGTATTTCATGATGATGCTAATAACAGAGAGGAGAGGATGTTAGGAAGGATGTCTCTTACAAACTTTTAAATTGATGTGATTATTGGGTCAAATAGGAGAAATCATCAACAAGAGCTGATCAGCAGTGCCATCTACATGAAGGCTCACGCAGCAGAAAGAGCACATGAACTACAGAGTTATCAAAAGAATATCAGTATTCCTGAAAACTGTAATCCAGGGTCGGAAGTTCACACAATCACTTACTGCAGCTTAAAGAGCAGGAGGGAAGCTTTAGTAACACTGCACTGGCACTATGAGATCAGTAAGGAGGTATTAAAAATGTACGTGTGGTGGCAGGGTATCAGAAAGACCTGAGACCTGACAGAAGAGGTGTTTCAGTTAAGTTTTTCCTCAACAAAAGTCGCTTTGAGATTTGTTAACTGCAGTGTTTTGTTGTTCTGTTATATTGTAAGGTGTTTCCGTTATTTTGTCAACCCAGTGTGCACACATTTTTCACAGCGGTGTTCAGCTGCACGTAGTCCCGCTGAACAGAACGAAATGTGAAGTGAGCCTGATGATTATAACAGCCTGACACAAACACACATACACACATTTCCATCTGGAGAACACACTCTGTCCTCTCTCCGCCGCAGAGATCGTACAGAAGGTGAGGAACGGTCAGAAGCCATACTTTCGGCCCACCACGGACAACAGATGCCACTCGGAGGAGCTGACCATCCTGATGGAGGGCTGCTGGGCCGAGGACCCGACCGAGAGGCCCGACTTTGGCCACATCAAGATCTACGTGGCCAAACTCAACAAGTGAGACTGGCACTTCACCTCTTTTCATGGCCCAATGCTTAAAAAGTCCCTTCACTGAAATTACAAAAGCAACCTCAGATATCTCAAACACAAATATCCCACGAACAAATCTGCATTGCCTCGATACAGCTGGAGGTAAGTGAGAGAATAGATTTTGTCATTTGGGTAAATCAGTGACAGTTGAAGCAGAGCAGCTGGAGGACATCAGAGGGAAAACCAGAAAATGTTTTCTTCATAAAATATGGTCCAGTTGCACCAACATCAGCGACATAGTTGGTGGTGCGTGACGTAGTTCACTTCTCAAGGGACATTGTACCCAAGTTCCATTGCGCAAGAGCAGGCGTTCATGGCACCGACTGGGAAGGAAAGAACGTTCTCCCTATTAGAAGTCAGTGAACCATCGCAGTGATGTTGAAGCTGTTATTTTGAGGTAAGATAGTTACATAATGTTGCTTTAAGTGACTGAAGAATGAATTATGGCAAAACACAAGGAGCTGGAAGCACTCTTGATTAAATTAACTACACTTCCAGCCTTGTTTTCAAAGCGGAGATAATTTGACAAATTGAAATGGACGGAGACCGTTCTTTCTCAGGCTATCACTATCTTCTCTGCCAAGCTCGAGATCTGAACGCTGTGTTGAGAACCCGACGTCCCTTTGACGGCCGTGCAAGTTGATACGTTTAAGAGATTCAAAAAGGCAAACGGGAAAAAAGAATCATGCTCTGGAAATCACCAAGACAATTTCAGATAAAAGGCTGCTTGTGATTCCTGACAAGCAGCTCCAGACAGGAAGTGCTCTTTGCTGCCTTTCCATCTCTGAGTGTGTGTGTGTGTGTGTGTTTATGTAAGAAAGGGTAGTGTGTGAGTCCATGTTTCTGGTATTGTTTTCAATGATCCCATGAATCATTCATACGCATATTTTTGGTTCTGAGTTTTGTGTTGACGCAGGAATGGAGGAGCATGTTTTCCCTTGAGTAGGGCAGTTCTGTCAGAAAGAGTTAGTGTACGAAGCATCCCTGCTGACATTAAGTGACATTATAGAGCACACACACACACAAGAACACACTCAGAAATACACAATATCTAGCACATTTTTGCATTTGAACTAGAGGCTTGTAGGAACTGTATGGGAAAGTCGACCATTCTAGTATACTATATGTATAACATTAGCAAGTTATCACATTCAGTTCTCTCTGGTTTTATCAAAACTTTTTTGAAATCGGGGTTGTAAGATGAAAATAATCAAGTGAAGTTGTACACTACAGAAGCTTGTTGCATTCAGTCAACACATCCTCATCCAAGGTCATCAAGTACTGCCGGCGCTTTGTCACACTCCTCTGTATCCCATGCACAAGGTGTCCTTTAGAGTCTGTGTGCGACCTGCAAAGCCTTCCTACAACAAAGCCTTTCTACCACAAGTTTAATGTTGAAACACCCTCAGTTGTGAAAGGGTCATAGTTTGGTTTAGGTTTAGGAATCAAGAATACTTGGTTAGGTGTAGGAAAAATGTATTATTATGGATCCCTCTGCTTTTCTTGGCAAGGCCTGCCCAATGTGCCTCTGAATGGCTTATCCTGATATTCTCACCCCAACCTTAACCACTCTCACTCCTCTTGCCTAAACTGAACCAACCCAACCAACGGAGGGCAACCAGTCATAGGCAGCATAGGCCGAGCCTTGCCAAGAAAAGCAGTGGGATCCATAATAACCCAGAAAAAACATTGACTTTAGGTTTCACACGGGAAACAAACCCTGGTCTCTTGAGCTCCACTTCCCTAAGGTCACCCTTTTGAACAGTTGGTTTGACCATCTAATATTGGCACGGATGAGTTTACATTGGAGATAGCTGAAAGCCTGCTGCGTCTCTTACAGATGCTCAAGGTTAGTGAGTCTGTATGAGACGCTGAGGGGCCTAACAAAATGTCAGTGTTTGATCACCTGTGAATGATTCACCAAAGAAAATAATGGAGACCTTATCACATAATTATGACTCACCATCTCATAACGAGAAAAGATGTCAGAACTGTGAGAAAAGAATCAGTAGAATACTATCTCATAATTATGAAGTCTTTCCCCATGAGATCGTTTCTAATTATGAGATAAGGAAGTCGTCTTTAAGAGATAAGGTCTACAGCTTTTTCCTTCTGTAAATACACTGTGCTGCTGTAAGACACAACCACATGGATCACTAATTACAAATGCATGTTGTGGGACTAATTGGTCTTCAAACGCACAGAACTGTACATATAAGCTCCTGATAAATTTCAAATGCTCAATCCCGATTGGTGCACAGAAGTAGGTGACATCACTTTGTCCAAATTGAGACATCAGTGAGGAGAACGCAGAGAAAAAAAGAAATACAGGGATCTCTCATATGAAATAACCCATACTGTTTTAACTTTGGAAGAAAATACTGTGTTCATGTAGGACCCACCATCACTCAGGGCCTTAAAAATTCTTGCAAGATCCCAGAGGTTTTCAAAAAGGAAATATGCAGAAAATTGTGCACAAAGAGATGTGGAAAATTTCAATTTGATATAGTGACGCAGCCATAAAAAAACATGGTGCCTAGGGTTTGAATGCTTCACTTAATAAAAGCACATATAGCGCCAATAAATGTTGGAACAAGTGGATACAGAAATACACGTGTGACATTGCTGTATATGCAATTCCACGTGTTATGTTACAAAGGCATTACAGGGTATATTTCAGGGTAAAATGAGGGCTGAGGAGGTAACGCAGGCTGAATGCAGATTCCAGCTGCCAGAGGTTTTCATGTTCTGCCTGCCAGCCGCGGTCGACCTTTCTGTCCCGTGAGTTTTGACATGGAGATCAGGACACAGGTCATGGTTCATTACGCTGAATGGCAACTTGGAAGCTTTCTGCTCCTCGTGTGGTCATGCGTGTGGTATCTAGCTGAGCTTCGGATGGAATTACACTTGTGTGTCACAGGGTGTAGCCGTCCTGCTGTAGGTGCCTCTGGTGAAGCAGCTGATAGACAGTGCAGTGCTGAATTTCACCTGTTGTAACCACTGGACGGATGTGTCATGGTCAGCCCACGGTGTGTTTGCGTTCTTCATTTCATTTTGTGATACTGAGCGATAAGCGTAAATCCAGCTTTAGCCATGCATGGTCACAGATTACAGCTAATGCACCAGTGATGCTTCCTGTCTGCCTTTCATACCTGCTTCAACTAGTTACAGTATTTAATATTCTAATTATTATTTATGATTTTAAAGGACTTGCTGTTGACTTTAAGGGCCATTAACAAGTGATCCATCATCATGAAGATTCCACTGCCTTTATAAATTTAGTCAAAGTACCTTTTGTGAGCATGAAACCGCTCTGATGTCAGATATTTGAGAGCTGGATGCTACAGGCCGCTGCATTCATGGGCTACATTGTAATACAATCCAAAGCTGCATTTCTCTGTGTAATCTGTACTGTGTAATGACTGCTGAGCCTTGAACTTTGAGGACTGACAGTATCCACACAGTGGGGTGATGAGAAGGATACTGTGAACTGTCATTTTTTGCATTGAAAGGTTGCTGTTCTCAGTCGATTTGTGGATACCAGATCATCCAAGTTCAAAAAGTTCAAAACAGTTACTGCACACAAATGCTTTAAGATGCAGTAATAATTGGCCAACATAGACAACAAAAATAGTAACTGCTTAGAAGACACATATAAAAATTACCTTTGATGGGCAGAAATGTAAAGTACATAACATATGTTGAGTGTACAACACTACAAATCCACATGTTGATTTGGTGGAGGAGCAAGCTAAAAACAGGTGCTTTCGGGAATCTATAAACAGATCTGAGCCCAGTGTTTCCCTCAGCCTGACCTCTCCTCTGTGAGCTCTGATGAGCTCGGTGATGTATGGCTTTCCATTTGCAGCAGAGAGCTCGACATGATTGACATCCTCAGGAGCACTCAAGGATGCTCTTGACAGCCACACGCTAAGCCCCTCCTCTTGTGTGTGAGGCCTGTCGTCACAGAGGCCTGTGCCTTAATGCAGTGGTTGCCGGTTATTTTCATTAGGTAAATGCATGTTGTTGACATGACGTGATGGATGGACTGTTATTTTTGGTGCTTGTGTATGAGCTTTGGCTTGAAGGGTGCCGTAAGAAGAGGGGTGTTCAGCAGTAAACCTGTGTAACACACAGGGAGCTGACACTTCGCTCACCATGAATAGCCGACCTCTCCACGCCGACATCAAGTCTCCCACTGTTCGCCATCACTGCTTACACCGCAGAAAGGATTCATTACACTTTCTGTTCAGCACTGAATTGTTTGTAAACTGTTTTTGCTGAAGCAACTGGCAACTGGCACATCAGTCCACAAATCTGAGGAGAATGAAACTTCTTAAAGCATGTTTGCCGCTATGTAAACAAGAAAGCACTCAGAGCGCGCATACCTCTGCCAAGACTGCACAGCGGTCTGCATTGTGTTTTAAATAGTGGAGAATGTTTTTAATTTTTAATCAGCTAGTCTGGATCCACATCCACATCAAAATACACAGTGACAGACAAGCATGCTGACTGGCTGATGACAGCCGTGATTTCCTGAAACTGCGTAAATCCTGTTTGGCTTTGTACAGTTACTTCAGTTGGTCTAAATGCATCAGGTTGCTGTAGGGTTTCATACATGGAAGTGTCATCTACATTGGCTTGCAGTTGCTGCATGTGTCAGTAATTTTCTAATAATTTCATAGTAAGTTTCCTGGAAATAATTTGATACAAACTACAGGGAAAAAATCCAGAGACAGTTACTGGAGTTTGGCCGGTTGTGTTGTGCATTGGAGCAGTTGATGAGATCCAGACAGACTTCCATCTCTGTTAACTTCTCCATTATACTCAAGTAAATAATCGTGTATTATTGTATGCTTTTAATTTTATACTTGCCTGTAGACAAATCTCACATTTTTACATGTTCAGGTGACCTGCAGTGCACTGCCTAAAAGACTCCAAGCTTATGCTAGCAATCACTTGGAGCTAATTAAGTGGAAATGTTCCAATTGCAAACTGTCCGTTTTCCCTAAAATTAATTATATCATCTTTCCAGTTCTTTTTTAGGAAATTGTAGGAAATAAAGCATTACTAGCAAGCTCATCCAAATAATTGCAAAAGTTCGGTTGAAATTGGTTGGAGGATTCATGGAAAAGTTCTCTCACACAGCGAGCAGTTACTGCTGCAGATGCAGTGATGTTGGTTTTGTATTTTGATTGGTCAGCAGTAGGGTGCAGCTCCATCACTGTAGCTACCAATTACCTCTAATGATTGTCGGCTAATTTTACTCTAATATTTTTTTAATTACATTTGTTCACAGTGGGAAAATAGAGGTACAATTCAGACAGTAGCAGTAAAATTTGCTCCTAGATCGTTTTCCTTTTGTGGTTTCTGTGGTCGTCATGGTAACGTGGCTTGCCACGGCAGCACAAAAGTTCAAGCATCGTCAAGTCAGACGTCAGCGGCGCATAACCTTGTGAGACACAAGAGCACCGACTACCCCCCCCCCCCTTTACCACCGACCTCGGTTTCATAGCTGGTGACTGCTTGTGGTCTGAAAGCTGATTGGAAAGCACAAACAAGAAGTTCTTGATGAATGGACAGATGGTGGCGTACTGACAAACCTCAGTTGTGCCTCAGTCCGTGGCCTTCTATCAACAGACAAATGCATGGTAACAAACGAGTTATCTGATATTTCTTCACTTGGTTTTGGAACAGGGTGCAGGATTGAATCACTTGCTGAAATGATTCTTTTCTGGCTTCTCATCTCTTTAGCGTTACGCTCACCGTACACACAGCTCTGTTTCCACTCTTACTATTAGTTTGGATGAATGGTGGTAAAATGTGGATGTCTGTGATTCTCAGCGCATGGACGGTGATTGCATTCAGAGCATTGATACTCATCACCGTCTCTCATGTTTCCCTCTGATGTTTGGTTCTTTAAACTTAAACAACATGTGGGTGTGTGTAGGATCTGTGACCCACAAGAAGCATGGCCGGATGCCAGGCATTGATGCTTTTAGCCGCCACGGTGGTGTGGATGACTCACTGTCTTGCTCCGTTGGAGTAAATGCGTGTACATGCATGCATGTGTGTGTGCGTATGAAGCATATGAATGTTGAAATCTCCTGAGACACACACATTACACAACGTGTGTATTATATAGTTATAAAATACACGTGAACTGCTACGAGTGCAGCAGCAGAAACGTAAATAGAGGCATTTCACAGAGCGTTTTGAGTGTCTGGTTTCCCTCCATGGTTGAAGGTAGCAGCTGCTGTGTGGTCATATGTGACTGATACTGTGTACAAACACATCGTATACAAGAACAGAAAAAACAGAAATGTGTTATTGGAGCAAAGCACAGTTTCTGTTTTAGCTCTGAATGATTAGACATGTACACCATTTAACCTTTGAAGGCAATGCAGTCATTATTACATTAAAGTATTAAAGCTGAGAGAGCTGAGCTTATTTCTCAAACTGCAAAGCTGCTCATGAAGGTCTGTTTATTTAGCATGGTATTTAGTACTACGCAACCACAAATAATCCTGATGATCCTGATGATCATCTCTGTTATCTCAACTAAAAATATGTTAACAGAAATATTGCTAGAAACTGGGCATTTACCAGGTCAAGAAAGTCCAACCAAATTATGTTGTTGCCTCCAGAGTTTTTGGAGTTTGACCCACATTTGGGACTGAAAATCTGGAGCCTTGATTTCCTCAAATTCTAACTTTGAGACAAGGGGTTACACAAACATCAGTCCTTAGACTTGGCCACTCTTGACATTTGTGGTTTGACATTTACTGTATAATCAATAGTTTTCACCTCGAAGTAAGAAGTTTTATTTTTCTCTTTTACATACATTTTAAATCCGACTGGATTTAAAGTGGTTAAAATACAGATTGTTTGTCTCTGATTGGTGGAGCCAATTCACAAAGCAGTTAGAATGATATGACATGATAAACATGTGTGAGTGCAGATAACAAAGGGAATTCCATCAGTTTTAAATACCAAAGTCTGTTTGCAGCACTACTGTAGCATATGTGAAAAATGTTTTTTAAAGACCTCTGTGGCTCCAGAGGGAGCTGTGTGAAGCCTGATAAACTGCCTCAAGACATGTCACTTGAGTCAACATTCAAGTTTAGTTAGTTTAGCTAGCTAGCTAGTTTAGTGGATGCATTAACTACTACTAGCACAACACACCCAAATCTCTGACTGGTGGTGGTTGAGTTGTATTGTGGGTAATGTAGGCAGATCTCATCACTTACGGATAGGACTGATGGACAAAACCATGAAAGATGACTCAGGTTGCATAAAACGAGAATGAGCCTGTAAACACTGGGGAGCCGAGCTCTTCGCTGGCCAGGTGTTTGTGTGGATATTAATGAATTCTACTCTGTGTTTTCCACAGGGAGGGCAGCACCAGTATTCTTAACAACCTGCTGTCCAGGATGGAGCAGTATGCCAATAACCTGGAGAACCTGGTGGAGGAGCGAACACAAGCCTACCTGGAGGAGAAAAGGAAAGCCGAAAACCTCCTGTATCAAATTTTACCGCAGTAAGAAAAAAATGATTACTCACTTTCACACTTTTGTCCTTCCACCCAAACGCTTAAAACTCCAATTAACCCAGCAAATACGGTGCGTGTTACCAGCGTGGCTCTATGATAGTCTGTCAATTGTGTTAAATCCCTGTATTAATTAAAAACTCCAAATCCCTCCCAACACTACATTTCATTAACAGATCCACGTTTCCCCGTGGTGCGATCTCACTGTAGATGAAAGGAAACAGAGGGAACTGACAGGCAAACTGCTCATTAAGGCGTTTGAATAACACCACAGAAGCAAATCCCATCTTTCTCGCCCATTTATCCTCTTTTCCTGCTTAAGAATCTTCCCTCCTTCAAAGCCATCCAGACGGATGGAGAAGGGCCTGAGAAAGGACAGATATTATTTCTCACTCGCCCATTTCTGACACAGCGCTTTTGCCTTTGGTATTATTTGATTAGAGAAAATTAGCGTGAGCAGAATTAGCAAAGATAAGCTGATGTCTGGTTATAACTGAACCTGCCAGGCGTTCTGTAGTTGTGTTTTAGGAAGACTTTGAGGATTTTTAGCTAAACCTGACTAAATGAATTTTTCTATGTCTTCAAGCATTTGATTTTTCTCCTCTGATCTGCCCTTTCTTCCATTTTCAGAACTTATTTTACTGTTTCATGGCATGAACATGTTGACCTAATGTCTCTCTCACTCTGCACGCAGTTCAGTAGCAGAGCAGCTAAAACGAGGGGAGACGGTGCAGGCAGAGGCATTTGACAGCGTCACCATTTACTTCAGTGACATTGTGGGCTTCACGTCCATGTCTGCAGAGAGCACACCGCTGCAGGTACACCGCAATCAATATGTCACTGCAATCCTGTGAATCATTCCCACTCTGCAAGTCAGCGTAACTTTGTGTTCTTCGGTGAGCTGTATCTTAAAGATCCGATGTTTGAATCCTCTTCCTTTATTCATGCATAAAAGTGCTCACCAGTATCAGGTCTCTACCTACGGTGTGTCTCATAGTTCCCACAGTGTGTGTTCCCACACATGGGCTGCAACTCAAAATAGTACAGTTGTTAGATGGAAGAGTGTGTTGACGCAGAGCTGAGTCACATTTGCCACCACATATCTCCCTCTTGCTTGGATACCAAAGGGAGGTTACTGGACCAAATACATTATCATAATGCCACATCCAGGCAGAGGCTCTGAGGTGGAGATGGACACCTTCACATGCAGTGGGATCACCGCAAGAATGGACATGCTCTTCTTAAGTTCAGCCTCTTTATCTTCACAAGTTGTGGGAAAGAACCAATTATACATCTTAAGCAAGACAGAATTTCAAATGAAGGGTCTTCAACTGAAACAATATGAATGCTGTTCACTGCATTTCTATATGCATTTGAGAATAATACAGAATGAACATGAAAATGTTGTGCATTAGTGAGATGCATCACTCCTCTACTCAAAGTGAAACCCAGTTTATGAACATATGAAGATTGTCTCCTGCATCGAGAGTAATCCAGCAAAGGTTTTAAGTATAATTACTGTATAATTATAAATCTGTAGTATAATTAGATGATTAGAGAGATTATTCACCTTTGAATGATTTCCACTAAAATATAGCTGTGTGGAGCTGCTGACGGGTCTAAAGATGAGACACGGACAGTCATAAAGTGTTTCTTCACCAAAGCACCCCAGAAATCCTGTTTGAGTGCCAGTTTTGCATGTTTTTATAGGGAGTAAAATTAACTTTGCAGATATTTTAAGAGGAAGGACATGCATTGAGCATGAGCTTGTTAGGCCTCAAGGATGCACACAATATGTTTTGATGAGTGTAGATGTAAATTATATTTGTTTACAAGAAAACTCTGAACTGTTCAGGTTCCCACAGTAGAAAATAAAGGCCTCTTTTAATGCTACTTTTACATCAGTGATATAAACAGACCTTTAAGAGCACCAGAAAACATCCAGAACCTAGATTTCATTGTTTTCTAACTGACAGCCCTCACATTAAAAGACCTGTCAGTCATGTGAGTGACCGTAGGTTCTCATCATGTGGTTTGAGTTTGGTTGTGAATCAGGCAGTGTGCCTTTAAGAGTTCAGAACAAATGGATCTGAAGTTTCTCACAGTTTAGGTCCAGCTCCATGACACTTTAAATGTTCTCATTCACTCAACACTGCTCACTCCTGAAGTACAGCACAGAATGTCCTGACTGCATCAGGAGCCAGCTGTGTTTTATTTCAAGTTTAGTCACAGCTCTAAAAAAATGAACATTAAAAGATGATGAATAAATGACAAATTGTTCTTTGAATAAACAGCCAACCTCTGACTTGACTGCTGCATCACAGCTAATTACGCCCCACACTTTGTTCAATTTAATACAGATTGTGTTTGTAATATTCCATCTGTGGATTTGATTGATGATCCTGTAAATGTGTGTGTCAGTGAGCCTCAGCGGGCAATCGTCCAGTGACGGACAGATAATGTGGGAGAGTGTGAAGCTTTGCACACACACTGGTCTCTCAATCTTTAATGAAAGAAAACAGTGTCAACTGTTTATTTAAGTCACTATTCTTTCAACTGACATAAAGACATCAGGACTTACCTCCTTCTTGCAGTAGCGTCACTTTACTGGCGACATATAATTAAAACTCCTCTGTGTCTCTCTGCAGGTTGTCACATTGCTCAATGATCTGTACACCTGTTTTGATGCCATTATTGATAACTTCGATGTGTACAAGGTGAGTCAGGATGATCAGTGGGAATAATTACAATTCTAAATTTGCTAATTTGTTTCTAATCTGGAGTTTATCTCTTGAGTTCAAGCATTTTATAGTGTGAGGGCTCAAGTAGGGAATAAGAAGAGTCTTAATGCTGTGATCTACTCACTGATGCATTCAGGAATCCTGGGAATACAGCAGCAAAATGATATGACTTTGTCCCTCAGGTGGAGACCATCGGAGACGCCTACATGGTGGTGTCAGGGTTGCCGGTGCGGAACGGAAAACTACACGCCAGAGAGATCGCTGGGATGTCGCTGGCTTTGTTAGAGCAGGTCAAAACATTCAAGATCCGACACAGACCCAACGACCAGCTGAGACTCAGGATAGGTATACACACAGGTGAGTCCTGAACCTCCACCTGATCTGGATCTGGAGTGTGCATCTGCTCCGAGGTGACCTGATTCAGTCCTCATCCTGCCGAAGTGTCCTTGACCAAAGCGTTGATGAGTCAACACCATCATTTGCTTTCTTGTAGACAAAAGCTGCAGTTGCTCTGTGCAGCTAACTGAATATTTTCCCCAACAACCAACAAAATTGTAGATTTAAGAGTTCTTACTTCTGCTCACAACGCCATGTGCAACTGCATTGATCTCGTCCCTGCTTGTCCCCATTTTTGAGGCCATTTTTCTGTTGCTATTTTCCATTGATTTAGCTATTTTTCTTCCTCTGGCACTTTCTTAATTTGCCTCGTGTCCATCAACAATTGACTGGGTTCTGGTAGGAAAACAGCCAGTAATGAGCACAACACCAGACCCTTCTGAATTGTCAAATAAATCCCAAGATGCGGGCAGTGAGTCGGGGGTCTGAACCAGGCAACTTGAATATTGTTATTATGAGAGCTTATACAGTGGATCAGTTGATTAAAGAGAAATGTACATGTGTTGATTGAACTGTGTAATTCAGAGAACTGGATTACATGGTCTCGAATCAATGTAAATGTATGAGGGTGAACAAAAAATTTGAAATTTGAAATACCTCTCAGTACAACCTGCACAAATTACAGCCTCAAGGCTTCATGAAAGTAGGATTTTTGTATTAGCCTGCACTAGTTTTAGCCAGGTATATTTAATAAACTGGTAACTGAGTGCACATTAAGTGGCGGACACTTGTGATTTGTAACTTCCCACCTCTGGATACCGACGCACTGACTGGACATAAACACTCAGGATGTTTTATCTTGATCTGTCTGTAGCATTTAGCCTGATGTAAGAGGCTTCTGACACATTATTTAGTCTGTATCAGCTCATGGCGGCACTGTTTATGTTCTTATTCAGACTCTTGACGTGCAGCAGAAATGGACCAGCATGTGTAGGCTGGTACTTAGCATTGTCAGAGTAATTTGAAGCATTCGGAGTACAATTTTAATTCAATCATACCTCTGCGGTCCTATTGAAAAATACTTTCACTGTGGTAGCTGTGTGATAATGACAGCAGCTCCTAGCATGCCAGATATGATTGTTTTTTCCACTGTAAAACAAGACTGTAATGAGCTTGTGTTTTATAGGGCCAGTCTGTGCCGGCGTGGTCGGTCTGAAAATGCCCAGGTACTGTTTGTTTGGAGATACTGTCAACACGGCGTCTCGAATGGAGTCCAACGGAGAGGGTGAGTGTCACTGTCACTTGTTTTTGTTCTATTTTTTGACTCCTGTGTCTTCTGGATTTTATATCAGATGTCTCCACACAGGTCGGTTTTCAACAGGGAGGAACATGTTTTACACAAACAATGTACTGGTGGCAAGGCCTTCATTATTTGCTGTTTTTCAGTCTTTACAAGGACTTCCAGCTTTTTCTTTGTCTTTGAGATTGTTGTCCCTCTGCTGTGTATTGTATATATTTGTCATTCAGTTTTGCCGTATTGTAATTCTACCACTGTGTCCTGGTAGAGGGATCCCTTCTCTGTTGCTGTCCCGTGGCGAGGGGGGTTTAGGACCCAAGTGCAGAGTCACCACAACACATATAGCTTATACTGATTTTAATCTTAGACTTGGCAGGATAAGCAGCAACAAGTACACAGTCTCTAGTAATGTACAGTGAATGAAACACCAAGCAGTCACAGGCAGGAAAAGATCCAGGAAGTGCAGAATATCAAATCTCTTTCAGTGTTTGGTGTGGCATACACCAAACAGTCTCAGGCAAACAAAGATCCAGGAAGTGTAAGGCAAGACTTGTGGTCAGGGACAAAAGGTTGAGATATTTACAGGGGAACAGGAGAACAGGCATGGTCAGAAACAGGCAAGTTCAGTACCAGGAGATCAGACCACTAGTAATTGCTGGAGAAGCTTGCATAGAAACAACAACAGTCTGGCCAAGAGTGAGTGTGGCAGAGCAGCTTAAATACTGCACTGATTGCTATGAGCCTCAGGTGTGTGATCAGGTGAGCGGGCAGGTAGTCGTGGCTGAGAGTGGAAAAGTACTGATGGCACCGGTGAGCAGTTTAGGAAACAATGGCAGCCGTTTTTTCCTTGTTCATATTGGTGATGGAAGGACAGGGGGTGTTGTACATTTGTGGAAACTGTAAAGCCCTCTTAGACAAATATGTGATTTTGGGCTGTAGAAATAAAAGTTTCTATTTTAGTGCTTGCACCAACATTAGGGTTCGTAATAATTTCTGTTGCACATGAGACATTTTTTTCACTCAGGAAGGGTGTACACAGTTTAAACCTAAAGCCAAGTTTACAGTTTCATTTTTACAAAATACTCAGTAATGTTCAGAAACAGCTGAGCACTGTCATTTTTAACAAATGTTGCTTTATCAGGACTAAATAGTGCTGGGGACTATTTTCGGCTGCAGATTTATATATATTTAGTACTTAAATGAGTATTTACAGCAGCAGCATGATGGTGTATGTGTGATTGACTCAGTATAAACTGCAGTGTGTGTTGAGTGAAGGAACATGTCGGCCAGAGCAACAGTGTGGCTCATTGACTGATGTGCTTTTAATCATTTCAGCTCTGTAGCACAGAGAAACAAGACATATCGGGCTTTGGGTCCACACACAATACCTGTTAATAGATCAATTCATTGTTGGTTCATGGGATATATTATCCCCTGACTTTGTTTGGTGTAACGGTGACACTGTTCTAATGAGGAGAGATTAGAACTGTATGACTGACTGGATGTAGAGTCTAAAAGTTTGCTGATTATACTGTATTTTTTTAAATGGAGCTCAGGGAGAGTTATTGTTACCAAGGTAACAACTGATGGGGTCCTAATAAACAGTAAACAAGCACTTATTTGAACAGTTAATTAAATCTTGTACGTGTCAGTCCACAGAACATGCTACAAACATGTCTCTCCCACCTTTGCTGAAGTGCAGATGATCTGCTGATGTGGTGGGATGGAAACAGTCTGCAGTGATCTGTGTTTTTAAAGTTGAATATATGATGTGTTGACCTGCTCAGTCTAATTATTTCTACACTGACAATTCTGTTCTGAACTGGCAGTGACAGGAACTGGTGTTATGAAACTGTGGTTGAATATTTTGCGAGCGAATCATCGGATGTATTGATTAACCACCGAGTCGCTTCCTGTATTGTGCCTCCACTGGTAAATAATTGATAGCACTTACAGCTAAGGGCCCTTAGCCAGCAATAAACTGTACAGCCTGACGCTTCGCAGGCAGGAATCACGTCTCACATCTCTGCATTGTGTGCACTAATTGGACAAAACAATACAGATTTTGATCCCCGTTAGCATTTCAGCCACTGGCGTCTGATGTGACTGAATGCATCGTCTCGTCTCACTGCTGTTTCCTCCTCTGCTGTCAGTCCTGAAGCAGTGATAAAAACAGTGTAGTGGTCGTTCAAATATTGTATAATATTGTCATTTACAGTGAAAATGCTCATTCTGGTGTGTTGTGCTCTTGCTGTGTTTTGCAGCCTTAAAGATCCATGTATCCTCAGCCACCAAAGAAGTGCTGGATGAGTTTGGCTACTTTGATCTCCAGTTACGAGGAGATGTAGAAATGAAGGTAAGAGCCCTTCCTTTGCTTTCTCAAAACCGGCCAAGCTGAAGCACCAGAAAAAGAGCAAGCCTTGCGTGAACAAAGGCTGTCCTGCTTGTGTTTGTGACTGCTGAATGAAATGCGCTCATGCTGCAAAAAAACGTCTCTCTGTGCAATTCATTTGGCCTCAGACTCAGACCTGAAGAGAGAAAATTCTGCCAACAGGGTGAAATACTGACACTGGTGCAGTTTGCCTTTGTTTATTTATTTGAAATAGATAAAATAAATGTACTTTAAGACTTACTATGAGATGCAATAAGTTGTCAAAATTAACAGTTTTTTACAGTATTATATTCCTTAGTTTCAAATTGGAACATAACATCCTGCTGTATAAATCCTGTGTAATGGGGCTGCCAGTTGCATCTCATACTTTTATGCCTTAAGTGTTCAGATAATTGAAGAATATGATGCTGCTTCATGGACTGGGCTGCAACTACAGGTTTTTTTTCAGTGGTCTTTGATTCATTGGATATAATTAATTGCTCAGTCTATAAAATCAGGACTGTAGCCACCATTGAGACACTTGGTTATGTCCTCAGTATTTCTTAATGTTACTGGGGATTTTATTAAAGACATGAAACAATGTATGTGAAAGGATGATTGTGATATTTCTTAGAGTTGATATCTTTAAAGAATTTTAAGGACGTTAAATAAGTATAGTAAGTCAGCATGGAGAATTCCAGCATTTTCAGATGACAGTGTGATGACACGGTTAATCTGATTATGCAATGCTTCATTTGTGGAGAAAGGTGGAGGCGTAAGCTGAACTGCAGGAACCGTCAGGGTCACCCTTAAACAAAGGGCAGCCTAATAGAGGACATTACCCCCATCCCCTCTTCATCTCCATTGATGAACCTATTGATTTCTGTGCTTTTCCAGGGCAAAGGCAAAATGAGAACGTATTGGCTTCTTGGGGAGAAGACTGATGTGTATGTTATCTGAGAGGCCTGCTGATCATGTGGCAGCAGCAGAGGAGACGACAGCAGAAGCTCTGGTGGCCGAGCCGCTACTTTATTTGTTCTAGAATAAGTCCTTATCGGTGATTTCCGTGCAGAGGAAAAGAGAACGACACCATACGACAAAAACAGAGGGAATTCCAGGTATATTTATTACCTGCATACTGTAACTGCAAAAAAGAACAAAAAAAAATAGCAAAAATATTGTAAAAGTTGTTTTTTGTATGAAGAACCTTTCTGTCCTCGGAGTGAGTACTTTTCACTGATAAATTCTTATTTTTTGTGCTTTCTATATTAAGATTTGTATAATGTGTTTGGAAGTCAATGATGTATTAATATTTCCTTGAAACATCCATTGAAGTTTGGAGGCACAGCGTTGCAATTGATGTCACTGCAGGGGTTCATCAGCCGCGTTACACAGTACAAGATAATATGTATATATGTATATCCAAGATACTGTAAGATATTTTGTTCAATAAACTGAGTGAAACACTCTTTTTCCAGTTACGGACCAGGCTGTGTTTTGTGAGTGTGGCTCGTTGATGTTTGCATCCACAAAGGATGTAACATGAGACAGGCAGAAAATGAGTCTGTTCTATGCATCAACTGTAAACACGCCCTCACGCCGTTCATGTGTACTCTCTAAATATATCTGGGCCACATCCTCCCGACAATACTCACCCAAAATGCTTTCATCCAAGTTCAACCCAGAAAGAATTTATAAATGACCTTGTGCTGTGCCCCCAAAATATTGGATGTCCCGCTAGAATTGCACATTTAAAAGGCAGGAAGTGCTCGCTGGGCTGATGCAGAGGCGTAGCAGCCAGTTCAGCAGAGGGGCAGTCTGCCCGCTGTAACCTTTCGAGAATGTCTGCTGAAATTAAGCTGCACCTTGAAGATGTTTTCTTTCTATCTATATCAGCTCTGCGCTTTCCCCCTCACAAGCCTTAACAATTAGTTCAGGTGTGTGTGATGTATATTAGCCTTGTCGCATCACATTTCATGACACTGCCAGGACTATGATTATTATTATTTCTAAAATGTGCCACAGAGAAACAGAGCATGAAGCATCTGGAGTCTAATTAAATGCAAGCAAGCAGTGGACAGATAAGGGAGGAAGTGGAGAGAGGCGAGTCGGCAGCTGTGTGTTTGTTGTAATGACATCACCGCTCATTAGATGCTCATTATCAGTTGTGGAACGGGGGCATGGGCACTGTGTGTGGCCACGTGTTGGTGTGTGTCTGTGTGTGTGTGTTTGTGCGTTTCATCTCTGCAGGAGAGCATCCTCCCCTCCTGCACAGCTCTAATTACCGCCCACTTTCTCGCAGGGACACAGCGCCTGTTAGAGCGGCGGCGAGCTCAGTGACGGTCTCTGCTGAACCCTGCGCTGACCCGCTAACTCCTAACAACTAAGCAGGCTGCCTGTCAGCCTGTCATGAGCTATTTTCTGCCGTTTCACACAGCAGAGACCTTCAAGTACAAAGCCTGCAAGCGCGCTGCAGAAAAAGTGTACACAAGTCGAATAATTCTCCAGATCACTTTAAATACCCACGGCATTTTGAATTGTCGGGTGATTTGAGGTGCCAGTGCTAATATTAATAGTTCCCATTAAGAACACTTTTGTGGTGATTTGCTGGTGAAAACTGGATGGTTTGTCTGAGCATGTTTGAGTACTTCTACCTTTATAGCAGACAGTCGAAGTGAAACATCTTCTTTCTATTTTTTTGTTGTTCATTTATTCATTGCTGTATTTCTTGTATCCATCTGTGTGACTGCAGCCTGCAAATCCACTTAACTCTCCTCTATGCAGCTCTTGTTTCAGCAACATTTCAAGGGCTGAATGTGTATTTAGGACCGAAACAAAGTTTGCGTCTCACGATTACATTCAATTCTTCCAGCAAAGCATCCGTTTTGTGAAAGATAAAACCCTGGCAAAACCAAGAAGGTCAATTACTGCTGTGCTGAAGGTATTTCCACAATCCTTAACGACTCCTCTTACATCTGCTGCACAATAAAAACACATCTTTAACGAGTTTGCCAAGTTGCAGTCCAAACAAAGACAGTATAGTAAGTGCAATATTTTGTTGCTCAATTTGTATTACACGAGAAAAATCTAAATGCACTACTGTGTATGAAAAGTATAGAATAATGAAAAGTAATGATAGAGACGAATGTAATGAATATTATAATCCTTTAAGTTTAGGCTGATGTACACATGAGAGCACAAACTGAGACTAATTAAGACCTGCTTCTGAAATATCGTCCCTTAAATTCTGCCAAAACAGTGGTTATTAGTCCAAAAATATTTTTTGACCTGATGTCAGCACTCATCTGAGGGTTGAGATCAGGGAAAAATCCACTTCACATACAGTTCGGTATACCTTAACATCTTCTTTTCGGGCTGAATTTGTCCCAAAAAGACCAAAGACAAAAACAACAGAGCCACAAGTGAAATTGAAGAAAATGAAAATTGCTGTGTCGCATTTCATTTGAAATGTTAAGCACAAATTTGCTCCGAGGCCTCGAATTTCAGAGGCAAATTGGTTTTCGTGTATCATCCCATGAGATAATGAAATGTTTGGAGAGAAAAGCTGCATAAATATAAGCTAAAATTACCTGTCACCATAGCTACCGCCTACTAATCCCTGCTGAAAGCACAGAGAGGATCAGCAGTGCACTGGTACTGTCCCCTGATTGACAGAGCACATACGTGAATCTGTAGCACAGAACATGCGATTCACATCTGCATGCTCCGGGCCTGTGAGCACAGGTCTTTGTGAAGGTGCACAGGCACTCGCTGTGCTATTTTCTGAGCCTTGATTGTTTTCTTGTTATTTCCTTCAAGGACAATGGCAAGATACTTACCCGGCGTAGGAGGAAAGTGGGGCTTTTTGTTCCTCAGCACCATTCGATGGAAATAATTAGAGGTTTCAGAAGAAATGATAGAAAAAGATGAATGGAGCCTGTAAACAAACAAGGCTCCCCGGTCAGGCGGAGGCAGCACAAACAACAGTCCAGCTACAAAAGGTGTGATGTTGTCTGTCAATTTGAAAGATAAATCAAAGTTCTTAGTCAGCACTAGCTTGTTTCAAACTACTCCATCTGCTTCTATTACATCTTAAGGAATGTCACAGGTGATAAAGACCACAGTGATGTGGAACTCAGTATCCACCCCAACCTCCTCATGTGCTAAACAGCAGAGCCTTTTCTACCAAATGTAGCTGTATGATTTGCAGTCAATGGCCCATTCCTTGTGTTCTGATAGTGTCTTATTGAAACAGGCGTGATTTGGGCAGGCTGAGAGAAGCAAGGCTGTACTGATGTCACATTTCAGGGGAGGTTGCTCTGACTTCATTAGGAATTTCATCTGTGGCAGAGAGCTTTTGGACACGCCACGAGGAGGCTGCTGGTCCAAGTGAGTTGAGAAGAAAGACAGTGACCTGGTGGTGAGTTAAACACACACACCTCTCAGATAAGAAGGGTTACATTCACCAGGAAGCTTAGGTCATCCTCACATCCAATAGAGAGGTACAAGGTTACGGGCCTTAGATTTAAGATTTATCAGGAGTCTAGGTTAGTGTAGCAATGCAACGCCTGACAAGTGTGTCTGACTGAACTGTGTCAATCTGTCAATCAGTTGTTGGCAAACTTCTGTAGCGTTAGCCAATCACAAAACAATTACAACATAGTAGGAGCAAAAATTAAAAAAAAAAAAAAAGTTTCAAGGGGACAAGGGAGATATCAAACATACCTGCCAGTCCTTTGTAAAGATTAGAGATCAGAGTTTAGAGTACACATTTTTAACAAACCTAAACGTCTAAAGTGTATGAATATGTTATCTGTAATATGATTTATGTTTTCGTTCCTGTAAACACTGTAACTCCAATGAACACCATTATCCCAGCAGCGTTTCCATCCACATGTCCATACCACCTCTTCTGCTCACACTGATTGCGTCATATAATCTGTTTTTGTAGCGAACTAGTTTTGTCAGTTGTTTCAGTCAGCTGCACAAACGTTCCACCTACAAGCTCGCACGTGTGAATATTTTGTAAAAACTAATACGTAAGAACTAGTTTGTGTGATGCAGCCTGTTTTAATCTAGTGATGCACGCTCTCCACTTCCTCCACACTCCCAGCTAAATTATGTTTGCTCTTAAAAACAGATGCTGATGCTGATACACTAATTGCGACAATGAAAACTACATTTCCAGTTATGAAAAAGCAGCATCCCATTCCAAATAAATCCCATTTTTGCCTACTGCCTTTGCTCTGCTTATCCAGTCTGTTTCCACTTCATGAAAGCATTTACATGTGGTTAGAATGTTTACAGGCACATGTGCGTATATGTACTGGAAATGATGTGGTTAATGTTTCCAGAAGCGGTAGCAGCAAACTGGTAGCTTGGCTCAATGGACAGGACCTGAGGCATTAACAGAAATCCAAACTTCATCAACATAAAATGCGGAGAGGAAAAAGGGGATGAATGTGTCAGAGAAAGGCCAGAAAAGGAGCAAGATGAGAAAGAACAATGAGGAACGATGCAAGTGAACGTCTCCTCATTCCTTTACTTGTTTACTGGCTGTGGTCTGCACTGTGTGCCACCATCAGCGGTGCTGACAGATACGGTAAACAATTATTTTTAGGAAGCCAAACATGGGGGCAGATGTTTCTAAGCAAATCCATCCATCAGAAACCTGTTAGCATGTTTTATGAAGTTCAGAGATAGTTTGTTTGGCAGGTTTAAAGTCCAAATGTCAGTGCACTGCTGTCTGGGTTTTGTCAACATGATTTCAGCTGAGCCTCTGCTACAGATCTGTGTTTTTTAGGCAGTAACACTTAAACTTTATCACCGTTCTAATTTAATTTAATAAACATCTTCATATACACACATGGTGTAGATGCTTAAAGCTTACTTTTAAACTGTGTTCGCTCTTTCATATTAACAGGTAATAAAGTGACGTAATGCCATCGTCGTGCTGCCTCAGTCATCAGGTGGGTGATCGATCTCGTCCAGCCGCTCACTGATGGGTGTGCTGAACAGGGCTGACTTCCTGAAAGGTGCTTTCAGGGTGTGTATGGCAGTCACACCCTGTGACACAAAACGACACAAGAATAATATTAAACCACGATTAGCATTTTCCATATTACTGCCCATGCAGTGTGTTAAAAAGACATGAAGACTGAAGAATCTGAAGCATAATAAAGAAAGACATTTGGCACAGTGTAGAGAGGGAATAATGGGGGAAAGAGCTTTGAATACAGTCTACAAACATCCTCCTCTTGACCTACAGTAGGTGGATACATGCTGCTCTTCTAAGAGCTGCTGCCTTCTCCTCTGACAATATATGGTGCCATTAGTGGCTGCATGCTATTTCTAAAGAAGACACTAAGCACACGCAGACTATAGGCAGGAGGGTTCAGCATCAGGAAGAAAATTCATTAGATATTGATCATATATTCCGCTTATTGCAGAAATAAATCATTCATGGAATGGAACAGAAATTATTTCACGGGTTTGTAGCATTTAGCCAAACAAAGACATAACGACAACAGCACCCTGTGTTCACAAAGTAATCTGACACACCTGTATCTGCTGGCGATTTTCAGTCCAAAATGTGATGGCCTGGTCAGTTTTATAATCATGAACCTGGACAAGAGACAAGAACACAGTGTCTCATGAGCAGCAGTGTGAGTTTCATTTCTGCTCCTATTTCGGAAGCAGCATGACTCTACTAGTACATTTTAGGACCATTATGTGCATAAAATGTAAGAGTTCTTTTCTTCATTGAGTAATCTGCCTTTTAATGAAATGAATAATCGTTTGTATATGAAATTCATAATAATTTAGTGCAGTCAACAAGTCCAAAAGCTCAAAAAGATTCTATCTGAGACAGAAACCAGAGACTGTTATGGATTATCAAGATTAGTTTTCTACATCCCAGCTACCTTTCTCTGTGTCCTTTCTCTGTATAACTCTTATTCTCCACAAATATTTCCTCACATTTTGTGAGTCCAGAGGTCATCACATAAATAGAGAGCGAGCTGATGCTATGAAAACGGTCTGGAATCGTCAATTTTTATGAAGGCGATGCAACAGAAAATGTTATTTTCCGGTTTTACGTCCCACAATAACACTCGGTTCTCCTCAGTTAATGTGTGGCATTCCTTCTTCAAGGACATCGTGTGTTGCATAAGTGTACGCTGCTGTCAAGGACAATAATGTGCAACCGTATACTTGTGATCTGCATTGTTTTTGTTTGACTGCAGTCTTCCCAGAAGTCCTCCGATTTTAGAGGCATCTTTATGTTTGTTTGTATTGTCTCTTGGCCTTCTGCTTTTTTTATGTTTACAGGAGGACATGAGAAGAAAAAGAACAGAAACTGGAGGAAATAACTGAGGAAACTGGCAGGTTTTGAAATCAGTCAGAGGCTGAGCTGCCACACATAAACAAACAACTGCAGCTACATGCTAAAACTGTGTCTGTGCAGCTGGTACAGCGGCTGTTTGAGGTGAATCTATGCAAACTGGGAAAAAAAAAAAAAACAGGAACAGTCAAATTTATGCAAATAAAGCAGAAAATCGCTTTGCCTTCAGTCTAAACATACCTTTCCTGTGAGAGATTAGTGGGTCAGACAGCAATATTTGGGTCTTAACTCAGGTTTTCTGGCATCACAAAGATGGCTTATTCATAACCTGAGTGGATCACCACGAGATTCTATGCTGCATGGCTAACCTGCTTTGGAGCAGCTTAAGTTCAGAGGATCATGGCAGAAATCATTCATACAGGATCTTGACCTGGACAGAAGTACTGAGTTTACAAAAAATGACAAGTATAACAAACATTTTTTGCAGGACCATGTGTCCACTCTGGTTTTCTGAGAATCAGACGGGTTTCAGTTTAGACTGATGATTTACAGTTAAACACACTAACAGTCTAATAAACACAGACAGCTTCTTTCTTTGAATTTCCAACAGGATCCCTGACAGCATAGACAGTTTTTCAGGACATAAGTCATATCCTCTCATCTCATATGAAGTACGACACTCATGGTTTTGGTGGTTTTTGATGGTGGCTTGTAGTTAAAAACTGCCTCTTTCACATCAACAGTGTTGCAGCTGTGTTCCACGGCAGTGTTCACACTACAGTGGATGTCTACTTTAGCATGTTTTTAGTGCCATGGTGCCAATTAAAATTTGCTGGTAATTCGAAACAGACACAGTTATTTGTGCAATAGATGAAAACTCACACTTTACAAATGTAACAAACAAATGAATCATCCAAATATCAAACTGATGCAACATATTGGGCAGAATTTTAATTCCAGTCCCAGTGCTGAAGTTGTGTTTAAGGCACGATAAACAATATACTGTTTTAGATTCAACACAGGAGATTTAATCTCATCACTCTTCATTAACTTGCATACACACACAGAGTGTGCTGTATTTACAGGCACTTACTTGTGTTGTTTCAGGGGTAAGAGGCACAAATCCATCAACACAGAAATCCTTCTGAGTTGTGGAGCAGAAGTCAGTTTTGGGAGTTGTTGGCTTCTGTTCAGCGTGAATCTTCTCACTGTGAAAACAAGAAGATATCAGCCTCAGTATGTGGCAGCGATGGAGGACCATCACATGTTGAACTGTGGGATTCAGTGGCATCTAGGAGTGATGTTGCTGACTGCAACCAGCTAAACGCCCTTTGCCTCAACCTCCTCTACGGGAAACACGAAAAAAGTGATGGGCCCTCTTCAGAGCCAGTGTTTGGTTTGTCCATTCTGGGCCACTGTAGAAAGTTAAACATAGCGGTGCAGCACGGTGGTGGTCAGGTCCAGTGAGTAGGATTGAATGTGTTCATCACTTTAAGGTTGCAGCTGGTTAAGGTGGAGCTAATTTGAATTATTTTATACATCAAGGGATCAATAAAGTCTTAATTTATAATAATACATCATAATTTATCCATTGATTATATTTTGTATTATTAATCTGAAACTTACCAGTAAAGTTATCAAAGACATGTATGGTGTGGACCTGCTATATGAAAAATTACATAACTGTTGTTGTGAAATGGCACTATATAAATAAAACTAAACTGAATTGAAATGAAGTCACCATAATTCATTTACTAATAGGCTACATGACAATTCACTCATTTGATTATTCTTCGATCCATGTGCGACCCGGAAATCATCCACCATCATCATCCATCCTCTCATTCCTGGCTGGAGGATTGATGAGAGAGGAAGGTTGAGGGCGAAGCAAAGACACATGAAACCATCTTACAGGAAGTCTTTTATCTGACTGTCACTGCCTGTTATTGGAAATCTGTTGCAGCTAATCAGGCTGCTTGGAAACCACATCACCAGAACACTGTATATTAACCCAGCGTGCGCAGGCAGATAACAGTGTCATGCCAAAAAGTGACTGTCCTGTATATAACCCATGCGTAAATCATGTCAAATATAGTGTAGTTTCCAAATACAGGCCTAAACAAGGACATTATACATATTAAACACATAGAAACATAAACTTTGCCTATAATCACATTATGTGTCATGCCTGATTACGCTAGAAACTGCAAACACTTCTTTGGCTACAACTGCAATTACTTACTTATTATTATATTATATTGTCTGTCTCACCATCTAGTTACAGTAAGTGGTTCTGTGGATGCAATATGAAAATGAAAAGGAGCTATGCAATATTTGTGTCCCACTTTACTTGCAATAAAAACATTTAAGGCTATTTATATGTGTGTTACTACATAGCTAATGAAGCCTGTAACCATCTTGGAGCATCTTATCTTTTCCTATTCTGCCACCACTGCCTGAATGCAGCACACGACACAAGTGAGGAAAGCGGGGAAACAGTTAACTGGCATGCATCTACTGATATGGACTATGTTGTCTAGCCCTGACAGGTGTAAGAAGACTGCCAGCACAGTGAGGCAGATAGCAGTCAAGCACAGTGTGTTCATGCCCACACAGTCCTGAGAAGAGGTCTAATCAAAGCAAACAACTGTGTGGGTGAAACAATGGTATGTAGGGTCTTTAAGAGTCGTGATGTAAGACATTTCTTATCCTTGCACATATCATTTAATGCCACTCAGTGGATCAATGGCCATCATATACTCTGGAATAAAGTTTCAGAGTTGTTTGACTAAAGACTGATGTGATGTTTAAACCATAAAAAAACAAAAGCCTTCAACCCTTCAAACCTCTGACCCAGCGGCCTCTGTTAATGTTAAAGGGTTATATTTAACATAACAACTGAAGGGCCTAGAAAAAACGCTCCGAGCTCCTCGCTGGATGGGAATCCTGGTATGAATCCAGCGGCGTTGGTGTGTACTTGTAAAGTCCAGGAAATTCAGTGTATGGCTCAAGACTGAGTGATGAGACACTGTCTACTGCCGAACAAGCCGTTTTCATCGAAGACATGGTGCTTTGAGTTCTTTATGAGCAGTTAACTTGCGCGCAATGTTAATAACCACATCTGTGGGGAGAGACTCTATAAACCCCATTAGGATGACTGGCCTCCATGTAAAATAACATCATAAAATCTGATTTAAAGGATATTACAGCTGTGATTGAACAGTAAAACAAACCCAGACGTGTAAATATTACATCACTTTGCTTCAACATGTTTCTTTTCTGCTTTCTCTCCTCAAGACGTGGTCGGGCAGCGTTCTCCGTTTCCATAAACAAACCATTTCCAGCAGTAATTTATTTTGCATCATAATACATGTTTCATAGTTGATTTACCTTATCATCTGAGTGATGTGTTTTTCCAGAAGCTCGCCTCTGATGCCTGAGCCATGGAAACAGAAAAGCAGAGAGCACACATAGCAAATCATTGGGAAAAGATTTATTGAACTGGGACATAAGAAACAGAAACAAAAAGACACGTACCCCGCAGCCTCACCCCTGGACTCTTTGGAGGGAGGTAATTGGCTTTATGCGTGGTGACACTCTCCATTTTAGACTCCTGGTCCATCCTGAGAACCCCTCTGTGTCCATGTCTCAGGATTTGGGCCCTCGTCTTCTCTGTGTCAAGGGCTGCAGCAGTCCCCTGGATCAGTGGATATACAGGGTTTAGATACAAAAATGCAAACGTTACAAACTAAAGAAGTGCAACACGACTTTTGTGAAGCTGATAATGTTTGATTTTTGATTTTCGATACTGTGTTCATTTGATTTCATAAGTTTGCTCCTAACTTTGAAGTTACGCATGAATATCAGTTTTTATGGACACTTTGTAGTTAATCAAGCAGTTTGAAGTGCGCTTACCTCTTCCATCCGGTTGTGTAAGATGCATTTTCCGGTTTTATTTTCCACAATGTCCTGTTGTTCGGTCATTACAGCGCCAAGATAACCGCTAAACACCAGACTGGGCCAAGTGATCCGTCAACAACATGTAACGTCCTTAAAAATCTCTAAAAGCCACAGCCAATATCAACTAGCAACGGATTCAGTTGACGGAAGTGTCGCCATGGCAACGGTGAAAGAAGTGACGCGAGTTTCCTGTCCCGTTTCTTTAAAAACCCACAATTTCTTGTTGAAAAACGCTAAAGTATTTTGTAATATTCATTCTGTACTGCAATATGACGTGCTTTTCCATCCACCCATTTCTATGCGTATTTTCAATTTGATGATGGAAACACCGAAAATGTGCCAGTAAGTTTTTAACACTTGACTTGGCAACAAAGTACAGCGGACACCCATCAAGCAAACACATCATGACGTACGCGAAGCATGTGACGTAAACGTCACTACAGCGTCTGCTTCGTTGAAGAGACTGAACGTCGCGGCAGACGAAACGTGACCTCCACGAGGAGCGACGAGAAGACTGTAACGTTCCTCAAATAAATACACGAGACGAACAGAAGTGTCACATTTCCGACACTTTTTTTTGCATTGTTTCCCACAATTTGAGGGTTGACTGGCGCTCTTTAAAGTTACGTCATCTAATGCACCATCTTCTTCTGCACCGCTCGAATGGCACCGACAAGAGGATGAGCGCCACCTACTGTTTGCCTCAATGTGCTCAAATTATAGCATTTTCTTTTGCCGATTTTAATTGAAATTAAAATTTCGACGGAAAATTGACAGCGGTTGTTTTTCCTCCCTCCTTTTGTTCTACAGAGTTTACTTGTACTAAAATGTGTGTTTTAAGGGGAATTGCCTTTTTAAACGTCTAAAACAATTACACAGTAGCACCTACATGTAAAGTTTTCTACCTTATTTGCATGGTCTGCTCTTATTTATTCCAAAAGGATACAAAGTGCATATGCTGGCGTTCCATCAGTATGAATCAATCGAATTAAAAAAAGTTTCTCTTTATGAATTAGTAAAAGTTACTGGCCGTATGTTGAATACCAGCCACAATTCTAAAAGAGTTGAAAGGTTTCCTGTCATAGAAATGTGAAGGGATGGAGAATCCTGCCCACATTCTTTCAGGTGTGCACAGAAGCACATCCTCTTGTCTCCAGGAGACAGCTGTGGGTGAAAGCATTGTCCCCTGAGGTGCAATTAAAGTGAACAGAAATGACACACTTTTCATAAGATCACCTGGCAAAATGTCTGTACATCCATCCACTGATTGATTCAATCATCACCCTTCACCACCCTGCCAAGCCAGGCATGTGGTACAGCAAATCAGACATTTTTCCCTTCTTGTGTTCCTCCATTCCATAAGACAGAGCTGAAAAGAGCCTAAATGTGATGAGTAGAACTAAAAACATAAATTACCAGCAGAACAAGGCTGAAAACATGCTTAAATCATTGTATAGTTGCTCTGAATATGTTGTGTCCATGCACTTAAATTAAGTGGCCATCGAAAAATGTTGATTTCAACCTAAAACACCTACATTCTTGTCATTTCTAAATTAAAAAAAAAAATCCAATCATGACAATCCTTCCAGAAATTTAAACAATGTCACATTTGCTATTTATTGGCAGGATTTGGACTCAATAGCAGACACGCAGACAGGGAGTAAGGGTAAAATAGGAATTTATTGAAGTAGTAATAAGTGGAGACTCAGAACAGCAGGTGAAACACGAGGCACTGAGGTGGAGAGCAGCTCAGAGATACGCTGGAGCACACAGGGCTCAGATGATGTGAGTACAGCATAGAGGGCATGTGGTGGTGGAAGCACAGGTGAAACTACATGGTGATGGTAGAGAGCTTGAGGCTCGAGGCAGGTGGAGGGAAGAGACTGGGCAGCATGGTGGCTGAGATGCTGGAGATGGAGATCGGTGCAGGAAAAGTCACTGAGCAAAAGGGAAAAAAATGAGCACTAGTGATTGACAGGAGAGAACAAAAACTATAGATTCACATATATTCATAGGTTGCACTGACAAACAGCCAACAATACTGCTAAGCATTGGAAACAATCGGGCAACAAGTCCTCTGCAGTCCACACTTTTTATGCTGTGCTTGATTGTGATGAGTTCCAGCTGTGTTGGGGCCAGCTCCCAAACCACCTGGAGAACCACGCCCAGCCTCAGCAAAAAAGGACACACAGGAAACAAAGCCCCACACCTCTCCACAGTACACAGGAAAACCACCACAACATTCAGACCATCTGAACTGGAGAGACAGAGGTTACGGTTTCCCCACATGTTGTCACATGACCAAAGTTCCATAGTTAGGTTACATAATGACAGCTCATCCGGTTCCATTTGCTGATGAAGACTGTGAGATTGCACTTGAAAGCTCAAAAATAACCAGTAATTGGACCTTGAGTCAATTTTATTAGTCATATGTACTGTACCATAATCTGCATCCTATAATCTGATAATAAAAAAAATGCATTGGGTTGTATTGTTCTGTGTTTTCAGTCCACCTACAATCAGCAACATCTGTCTAAAGCAGATCCTCACTTCACATTTTCACATGTGCTGCAGCTCACTTGTTATACCCTGAAGGTGAATGTAATTTGCTGCCAAACCAAGGAAAAACATCATCATTTGGTAGAAAAAGCTCAATTTGAGAATTCATTTATTTGCTCAGTAACCTTGTTGAATCACTCACTCATTGAGAATCACATACCATTTATTCATATCGATGCAAACCCTGCTAAATTTAACACTCAGTGCCTGTTACCTTGGATATGAGACACAGAACAAACCACTGAGTCTGTTGCTGAGAAACAGCCGAGGAGTTTTCACTGTCAGACAGCCAGAGTGTCTGGAACAGTCTACCGCCTCAGCGTGAGGCACAGTCAGAAATCTAATTAATGTTTTATGGACGCTAGACTGTCAAACTGTGCCTCGTCATGCCACGCAAACTAATGGGTGTCCGCCCATTATTTTATAGTGATCTGTGATTATGTTGGCTGTAAAAACCACATGTACTGTAGTATGTGCTGCAACAAAGGCACAATGTGATGCTGATGTTTCGTCACTGGAGGGGTGAGGTAATCAGAAAGTACATTCCTTTCTGTAGGTCAAACTAGAGAGGTATCAGAATTACACAGGAAGTACTGCTGATGAGAATGTCATTAGTTTTCTGGGTATTTGATCTTAAACCAAAGACTAAAATTTTCGATGAAAAGTCACCTAAATGACTGAAAATCATCCTGACGCGACGTGTGGACCAAATTCCATCCAATAGTTGTAGAGAACTTTCATTAAGCACCCAAAAAGTCAATCTCATGGTGCCGCTACAGGAAAAATCCGTCTTGACGAAAGCATGCATCTTGAGAGGCTCTTTCGCTGTCAATTAAAAGTTAGCAACGTGGTGTTTTTCACGGAGGGTAACTGGGATCAGCAGAAAAAAGAGAAAAGATGTAAAGATGTAGAGTCTAGGAAACTATTTTTAACTATGTTTTTAAAGCGTCTGAATCTATCAAATGTATTTTCACATCTTTAACTCGTAAAGAGGGAGTGACTTCAGAAAAGGCCTGTTTCTGATTCTTATATGGTTACATTCAGATTGGTCCATGGAAACAGCTGACATCACCTTTTACCAAAAGGGCTCCACCTTCAAACTGGTCACAAACGTGAAATGAAATGAAATTAATGAAAGAAACAACCAGTGTGGTCCTCACTTTTGCAGATAATGACATATTTTGGAAGGATTCTGTCGCTAAGAAGCTGATTAAGAAAGTAGCTTTTCAGGCCCATTTAGTACCAACATATGCTGCATGTAAGTTCCCCTCTATCTCTGGACCAAAAATAGTTTAAGATTTATTCCCAAAGCAGCACTTCTAAAGCTCAAACTCCTGAGCGCATTCCCCCACACAACATTAGCATTGTGGCTTATGTGTGGTCACTGAGGCGAGTGTGAGCTGGATGGCAATCAGGTTTTCCAAATCCTGTCCATGTAGCTCATTATTCCACCGCCCCGTCGAAATACATGATGCTGTGAGAACTTTCACTGGATCTGTCTCTTCGAACCAACACACAGAGTGCTGATGTTACTATTTTTGTATCACATTGTGATTACATGTTGACTGACCATCTCCATGACTACCAGCATCTCTGCAGATGTATTGATGAGATACGAATGTGCTGGACCATTTTCTCTCTTTCTACTCAGCTGGAAATCCCACATCCATGGCTGCGAGACACTTTCGCTTTCTGTGGGAATTGTGTAATTTGTGTTTTAGCCAAATCACTCTGAGACATACAGCATCAGATCCAAAATCAGCTTTCATCTTCTTACTTTCATCTTCCTCTGCAGTCACATCCTGACCCTCAGACCAACTCTGGCATCATCTACCAGTATAAGTATGAGCACCAAATGGCTCAAAGCTGTATTTGGCTTTCATCTTTCTTCAGGGTGTGTCTGGAATTGTGTTGTGTGCCATCATTATCGTCTTAAGGACAAAACATGGTCACAAGTCCATCATGAATTCCTGGAATTTCAGTTGCAGCACAAACTTGTGATGACCCTCTGACTGATCCAAGAACAATATTGAGGAGGGAACAGCAGGGTTTGTTGTGTCGGAAGACAGTGCTTTCAATTCCACCTACAAGGCTCTGATTGGACTTTTGGAGATGTGAGAAATAATTCAGAGGTCTGGAACCAGGCAGTGAAAGCCTGCCTCTCATCAGTAATTGTATAGTACAGTCTCACTGCTGGCATCCACCTTGTTTCCAGCAGCAGCAGCAGCGGCGGCGGCGGCGGCGGCGGCGGCAGCAGCAGCAGGAAGCTGTTGTTGGCTAATATGCTCCAATAAACCCTCTGTGCACTTCCTGTCCAGCCTCAAACAGCAGACAAGTCAGTGACTAATTGGTGAAGAAAGTGGAGCATTTAGCAGCTAGAGGGTTGGTAGAGACCAAAGCAGAGCTAAAAGGAATATTAGACTAGATTATTAGACAATAATCAGGAGGACAGAAGAAGCAGGTGCAGGAGACATTACTATAACCACTTAAAGTATTATTGGTCATTTTTACTGCGGTATGAGCTATATCTAATGAGGACTGTAAACACTTCAGTAGAGCAAAAATAATTCTTTCCCCACCCTACTAGAATACGTGACTTTTCCTTTAACCCAGATAAATGTACAGAAATGCTGCCTCCCACATTACGCAGTGTCCACAGGTTTGATTCCTGCCAAGGCACTTTGTTGCAGGTCATCTCTCTCTCTGCCACCTTGTTTCCTGCCTCTCTCTGAACTGTCCCTTGCAATAAAGGCAATGCAAAATTTAAAAAAATGGAGAAAAGAGTCAAATTTTTCCCTCTGAAATGTTCTTGAGTGAGCCAAAATGGAAATACTCAGGTGAAGTATTTAAATACAATTCTGCATGGGTAGATAATCACATTATAGCTATTTTCCACTGCTGCCTTGGTGTAAAAGCAGAATTCTCTAGTTACCTCTCTGAGAACACGCAGTGCATTTGAAGCAGAACTTCCTGCTCCTGTAAATGGAAGCCCTCTGTGCATGTTGCGGTACAGAAATCCTTAACCTGCCTGTGAGCAAAGGAAAACTGAGATTTCAATCTGTCAGACCTCAGGACGGGCTGGCAGGACACAGCGAGTTGGACTTGCAACAACATGATTCAATTTGTGCCTGTTAATACATTCACTGCTGTCAGATCTGTGCCTTGTATTTATCTAGCTGGAATAACACTTAAGCTTGCACCGTGTGGCCCGCCGCTCGGTGTTGTAATAAAGAGAAGCGCCGCTGTGCTGAAGGGGCTGGTGTTATGTATGTCTTCTCTCAGCACACGGTTGGGTCTTTTGACACCCCCTTCAAAGCCTGAGCCGAGGCCTCGTGTTTTGGTTGGCGTCCATCAGTGTAGTCAGCTGGTCAGCACATCTTGGCCTCTTGCTTCAAGAAATCCCTTTTTTCTTCTTCTTGTTTTGGCCCAGTGTAGAACTGTCTATGGCACATGACCACCTTCAGCTGGCGGCTGCTCCCTGACACCCGAGGGCAAACATGGAAAATGTTCCCTGCCTCTGCATCTCTGTTTTTCAGGAATGTAAGGAAAATGATTGGGTTGTTTTATCAAAATGTATGGAGCAAAGTGTCAGAGTACAGTCAGCAGTTTACTTATTTCATTTTCCTTTAGGTCGGTCATGAAAATGTGGTATAAAAATGCAAAAATATGTTTTTTAATGGACGCGTGGTATGCAGTTGTAATCCAATAACCACACAGATCAACTGAGAAAACAGCTCTGACGCTGACTGCTCTCAACACTTCACTTCTTTTTGTTATTTTCCCACTTATCTCCTTATTTTTGTACAGTCATGATGTGGAGATCCACAGTCTCTTTGCCTCAATTCGCACCGCCCGGAGCAAAGTTTGTCTCTTTCCACTGACTTATATTCATTCTGCACACACCATCCGGGTGGAGGTGTGCTAAGTGTGGAGCATCAGCACTAGAGACCAGGATTTCAAGTTTCATCTCCTGCAGCAGCATTGCTTTCCTGAGCTCTGAGCTCCAAACATGTTGCCTTTACCCATTTGGATATTTCAGCCATGTTAGGCCTTTATTCTGTGTGTGCTTTTGTTTCATATGTGTCATTTAAATATTGTAGTTGGAAGTTCTATTTAAGTGGATAATTCTCTAAACTTTAACCATAATTTATCTGTTGTGCCCAATCCTGATCCATCATCTTTTACCTGCTCTCAGCCAACTATAGTCTTAGTTCTCAACATTATGTGGTCTTTTTCATCAGTCCTGTTACTGGCAGGCTTACCATGTGGATTTGAAGTGTTCATCTTCATTCCTAAATCACCTCTGCTGTACAGCGCCTATAAGACGAGCTCCACCCACCCCATCAGCGATACATACTCTATGACGACCTGGCAACTAGGAATGAAAGATAACATTTAAACAAAGCCGTTTGTCTCCAGAAAACCACACAAGGCCTTTCAGACGGTAATAAAAACAGGGTGTAGATGATTCTCAAATACCAGACTTTTTAGAAACCACAGACATGATTTTCAATAAGAAACAGTCCCTGGCACTTCCCATCTGAACTGCCCAGCTGCACATTACCAAGACTAAAATAACCTTAACAGTTTAATGACATCAAATTATACGTCTAGCCATCAAAGTTTTAGAATGTGCTGCGAAACATGTCAGTAAAATCTGAATCCATTCTCTGTCAAACTACTCTGTTCAGCTGTGTTAAGTGTAATTTTAGTGCTCATAAGCTTGTTATCTGCAGCCTCTCCAAAGCTCTTAGCTGGAGGATTTAACAGCTTTTTTCAAATTTTGCTGGAACAGCCGATGCCATGAAATTATCCGAATCACAAATAAAAACTTTGTTAATTTGTCAGCGCGTTTGATCTGACTCAAATGCCACCTGCATAAATAATTTATTTTACTTAAATGAACTCATTTCATATGGATCTTATGCAAGCCCAGGTGTACAAAGCTCCTGCAACACCCATCTGGCAACCCTAATTAGGCAGGATTGTAATTACGCCTGGCAAGAGATGAAATCAGCTTCAACCTCAGGGCCTCGGGAGCAGATCAACTGTCTATTCCCCTCAAAGACACATTTCCTAACTTTATCTTTGTCACGTCAGCAAGGAGCTGCTGCCACGAACACACAAACACTTCAGGAATCGCTTGTTTTTATGCATTAATCCAAGCTTAAATCCCTTATTGAACATCTTTGCAACAATGACATGAGAGCACAGCTTTGAACACAGAGTATCTGACACCACAAATAGCTCCATGGGTGGGTAATCCATCTTTGTTGTTTTAAAGGGCAGTAAGTTTGGATTAATGCTTTACTTGCTGTTGTCTGTTCAAAGAATTCCCACTGTCTCATTGTCAAGAGTCTAATATCAGCCACCACATCGGATATGATTTTAATTAACTTTCCAGCAAAACAACACTTGAACACTGCAAGAGTTCTAACCAATTGCCTTTAAAGTCTTTCAGCTGATTTCCTGAACACAACAGGAGAAGCTATGATGAGAAATGATTCAACGTGGCCAGTCCAGCGTGAAATGATATAAAAGCAGATGTTTTGATCTCTGAGCGACAACAACGGTCAAGAGCTCTGGAAAGAAACTCGTCCACGAAGCCAACGCTTTTGCACCTCCTGAAAGATCTTCACCATGAGACAGTCACTCATCTTCGCTGCAGCACTCTTGTTCCAGTGCTATGCGCTGTCAGAGGCGTTACCCATGGGCAAGACTGAAGATAGCTCCTTGGAGCAGGATACTTTCACCTTGCCGCTGAGTGACGACATGACCGAAAACAGCCTTGGCGATGCAGATCTGGCCACTGTGGGTAAAACCAGAGGGCCGAGGGTAATTGTCGTCGCAGATTCGAGCCTGTGGAGGGACCTGCGGGAGCTGCACAATGGGCTGTCCATCTACAAACGGAGAGCTGACGACCACAGCCAGGTCATCGAGCACAGAGATGCCAGCCACGACCTGAGCATCCCCATCCTGAGGAGGGACACGATGAGGTGCATGGTGGGACGGGTGTACCGGCCATGCTGGGAAGTCTAGAACAGTTTGCTTTGCTCGTCACGGCTCCACAACAGAAGACCACTGCCACATCCTATCCCGCCTCACACTGAGATGTAACATAATCTAAAAACCTGTGTATGTATATTTAGATTATTGCAGATCTGAGAAATAAAATCACTGAATTCGACCTCATGGCTTGTGCATGTTTGGAATCTCTGTCTAACTGTGAAACTCTTAATGCTAATACTGAGATGCTGAGGAGGTCTAACTTTCTGTTCTTAAGTGATGGCATAAAAGAACTGAGAGGATGAAAGGAATAGTTACAGCACGTAACATCACAAACTGCAGTTACTACAGCTCCATACCTCATGCACAGACATGAAAGTGATATTTATCTATTTCTTTAAGACTCACAAGTAGACATTAGATAGAAGAAAGAAGAGGCATGGGTGTGACATGTTTCCAATAAGGCATAAAATCATGCGTTCTGGCAGTAGCACTTCAAATAACTGTAGTTTGTACAGCAACAGGTTGGTTCCGGCTGCAGTTTGGCTTCTTCTGGAGTTACTGTAGGTCTGGTTCAGTACACACATCAGATTTTCACATTGGGGTTTGCTACATCAGATTGTGATTACTAGTAAATGACCACTGTCTTCAGTGTGTTGGTGGCCTCTTGCTTGCAGAATAAAGACAGGCTCTTGGGAGAGTATTTCCATATTTCCATTATACAAGAGTTTATCTACCAAGAGAGCCTAGGTGTGCATTGCAATACTGCCAGAGCATTAGGCAACGCTAAGTGATTTCTTAAACTTTGCAGATGTGTCCTGCACATCTGCCTTCAACTAGAAGAGGCAGGATTTAATAGGAAATGACCTTTCAATCAATCAGGATAGGAATCAAGCCACCTGATGTTCAGATGATGTGGGCCATTATAGTCGCTGTGGTTCCCGCCTCGACAAGAGCAGCTAATCAAACACAGATTGCTTGGTGCACACTTCTTTTCAGCAATCGGGGTTAAAGAAACTGTTCACATTGATTTTTAGCTCTACCAAAGAAATGTCAATGAAATTTGATGACAAATTCTTGCGCATCTTCTCTTATTTGTCCAGTTTCCATCATTGTTTATGACATATGAGGTCTAGTTGTGGGACTAATTATGCTCATACAGTGTACAGCAATTCACTGTTTTTAGTGAGGTCTTTGTGACACCACAGAGGACAGATTAACCCTTAAGGTGCAGTAAGACGATGTTGATGCAGCATGATGATCTGTTTGCGTGGGAGTTCATATGCGTTCACACTGCAAACTAATTCAGAGCGGTCATGTTGTGAATACTTGCAGCACCTTCTCTGCTAGGAATCACCATTTTAAAGAGAAAAAACTTTCTGGTGCTTGATTGCTGTCAAAGTGACTGAACTAAGGACAGCAGAACATTCCTCACAAAATAGAGAGTGAGAGCAGTGAGTCAGCAGAAAGGAGGATGTGTTTCTGGGAATGTCTGCACCTTTTCGGTATTTGGAAATCAGCTTCTGGTTGGAAAAACAATTAGGCTGAAGACTTCGGCAGATCTCCAGTATGTGAAATATGGAATGCTAACTCTCCCAAAAAGATTCATGGTACTTTTAAACTTTATCAGACTGTTTAATGCCCTGTTTAACAACATGAGAACTGTAAATCCTTTAAATTTGATGAACATTAGATGGCCTGTTTTTAGAATGGTTTACCCTAACAGAGAAGGACAGAATTTTTGTTCCCATAGATAGTGCGATTGGTTGGATTGTGACATTAACCCTGACATATTAACCATATACCGGGTGATCCCTGACTATTCCTCTTGCGCCACCCTCAGGTTGACATTTTTGGTTTTGAGTGAAATGTCTCGACAATTGGATGGATTGTCATGAAATTTGGTATTCATAGTCCCAGAGGATGGGTTTTCATCTTGCACCACTAACAGGTCAAAATTTCAATTTAGCAGCCTCAGATGTACTTTGTGTGTTAACATATGTTAGCATGCTAATGTGCTATACTAAGACGGTGAGCATGGTCTTAAACCTGCTGAATATCAACATGTTATCCTGTTATTGCCATCAATGTTGTTTCAGTGTTCTTAACAATGGCCTCCACAGCCTCTTAGCAAGCACAAACGAGGCTGCAGACCCTTGTTTTATTGTCGACAATGGTTTGGCATGCGGACATAATGTCATAATGTTGGGAAGATTTACTCGTGTAGTGTAAGCGGAATTATACTACATAAACTATTTACCACGAGATAGAAACAACCACCGCAGTGTTTTTTTTCCCCCTGTTTGACCTCCATGCTCTACAAACAGTTTGTAGCCTTGCTTTTAAAAATGATGACAAATTACAAGGAGAGCCTTTTGGCATTTACATACCTCATAATCGTACACAGCTCAGATAAACATTTTATGAGAAGGTGCTTTGTTTTACCGATAACTGTGCAACATCTGGAAACCGTTAAACAAGAGGCTGTTTTTTTAATCACTTGTTGGTTATTTGTGGTTTTTGAATTAACTCACCATCAATGCTGTCAGTCTGACTGATACTGAACACTTTCCTGAGATGTTTCTGAGCACTTTCTTTATCTTATAATACACAATAACACTGTTGCCACAATACCACATTTTGATAATTGAAAAATGAATCAAACACAGTCCCGTAGACATTCTTTGTACGCCACTCTGTAGAAAGTGAAGTATAATAATACCTGCAGAAAAATGCAGGCATTGCTGTGAACTGGATTTATCATTTCAGAGTTTTTCTTGTTTGTCCCAGGGTGCAGGGTTCAGGCTCCTTCTCAGCTGACATAGAGGTGCTGTGTCGCTGTCTGTGTTGCACACTCCTGTGGGAGAATAAATTCTTTAGTACAGCTGTAGAGAAGTGTGTTGTTGAGATCTGATTTCCCTAAATTGCTTGTGAATATAGAGTTGCTGGAAGCTTGAGGATGCAATCAAATTTGTACGCCAGCTATCAGTGAAAATGACTTTACTGGCTCGATTTGGATGTAACTAAACAATTTAAGGACAAAATATATAAAGTTACACATAGTTTACAGCATCTGTCCCATCTTACTTAGTGTTTGGAAATGAATAGCATCAACTGCAATAATCAGCGTGACCAGGAAATATTGTCCAGATAAATAGTAAAGATCCTCTTTGCTGTGTCCTTCTGTGATGCCTGAGAGCTGAACTTCTGTTCAATAGTTGCTTTTGTTCACCAAAAATATGTTGTTAGCAACTTAGTATGTGACCTGCTGTTGAAATGCTGGTCTTCATTTTTAGCTCATGGTTCTGAGTCCGATAACAGCAAATACAGTTAAACTGATACAAATGCGAATGCAAACTTCACATTAAACCTCTAATTATCACAAACCCACAACAAAAGCCTTTATCAAGGCCATTAATTATTGGTGATTTCCCATTAAGTTTTTTCCCATTAAGTAAGTATTATACCTCATAATGAATGCTTGGCCAAACACTGCTACAGTTAATCGAGGGATTAAAAGGCACTTTGTATCCTCTGCAGGGAGGCATTGTAAGGCTTGCTTGCCTTGCCTGTCGTTTCTTCCGGAAGAATAGCACTATTAATAGCTGAGGAACAGCAGGAGAAAGGTTAGCAATCCATTGAAACTGTCTTGGACTTCATTATCAAAGGGTGGAAATCACAGCTTGGCTGTCTGCTTCATGTTACATGCTACTCAGTCCCCTTTCCCACGGAACGATTCCATTTAAGAAGATAATGATAAGCCTCTGGACAGTTGAACTCAGCGAATGTGGCTTTAATGAGCGTGATACTTCTTGAGTGGGATTTTTTATAAGAATTAGAATTACAGCATATTTGGAAGACAATAAACGGGCATTAAATTAGAGTCAGTGGCTGCAGAGACATGCTGTTAATGCAGGGTCCGTTTTCAAACACAGTGCAGCTGTGAGGTACAGGACCAGATAAACAATATGCTGTGCAGGCACACTTAACATGTCATTCATGCATAATTGGAAATGTGTTTATGCATACTGTATATATTGTAGCACAAAGGACAAATTAGTGTGTAATCAACAGACCTGTGATATGGCACCAAAGATCACTTAACTTAAGTGTTGACTTGATGGAACCCAGAACATTTTCCATGGCTTACCGTAACAAGACACTGAATGGAGAATGGATGTTGTCCACTGTTTCTCTGGCTGGTTTACAATAACTAGTCCAGACACCTAAACACAAGCAACAGTGTCTGTAGGTGCAATGGACAATGTCCTTTTATTCTGAAAACAAACCATATTCTATAGCCATGACAATATAAGTCATACTGTATTTTTTAAGTGTAATTATTTTCATTTTATTTTCAATACAAATGAAAAGCAAGTATTATATTTTCTTAAATCGTTGCATTTCCCTCTGCATTACAATGATTATCTATTTGTCTGTTGTTTTAAAAGGTTACAGATAGTCTTATCTTGTGCACATACGATAATTTGTTATACATTGTAATTTTGGTAGGTGAGAGGCCCATGTATAAAACAATAGAAAAAAATAACAAAAGAAAAATATGTATGAGAGTAATAAGAATAATAAGATAATTGTACATATTTCCAGTTGATGTAAGAGGGAATGATAAATAAGACAAACTTAGCATGATGCATGTTAGTGCACCAACAATGGAAGTAAATCAGAAAAATGAATTTCTGTGAATATCTGCAGCTCCCTTTGAATCTTGATCAGTTCCTGATGTGGTCTTTGCAGCACAAAGCAGAATTAGCGGTATTTTGCCATAACAGAGGAGAGCAGGGATGGTTTTAACATGCTTATGTTTTGGACAGAGGGACAATTCAAGCTGTGGCAGCAGAGGCCTGCAGTCCTCTGAAAGGGCTGAGACAGCTGACGCAGTGAAAGGAGGTGAACACATGAAGGCTAATTATAGCAGGAAAGGAGTCATCTGTGTATGGTTTCTGCGCATTTTTGTTTGTTCAACAGTGCTCGTTTTGCACAGTTTACAACAAATGGCTTTCACCCTCAATGGGGTACCTTGGAAAAAAAGAGAACATCTGGAAGCCATTTTTGGCTCAGATAATTCTGTCTAGGCTGTCAAGATAAAAATCAGTGCATTGTTTTACCAAAATGCAACAACTGTGTTTTTTATTCATTTATGCCCTCAAGATATTTTGATTGGCTTACTTATGAATTGAATAAAAATCATACTGGAACATGGATTTGCCAATCGCATTAATATTTTCAGCACTGTAGATGGTAATCTTGATCATATATATGGAAATGTGAGATTTTTGTTAACAAGGATGGAGAAAATATCTGCTAGTCCAGCATAAGACTACACACAGAATGAACATTTACAGCTGCATATTTTTGCTGCCTCGTGTCACTCCTTTTAGCCAAACATGCAAGTTCCAACATCAGCAGAAGGAGCTGAACCTGTGAAACCTCAAGCCTCATCGGGTCCACTCTCCACATCGTGAGCCTCACCAAGACCCCCATCCCTCTTGCCCAGACTCGTCTTTTCAAAGATGCCCCTCTAGCCCTTTGTGGCCCCATAACAGAGAAATGAGAGGCGTGTACACACCACACACACCACTACCCTGCCTGAAAAGTAATTTCTCATTGTCATCATGCCTCTTTGCCACTTGTTGATACGAGCACCATGGCATTGAACATAATGAGCCTGGAACTCCATGTGGAGCCAGGATGTGTTCACCATACTGTATGATTTTAAACTGCGCTCGGCATGAGTCTGCAAACAGCAAGCACGGTGACAGGAGTTTGTTACCTTGTTGAGAAGTTGAAAGGTTTGCAGCCTGCAGCTCTTCCCCAACAGCTCGTTGCAGCTGTTCCTTCTTGTTACAGAAAATGCTGGAAATGACCGTTGTCTTGTTTTGCAGACACATTTTTGATGAACCATAGCAGTCAGCACAAATCTCACAAACAAACATATTGCTTTTCCCGTAAGTGCTTCCTAATAAAACTCAGCTCGAGTTTTGTGTTTTGTTTAACTCAGTTGAATGCTTTTAATGTGAAGCTACGGGAAATGTTTGGTTTTGATTCGTAACTTAAAGCTGGAGTTAGTAACATTGGAGAAACCAACAAAAGCAAGTTAGATTTTGAAAGTGTACACATAGAACACGTACTGATGAGAAGACCAGTTCTTTTATTAAATACATAGACAAATAGCTCGTCCACCTTTCAGTCCTTCAGTCTGAATCGGGTACTTGACCTGACAGTTACTGCTCACTGCTGTGTGTGTGTGCTTTGTGCTACTGGGTTAGCTGCATTCTGCAGTTAATAGTGACTTAACAGGCATTTATCTGAATGGAAATGTTAGAGATTATAACTTTAAATATGTTGTCTTGGCCCAAATGTAGTTAACCCTTCACCCCACAGCAGGTCACAGTGGAAAACTGCATTGATAGTAGTGTTTTCCTCTGCCACACTTTATTGATCCCTGCGGAGGAAATACACTTCCTCCCACCATGAGAGTAAGAGCACAGAGGACAGAGGTCATTCAGACCGCAGAAACTCCAGAGTGAGAGGGAGTCAGCTATTCGTCTGAGGATGGTAATGCAGCTAAAACACCTGGGGCCAACAGGAAGTGATCTGTGGACCATATGTTGTAGTTTTCCAATCTGATGTTAGTGTGGTTCTCCACAGGACAAAGTTACCTCCTAAATAAATGTACAGTTATGTGAAGCAAAGTTCGGTGTCCATAAAAATAATAAGATTATTTATCAAAATCAAAAATTACAAAGTGCCTTACAGAGGGAAGACATGAGGCAAAAAATAAGAGAGGCATGCAAGTACACTCACAAACTCCTTGTTTTTTTAAAATCATAGCATCCTTATGACTGTCAGGTCTTTATTTATGTCATATTTATAATAAGAAATACAGCATTAATAATAATTATAATACAGAAATGTGTCATTATGATTTTAACTTTTTGTCTTCACAAAGGACTGGTTAGAATTTATTTATACAATATAGCTCTCGACGTTTTACCATTTTGAACAGGAATGAGGAATTTCAAACTGAATTCACCTTTTTATACCCAAATTTGAGCCGGCTCACTGGGGTCCTCTGAGAAGTCAGAAATTAATCAAGCGTAACATTCAACCACTAAAACTAATTTCTCTGTTCAGGAATGCAAGTAAGTAACTATAATTTGACATATTAATCAAGAAATGATAATGTGCTTTACTATTTTTTCAGTTTTTTTTTGTAAATCAGTAAATTTGAAAATTCATGGATAACAATAATAATAATATTTTTGCATCAAAAATATAATTTCGGTTAAAGAGCTACTACATATTGGTGTATTAACCATTGCAGAAACATAAAAAATGATTTTGGTAATTACCAATGCTGTTAATTTAGGGCAGCTGTGGCATAAACCTTACTTTGGGTGGTGGTGTAATAAATTTGTTAAGCACTGTATAAATTAGAAACATTGATTCATAGCAAGTTCTACATACACATTTTGATGGTGAACATGGTGAACATCTGCTCTCCCATCTGTCTGAAGCCATACTCTTTGCATTTAATCGCTTGATTTATTGCATTAAGTGCAGTGACAATGACTGGCTCTATGTGAATGAAACCTGATATTGAAATCTAATTTGGCCCATCTCAATCCTTTGTTCCCTGAAGTTACATGGCATCTGGCGCCAAAGGGCTCTCAGTGTTAATTAAATTCCTCCCAGTCAGTTTAAATAATCAATGTAGCGGCACAACATGTTGAGCCTAACTTACTGTTCATCACCAAGCATCAGATAAAATGTCCTGATGATTTTAACGACAACGTTGATGAGAAGGATGGCAATGCCAGTGTGTCCGTCACTCATTTAGACTATCCACCACTTTGTTCTAGGCTGAAATATCTCCACAGCTAGTGGCTTGATTGCCAGAGAATTTTCTACATGCATGCATTTGACCCTGAGGATGAATCCTAATGACTGAAGTGAGCCCCTGACTTTTCATCTAGCGTCATCATCAATATGAGTAAATACCTGCAAAATCAATAACATTCCCATCAGCCTCAGTACATACTGTGTTAACAGTTTAACACATTAAACTTAGATAGTGAATGTGGTAAATATTATACCTGCAAAATATCAGCGCTGTCATTGTGATCATGTTATATGTTAGCATTTAGCTCAAAGCAGAGCTGTGATTAAGTTCAGCCTCAAAGAGCTGCTTGCTTTGCTGATTCAAGAAGAGCACCAATTGCCTTGATGAAAGTTCTTTTCCAGTTTATGATATGAACTAGAATCAGCCCAGACTTCGGATTAGCCTCATTTTACATAGTTACGGCATTTAAAGTTACAGTGTCCCCATACTCAGCGGATCTCTGACCAGCAGGGGCCTCACCCTTTGATGAATCCCCCATAGTCAGAGGCCCCCGGACACTCTGGGCCTGTTGGCTCACTCTTCCATCCTTCCTTCCATCCTGGCTTGAATATCCCACAGATATCAGAGCAGAGGCACATCATGTCAGCTTGTGCCAGTGATTTTACAATCTTTCCAGGCTTCATGAAGCCCTGTGCTCAGAGGCTTAGAGACCAATGGAGAGATGGGGACACGTTGAGAGGGAGCCAAAGAAAGATGACTCTTGGCAATGGGGCACTTTCTTTTCTCTGGACTTTGTTGCTAACTGTTGATTTTCCACTGTGTGTTACTGTCTTTGCTCTGTGTTGTACAAGCTGAACATCCCAGAAATTAGACAAAAGCGGAGCAGCGGGAGAGCAGAAATACCTCACTAAAAGCACACACACTTAAGTTTCGATTAGAGGCAGAGTGTTGCCTGTGTTTTGACGCAATATCCAAAGTTAAATTGCCACTCTGTTTTCTTCACAATGTGACAAGGAGGCGCACAGCGGGAATACATTTGAAGACAAGCAGTATTTTTTGAGGTTGTTATAAGCAGTCCTTCATCAATACAAGTCATCAGAACAGGACGGTAAGCTGTCATCTTCCTGCAGAGACCAGCTAATGGCTCTGGATGTGCTGCTAGTGTACGACTGGAGAACACTTACTTGAGTCGGCTCAATCAGGCTTTCCTCCACTTCACCCTCTCTCACATCATACAGTGGTGTTGACATTCAGAAGCCTGTCAGCCAAATAAGTAATGGTTGCGTTTTTGCTGTGGATCACTTCAATCTGAATTTCCATTAGACTCTTGGCAGTCTGGCAGTATCAGACTGATGAAAACTACCAGTTGTGAGGAGGATGGTGTGTAATCTCCGCAATCTTTGTCAGCACTCTGTCCATCTAAACATTTATGCTTTTCAGTCTTTTCAAGAAGTGGACATTTGTTGGCTTTAAAAAAAAAAAAAAAAAAAAAAAAAACCCTCATTGATTTATGAGGTCACATGGGGTGCACACCCACTTGTCCATCTTGATTTGAGCCTTTAAAGGAACAGTTCAACATTCTGGGAAACATACTTTGTTTTCTTTCCAAGAGATGAGAAGATCAGGATGTGGTTCCTGCTTATAACTCCCCCTGAAACCATAAACTGTCATTTTAACATTTCTGCTGGTCTATGTGTAGCCTACAGACAAAATACAATATGTTAATTAGTTTACTTTAGAGGTCTTGGCTGGCGTATTTTTGAACTGAGGACAGAGCTGGACCTGCCTCCAGTCTTTATGCTTATAGCTAACCAGGCCCTGGCTGCAGCTTTGTATTTGACACAGGTTGTATGGGTCTTTAAGGAGGTTCTTGTCATTTCAGAGGTTCTAGTGGTTCATTAGGTGGTTCAGGGAACCTTTAGGTAGTCCAGTGGTCCTTCTAGGATTGTAGATTTGTAAAGTCCTTTTGGTGGTTGAACACCTTTGGGGGCAATGTGTTGGACAACACTCTCAAATGGGAGAAAATCTTTTGGGAGAATTTCTCCAGTAGCATTTGGAGACATAGAATCTATGGCAAGAAGCGTTGAAGCTGTTGTTATTGCTGGAGGCTTATTGCAGAAAAACACCTTACAGAGGTTTTTCCTAATTGGCCATCCATTTGCACTTTTACAGCATCAGTGTATCCAGTAACATTGAATTGAGGCCTCTCTTCTGGTCAAATATGTCTCAATTTGTCAGTTTTCAGCTACTGTACTTCCATTGTCCCTTAGCAGTCATCGGGCATTATGAAACATGGTTACATAAGCTTGTATTCATAGATACACACACACACTGTATTCCCAGTAGTCCCTCTTGACCAGCAGGGCCTGCTGCTGAAGTGACCTGCGGAGGCAGAGCGCTTGTGTCCTCAGACAGACTCATCCGGTAGAGCTGTGGTCCTCCACAGCTGACTCCATCATTCAGTCCCAGGTGCCCTTGTCTGGCTCCGTGGGGCTGGGTGACATCATCGTCACCCCCCTCTCTCCTCTTCCCCTGCTGTCTCTAATGGAGGCCCGGAGCTGGTGAAGGGGCCTTGTGAATAATTTAGGAGCTCTGGTGCACTTTATAACCTGGCCTGCAAGGCTAGCTGGGACATTCGCCCTAAGTGCATTAGTATAATAGTCAGGGAGGAAACTAGCCTTTATTGACTAATATAATCAATAACTGTGCTTCTGTTCACTGCTGATTCCCTGGAGGTTTGCTGCATATGAGGGATGATGGACCAAACTACCAGAAAACACTCTTAAGGACAACAAGAAAGTAACCTCACATAATTACACTTGAAGGAAAATTGGTTTGTCCCTAATTCTCAGTGAAATGATGAGCAGATGTTGTCTCTCTGAATAATTGGAGCAGTTTCATCCATTCATTCATTTCTTGATGCCGTCAAGCGAGGAGCCATCTGTAACAATCACAAATGTAATTTCCCCACGGCAAAGCAAAGGAAATCCACAGACTGAGGTGACCAGTCTGAAGAAGGAAAGAGCTCTATAATCAAGTAAATTCAGTGTCGCTTTGGAGAGTGACGTGATAAATGGTGTGATTATCCAGGGCTTCTGGAGTAAGATGAGAGTCCTCAAAATATTCATTCAGAGGAGGAGCTCACCTTCATGAGGTGAAAGCTGAAGGAAAAAAATGACTCCATTTTAATTTACCAAAGTGCTTACTCAGCACTGTACACAGAGAGCACGCTGTTGTTGACATTGTTAGAAATAAGCAACACAAAAATGAGTTTGCGCTGATACAGAACTGCTTCAGAGGTGAAACTTTGGGTAATATACATTCATTCAGTTCATTTCCATTCAGCAATTATCCTGTGAGGAAGGCTAGTTTTCCTTAATAACACCATTAATATGAAGAATGTGGATGCTGATCTCCTTTTCTCTTCTCATTACAGTCTATAATTTACTTGCGAGGCCAGATGATATATGTTGGTATTAGGATGTATGTTGCAGTAGTTTGTTTCTGGTCAGTTTTTTAATGTATTGTTGCTATTGTTGTCTGTTTGTGCTGTGTTTCTGTCTTCAGAAAATCTATGTGGCTGCTTAGGGCAACATCTCTGTTAATACTTTTTTGATCATATTGTATTTAAAGTTAGCCTCATTCAAAGTCATGAAACTAAGTCTTCAGTTTTCTGAAAGATAAATCCTACCCACTTACTGCTGTTTTAAAGATACTGAAGGTATTTTCCACAATCTTCAAGACAAAGAAAATTTCATATTTCCTCTGCATGATAAAAATGATTTTCAACCCATTTCCCAACATACAAAGAAAACAGGTTGGAATGAAACAATGGAAAGTAACAATACATTCATATAAATACACACATATTGGTGATACTAGGTTTGATTCTCATTTTAAAGAAGGACTTTTTTTTTTTTTTTTTTTAGCTTCAAGTATACCTATGAAACAGCAGTAAGTGCTGTTAAATGACCCTGTTTGTTTTTAGCCACACGTTATAGATGGAAGTGTTGGTAAGTCGGTCAGTCAGTCCACCACTTCGGTTCAGGCAGAAATATCTTTACTACTGCTGGAGGGATTGCCATGAAACCTTGCTATGATAACATTAACAGTCCTCACAGGCTGAATCCTTTGACTTTTCCTTGAGCGTTACCATCAGGTTGACAGCAATGTTTCATCTTTACTTCAGGGTGAATTCCAATAACATTGGTGATCCCTTAGCTTTTCAGCATCATCGTCAGGTTAAACTTTTAATTTGTCCATCACTTTGGTTTACGGCCATCTGCAAAACTGAAAACATTCCCATCAGCCTCAGCTGTGCTTTGTGCTCAGTGCTAATTAGCACATTGTCATATTACCATGCGTGGACAGTGAAGCTAGTAGCTAAAAGTGCAGCTTTGCAGAGCGTGGCTGTAGACTCTTCACCTTCTTGAAAGACCTTTCTGATAAACTCTGGGACTAAAATGGAATGATAATACATGAAAAGCACAAACTGGAGATAATTTAAGGACCATGTACATACTGTAACTGGATTTTGGTGCCCCATAGCATGACATTCATGATATTTAGTGTCATGAATTGTAATTTATTGTATTGGGTGGGGTTTAAAATCTTGAGGAAGGTCCCAAAAAATGTTTGGGCTGGCTTTGCTAACAGCAGATCCATCTATTCAGTTCTTTTAAGAGGTTTGGTAACAGATAGTATATTTCTGCATAATCTGGCTCTCATAAATCCTCTAATTGTGAACCCGTGGAGCCAGGCTGGAGAGATTTGCATAAGAACCAGTGGAAGTGCCAAGCTCCAGCAGCGGATGGTTTCTGTCAATCTCTGTGTCGCATGCAGACAACAGGAGGAGATGGCCAAGTGACCCCAGAGGTTGATTTACAATGTGTCAGCAGGAGCAGAAGTGTATCCCCTCCCTTCCTCCCAGCACACTGAGGATTTATCACAGCTCAGAGTGACGTTTGCCAGGCAGCCTGAATCACCAAGCAGGTCAGATTACAACATACTGTAGATAACGGGAGCCATCTCGTTGACATGCACACAGTTTTCCAGTCACTGTGGGGACATTTCCATCAAAAATGAAAGCAACATTCTGGCTCTTGATAGGCTCAGATGGTGGGAGTAGATGAAGACTTCTGTGGTGGTTCTTGCAGCCAACAACAGAGCAGCTCCACTGCTTAGCTCTTTTTTTGCTTTGTAGTGGTCCCAAAGCAAAATGGTTAACACAAGGAAGAGCTTTCCAGTCCTTGTGGGGACATTTCTGTCACATTTCCATCAAAAATAAAGTCAGTCCACTGCAACTATCCTCAGACAACAAAGAAAAAGGATGCTCTACTCATAACGTTACCACATGGCAGACAGCAAGGTGGGAAGCACAGTCACCTCGGTGGAAAATGGCTGCCGAGCTGGAGGTGGTGCTGTGTCCTCAGGCTGCTAAGGAGCAGTGATTTCTGTTGGAGAGAATAAATCCCTTTGGCATGGACTTTGTAACTTAACAGATGTTTTACATGCAAAAAAAAGCTACATAACACACTGAGGGAAAGAAAAAAAAACATAATTAGGCCTCTTTAAAATCTACAGTATTATATTATATGGTTTATAAACCTGCCTGTAGCACTGTGGCATCACAGGAAGAAATAATGCACGAGCAAACCTCCAATCACAGCACTGAGTACCGGATTCATAGGCAGTCCTGTTCTCGTTATTACTGATCTCGTAAATCAAAATACAAATACTGGCCCGGTTCTCTCTCACTGTGATATAACCTCTGATAGTTACGGTATGTGACAGCATTAGCTAAATAGCACTTCAGTGCTTATTATGTTGCACAGTGATATTAAGTTTAAATACATGCAACTGTTTAAATAATGTGTTTTTAATGTCAACATCAAGATGAATGGTACATGACTGCTGGTGGGAGTTTGTAAGTTGCATCACTCGAGTCAGATAACAATAATTTAAAGACATGATGAAGGCATGTTTTATTTGTAAATGGTTCCACTGAGAGCAAGTCTGACAGTTCATTCAGAACGTGTGCAATAATGTTTTTTCTGCACCAGGAAGGGATCTCTCCACAGCCAGTGCATACAAGAGTGATTACAGCAACCAGTAATTCTGTCACTGTATATATGAGACAGAAGGGAAATCTGACCCTGTCCTTTGATGAAATTTCTCAGTACTTAAAATGTCTCAAAATCAAATTAAGACAGATCCAGGCACTGTAATCCACAGAGCAAGACCTGTGACGAGGCTGGATAGCTTAAACATTTAATAGACGTGTTTTTTTAAATAAAAATTTTATAATAAAGCTTGATAATCAGACAAAATTGCCTTTTTGTTTCACCTCATTCATTCTTCTTCATGTTTGTTAGATTTCTTGTTGGGAGCATTACTGGGTTATCTCGAGTTACCTTGAAAATCAAAGACATTGATGATTTTCAGACTTGGGCTTGGACTCACAACAGCTGTTCAATGTCATCCATGGTTGCTGACATTTTTGTGGCCAGTTCGCTGTTGTTATCTTTCATGGATTTAACTTGCGGGATGATATCATCATATGGTCCAAGTTTTCCTGCAGGTTATACATACAAGCCACAGCATTGTCTTTGTTCTGTTGACTGCCCAGTTATCTGGTCAGGTGCAGAAAAGAGCAGCATGAATACCACTCAGTGACAACGACTACAGATGCACGCTGATCCCAGGAAGAGTAGTTACCAGCAAGGCAACACCTACTGAGGATCTCAATGAGCAACAATAAACAATAAACTATTCTTAATTTGCCTACAAAGCTCTGACTGGTTGTTTTTACAGAAATGTCCTCATCGCATCAAAAGTAAGTTATACTAATGCATTATTTGGTACAGAAACACTCCTTTAATAAGTTTTATTTTATTTTATTTTTTTTTTAAGTCGAGCATTGTGGTCATTCCTACTTCAATACAAACCAGCAACAGTCTACTCCTGCCTTTAAGTGCATGTCACTGGCTTGGTTCCTCTTGTGAGAAAGCCTACTGGCACATTGAAATTGTTGGACCAAACCTATTAATCCCCAGAATTTCTGTAGTGGGAGCCAGTGGAAAAATCTCAGTTGGGGAAGTGAACAACCAACAGTGCTTGCGTCCCTGCAACCACACAGTACTCTGAAGTGATCCAGAGGAGCTGCTCAGGAGCCAAAAATAACCTCTGAGAGCTGAAACAAGATAATAACTTCTTTTTGTCTCCCCAAAACAACATGTCTTGCCAAAGCATGCATGTAATAAAATTTTGGATTTCTACGGTGGCTTTCTTCTTGGTAGAACTTGACTGAATTTCTGTGTCATGCAGGCTGTTGTTTATGATATGTGTGGTAAATAAATGGTTGTTTTAAGGCTTTTTCCTCTGTGTTGAAAGTCACAAGGAACAATCCTGTTATGAATTTTGGTCTTATTGTCATCATTTTGTCAACTTAGCAGCTTTCTGGAGCAGATCAGATGACATGATCTCCTTCAGGCAATGAGAGTTTGCCCAGTCATCCTGAAATTGTAGATTTTTACATTTTCATTGTTATTCTGAGCACTTTGAAAACTTGCTGTCCATGTTGTCTTAAACCTGCAGATGAAGTTCATGTGATGATAGAAAGCTCCTCTCTTCATGTACCATTTTGGAATGATAGATAATGATGTCAAATGATTTACAGATGTCAAAGAGGACAGGAAATATGCTCTATGTATCCATCTTTTATATCAGCATGGAAATGTAAAAGCTTTCTGCTCTCCCTCCAAAGCACTCTCACAATGTGATGTCTTTGGAGAGAAAACACACCGCTCTCCTGTCTGTGGCAATTAAACAAACCAAAAAGTGCAACCTTGATCGTGAGGGGGAGATGACTTCCTGCTCGCCATGCAAACCGTACAAGGAGAGGCTGAGGTGGTCTGGAGAAAATCCTATTCACACCTGGCTCAAACGCTCTCCTGTTCGGGCCACAATGGGAGCCTTTCTTTGCTTCATGTGACATTGAGCGTCCAAGGTCAGCAAAGTTCAGGAAGCACATGAATTTTATTTGAGAATCTATAAATTGTGAAAATGAATGCCCCTGTGTTTATTTGTGCTTCACTCCACTCTCAAACCCATAGGCCTCGTTCTGCTTGCCAGCTGCCAACCTATTAGCACCCCACAGAAACCCTAACAGTGCTGCCACGGGCCGGCTGTTTGTTTGACTTTGTCATATTGAATTGAGACACGCAGACGTGGTGGACGGGAGGTGAGAATGGGCATTGACTCATTTTGAAGGGTGCACTTGTTAAATCTCTGGCCATCTTGGATGATGTTTAGACTGGGAAGGAGATCCAAACTTTTGACTCTGGTCTTGGACGATCTGACTGCGGGTGCGATGTGTATTGCTGAAATGCTGAGAGGTCTGAAGCCAAGTTTTGCATTCTTTCTGGACCTCAGTGCTGACTCGCAAATTCATTTAATGGGGAGAGCTTGAATAAACATGGAAAAGGACGGAAGCATTTGTGCTTTAAGGACAATGAAATGTGCACAAATGCATGAACGTTCTCAAATTGTGGTCACAGAGTGTGTTCAGGCCATTTGTTTGTTGTTTGTAAAGCCATTAAGGCTGTGAGATTTGTGTGATTGTCCACTGTTGGCATTGAAGTCTAGCCGGGCAGATAGTTTTGGTTTTATTTGCATACATAGGTTTTGAGATATGATCATGGAAATCAATGCAGTGGAATCTGTTAAAGATCGCTGAAGTAATGCTCCAGTCACTCTGGATAATCCACAATCCTCATTATGAGCAGCTTTCAGAAGGACTACTTTCAACCAAAGGAATAGTCCCTATGAAAACTGAATGAACTGACTGAACACTGAAGAAAGTCCTAAACCAGTCACTGCATTAACTGAGAATGGGCTAAAGTCTCTGACCAGGAAGTCAGTGGAGGACTGAAGGAAGATCAAGGAGGACACGTTGGACATCAGAGACAGGAGTGACCATCTCTATACAACAACGTGTTATCATGTGACTGAAGTTCCACTGAGGTTAGGTGACGAGACCTGAGCCACTTCCATGTACTGCAGGAGCCTGAAAGATGCACTTGAAAGCTCAGAAAACCCGATAAGTGGACCGGTGAGCAAAAAAAATGCTGTAACACCCATTAAATTGTTCACAGTGGGTCTGTGGATTATACTGGGAAATCATCCTTAATGTGACACACACACACACACACACACAGGAGCAATGGAGGATATAGAAGGGATGGTCTTCTTGATTCTCCATATGTGTCCGTGTGCCACAGCAAAAAGACAAAACCTGTTTCAGAAAGAGCTGAAGGCCACAAAAGACTGCTGAAAGAAACATGAGAGTTTGAGCAATCAGAGGGCAGGTGACGATCAAGTGATCAAGTGACGAGTCTCGTTGACCAATCAGTGGTCTGCAGTGTTTCACTCCACCTTTTGGATTTGGCTCAGCTGGCTTGGAGTGCCAGGCTCCAGGTACTAACCAGAACTTTTGCCAATGGAAAACCAAAAAAGAACAGCTCCAAGTGGAGCCGAGTCACACCATGCAGTGGAAATGAGGCAGCTGGCTCTTTATCAGCTCTGATCACTTGGTCTGTCATTCTTATCAAAGAAAAAAACGTCTTCTGAGGCATTTTAAAAGTGAAGTGCAGGAAAAGTGACGTCTCACTGTTCCTTTTGACCACAGTTGTTGATTAATTGGTGGTGCATCAATGTGCTGACAGTGAAAGACGTGTTTCTGTGAAATGTTTCCTGTGTAATCTGTTAATGTTTTGAACACCACAAAGTATTGTCTTGGGGTAGAGGCAGAAATCTCAGAGGCTGTTCTTTACCCCCACACATAAAACCGAAACTAATTATATGGCTTGATACCACAAGGGTTGAGTGATGACATTTTTTATTTTTTTATTTATTTATTTTGCAATTTGGATTAACTGAGTTGAATTGAGCTGAGTTGTCTTAAACTGCAGAACCACTATGTTCAGTTTTCCATCATAGTAAATGTCACCCAGCTGAGTCTTTGTCAGGAAGGCCAAACAGTGTTCCAGGCAGCTGCAAGTGTATGGTTTGGAGCCCCGCACAGCAGGAATCTGTCTTGTAAACCGATATGGCTGCCCAGTCATGACCTCAGCCTCGAAGTATGAATTCTCAGAGTGATCTGTGGGTTTAAAAGCCCGGCTTTGCAGGATAACTGAGACTAATTATCATGTGTCTCTATGGAAAACATCAGACGGCTCGTAGCTGGGTGGATAAAAGGGATGTGCTCTTAAGGTGTCAGTGTGCCTGCCTATATGTCATTATGTCAGGTGAGAGATGTACAGCTTACAGATCAGCGCTGTGTTGAACAATAATGCGTTATAAAAGTAAGCTATCAGGCACGGTTTGGCTGTGTTTCGACCTCACAAGACAGCGAAAGCACCACTGATGTTTTATGTGGAACTGACTGCTCATATTTCACCGTATGAACTCATGTGCATGAACTACAATAAACCTAAACTCCCAGAGTGCCAAATAATGGTTTCCCCCTTTCAGGGGCAGATGATTTCTGGTCTCTGCCTGTACGGCAACAGATGTATTCAAGCTGTTATCCAGCCGACCTTTAGGAGCGATGGCCCGATGATCCTGATGATGTACACAATGACTCACGTTGTGCAGATGGCAGGTGGTCTTGTACAAAGCTCTCCTGGCATCCCCCCCGGGTGTTGGGGGATGGATAGGGGGACCTTAGTCCCCCAGGAGTTTCAGCTGTGAATGGGTTAAAGTGATTATAGCTCCCACTCTGCTCTGTCCATTAGCTTTAAATACTTGAGGGTGGATGTGATGTAATTGCAGTTATGTGGAGCTTTTGCATCTGTAGCTTCCATGAGATCTACATGTCAAAAAAGTGTTTCAAAATGATGAAGCTGACGGCCGTCACGACACTCAATTGAAGGGTTTGGCCATCGATTACACACATTTCCTGAGCCAGAACATTTTTGCCAAATAAGTGATCTAAAAGTCAATGTACTTAATTTAGACTCAAATCCTGTGCTTTCAATGATTAAGGAAAGCTTTCCTGCTCATGGATGATGTTGTGAGACCACAGTAGGAAAAAGCGCAGGTGTAAATAGTTAAATTAATATCTGAATTCCATTTAGCTGCTTCAGTTTCAGGGCTCTGGTATTTTTCTATGCTGGGTCACTAACGACTCACTGAGACACTTGAATAGAGTCATTGTTCATGTAATTAGGAACACTTGTGCTTTTCCTAGTGTGACAAGACAAAATGCCTGCTGCGAAAAAGGCCTAGAAGTTTGCAGCATTGGCCCAGCAGAGATCTTTAATACTTGATAGCAGCCCACTATATACTGTGTTTGAAGCTCATACTGCTTAAAGAGTTTCAAAAAAAATCAAATGTATTGGCATATCAGATTTTAATGTATGCTCAATTGTGACCACTGTATGTACTGAGTGGGTAATTTTGCTGTTGGGAAAACTGCTCTGGTGGACAAACTATGGAACAATTCCCAAATGTCCTCACTTTAAGCTAAAAATTGGTTGTGTCTAGTTCTACAGGACAGTTAAGAGTACTTCTGTTGGTGGGGTATAGAGGCAATGTTGATACCAAACATGTTAAAGAAAAAGCAGACTTTCTCCAGAACCAAATAATCTTTTCTTGCCCTCAGCTTCACTGTTGTGGCTTGTTGCCTTGCAGCTTTAGTGCTGAACCTGACATACAGTTTAAGTAAAAGCTTAAAAAACCCATTTCTGTGAGGGGGTGGCATGTGTTATGTCTTCTAAAAAGGTGAGCATGAAACACTGTATGAAGAACTGAAAGCGCTGAGGTGAGCAACTGCAAGCTTAGAGCAGCCTCTAGTGGTAATCAAAATTAATGACAGGAGGAAATGTCTGGTTAGAACCATTTAATAGATAAAAGCACATTTAAGAAAGAAAAAGCATAAGTAAATAAGTATTGCTGTACATGTCATTTTACACACATTAAGAACAATTGTGTCGCATTCATAGGAAATGGTAAGTTAAAACCGAATCTCAGTTGGTTAAACATGCAAACCACTGACATGGTCCTTAGTGTGCCGACCCTTCAGCCCTGTTAAAGTTTAAAAGTTTAAGTTACAATTTTACAAAATCAGCACATGGTGCCAAAACACATTTAACCATCTCACTGGGTAAGCTGCTTTGCAAGATCCTTCACCACTGAAGATTTGAGCTGTGAGATGGTGGCGATCCTCATCTGCTTTGAAGTCGAGTATTTGCCTTTTACAGCCTGCATGAAAAAGATTGAGTGTTACAAGTATGAAGAAATTAAACTACAGACATTTTAGAATGATGGCTCTTCAATTTTGTGCATTGTGGCTGAGTCATTTAATCAAATCACACCAGGTGTCTGCAAGTTCAGGGAAATCACCAAGTGGCAAAGTTTTACTAGACTTACCATGTGTTTGGTCTGCCCTTCGTTCACTTTCACAACATTCTTAGCAATGTGCGCCATCACAGGAATTAAACTCTCTGCTGTGTAATCCATGTAGTGCTGCAGTGTCACATCCTGGGGAGAGACATTTCAGGACATTTGTCCAAGTTCAGAAAAGTCCAGAGAAATTCTCTTATCAGACAACAGTATAGTAATCCAGATCAAGGAGAGATAATTCATTTTAATCCACCGACTAGGAGCCACATCTACAGACCATCTCGTGCTGCTATTATTGCCAATACATTGCAGTACAGAAATTCTACGTCTGGAGTAAGATCTCATGTAGCCTTGTTACGAAAAATATCGGATCATGAAAAGTCAAACTCACCCATTCACCAGCATTTAAGACCTTGAGGGCAAGAGCCAAAGAAGCACTTGCCACCATTGAAGGAGGGAAATGAACCATCTCATAGTCCACCATGGTGAGCTCAAGGAGGTATTTTGCCAGGGTGTGTAGCTCAGCAGTTACCTGAAGGCAGACAAATCAGGACTTGATGTTAAGCGCTGATGGGTGAGGACAAAGAAGCCATCAAAGCAGTCACTAAATTTAGTTTCAGCTGGATTGTGATGTTTCTACAAACCTCACAAATCTTTGAGGCCCTCCTGAGGAACTGCAGGGGAAGGGGGCGGCCCAGTTGGAACTTGAGCACCCGGAGGATTGTCATCTCCATGTCTCTGATCTGAGCGGTGGTGTAGGCCCTGTCTGTCACATAGGCAAAGTCTGAGATCTCTGGGGGATACATCTCCTCGTATTTGGAAGCAAGGAACATGGCAGTCACGCCAACCAGCTGCAGCTGCTTCTTGGGCACTGGATTGTCCTGATGGAGGTCAAATCACAAGGTTTTAGAAACTGGTGGCATGCAGCTTGTTTGTAGAAACCTGGGATTTTTAGCTAGTGTTGCGTTTGATGCAAAGAAATAACTGATGGGCTAAAGGCTGATATAGTCACCAACCTGAAGAAAGCGGTCAATGATTCCCACAGTCATGTACATTGTCTCCTGCAGCAGACGGAACTTCAGGCTGACTTGCACAAGCCAGTCTATGAGAATAGCCCGCATGTTACCAGTCACTTCCTGGCCCTGCAGAAAAGTGGGCCTGACGTTTTGCTCAACCTGGAGTGACAGAAAACAGGATTAAACTCAAAGAGTCAGGGTACCGGGCACATGTCAGGACAGAATAGTTTTGCTTACCTCAAGCTGTCGGAGGTATTTGTAGATGTCTTTCACGTATTCACTGCAGAGCATGGGGTTGTCGTAGTCATCTGCATCCACATCTCTGATAGCAGTGTGAAGAATGACATCTGAAAATGCTTGACAGAGGTCAGCGGGCTCACAGCCTGAAGTCTCCATCGGAGTAGGGGATGCTGGTTCAGGCAGAACCTGCAGAAGTATAAATCCCCAATGTGAGATGAAGCAACAGAAGCACCACACCCAGCAGCCATTTGCGTCTTAATGGCCAGATAGCCATTGGCACACAACTCACCTGCACCTCAGGCTTTGGGTCAACAGGAACAACATTTTTTGGTTGTTCAACAACTGCTGCTGCTGCTGCTGCTTTTTCAGCTTTTGTGGTGACTTTGGTCTTCTTGGCAACCTCTGTCTTGATAGTCTAAAATGAAAGACTAGTCAAGTCAAAGCTGAAATGTGACAATCAGTTTGAAGTTACCGATCAAACAAACAACAACAACAACAAACTTGAACATTCTCTAAACCACTTAAATATGAAGAGTTTCCGACTCATTTAGAAGCCAGCTGACGTAAGATCAAACAAATTATTTAAAAGACATTACCTTTGGCTCTTTGAGGCCGACAAATGATGAGAATATAGTCAATAGACAGCATACTTACTGAAATAAAAGCACGTGCATTAACGGGCATCTCACTGGCATTGGACTGGTGCTTTTGCAGATTACACGACAACCATCTTCTCTACTACATTAGCATCAGGCCTTCGCTGAGTACAACTGCTAATCGTTTTACTAGTGAGACATAAAGCCCTAAACATACATACAGCGAGAGCTCTTTAAGCGGGTGCATCAGCTAGCCGACAAAGCACATAGAATTTAAGCACGCTATAGTGCGTTTACATTGTAGGACTGCGATCGGACCCTCATGATATTTACTTTATCTTCCATCGAAGATTTGGAGGGGAAAAAACGCAAGGAAAACCTATGAAATTCTATACCTCGATCACATTTTACCTTTTTCTGTGCTTCTTTGTTAGCTGCGATGTTTCCAATTTCGCCGAGGGCTGCTCGAGGCTTCAGTGAAGGCCCGGTCACCGAGCAGGCCTTTCCGCCGAGGTCGGTCCTGGTAGAAGCCAAGCGATTCTGTAGGAAAATTGAAGCATTTAGCGTAAGAAGTTACACTGCAGGTTGTTAACCTACAATGGGCTTCGGAGTTTTTAACTTAAACACATTTCTATTACAGAACTGCTGCACGCGAGCAGAACCCACAGCGACGCGTGAGAGCATGTAACATTGTCGGTATATAAAACAATAGAAATTCAACAAAGACGCATTTGTTATAAACGCCTTCCCAAGTCATAAATAACAACAAAGAAATAAAGTTTAAAGTGCTTACTCTGGTTACTCGAAGAGCCATTTCGGAATGTGCTGTGATAAAACCACAGTGGATCGTAATGGAGAATGATGCGGTGCACTTTTTAGGTTCAAGCGTCCTGGTTTAAATCCTCGCTCGCCACAAGCTGATTCGTTGTGCCCTGAAATCTCCGAGCATGTGATTGGTCGAGCACATCTGTTTCAAATGCGTTCCCCTGACAACCGGTGGATTTTTTTTTTATTGTTCACTTCCTTTTCCTGTAAGTCTTCCTTGGTCTTTATGCCACTTTCTAACGCGTACATACATTGTTTTAATCCCCCCATGAACGAATAAATTAATGAATGCGTGTACATACTCAAAAACCAAATAAAAACTATGGTGGGTTTATGTAAAAAAAAAAAAAAAAAAAAAAAAAAAAAAAAAAAAAAAAACTTTTTTAATGCGGTCGCATAGGCTGTTTGTCAGGTTACGGCGTGGCAAATAATCAGCATTTATCAGTCGGGCCAGGGCTTGTTTTCCATTACTTAGCCCTCCCCCGACTCCAGACGCCAGCACAAACACAAACACACAGACGTGTGTTTTCTCCATTTTGTAAGGTGTTTGTGAGCAATAAAATGAGAAAATATGGAAAATGTCCGATTGCTGTTTTGAATTTATTTTCTGGGTAAATGTGTATTTGTATAAAGGCCCCGGAATGGGTACTGCAACTAGCCCAGGCTATAAATGCTGTGGTGTGTATTATTGTTGGCCCATGCTATAGCCTACTCGTACCTACAGAAATGAACACTGAAGAAAACAACTAAGTATCAGCAGGTATGCCAATCAATATTAAATTATCAGTTTTAAAAAAGGACTAGGATATCCCTACTTTTCCCTGAGCCCCTTGATTTTGTGACAAAAAATACGGAACACAGTCACTTCTAACAGGCTGTCGGGCCCTGAGACCTGCGCCTGATCAATAATCTACACAGGTACGACAGTCCCATACTCTGATAATGAGTTTGAGCTGTACATGTTAAAGTATAACTAACAGGACGAGGTTGGATAGACTGAATTTACAATCCAATCCTGGGAACCCGCAGATAAACCTATAGGCCGTTAAGTTTACGCGGAGCATATGAAGGCAACATATCCTCTTAAACTTGTTTTCTTGGATATACAGACAGCACGTCTGCACTGATCCTTCCTGATTACATGAACATTGATTTTTAACTAAGCGAACACGGGGTCGAAGCGACGGTCTGTCTACTTGGTGGATGAAGCAGGTTTACTGTTCTGCAACTGCCTAAAATGTTTTGTGGCCATGCTCCAAAACTCCTGCCTTCCAATCAGAGCGTCTCAATTTCCGTGACGTGCACCGGAAAAAGAGAGGACGCAAACGCATCGCGTAAAGCAAAACAGATGCCACCACAAATCAGCGACAGAGGACGTCAACGAAATTAGCCGAAGGTACTCCCGGACGGAGTAGAGTCTTTGCCCGAGAAGACCGAAAAGAAAGACAAGACACTGACGTATCTAGACGGCCCTAGTTTGTTAGCTGATAGACCTAGTTATTCCGTCAATCCATAAAGTTTCAAGAAAACCAGCGTTTCTCACTCACAGAAGGTAAGTTAACTAACGTTGGTTAACGTTAAACCGTCGTCAGCCTGGCTAAGTGGTTGTTTGGGAAGTTTCTGAAGTGAATAGTGACACACAATCATAAACAATCTAAGAGTCAAATCTTTAGCTGAAAGTGATTAGCATCGACGCAAATGGATGTTAAAATTGGTTTAGTGGTACATCACTAGCAAAGATTAAAGAAATATTCCGCCTGGTTAGCACGTGTCACTGAAAACTTTCCTTTCTGAACAGCAAGAATTAACGTTAAATACAACTTTCGCATGATGTAATAACAGCTGACGTTATCTACTAAATCTAACATCAAATTTAATATGTCTGCTGTTTTCAACACCGACCTGCCCTCTGACTAAAAATAAAGACCGTAAAGTGATTTAACTTGGCTAACGTTAATCTGCTAGCAGCACCATCAGCATCTGTAGACTTGCTCAAGTGAGGTATCTCTGTCAAGGTTTTACCATTATTTGATGTGACTGTTTAATAGATTTATTTCACGCACCTATTTCATATAGTGACACTCGCAAAGGCACTTTGTCACAAGTTAATGTCAAGATACTCAGTTCGTGTGTGCTGGGAACAAACAAAGCACAGACAAAGCAGAGGCAACAATAATGCTAACAGTTTTCTGTTTCAGCTAACCTCGAACATGCTAACATTAGCGAGATCACGAGAATATGCTCCCACAGTTCTCGTGGCTAACTATCGTTAGCATACTAGTAATTTGACTAAATATAATGCTGGACTGCGCATTGTTTTTCCGTGTGTCTTAACTAAGGACTTTAGTAACTCAGAGTTGATAATGTTCAAGCTGCCCGGTGCCATGTAGCATAGTTTTTTAAAGTAATACGTTAGCAGCAGCCATTAGCTTGCTAGCATGACTCAGTGGATTTGTAGAAGTGACACTGCTGTGGCCCGGTGTTTGTCAGGAAGCAACCCAAGAGTGCAGGCGAGATAAACGATATTGATCGCTTTAACCACCTACAATGAGCACATCTCGCTTAAAACGGGGTTAAAGAGCCTCGGGGTGATAGCCGGGTTGCAAGTTCGATGTTAGCATGCTCCCCCTTCATCTTGGGGACAGTGAGTGATTTTGTCTTTTGTCTCAGTGATTAACGTGCTCGAATCTTTGTGTGATCTACAGGTGTTGTGCTGAATTTTCACTCATATCAGAAGCTTTTCCCCTTCCCATTCCAACGCGGTCCAAACTGTGTAGCACTTGGCAGCCATCTGTATTCGTAATGTGTTTTCTTCCTCTGGTTAGAACGCTGATGGTATCTGCGATGGGGAGATCTATTCTAAGGAAGATACACATTTTGGCATGACACCAGCTCTGTCTGCATGACTCTCGAGGTTGTCTATATATAGATGTGGTCACAGCCTTACTGTATTGAGGTAACTCGTGAGTGTGTGTGTGTGCCAGCGTGTTTGCCTTTTGAGATTACAGTGTCACATTGCGCTCGTGTGACAGAGAGAAGCCACCATACACAGGTCCATGTGAGCCTGGAGCTGCATGGAGTACTGCAGTGTGCAGACACACACACACACACACACACACACACCCACACACACACACACACACACACACGTGAAGGTGCAGCTTGCAGTGGTGTAATGACAGTGTTGGGATGAGGAGAAACCTCTGATGTGATTCATCAGAACCTTAACTTGGCCATGTTTTTGGTTCCCCAGTGTGTTATGAGTAACTTTGGCAGAGAAGATGGTGACCTATGCACACTGAGTTCTATCTTGAAGTGTTAATTATGTCAATATTAACTAATTATTCTGTTTCTTTAGACCTACATGATTTCTCTTGCAGGTCTTTGTTTGACAAACAAGCTATGATGGGGAAAAGGCAAAAGTTCTTAACTGTGAATGATGTCTAGACAGCAGCAATCAAAGAAGAGTTTTGCCCAAATAGAACTGTCTTGAATCTGTGCGACAAAATATTCTCAACTCGAGGCCCACAGACTAGCTTTTCCAGGACTTTAAACCGCATCTCACAAGAGAATGCAACACAAATCTACACCATCTTTGGACCAAGATTGATCAGTAGATACTCAACCCTACATATCATAGCTTAAATCACAAGATTGTCTCATCATTCATATAGTATATTGAATCTTTTGTGGTTCAGGCTAGAGGGAAGCCATTAGATTTTTCTTTCCCCCTTGATTACTGACTGAATAACTAAGTGGAACAAAACTTGTGTCTGTGGTGATCAGTGATTGTCTGCCCTTGTACAGTGTTGTTTGATGACCCTGTGCAAACTAGAATATCATGTTGTGGTAATCGCATTAAGTAGCTCAGCTGCTAAACAAGCCAAAGTCAGATGTGAGCGTGTGTTAATGGCTGACAGTGATAATGAGCTGTCACTTAACCTGTTAATAATTGTTACCTGGTGTGGTGGGAGTTCTTTAAGTGTAATTGAGCCAGAGCTGAGTGTGATTTGAGGAAGCAGAGAGACTGCAGCTGGGGTGAAATTACAATGTTTTCTGCTGTGAAGGACAGATATTCCTTTGTTTGTTTGAATCTGCTGAAAATCAATATTTCCTGACTCAGCACCTGAGCATTGATACTTTCAGTGTGACTGTTGGCTGTAACACAGCTGCATTTGTTTCAATCACAGTATCACACCACCCCAAATTCCAGATGGTGTCTAATCTCAAACCATGATGAATGCTGATCAACGCAGGGCTGTTTTAATGCGAACACCCAGTAAAAGCTCAAACTAGATTCAGTCATTGTTTTGCAATTTTATGAAAATTGTTTCCAAGTATTTAATTGGCTGATCCCCTCAGCACTAATGGCATGCCACTGAACCGTCCGAATAGTTTTGAAAAACTAAAATGATTCATTCTTTTTTTCCCCAGCAGCCTTGATTCGTCTTCTTGCAGAATAACTCACCCACCAACGCTGATTAATTCTGGAGCTTTATTAATCATTTGTCTATTTCTAATTTATCAGGTCAGATTTGTACCCACACAAACACTCATCACAGCAGCGTGTGTCTTTTATTTGTTTCACCAGGTGGCAGACATCGCTATGGCCCAGGAGACCAATCAGAGTCCAGTTCCTATGCTCTGTCCCACTGGCTGTGGTTTCTATGGCAACCCTAGGACTAATGGCATGTGCTCTGTGTGCCACAAGGAGCACCTGTCAAGACAGAACAATGGAGGAGTCAGCTCTTTGAGTGCTGTGGGTAAGACCCGCTGTGTCTGTCACAGTTTCCTATTGTTTCCATGTGCACATAGGACAAAACTCCCAACCTCTGTGTCTGACTGCACTGAAATTTTTCCTCCCTCAGGCAGCAGCAGTAGCCCCACAGCTGAGGCTTCTGCCATCCAGAGGTTAGAGGCCACTCTGAATAATGCTGCAGCGGCTGCAGTCGCCGCTGCAGAGGTGGCTGCTGAGGCCGCCGCTTCTGCAGAGGCTGCTGCCACCGAGGCTCTCAGGTGAGGGGATCTACCAGGGGTTATAACACTGCCTTAAAACAAAGCTTGTGAGGTGAAATGACAAGTTGAGTACAAAATATTAACTTAACATCTAAATACTAAGTGGTTTGAGTTGTGAGTCTACTGTTGCTAGTCCTTATCAACTTCCGTGAGCACTGCCATTTTTGAAAACATTAACAATAATAATGTGTGCACTCAGGGCAAAGCCACGAATACCACATCAGTGGGACATTCATGTGAACTCTTCTTGTAAACAACTCTGCTTGAGCCATTAAACCTAAAACAATACATCCTTATTAGTATCATATGTCCCACTTTATTGGATAAAGACAGTCGGATATGTGGAATATATGTTTGTGTAAGTCACTTACTCTTCCGAAATATTTAACGTTTTATGATTTTGCCCTATGTATCCATTGCAGTGGGGTTTCAGCAGCCATTTCTGTAACACAACAGATGAGTGAGATGAGTCTCTCCTGTGAGGAGAAAGGAGCGTCGGGGAGCAAAGTAGAGCTCACAGAGCCAGGTGGGTACCAAACATGGACCTTCTGTATACCACAGAGCATGTATACTGAGTTACACCAGCACGGGTACAAGCATGCCAGCTGAGTACAGTGTGATGAAGGCCAGTGCAACAGTCCTGCCAGAATTCTAATGTTCAGCTTTGTTTTAACTATCATACGTCTTCATGACAGCTGAGTGATATGATTTCAAATTTCAGTTGTAAATCAGCAAGCAGGACTGGATTTTGAGGGTGGGTCCACCAGTGTGACAAGAACCTTGATTTGACAGATTCCATCCACAGGATTGTCCAACTTACGTCTATAAACCCTAGAAAATGTACTGTATCCCAGTATACATTAATATAGTAATATAAAATTACACATAGGTAAATCTGATATGTTCTCCTCCTCCATTCACACACACAAGGATGTTTTTAGTCCCTCTCGTTATGCACATTTCTGTTAAATAATGCTGTGCCCTCTGTGTAGGTTGTCAAGAGAGCTACTTTGCTGAGTTAGAGCATTTTTCTTGTGTGTTTCCAGTGTTGAGTCAGCCCACGTTCTCAGCCTCCCATCCCTCCACTGCTGGCAGTGAGGACTACAAAGCCCCAGAGCCCCCAAAACCCAAGAAGAATCGCTGCTTTATGTGCCGCAAAAAGGTTGGCCTTACAGGTACGTAACGACACAGATCGAGCTGTAACTTGACTTGTGCAATGGCTGATTAGGGGAATAGTATCCATCACAGTCTACTGCAGCAAATGTAATAAAAAAAAGAAGAAAAAGAAGCAATTTTCTTGGGGAAGTGAAGAGCCACAAAGGAGAAGGAGAGAAAGATGGGTGTCAATATTAGTTCAGAAGTTAATGAGTTCAGTCGTAAAGATTACCCAGAAGCTAAAGTTCCTATTAGCAGAGCATTTAAAACATTTTTACAGGAAGTTCTTGAATAAAACACCCTGAAAAGGCACCAGTTAGGCCTAATGTCTAAATGTCTGCAGTGTGCCAGGATGCATACAGTCAGCGATGTTTCGCTGCTGTGAGCACTTGTTTCTGAGTTGACGCCGTCTGTCCTCTGCTGTGGTATTCCAGGTTTTGACTGCCGCTGTGGGAATCTGTTCTGTGGACTTCACCGTTACTCCGATAAACATAACTGTCCGTACGACTACAAAGCCGAAGCTGCTGACAAGATTCGCAAAGAGAATCCCGTGGTCGTTGCTGACAAGATCCAGAGAATATGAAGAGGACACTCAGTTTGACTTTGAATACTGGGAGCAATCGGCTTTAAAAAATGGACTTGAGCCCAACCTTCTTCTTGAAAGACCTGGTTTTTCTCCCCCTTGTTTGTTACACATTCAGGATTTTCTCCCCAGTGCATGAAAGTTCATGTATATTTTCAGCTTTCATTCTTGTTTGTGTGCGAGTTTAACACTTTTTGAGGGTTGTATTGAACAAAGGGTGAGGATGGGGGTGGGGTCCATATCAGTGACTGAGGGAAGTTTGCTGAAGAAAAATAAGTTATTGCCCTTTTCTAAAACGCTGTTGATGGCTGCCCAGTCTGTTTCTTGATCCCCTGAGATGTCTTTAGCCATGCCTGGGAAGCTCTCGGACACTCGGCCCTGTTTGGACTCTCAGACTGTTCCTGCTGTTGGCTGATGGCGTCATCTCAGCCGTGCTTGCTCTCTGCTGGCTTGAGTAGCAAAATGGATGTTGTCTTTTTTTTCTTTTTTGGTCAGAGTTTAACCCTCCATACTTGTCAGACTTTTGCGTCCTGGTAAGTTTTTATCAACCTGAAATGGTTCTCTGTGCCGCTGGAAACCTCGTCCACTCTGGCCCCCCCATTGGCACACGGCTACTCAGACATATTGCAAAGAGACTTTGAAGAAGAGACTTTGTTGCTAGCCCTTTCTTGCTGGCTCATATTCCCTCCCTCCGGCTGTGTGTCCGGCACTCGACACACAACGTAGTTTGACAGTCTACTTCTGTTCCTGTCCTGTTGATCTCGGGCTGAATGCTGGACCCGGGATCTGGATGGCAGGCCCACGGACTTCCTGCTACTTAGGTCTTGAAACCCATCCACTGAAGTCACATTTGTTTGTTTCCTCTTTCTTTTGTTGTTGTTTTCCAGAAAAGTGGTGTGTATGCAGTGTGTTGTTGTATGACAAGTAGCCTAAACTTGTGTTAATTTTGCCTTTTGGAAGGGTTTAGCTCCACTAATATTTTCATCTTTTACTTCACTATTGAATGTTTCCCTTGGTTTTTAATGTGAGCTGACAAATTCACAGCGTAGGGAGTGTTGGCCTGTTGCATACTGTGTATCAAACACAAGTGTGTGTGTGTGTGTGTGTGTGTGTGTGTGTGTGTGTGTGTGTGTGTGTGTGTGTGTGTGTGTGTGTGTGTGTGTGTGCGTGTGTGAGAGTATCGTGTGAAGCTAAGTGGTTGTTTGCCGCGGTGACTTAGTGAGACCTGTGGTTGTAGGTTATTAATAACTTCATATTTTGGTCTGGCTGCTTAATCTGTTTTCGTTTTTTACTCTTTAGTTATGCAAGTTTGTACAAACATCTTATTTATATACTGCAGTGCGCGTAATCCTCCAATAATACAGAATAAGTTGTATGATGTAAATAAATGATGTTCACAAATACGAAGTCAAGAATTCGCCGCCCTTTATTTTAATATGCCATCGTGATCCACTTCTGTTCCATTTGGAAGCCTTTTGTCTGTCAGTTCAGCTGCAGCAGCTCTGAGCCTCCATGTGACTGGTGTCTCTGTGGGGGAAATGGGATCTGCTGCAGTGAGCGTGGCCTCGGGTCACGTTATGACACCTGCTGCACCGCCTCGCCGTGAGGACCTTATGTTTTGATACACGCACGTGCCGCATGTACTCATTCATCAGCAGCACGAGCAGCACGCGGTGTCATAAACAGTCCCCCCACCCCTCCATCATTAGAAGAAATGGTTCCTCAGATAATCTTGTCTCTGCAGAAGAACACTCTGACCATCCAGAGATTTTATTTTTTCATCAGCAACACTAATTTACCTCGAAAGCTTTCACTGTGACCTAATGTTCCTCTCACCTTACTCTTACACTGGTATTCTCGAAATCTACCCACTTCAAATTGTTGTGCGCCTGCTGTACTTCTATCACACAAAGTGTTTCTTTGCCTTATCTGTTATTTTATGTATTGATTTACTTGACGGGATCCCCATTATCATCTGCTCTAGCACTCTGGTTGCTAACCTTTCTCAGGCACTCAGAGTGAAAGCATTTTGTTCACAGTCAATAGAGAATTCCAAAGTAGGCTTGTGTGTTTAAAATAAAGGTGCTCCCTCTGCAGGATGGATAAGTGATAAATTGATGTGTTAACGTGCAGGCTGTTGCCTAGTTTAATGTAGGTGAACCACATGTTAAGTCTACCAGATGTGGTTTAGGTAGATTTTTAAATACTCTGTAACCTTCTATGTTGCAGGATTCCTGGAATACTTGAAGTAGGACAAGTAAGACATCTGAGGAAACGAGGAGAAGTGAGTAGTACACTTCGCAAGAAAATGTGTTCCCATCAAACAGAGACTATCATTTGTGTATAAATTCTCAGCTGTGAGGTTACATAAGTAGGATCCGACCCCACAATCTGAAGCTTTCTGAACATCATTTCACAAACTCAGAAATCATACTGGCACTTGTTTGATACCATTTCTAATTTTCAGATCACGCAGCTTTGGAAGCTTTCTGTCCTCATCTGGTGCACATTATCTGAAACCATAAAGAAATCTAAAAGAAAATATATGAAATATATTCTCCCAAAAATCAATATGACCTCACTTGTTTCACAGCTTGTTTTTTTGGTAACACACAGTTATGCCACAGCAGTTGTGGGTTGGTACACGTCATCTCTTTTGGCTATTCCTTTCTTTTCACTGATAGCCACTAGGTGGCACAACAGACACATACAGTCCTATTTAACACACATAACATCAGAACGAAACCCAAACATGAATGTATTCTTAACCATATTGTATAGTTGGTGTACATTGTTTTGAAAGTCTTAAAGACAAACACAAAAATACAAGTTACTCTTCTAAAGACCACTCAAATTTGAGCCTAACATTGTACATTTAAAAGGGCTGACTTTAAGTCATCTCTGAAATATAAAATAAACTGAAACATCGTACACTCAGCACTATTTAGATAATATTATTAATGCAGTCATACATGTAAACAGCTTAAAGCGACCTGCCTTTCATTCTTATATTAAAATCTAAAGCTGCTCATGTTCACAGAACTGAAATTCAAAGCAGCATTTTTAATAAGCGCATGTTATTTATCAGTCCTTGTGCCACATACACACACACACACACACACACACACACACACACACACACACACACACTCACACTTTTGTTGACTTGTCAAAGATGTGCAGTAATATTACAGCATTTGCTAGACCTGATGCATTAACTTTTAATTGCTCATGCATCTTTCATGCTGATCGTGCATGAAATATTGATTTAGAAGCATCTGATGCTCTTTTAGACCTGTAGGTGTTTAGGACTTTGTCTCCAACCACAAAGGTGTCCTGATTTGAAGAGAAAATTGTTTATTCCCGCACAGCATGTGCAAACTATAATAGGTTCATGTTAACAATGTATGAAATGACTATGTGTAATATGAAAGAGGTTAGTCATAGAGACGTGCGGCCCTGTGGAGGGTTTCAGCTTTGTTTAACTGGTTGTTTGGTTTCCCACAACTTTACTGTTTTGGTTCACTCTCACAGCTCTCATCAGTGTCCTTTGAGCCTAAGTACGCAAAAAACTAAAAGCAGCATGAACATTGAACATTATGTTCATCATTTGACCAGAAATCCATCTTCAAATGAATGCTAATGTTGCTCCGTATCTGCTGAGTATGTAAACTGCCACCTGTTTGCCAACAAGACTGCACATCTGCTCATTAAAAGGACATATTTGTCAGTATTATGTTTACAGCATGTTCAAAGCTCTACCTTTACACCTCTTTTTGCTGCCAAGTGAAGAAAGACAGAAAGTTAATGCAGCTTTAAAAGAAAAAGGAAAAAGAACTCTGTACCCTGCACACACTAATCACCATCTGTGAACCATTGGACCATATTACAAAGAACTGATTGGGATATATAATGTCTGCAAACTACAAACGTAAAACTGTGGCTTCTCTCTCACTCACTGAGCAGTCATGCTGAGAGGTGCGTGTCGGATTGGCAGAAGGTTACAGAAGTGGTCAGACTCCACCCCCTTCGTGAGGTGTTGGAAAGGTGCTCAACCTTTGGGCAAGAACTTCTGAAGCATACTTGATACACACATATGTACCTGTACATGTAGCTACATGTGCATGTGCTATACATATATACTGTTATATATACACACACACACACACGCTTATACTACATATATACTGTTTATAGCCTAATATACATTTCCTTTAAAATCTGCATTTAAAAATTGGTTTACATCGAGTCCATTAATCATAAAGCTTTATGTTGGTGCCTGTGGTGTTTATGCTGACTAAAATCAAGATTTACTGTCGTGCTGGAGGATCTAAATATGTTAAACTAATTATACCATTAGCTGTCTGGGAACATCTGTAATATTATGCTGTCACTTTCTCAACATTTGGACCACCTGTGTCCATATTCTCTGAACAGGTGGAGGAATGCAGCAGATGTGTCACACTCACCTGTACACCAGTACAAGGCTAAAAGGGTGTGATCCACAACTCACACGTGGGAACTGACAACCATGTAATGGAATCATTTTGGATGTGAAAAATGAGCTCTACTGTATTATTTAATGAGGCTTCAATGTGTTTCTCCGTGCGGCTTCCAGCTCTGCACACACAGGTAGCTGCTGCAGGTGGGCTGACACCGTACCTGCTGCATTTCCATTGAAAGCAAAACAAAAAGAGCAGCCGAGACAAGGTCATCCCAGGGTAGTTACTGTTTGCCTAATGAGCCTTGCATAGGGAAACCTAAACCTTCATTAAATCTTTAAGGGTGTCTGGTCTTCTTGTCTGTGTGTGTGTGTGTGTGTGTGTGCGTGTGTGTGTGTGTGTGTGTGTGTGTATGTGTGTGTGTGTGTGTGTGTGTGTGTGTGTGTGTGTGTGTGTGTGTGTGTGTGTGTGTGTGTGTGTGTGTGTATGGTAGGTGTTCTCTCCAATAACAAGAGGAGTGAGAGTGTCTAGAGGCACTTTAGATGATGTGGTCTTTTGGCTATTTAGGAAAAACAAAGCAGGATGCAATTATCAAGCCTTGCTAAATAGTGCCACACTGAATGCTGTTTCATGTCCACAGATCCATCACTGGCCTGATATGAACCCACAGCTGCACTCTGTCTCACCACCTCTGTGTGGTTATAATGAAATATGAATGTCTCAGCTCCTGGAGAATAACGCAGCCTCTGTGCTTGTTAATCCGTAGTGGATCACCTTTGGTTTCCAGAATTTGCTGCGCCTATCCAAGAGCACCTGTTGAGAGCAGGTCACATGCAGCAGTCGTCATAGTGACGGCACTGTCAGATACCTGAGTTGGGTGCTGGCACGGTACTACGCAGAGGAGAGCCAGCCGGCTGTGGGGGGTAGACCGGGTGAACGCTGCAGAGGAAACAGAGGACGGGTGCTTTTTATTCTTCATCATGCCAAGAAAACATGATGTGGATGAAGGTGAGTTGAAGGTTAGATGAGTGAAGGATTCATTTGTTGTGTGTTGCAATGATATAAGCTGTGCAGGCTGTAACGATGTGTGTGATGTGCAGGCTGGTTCATTTGAAAGACACAAAAATGTTCCTGAGTCCAGACAAATTTGTAGAATAATTTGTGCTGTCAAATGTATTTTATTTTGCACGTGAGCACAAATTGTCCATTGTTTCATTGATCTTTACGACCACTCACTACTTAAAGACAACATTATATACTTTATTGGAGGGTGGGGAGGTGAGGACTTTAGTCCTGTGACTCTTGGCCCATTTTCACAAGCAGAAACTTAATAAAGTGTTACAAAGCATATAGCCACCATCACTTGTTCTGCTTTTGTTTCTACTGGTCCTCACCCACTGTTGAGCTGACTTCCTGGAATCAAATTTGGACACTGCTCATGAGATGATACCAAAGGCAAGCTCCGGGTACTTTCAGGAAGTTAGGGTGTATTTATCGATCGGGACAGCAATGTTCTGTGAACAGGCAGCAGGGCACTGTGAAAAGAGTTTGTTTTGTTGCAGAGAAGTCGAACGTGTGCAGCCTGTCGGTGTCGCTCTTCTTCTAAAAGCTCACTGTGGCTGTTCCTTCTTGTTCCATTACTGTCTGCAATATTTCAAACTGATCTGCTGTCAGAAAATGCTGAAAATGAGCGTCATCTTGTTATGTCAGCTCTTATCTCGCTGACCGACTCATTGCATTGTTTCACCAGTTAAAAGTATTCAACGTAAAGCTGTAGCAGTAGGAAAGCATTAACAGTGACATACTGTTATTTACAATGTTTGTTCCTGGTAATATCACCACAGACACCCAGTTCATAATACTGCTAATATATAATTATTGCAATACTTTCATCAGTGCACCATTGACTCAGTCATCATTGTATTGTCTCATTCAGCAACAACAACAACAACAACAACAGACATTTATTTAAACAAAATGACTTCACTCATCTATCAAACAATAGTTTTTGGACTCAGTAATGATGACAGTGAAATTTCTTGCACTGAATTTGATAATGGATCATGTGGAACAGAGTTATGATCGCTGTCACTGTAGATGGAGGTGCTCATGGCCTGTTGAGGTGGTTGATTATCTGTGTTTCTTGCGTGTTCTTCCTCAGTTGGGATCGAGGTAGACGCAGATCTGAGTGACAGTGATGGTGAGTGGATAAAACAGCATTTCATGGAACTGATTCTAAGAGTCTAATCTAATAACCAGAGTACTGAATATGGTTTCATTTGGTCTTAATGCAGAGGGTGTCACCCAGAGGAGAGCAAACAGGAGGCAGGCAGCTGGAAGGGGCGCAAAGGGAAGAGGCCGGGGAAAGAAACCAGCCAGTGAGGACGAAAACGAGGATGATGAGGAGGAGGATGAAGCTCCCAGGAGAGGCAGGGGAGCAAACAAGAAGAAGCCCACCAAGAAACGTGGCGGTGGTGATGATGATGAGGATGAGAGCGAGGATGAGGCTCCCAAGAGGAAGAGGGGAGGAGCAGCTGCTAAGAAGAGAGGAGGAAAAGCCCAGGACAGCGATGAGGACAGCGACGTGGCGAAAGGAAAGAGGGGAAAGAAGGGAGGAGGAAAGAAAGGAGGGAAGGAGGAGGAGGAGGACAGTAAGGGGAAGAAGGGGGATGCCAAAGGGAAGGACAAGGGTAAAGACAAGGACAACGACAAGGACAAGAAGAAGAAGAAGAAGAAGAAGGACGACAGGTAGGTCAGAGGAAGTAAAACTACTCGTACGCAGTCACATACCCTTCGAAGTAACATTGCTGTTTACGTCAAGATGAAACTGCCTTTTCTCCTCCAGCTCCTCTGACTCCAACTCCAACTCCGACTCCGAGGAGGAGTCCATGTCAGAGGGAGAGATGGCCCGGCTGATGGAGGAGGTGGAGGAGAAGAAGAAACTGATCGCTAACATCAGGAACAAGCCATGGAGGATGCAGCGGAGGCTCACGCACCTGAGGTAATCTCTCACACCTGTCCTGGTTTCCACCTTGAGATCCAAGTTCTTCTCCTGAGCCCAGAATCAAGGAGCCGTATTTCAAACCTTGACATTAAAAACATCAGATCCAAGTTTCACACAGTTCAGTTTGCAGGGGGAGTATTTGGGGTCATTTCACCCATTTGAATATATGAAAATGTTTGTTTCATACTTTCAAAGTTAAACTCATGGCAAAAATGAAAATTCACAAGTGAAAACATGAATTACATGTGGACACTTTATATTATATGTTTGTGTGATGAAAACAACAACATGTGTCCCATGATCACTTCTGCTTTCAATTACTTTTATTACATGTGACACAATTTTGCATCTGAAACTATAAATGTGCACTTCCTCCTGAACACATGGATTTAATATGTGTCTTTGTTATACCTTCTATTCAGCTTTACTGTCTGCTCATTGTGACTTATTGTGAGTTTGGAAGTAAACCAATGCTGAAAAGCATAAATCCAGTTAATTTTAATGGGCATGTGACCTTGTTCCTTCACAGGGAGGCTCAGCAGTTTGTGGATAAGTTTGAAGGAGCTTTGGGCAAAGGAAAAGGCAGGAAGTGGTACGCCTACAAAGTGATGATGACAAAGGTTAGGCACAAAATCCAGCTGTCTATCTCTGCTTTTTGCTTGTGTGTTTTTTCTGTCTTTATTCAGTCTTTTCCCTTTTGTTTTTAAATCCCAGAAATGGATCAAGTTCCAGAGGGATTTTGAGAATTTCAGAACAGCCTGTATCCCCTGGGAGAGGAAGATCAAAGAGGTGGAAAGTAGGTTTTGTGCACAGCACAGCTGTAGTGCTTAGCAGCTGAACAGCGTCTCCTTGTGGACAGATGCTGAGTTGAAAGATCTGCTCCCTGTCCTCAGGTCACTTTGGATCATCTGTGGCGTCTTACTTCATCTTCCTGCGCTGGATGTACGGCATGAACCTGGTCCTTTTTGGCTTCACCTTTGGATTGGTGGTCATCCCTGAGGTGACGTCAGTCAAGTTAAATCAGGATGGAAGTTTTAAGGATAAATTCGTCTTTATATAAAATGTTACCTCATTTAATTTCTTTCTTTCTTCCTCAGGTTCTGATGGGCCTTCCCTACGGGTCTATTCCCAGGAAGACTGTCCCCAGAGCAGAGCAGGACACTGCCCAGGATTACTCTGTCCTCATGGACTTCAATGTGAGTCTGATCTGATCGTGTGCCAAAGATTCTTATTGTGTTGTGCATATAAATATCCCCAAGAAAAAAGATAAAGAAAATCAGCTCACATAACTTATATAATCAGGTTTCAAACTAAAGGAAAGTGAGTGAGGAAAAGGAAATACTGATTGCACCTCTTCTTTTCTTAGGGCTACTGCAAATATTCAGTCCTGTTCTACGGATTCTACAACAATCAGAGGACCATCGGCTTGCTGAAGTTCAGGCTGCCTCTGTCCTACCTCATGGTGGGGATTGGCACCTTTGGCTACAGCCTGATGGTTGTGATCCGCACGTGAGTCTGCAGCAGAATCCAGCTCAGGGGGCCACTTGCTTTTCATTCATTTTCTGTCTAACAAGCTGTTGAGTCATTGAAGTTTAAAAATGTGACAAAACAAAACAAAGTGCAGGGATAATTTTGTTTTTTCAGAATGGCCAAGAACGCTGATGTCGGAGGTGGTGACGGAGATGAGGGAGAGTTCACATTTGCCTGGAAGATGTTCACCAGCTGGGATTACCTCATAGGAAATGCAGAGACCGCTGACAACAAGTATGCTTCCATCACCACCAGCTTCAAGGTAGCCATGGCAACAGTTTTACAATAAATAGATACACATGTGCACTGTATTTTTCAACTCTTTCAGTTCACCTTTCTGGTCGTTTTTTTGTCTAAACAGGAGTCTATTGTGGACGAGCAGGAGAACCAGAAGGATGAGAACATTCACCTGCGGAGGTTCCTCAGAGTCCTGGCAAACGTCCTGATCACCTGCAGCCTCGGCGGCAGCGGGTACCTCATCTACTTTGTGGTCAAGAGGTCTCAGGAGTTTGCCAGCAGGGACGACCTCAGCTGGTATGAGAAGAACGAGGTAAAGATGGTCAGATGGTTCCTGATGAAATGAAATGTGAATAATAATAATAATAGTGGAATAACACTATTGCCAAACTACTGCTACTCCCACTGCTAGTACTGCTGCTGTTGCTCCTACTATCATTAATACTGCAAAACAGGTTCATATGACACTAGACAAAGGTAACCAAGTTCATTTAATATGTAAAATGACTCACATTTTCAACAAAACAACCAGTTTTAGCAAATGTAACTACCAAATGTAACCTGAAAAATTAAATACTGAAACTTAGCTTGCAAAATGCTAATATGTAGCTACACCTAGCTTCTTCTCTGATGCTCCTCATTTCACCTCAGCCCCACCCTGCAAGCTGGTCTGATTGGTTCCTCATTATGTATGAAACCCTGTCTGTTTGAATCCATGTTTCTGAGACTGTCATTGGTCAACTGCAGTACCAAGGTGGAAGAACTCAGACATGGACTGCTTCTTTCACTCATGATAAGTTTTGTAGCATATGAAAAACACCATATAAAAACGACATGGAAAAACAAATGCAGGCAAGTTAAATGGTGTTGTATCTTGTATTGAAGCTGTAATAGATGATACTGACTGTTTTGGACAGTTGGAGATCATCATGTCTCTGCTGGGTCTGGTGTGTCCTCCTCTGTTTGAGACCATCGCTGAGCTGGAGGACTACCATCCTCGAATTGCCCTCAAGTGGCAGCTCGGACGCATCTTTGCCCTGTTCCTGGGAAACCTCTACACGTTTCTGTTCGCCCTGTTTGACGAGGTCAACACCAAGGTAGGGTAGCAGTGTGTGTGTGTGTGTGTGTGTGTGTCTGTCCGTCCTTTCCTTTCAGTTATCTAATGGTGACCACATTCCTACCAATGCCCTTGATGATGATAACTATGTTGAACCCTTCAGACAATCTTGGCACAGTCTTGGTGTTTTTGCTCTTTTTAACGAGTGCTTTGGCCTCTGTTTTACCTTATCATGATATCAGGATGTTGATCCTCTTTTTCCACCATATGTAAAGTTTGCACACAGGATATCTCACACATTTAAAACTGTTGAACTTGTATGACGTCCAAGATCTTTTCCTGTTGTGCCAGCCATATGTTAAACTTTTCAGGCCTGACTTTGAGCATTTTAGCCACTAGGAGGAATGAAATGTTGTGGGGAATACAGTCATGCAAGCATAAAATCACACATTTCATATTTGTAGAGCCATAAATATTTGATATTTATTTTGAAAAGTGTATGAATTAAGGTCCTGGTCTGCACAGTTTTGTTTTGTGGTTCCATCTGGAACAATTAGCTGTTGATGGATGATCCACTAGACATTCACATAAAAAGGCAATACATCTCTACTTTGTACAGAAGCCAAGCTGTGATTGCAGTTCTTTTTTTAAATGCAGTTATCTCGAGATGAAAAGTTAATTATTTTGTTATCTCAAGAAAACAAAGCTCATTTTCTTCAGATAACAAAATTGTCTTTATTCAGTACTCTGAACAGAAACTTGTGTCACTGCGTCTGATTGGCTTCTGTGTGTCTTGTAGCTGGAAGAAGAGGAGTACATCAAGAACGCCTCCATCTGGGCCATGAAGGAGTATTATGCCAACTACTCACGTGTGGTCAACGACACCTTGGCCACCCCACCCCCCATGGACCCTGCTGATGTCATCAGAGGACCCTGCTGGGAGACTGCCGTCGGCATAGTAATGAAAATAAAAACTGATTTACTTTGCTATACAACACAGAAACATGGATTTCAGTCTCATCCTGTACATGAACTAAGCCAAATAATTATGTAATTTTCAAGTGACTGAAAGTTGTTCAGACAGCAGAGACACCACCTATACAGAGGAAGCCTCCATCGTCCTGGTCAAGATTACATCTTATCACTTGCATGTTAAGATTAATTCATTTCTCGAGTCTGACCTTTTGATGGGAAATGCAGTCTCAATCTCATAAAGACTGCTAAAATGGCTCCCAAATGTTTTGGAACGACATGAGAGCGTGAGAGATGTCATGCTGTTAAAACCGTAATCCCCATTTCACATTGGTGCCGTTCCAGGAGTTTGTGAAGTTGACGGTGTCAGACATCCAGGTGTCCTACCTGACCATCCTGATTGGTGACTTTGCTAGAGCTGTCATCGTTCGCTTCCTCAACTACTGTTGGTGCTGGGACCTGGAGGCTGGATTTGTAAGTCTGTCAGCTTCAAATTGTTTATGTCGGGTGTGTCTAAAGTCAATAACTCTGAAGCAGAACATACATCTGAAACAGAAACAATGGTGGACGACTGGTTAGTTTACATGTGGTTAGCATTGCTAGCCCGCACCAGAAAGGTGTTGAATAACTTCAAATAAGTTATTAATTACTATTCTTTGTATTTTTAAGTCACAACCATCAAAAGTAAATAAGCTCACAATTCACGCTCAGAATGTTCTTCTCTGGTGACGTATCGTTGATCATGGACACATACCTTTTCCAAATATACACACATGTGGTGAAGGCCTCAATGTCCCAGTAAGCAATGACAGTGTGACAGCAGGGCAGCATGCACGATACCAGGACCCTAAAACTGCAGCAGCTAAATGGATTTCAGCCATCATTAATTTTATCATTTGTCCCTGTGATGTTCCTAATGCGACATGTTGAAACGTCAAACTGTATCACCAGCAAAGCTTTTAGTAAAGAGTGAGCAATCACTGTGTCTGTCCACTTTCAGCCGTCATACGGAGAGTTTGACATCAGCGGTAATGTGCTCGGACTGGTCTTCAATCAGGGGATGATATGGTACAAACTTTATTTTAACACGTACACTGCATATGCTAGGTTGCTGGTGTGTTCCTGTGTCTGCCTTTACATGCATGGGTGTGTGTCGCTGCATGCATATCCTGTATCACTGAGTGGATAGATGGTATCAACGATACTGCCGGTGCTTGGGTTTCTGTTGCAGTGGAGCCGTTCTGCCTGCCTTGTCAACAGCACTTTGAATGACCATCAGTAGTTGTTATATGTTGTAATAGGTTATATCTAATTATATAACATCACATTGTGTTCTGCCATGTGCATCATGTTACTGTGTTACACTGCACCATTTTATCATGGGTTTTACATTTTGTATTTGCTACAAATTACATTACCTTGTATCATATTTTTATGTTCTATTATGTTGTTTAACATTGCAAATGTTCAATTAACATAATTCTACATTATATATTATTATGGCGTTTATGTTATTTTATGCTCCATTGTCCTGCATTATCTCTCGAGGTTCTGGACTATGATCTGTTTTTAGAGCCCAAAATTCTCATTTTTTAGTTCTAATTTTAATCTTAAGTGTTTTATGGAACTTCCAACATGTTTATATATAGTCAATAATGATGTATTTTCTTATTAGCATGCCACAAAAGAAAAAATGTTATCCTCTTCCTCTTCTGTCTGCTTATAAGCTTTAATTTGTTTTTGTTCGTTACACAACATCCAGTCATATTACATGGCGTGTTCTGGTGTATTTCAGGATGGGAGCGTTTTATGCTCCTGGCCTGGTTGGCATCAATGTGCTCCGCCTCCTCAGCTCCATGTACTATCAGTGTTGGGCTGTGATGGCCACCAATGTCCCCCACGAAAGAGTCTTCAAGGCCTCCAAGTCCAACAACTTCTACATGGGTCTGCTGCTCCTCATCCTCTTCCTCAGTCTGTTGCCTGTCGTCTACACCATCATGACGCTGCCGCCTTCATTTGACTGCGGACCCTTCAGGTAACAACACACACAGAAATAATGGAAGTTAGTTAGAAATGCATACACGGCAGAAACATGCAGTACATGCTCTCACATATATCCTGATGTTTGCAGCGGGAAGGTGAAAATGTTTGATGTGATCATGGAGACGATTGACCTGGACCTGCCAGCCTTCATGGGGACGCTCTTCAGCTACGCAGCCAACCCAGGCCTCATCATACCAGCTGTTCTGCTCATGGTGTGAGTGTATAGGAGATGGATATCATGTACACACACACACACACACACACAGTGAAAACTTCAACATCAAACCAATCTGACAACACTGATTTCTGATGTTGTCGAGTGTGTGTCTAAAAAGGCTCCAAAGCTCATTTCGTTTCTCCTCGACAGGCTGGCCATCTACTATCTCAACTCAGTGTCTGAAGCCTACCAAAACTCTAACATGGAGCTGAAGAAGAAGATGCAGATGGTAAGAAAAGAATGGAGATAAAAGTAGTGTACACTACACATTCTGTATATCCAGTAGAGGGCTGCTGCCACAAAACATCATCTCCCCACTGTTTTCTGCCTACCACCTCTCTCTCTCTCTCTCTCTCTCTCTCTCTCTCTCTCTCTCTCTCTCTCTCTCTCTGCCTCCCTCTCTGTCTGTCTAGGCTCGAGATGAAGAGAAGAATCGGAGGAACAACACGAACAGCACCAACCAGGTCATGAAAGACCTGGAGGACCTGCTGCCGAACCGATCCCTCGCCCCCCCTGCTCCTCCATCAGAGCCTGGTCAGTAAACTCCTGAACAGCAGATACGCTGCACGGAGTGAAATGTCACTGAATGTCTCCATGATTAACATATTTCCACTTTCTTGTAAAGAAGAATTCTATCTGTGTATGTATTACTAATCCAAAATTTTGTAAAAATGTAGTTTCTTCTGCATATTCTTGGATTGTGTTAAATACTAACAGTTCTGATGTTATATATTCATTGATGTATTAAGGTTGTGAATTCGAAACTAACATGTGACCAGAAAGCTAGAGATTCAGCTAATTCTTCTCTGTCTCTGTCAAAGCAGAAAAGACACCAGAGGAAACAAAACCAACCAAGACGAAGCCCGGGTCAGCCGGTAAAGGTGTTAACTTGCAGAAAGATGTGGCTCTGGCTTCGCCCAACCCCAACGCTCGAGGGCCGGTCAGCCGGCAACCAGGGCAGAGAGGACCTGGTGCAATGCCGGGTCCGGGTGCTGGACCGGGTCGAGGCCGTGGGAGAGGGCCCCCTCCAAGATAACAGTGTGGAAAAAACACATTCCTGCAGGCTGTGTTCATCCCTCAGACAGTCTGTTCACCTCACAGCTGGAGACATTAATAGGCACAAAAACAAGGTGTTGAGATTCTGGCATTTCAGTCATAAGGACCTTCATTAGGGCCTCATATTTTCTGACTGACCTCAACAATTCAAAGTTTACCAGAGGTCATTTTTGAAAATGACAGGTGTATAAACCTACTGTACATTTCCACAACAGCGCAGTAAAGACGTCAATTTTGTCTTGAGTAACTGATGATTCACAGAGGAACGTTGTGTTGTTGATTGATGTTTCTGCCCTGGCTGGACTGAAGGTGGGCAGGCACTGTGCGTTTTCATTCATCTTCTCCGTTATGTTAATTATTATTGATTTCCAATAACTGAGTATCTGTGCCTCAAGCTTTTTTTCTCTTACGCTTACAATGACCTTGTAATTCATGGTATGACTCTGACTTTGCAATAAAGTTTAAAATCTTTTAATAACATCTTTGTAGCAGCTCGGTTTATATTCATGTGTGTTTATTACTTGTATTAAGTTCCTTCAAAGACTTCACTACATGTTTGAGTCTGGACAGACATGGATGTAAATGCAACTTGACTGGTTAGTGCAGACACACAACCATGAGGCAGTAAGTCTAGTTTCATTTTCAGACTTGTAGTCTTCAGCCCCAGCTGATGCTGACTCAAGTATGTCACTGAAGGATATTTATCAGTTTTTGTGCCACTTCTTCTGGAGCCACAAACAGTTTTATACAACCTTCTGTCACATATGCATTTGTACACCTGAAACTGGTGTGTGAAATCAGCTGAGTTCCCCTTTAGCAGCTTCAGCTCAAGACAAAAATGTGGAACATCAGGTCCAGTCATGTAATTGAGCAAAAAAACAATGTTGTTGTTGCTGTTGTGTCGTCTCAAGTCAGTAATTAGGAGTGTTTACCTCTCCAGCTCCTTTAAAATATAAAATACAGTCCCCTTCATCTGGGTTGTCAGTGGTCCCCGCATGTCTGTGTGAATGCTAAGTTGTTTGATCAAAGGGTGAAGCGCTTACAAATTTACAATACAAGTCTGTGCAGAAGAGTCACCCAACCAGTCAGAAGTGTCTGACTGTCACCTCACAGGAATGTGTCTTTGAGAGGAGGCAGACGATTGGCTGATCCTCTGCAGGTGAAAACAAACCTGCCTGAAAATCATCTCCACAAAGATGGGTGGAGACGCTGCAGAGTGAGTTAAATAGTGTGACTAACACCTGGGATGTACAAACGAGGGTGTGAGGACCGTCTCCAGTAGTGCAGGTGAGGGTTTTTTTTTTTGGATGTCTAAACATAAAGAAGAAGAAGAAGAAGAAGAAATATTTCAGTGATCTGAAATTCTTCATCTATTTTTCCTGTTTCCTTCGACAGCAAATTTATTTGTGATTTTAACTCACCAGCCAAGCAAACATGTCCATCTTCACTAAATTCTTCAAAAACATCATCCAAGACAAAAACCCTGACGATGACACCGTCACAGTAAGTACCAGATCTCCAAAGGTGAAGCTGTAGCTTTGAATTGAGTTTACATGATGTGTGTGTCTGTGGCTGTTGTAGGTGAAGGGTAAGCCAAAGCCCAAGTATTACGGAACAGTCACCCCGTACCCCAACTTCAGTGCCAGCAGTGATGCTTCAGTCCTTCAGTCTGCCATTGAAAATAAAGGTGCGTGTGCTCACTCGTGTTCTCAAAATGAGCTCAGGCTTGTAATGTTTGCGTTGCTATTACATGTTATAGCAGATGGCGTAAGTAGAACAACTCTGCAACAGGTACAATGTGGTTAGTGTTTCCTGTATCAATGACAGGAAACACCTCATTTGAAGCCATTTTGAATTGGATGCAGCGACTCCTCTGGTTTCCCTAACTTTAATGGACTTAAAGATACAAGTTTTCTGTCAACACTGCTCCTTTCTGACCTGGAGGATGGGCTCTCATGCTTTAAGGAAAGCCTGTAACTTGTCCCTCACAGGAGTGGACGAGGATGTGATCGTTGCAGTCCTGGTGAATAGAAGCAATGAGCAGAGGCAGAAGATCAAAGTAGTTTATGAACAGTCGACTGGGGAGGTGAGCTACTGATTTCTCATGACAGCAAAGTCAATTATGGTCAAATAATAAGAAATCAGCAACAAGCTGTACAAGCTGAACACAAGCCAAAACAGCCAAGTTTAATCCATAATTGTCTAAATAGTGAAACATGTCCAACAAGTGTCCCACTGACTTCACTGTTAAATCTTTTGACCATTTCCACATTTGCAACAAAAATGAGGTCACACACACACACAGTGCAGCAGTCCTAGTTTGTCCTGAAATACTGCATTTATAATGATCAGCAGTCCCTCATGCCTTTGTACGGCTGCTCCCTGTGTGTTGCAGAACCTGGAAAAAGCTCTGAAGTCTGCTCTCAGGTCAGATTTAGAGGACGTCTCTCTGGCTCTGCTCATGATGCCTGCTCACTTTGATGCGTACCTGCTCAGGAAGGCCACAAAGGTAAATATCTCTCTGTATTTCCAAATGCCACTCTCTAGGACGCTGCTGTCCTAGAGTGTTTTCACGAGTCTTCTTTCCTACTTCAGTAGAGAATGAGATGAAGTAAAAAAGTGGTGAAGTCCCACACTCGGTCAGCCCATAATTTACTGCTGAAAATGAATTTTGAGCTGACAGTGTACAGGAGTCCATCACTCTTTTTCAGCAGCAGTTACAAACACTTACGCTTTTTATTCCAGTCACAGTTTGATCTGTTTGTCTACTGAGCAGCTGCACTGCAGCAGTGCAGAGGGTAAGTGCCTTGCTCAAAGGCATCTTGGCGGGAACAATGGCAGAGAGGCTAACAGTAAAAGTTCAAATATGACAACTAGATTTCATCACTCTGAGCATTTGCTTTATCCCAACAGGGTCTGGGCACAGATGAAGATGTCCTAGTGGAGATTTTAGCAACAAGATCAAACCAAGAGATTCTTGAGATCAAGAAGGTCTTCAAAGAAGGTTTGCTCTGAGTTCCTGAAAGGGTTCATGTTTTATGTAGGTATTTATACTCTTTAGTGTCTCCAGTGCAAGCAGCAGCGCAACATTGAATTCCTAGACAGCGCAGCACTATAATCACCCAGTCGTGAGGACTGTAAGCCTCTAAACAACAGCCACAACCACTGCAGCCATACTTTGTCCAATTAAGTTCTTGCAAAGTCTGTTATCTTTGTGCTGAAATGCTTTTTCTCCCTCAGAGTACGAAACAGAGCTGGAGGACGTCATTAAGGATGAAACCAGTGGTGACTTCACCATGGCCCTTCTGGCCATGTTGAAAACTGACAAAGATGAGGACACTGAAGTCGACATGGATCAGGCCCGAAGGGACGCAGAGGTAAGATCAGGAAAATCAACTTTTGAAGGATAATAATCTGCTTTACGGTCAATCAATCTCATGCAAAAAACTAAACCAGAATCAATTGTCTTCAGAGTAAAATGTGGAGTAAATTGTACACTTTTGGGGGCCTATTTTCAGTGGCAGATTAATGCACATTCAGTAATTTAATAAGTATGTACAGCAGCAGGACAGCGTGTGTGAGATAACGTCAAAATGAACTACACCGTGTGCGTTATCATAGTAATGATGGAACGTGTCACCCAGTGCTACAGTGTGACTCATTGATGTGTTTTAATAATTTTAGGACAACGCGACACAGAGGGAGAAGATATATCAGGCTTTGGATACACACACAATACTTGTTAGAGGGATCAATTGTTGACAATAAGAAAAATATTGACTATCACCAACCTCTCCTTTAATGTAAACTGTACCTGCAGACTCTGTTTGAGGCAGGTGAGAATACCAAAGGAATCAATGTTTCTGCCTTCATCGACATCCTGACCAAGCGGAGCGGGCCGCAGCTCTCTAAGAGTGAGTGCTTGAAATGTGGGACTGCATCAGCTGATAGGTTTGACTCATCAGAGGCTGAAACAGCCAAAACATTCATTTCAAAGGGAACACATACACCTGGATAAACAGGTGGAACCACACTGTTCAAGGTAACTGCTGGAACACACCCAGCAGTGTGTGAACAATACAGAGCAAAGTCAGCCTGATTTCTCAAATAATAAATATGACATTTCTTTAGATTTCTGTATCACATGAAGGTTTAAATGCCTGTTGTGTGTCTGTTTGCCTGCTAGCATTCCAGCAATATGCATGCTTAAGCGACGTGACATTACCTAAAGCCCTGGACTCGGAGCTGAGGGGAGACATTGAAGACTGTCTCATTGACATTGGTAAGGAGGATCTCATTATTTGCAATGAGTGTACAACAAATTTGAAAACAGTCATGTTTAAGAACTGCTGAAAAACAAAAAAAATCTTAAATGCACAAATGAAAAAAAGATCTGAACAAGCACAAGTGAAGAGGAGTGCATGAAACAACAGATTTGAACCCAGGACAGACCCAAACTACTATCTGCACACTCTGTTCTCTGGCATCACACACCATGACATCAGAGAGTGTGTAACACCATGTAAGGACTACTTTAGCCTGAAAATGAGACTTCACAGGATGAGCTGTAACACAGAATAAAAAGAAACACTGTGAGCTGTCAGACACAGCAGCGCCTGGGTGATGCATATTTTCAGCTCTAATGTTTTTGTGTCTCTTTGACGTTTAGTAAAATGTGCCTGGAACAAACCAGCGTTCTTCGCTGAGAAGCTGCATCTGGCTATGAAGGTGTGCATGAATCTCTTTCTACCCTTTTTTTTTACCTACTCAGATGATCATGGATGTCTTAATTATTGTAGTCTGTCTTCCAAATGCCTGCTTGGGAATATGTTCAAACTAGTCCAAATCAATTGAAAAGTCTGCCACAATATGCTGCATTCACATGCAAATAACATGTGAAAACTGGCTTTACTAATCCCAGAGTTAGCTAAATGAACAGTAAATCAGTCCCTGTTTTGTAGCTGACTGTCAGATGTCAGATTGTGGAGCTCTGTCCACCATAAATACTGTAAACCTCTGTAAAACACTGCTTAACTGTCGTGATTGGTTGTGCAATCGACCACACACAGATGAACACGGCAGCGATGGGACATAACCTTCATAGAAATATTGAATGAGAACACTTAACTAAACACAGTGTGCAGTAAACCTGCAGAGTGAAGCCATTTGCATGCACTCACTCTCCCTACCTGTTCAATGATGGTCTGTTCTCACAGGGCCACGGCACATGTGAGGAGACACTGATCAGGGTGCTGGTGAGCCGCTCTGAGGTCGACCTGAAGAAGATCGTGGAGGAATACAGGGCCATGTATGACGACAGCTTACAGGATCACATACTGGTAAAATGACACTCCCATGATGTGTTTGAACTCTTATTTTCACTCAATCTTCACTGATTCAGTACAGAAACAAAAGACAGTATACAGTGGTATCAGAGTGTTCCAGCTGACCACATCTTTGTCTCTGCTTCTCAGAGAGACACTGAGGGACATTATCGGAACGTCCTGCTTGGACTGTGTGGAGCTCACTGAGATTCTGTTGTAACTGAGAAATCAAAGCAAGTTTGACCACCGGATGCCTCTGAAATCTCACGTGTTTCACAATTCATACAACTAATGAGACCATCTGTCTAATTGATGTTATCCGACCATAACATAAGAACATCATACCCTCTTCTGACAAAAGCACATTGCTAGTGGTAATAAAAGCTTGCTCTTGTTGTCAGGAACTGTTTTGCTTTTTGGGGTAAACTGTAGTAAAATGTTAAGTATTATATACAGGAAACTAATCTACAACATGTGGAAGACACATGAAGAGGAAGAAAAGGAGAAGGATGTTTTTTGATATTTTTTTCTGAAAGCTTTAAAGCCCGTATCTCACCAAAATGCTCGTCCTGTGATGGTTAACTTGGTTAACTGGTCCATACATGAGGTCAGAGTGATGAGGTCTCTTCATTGATGGCAAATGCTGATTAAAAAAAAAAAAAAAAAAGGTCTTGAAAATCCTGTGAGACTATGTAAGGAATAAAAACATATACAGCCTCTAACTGTTGTTGGTATTTCTCTTTTTGTCTTTGTTGTTAATGATTTATTATAACAAATTCAAATCCGTTTTGAAAACATGTAAAGGAGATGGAAGTGGAGAGAGGTGGAGCAACAAAGTTTTGAGATTAATCAACATTTCCAATTTTTATGTCAAAATCGTAGGATCTCATTATTTGGATTAATGTCTCTTTTTTCATTCCTAACATGTCTTTTTTCTATAACATAATAATAATACTCATTTGGCCCAGATCATAATATGGACAGAAAACACACCAAACATGATTCTTCTTCATAATTTTCAAAGAAAATTCATTGAACAAGGAAACCAAATGAAACAGAATTCAGCAGCTGAACTGATCAGGTAAAACAGAAATCTTATTTGTTCAAAGTAACCATAGTTAAAGTAACTTACAGTGATTGATAAATACTTTCAGTGAACTATCGTCGAGGCAGAATCTGAACTGCGCAGGCGCAACGCTGTCGAATGAACGCACGTGACGTGGAATGCTCACCGTGTCCGGAAGTACTGTGGCTTTTTACTTAGATCGGATGTTTTATCCTTACAGTACGGACTCTGGCCGTTATTGTGGTCAACTCAATCCAAAATTGTCAATTATCTTGCTCTAAGTAAGCGACCACATGTGTTTGTTAGACGTAAACCGGACACAGAGGAAGTGTCGTCGCTAGAAACTTTGGATAAACTCGAACTGACATGCCAGATGGATAGCTAGCTAGCTAGCTAACAGGCTAAGAGGGCTGCCAGCTGATTGTAGGTTTAAGTCTGTGTACAGTTTATTTAAACACATTTATCTAATTAAGTTTAAACGGAAGAATGAACATGATCCAGAATAAGCCTGGTCATATACTTCACCGGTAAATGAGCTGCGGTTCAATTTCATTATTCAGGCAACAGTGATGTTAAGGACATTGGGGACATAAATACTGCAACTGGACAAAAACCGGAGGAATGGAGGAGAAATACAGCAGCAACGTGCTTTCAGGGGGGAAACTGGGAATGGTCGAAGTGCCCAATTCTAGGTACGTGTCTGTTTGATTAAACTCATCCAGCTGATTACTTGTATTTACTTGCCTTTAAGTCAAATCACAGTTGTTGTACCGTTAGTGTGTATGTTAGATTTTGGTGATCAGGTCAAGCAACACCAACTAAAAGTTATGGCTAAATCTCCTGATTTATCTCAGTATACAGTGAATCGATCAGCTGTTCAGTGCTCAAGGAGACGTCTGTAAGGTGCTTGTTGTGTCTCAAGGCCAAATAATATTAAATTTACAGAGAAAAGTTAACATTTGAGATGCTGGAATAAGTGAATGTTCGACATTTTTACTTGATAAGTAACTGATCAACTGATGATCACCATTGTTAATGATTTATTCCTGTTGATTAATTGATGGATTGTTTCAGCACAGATATAGTGTAATAGTACAGAAGTTGGGTGTGGGTGTGAAATCCTTTAATAGGACGGTGTTTTTTTTCTGCTTCACCCACCTCCAGTACTGATATATCTTCTTCGTCCATTTCCTCTTCAGGTTAACCAGATACTTAGTTTTACTGGTTGTCACAAAGGTCCTCAAGGCTCTCGGGATCTTTGAATCTTATGATATCTTAAAAGTTGTCCACATTGTCCAGTTCATCTTCATACTAAAACTAGGGTAAGTACTCATTTGCTCGTCACTTTTTCAGGTGTCATTCAGCCCATTTTATCAAACCTGTGTTTGTTGTTATGTATTATTATTCACTGATCATGACAAAATGCTGACAGTGATCCTTCTCCTTTCTCAGGAGTGCTGTTGTCCTGCTTTTCTTCCAAAAGCCTTTCTCCTCTGGAAAAGTCATCTCAAAAAGACAGGTTTGTCAGAATTCCTCCTCGTCAGTCTGCAGATGATCCAGCTCTTCTGACATTACAAGAAAAAAAAAACAAGAGTTTTTCAAGCTTTTCTGTGTGGATCGTGACTTCAGCCGCCATTTCTTCTTCATTCGTCACAGCAGTTTGTTAAACCCTCTTCAAATTTGTTTTCTTTGTAGTGGATAAAGTTACTGAAGCATGCTGTTTTCAGCTGCGTCATATCCCTCCTGGGCTTCTTCGGTCTAACTCTCTGTGGACCTCTCAGGTAAATATGTGTTAGAGTGTTTTTTCATAGCCGTTAATTCTGCCTGTGTTTATGTCTTATGTGCTCACGCAGACTCTGTTGCCTTCAGAGTGTGATTGACGCCTGCTTCGTGTCTTTTACAGGACGTTGTTGCTTTTTGAGCACAGTGATGTGGTGGTCATTGCTCTTCTTGGTGTCCTGTTCACAAGCTCTGGAGGTGGGCCGTCGAAGGTAGGAGACCACTAATTCACACAGCTGGTTTGAAAAACTTTGATCATGACAAGAAATGTCCTGGGCGGCACGGTGGCGCAGCAGGTAGTGCGTGTGCCTCACAGCAAGAAGGTCACCGGTTCGATCCCCGGGGCCTTTCTGTGCGAAGTTTGCATGTTCTTCCCGTGCTTGCGTGGCTTTGCTCATTAGGTTAATTGGTGACTCTAAATTGTCCCTAGGTGTGAGTGAATGTGTGTATATGTATGTGTGTATGTATGTTGCCCTGCAGTCGGCTGGCGACCGGCTCAGGGTGTACCCCGCCTCTCGCCCGTTGACAGCTGGGATAGGCTCCAGCCCCCCCCCAACCCCGAAAGGGATAATCGGGGGTATAGAAGATGAATGAATGAATGAATGAAAGAAATGTCCCAGATAATTAACACATTCCATTTATATTGTACATTGTTGTACTCATTTTGTACTCAGACCTCAGCAATAATTTACTATACTTCATAGAAAGGATGGCCCAAACTCTGAAAATATGACTGATTATCCTTTAATTCTTCATCAAGTTGAACAGAATTCATATTTTCAGAGAGAACTTTGTTGCGGTTCGTTAATCTCGCGGTCAGATGGAGGCAGAGACTCCTGATGTTGTAAAGAATGTCATTGAAACAACGTTTGTATTCTGCTTTAGATTCATGTAAAGCTGGAAGAAGTATGTAATATGAATTTCTGTTGGCTTGTCTTTGCGCAGACCAGAGGGGCTGCTCTATTCATCATCGCTGTGATCTGCCTCCTCCTCTTTGACAACGATGATCTCATGGCCAAGATGGCGGAGCACCGTATCCTTTACACCACTTACAGCTGTTTTCTCAGTCCTGATCGGTTTGTGTTGTGCATTATCGTATTTCTCTGTTCGTTCTGTGTTTGCCTTGACTCGTCTTCTAACCAGCTGAGGGACATCACGACAGCGCGCTCACTCACTTCCTCTACACTGCCATCGCATTTTTAGGGGTTGCAGATCACAAAGTAAGCAAAGCCAGTGTCTCACATCTAATTTAAGATTTAGTCCTGTGTATGTAAGCATAGTAAAGAATTGGTTTTGCTTTCTAAATCCTCCCTCTGTCCTCCCGTTCTTCCTGACAGGGTGGTGTTGTGCTGCTGGTGGTCTCCCTGTTTCTGAAGGTGGGCTTCCACACAGCCTCCAGGAAACTATCGGTGGAAATTGGTGGTGCAAAACGCCTCTATGCCCTTGACAACTTGGTTTCTGCTATGGTGCTGCTGCCCTGGGTCATAGTGCTCTCAGCAACCACAGAAGTAAGTGCACAGACTATGTGACAAAATGAGAAATCAAATAAATCAAATCAGAAAAAGTACCTGTCCACATGTGGATTATGCATCAGATGATTTATTTGACCTCCTCACTCACTGTTTCTTCACTCTGTCTCAACACCAGAGTAAAGTAGAATCATGGTCGTCCCTCATCCTGCCTTTCGGGATGATCATCTTCTCCGTAATGATCCTGGAGTTTTACGTCGAGGCCATCTGCTGCACAAAAATGGAGACGCCCAAGTGCGCCCGCTATGGCACCATCGCCCTCTTCCTCAGCGCCCTGCTGCTGGCCAACTTCTGGACTCACCCGCTGACCGACCAGCTGCGCTCCATGAGCAAACCGCCGCAGCAGGTCAGCACAGAGCATGTGCTCTCTGGTGGAGTGCTCGTCAGCGCTGTCTTCTTCATCATGTGTAAGTAACTGCAGGATGAAGTAGCGTTTCACACATCGACCTTGATTTCGCCTCACTTTCTCTGTCATCTCTCTCTCTCCACAGCCTCCAGTATTCTCTCGTCTCCATCAAAGAAAGGTCAGAAAGGCACCTTGGTGGGTTACTCACCTGAAGGGACTCCTCTTTATAACTTCATGGGTGACGCCTTGCAGCATACCTCACAGTCCCTCCCACGCTTCATCAAAGATTCCCTGAAACAGATCCTGGAGGAATATGACTCCAGACAGATCTTCTACTTCCTGTGTCTCAACTTGGTATGTACAGAACATCAAGGATATAATTATGGGGGTATTTCTTTATTTTCATTTGTTTTTGTCTTGGAAATTTGTGGATTTAAATATGAAACTACCAGAATGTGAGTGTTGTTGCTCTGCACGTTTCAGGCTTTCACCTTTGTGGAGCTCTTTTATGGAGTTTGGACCAACAGTCTGGGATTGATCTCCGACGGCTTCCACATGCTGTTCGACTGCTCAGCGTTAGTCCTCGGCTTATTCGCTGCCCTCATGACCCGCTGGAAAGCTACCAGGATCTTCTCCTACGGGTAAAGCCCATCAAGGCTTTGGTGTTGGAGACATAGGAATAGTTGAAAGCACTGAAAATCCAGCTGGATGTTTAAATATGGACTCTTGTCTCTGGCAGGTATGGTCGTGTTGAAATACTTTCTGGATTCATCAATGGCCTGTTCCTGATGGTCATCGCTTTCTTTGTCTTTGTGGAGTCTGTCACCCGTGTGTTGGATCCTCCTAATATAAACACAGACATGCTGACTGTGAGTAAACCATATCTACCTCTAGATGTAAAGGCTTGTGACTGAGTGTTGAAACTGTTGATGCACTTTAGTCACATTTATTTGGAATGTCCTGATTTATTTTACCTCTGTCATTTGATATTAATTATCTGCTAAAACAAAGTCCTCACAAGATATTTGCAGTATATTTTCCGACATAAAACAGCTGCACACTGCACACTTCAAGTATTATATTAGACACTTCTTACATTACCGACAGAGGCAAGAGAGAACAGAAAGGAAAGCAAGCAAAACATATCAATTAAACATACAGTGCTCTTATAGGTTGAGGGTAATCAGGTCAAACAGACCAAGTTGTCCTGCAGACATTTTCAGGAAAGGCTTAACTCGAACATCATGAAAAGTGGACAGTTGAACATGAAATCACTCCTTTAACGTTACTCTGCAAAGCAAGGTATTTGGAAGGTATTTAGTGTCGTTTCCACACTACAGTCACAGTCTACAGTCTTGTTAACACATGGCTCACCAGCTGCATTAAGTTATGGATAACATCTGTTTCCAGCTGACAGCTGATGAGCATGTGGTAAAATATTGGACGATAGCGATCAATTAAAGCATGCGCTGACTAGCTTTGGAACAGAGTTTTAAGACTGACTAGGGACATCCGTAATGTTTATGTCCTTCATTGAGTCGTTGGACATCCGTCAGTCTGAACTCTCTGTGCTGTTTTTGCCTCCTGCAGCCGGTCTCCGTCGGAGGTTTGCTGGTCAACCTGGTGGGTATCTGCGCTTTCAGTCACGCTCACTCCCACGGTGCCAAAAGCTGCTCGTCCCACGACCACGGTCACTCGCACCACGGCCACTCCCACAACGAGCACAGCCACGGAGGCCACAGCCACTCTCACGGCAGCCATGGGCACGGGCACGGGCATGGCGGACATGGCCACTCCCACGGCTCTGGGGGCGGAGGCATGAACGCTAACATGAGAGGTGTGTGTTTCCGCAGACAACCTTTAAAAAGAGCTCCGTGGAAAGGAAACTGCAGCTTAAAATCCTCATGCTTTTTTTCTCCCAGGTGTTTTCCTCCATGTCCTGGCGGACACGTTGGGCAGCATCGGCGTGATCATCTCCACCATCCTCATCCGTCAGTTCGGCTGGTTGATCGCCGACCCCATTTGCTCGCTCTTCATCGCCACGCTCATTTTCCTCAGCGTCATCCCTCTGCTGAAGGACGCCTGCGAGGTTCTTCTTCTACGAAGTCCCCCAGAAAATGAGAAGGACCTGAACAGCGCGTTGGCAAAGGTGAGGACTCGCACACATCAACGGTGGCCTTTTTCACTGAATACTAGAAATCATCTATTGAAATGGAGTCAATCGAATCACTCCCATCTGGATAAGCTAACTCATTCCAGGAAGGTCTCGAGCATTATCATAAACTCTTTATCACCCTGTCAGCAGATAAGTAAAAAAATCCTCTTCCTGACGTTCATTTCAGATCGAGAAGATTGAAGGAGTGTTGTCGTACAGAGACCCTCATTTCTGGAGACATTCAGCGAACATGATCGCAGGGACCATCCACCTCCAGATCATGTCCGATGTGGTGGAGCAGAGGATCATTCAGCAGGTAGAATCAAACAGATGTTTCACCGCAGACTCCATATCTGAAGGCTGTTTGATCGGCGATCTGTCTTCCCTCATTCATTTCGTCTCTGTGGTTCTCCTGATCCGCAGGTGACGGCCATTCTGAAAGACGCCGGAGTGAATAATCTGTCGGTCCAGGTGGAGAAGGAGGCGTACTTCCAACACATGTCTGGACTCAGCACCGGCTTTCAGGAAGTTCTGGCAATGACGCAGCAGATGGAGAGCATGAAATACCTGAAAGACGGCACGTGTATTATGTAACGACCATCTGTGGGACCAAACGAAACATTACAGACTCAGTCTCTTTTTCATTGAAATGTACAGTATCGTATGTATGGATGAGGTTTGAATAAATGTGAATATATTGCTTTTATCTTTTTTGATTTGTGCTGATGTTTTCATACTTACAGTTAAAAGTGTATTTTAAAGAACTGGTCTGATTTTGTGATGAAATGCTAAACCTCTGCAGAAGCAACGTGGAAGCAGTGCGGGATTGGGATTTGTCAAGATGTCATTCACTGAGGAATCTTTAAGTTGTTTCTGTGTCTGACTGCGAGTGTAAAGGCTCAGAAGAAACTGTACTTTCTCATGCACAACCATCACACGTGAGGATTTTAGCTGTCAAAAAAAGGGAAAATCAGAATAACGTTGAATAACCTTCTCACTTTATTTGAGCAATGAGCATTAATCTAATGCATATAAATGTGAAGAAAAACACAGTTAAACACACTCTCTGTTGCTACAGTGCAGAGAGAAATGCTGACTATGACACAACTGATATGTGTTGCTCCGTGAAAATAGAACTACGTGAAAAGTTTCCTTTTACCAACATTCCTTCATGTTCAGACTGACATGCAGGAGTCAGGAGTCTGTAATGTGCAAAAACCAGGGGTTCATGCATCCGACACAGCTGCTCTCCTTTTGCTCTCTACTCGATCTCATTGGAGGTTCCCACGGTGGCCCTGATCTCCATTTCTGCAGGGAAACAGAGAAATCAGGAAGCTGCTACAGACCTCAAGATATGTTCAAATATCTTAAATACATTGGTTACCTGGGCAAGGTCTGCCTTCCAAGACAATGTCATCAATGGCGATGTCACTCCTCACTGATGAACCCCTGGTGGCTTCAAACACAATCTGAAACAGTGACACAAAGAGGGAAACATTTGCTTAAAGGCACCTTTTCTCAGTCAGCGTCTTACTGTGAGCAGACAGATCCTTTTTATTGAAGTAAGCATATGATACAACAATGTCAAAATACACCATTAAACATAAACCTCATTCATTAAATAAAAGCACAGAAGTATCATCAGCAAAATGTCTATATATCAGAAACAGAAGTACTAGTTCTGCAGAAACATGCCCCATGTGACTGATATTATTATTTACTGTATGTCATTAGTGGAAATTGATGCAGTATTTTACTGTTGTAGCTGCTAGCGATGGAGCTTCTTTAAATACTTTATGTACAGTTAGCTAGTTTTTTACAGTGGCATCAAGGCCTGTGAGGGTCACAAGAGAAATCTCAGGGGTTGTGAGATGATGAATGGGAGAGGAAATCGTACTCACATGTTGACCTTTTCTTTAATCTTTGATATTTTGGGGTACTATTGGATAATTTTCTTTAGAACTCGAAGTGGGTCCATTTAGGCACATTTTTAAAAATTGTGTTTCAGGCCAAAAAGGTTGAGAAGCATTGCTTTAATCTTCAGAAACTGTATTTTATGATCTTATCATGTGTTTTTTAATGTAAGATCTTGATCCATCTGATAAATGTAGTGGGTTATAGAGTAGACTTTTTCCCTTGGTATATGTGATCGATTATGAGTATTATGTGGTGTGAGATGGAAACGCTCACGTACCTATAAACTGTACCCATTTACACTTAAGTACAATTTGTTAAGTATTTTTCCTAGATATTGTGGAATAGGTGTGTGTGTCAGTGTTTGCCAAAGTAAATTACCAGCAGTAATTTTGATAATCTATTAGTCAGTTAGGTCGTTTAGCAGCTGAGCATATTGAACATTCTCTGCTTTGGAAAAAATAATCTCTGGTGAAAATGATCATTATTTACAGCTCAACACAAGTTACTCAACAGCCATGATCTTCTTTCTGTTCTGTCGGCTTTAAATATTAAACAGCTTGGAGACGTTTTGAGCACTCTTGCCTGATGCTGGCTGTCACACTGGTACTCCACTGTGGCCCTCAGCCAGGCGATGCTCTGCTCGCCACTGCGTTGCCACAGCAACACGTCCTCTCCGTCCTTGCCGAGGTGGACGCTGAGCTGGCCCGTGCCTGAGCCGTACATGTGGTAGTAGAAGCGCAGACACTGAGGCCCCCTGGAGCCCCTCAGAGGGCGGGACAGCAGGCGGACACTCTGACCGGGCAGCATGGGCGACGCCTCCATGTACAGGTAGTATCCTGTCAATCAAACGTTTTAGTGGATTTCTGTGCTATCGCATAAAAATTCAACCTTGAGCATGCTCGTGTTCTGTGTGCAATAAAACAGGCAAGCAGGGTGTTGCAGGGGAGCCTCACCGAGTCCCGAGGTGTGGTCTCCTCTTGGCCCAGTGTACGAGGTCGGGGTGGGTCCTCTCCTCCACTCCCAGTCAGCACCATCGCTCAGCTTGTCCTGAGTGTAACCGCACAGGCCGGCTTCAAAGTCACAGTGTCCTGGGAGAGACAACAACAACGAGCCTGCAAGAGAACAAGAGAATAAATCACTCTTTATGTCAGGTGACACACAGAAAAACAGCTGTCGACTTCATTTTGAACATTAAATATCGATCCGTCAGTTCTTACCTGCTGTTAACTCACAGTCTCCGAGGCTCATGCTGATGTCATCCAAAGCCACGGAGCCGCAGTCCCAGAAGCTCCTGCAGGTGCTGACGAAAACCACCTGAACAGCAGGGACAGCAGTGAGCAGAGGCGTCTTCATCAGCTTCACCATCCCAGCGGACTGTGTGCATTCTTACAGCCATTAATCATTCACAGATTCAGCCCGAAATAGAAGTAAAACCACAAACACTTTGCTGAGGCTGTTGCTCATTTTGTGCCCTGACGTTTGTGCGAGACTCTGAAATCCCTCGTGAGGAAGAAAAGAAATCATCAATCAGTGTTTCTTAAAATGGCTCAGTCTGTGAAATGAGGAACAAAAGGCCAGAGCGGGCAAAGTCTTTGAGCCCTTCGGCATCCAGATGAATTCATCCTCATCACGCACAACACATGACGGCGATACAGTGTCCTCTGACAGCAGCTGTTTAGTGAATGAAATCACAAGAAATCACACACATGAATCACAAGCAGACGGTGAAGCTTTCTCTGAAAACTAACAGTGATTTCTTTCCTTCTTTGATAATTCTTCTGCTCAGCCTGTTTGTCCTGCATTCTTTTCATTTCCTGCTTCCTTCCCTTGTTCTTTTCCACTGATCCATGCTGTTGTTTATTTCACTTTTTATTTGCTTGTTTGTTCCTTAATTATAAGTTTCTGACAGAGTTCATTTCCTGTTCATCAGCCACGACAGTGATGTAGCTGTACTGTCAGTGGGTCGGCTCACTTTGGCCCCCAGACATTCACGTTCCCCAGAGGATGAACCCCAATGACTTTGATGATCCTTTCCCCCTTTCTTTCCTCATTAATCAGTTCACTCATTCATTTTTTATCTATTCCTTTGCTCCTCGTTCCCTCCGTCTTTCTTTATTTCCTCTCTATTCATCCCTTTGTTTATATTTCACATGATTCTCCATTGTTATTCTGACTGATGGGATATTTCCACTTCCTCTCCTCCAACCTTGGCAGGCTGTGATGTCTGGAAGGTGACGTCTGTCGCGATCCAGATTCCTCTGGACTTCTCCCCCTGGGTCCAGATCTTCTCCTGGCGGCTGCTCTGCTGCTGCTGCTGCTGCAGATAAACTGTGAGAGCCCGATCTGTCTGGTTGAAACCTGCATCCGCCAGAGTTATTTGTGGTTGGTGAGTCAGTAAAATAAAGCACAGCCCAATTCACACATAGATGCAGACACCAACACGCATCCAGAGACTTTCTGGGTGCCACTCACCCCTCAGAGAGAAGTAAAATCTCAAGCAGTACTTCATGTTCCCAGGCAGAGTTGGACCGATCAGGCGGCTAACATAGCCGGAGCGTGGGCTCAGCCGGGAGTGAGCCAACAGGAAAGATCCTGGAAGGAGAAGACAGCCTTTATTTTCATGCAAAACTCTCTCTTCCTCCGAATCTGCTTGCCATGAATGTTTTCATCACCACTCGCACCTGGCATTGATCTTAATGTCGGCAGTTTTGGACTGTTTATCAGCCTCAAATCTTGCTTTATTCTTCAGTATCACATCCTCAGGTTTCACTGGTTTTGACCACAAGAGGCCAGAAAAAAAGACAAAACTGATAGATAGCACAGTTTGGACACTGGCTAAGGACAAAGCTAGTCCCCAGCTATGTTTGGTACTGGGCAGGAGGCATTCAGTGGTCCTCAAACTATTTTCCCTGATTTTGGCACCACTGGCATCCTCACAGCTCCCCACAGGCCAATGTTAAATTAGAAAAACTGGAGAAAAGAGGAGTCATCTGACTCACAAAGGACAGTTTTTAATCAACAGAACCACAGATATCATCTTCTTTACTCCACACATTCTCCTCCATTGTTAAAATCTGCACTACCCACAACACAACACAACTCAACTCGATTCACTCGACTGAACAGAGTTTGGTTTATTATGCTAATAGCAGCTAATGTAGCTTTGAGCCTCAAACAGGCACGAGGAGGCGACAGAGGTGTGTTTATTGTGTGTGTGATTACAAGCTTTTGTTTTCAAACTTGTAATCATCAGTCATAAGCGAAGCTGACTCAAGTGACATCACTTGAGTTCCCCTTTAATTCAGATTTCAAAATTAGAAATGCTCTGAAATCCAGTGTCAGCTGTTTTATCCCACCTGCCCCCGTGGTGTGGTCCCCGTTCCTAAATATGTTGGGCTTCACAGACACTCTCCTCCACGAGGACCCCGTCACCTGGTCCTGGGTGTAGCGGCACAGACCCGACTCAAAGTCACAGTTGGCAATGGAGGGGTCAAAGGTCGGCTCTGTGGGACAGATGTATGGAATCAGGACGATGCTTTTGTGTCTCTGGTTTTAGTAAGTGCTAAGATTTATCAGCAAGATTCACATCACATTTGTTCTGGAGATTTTAAGACCCAGACCATGAATCCTACATAGAAATGCTACGTATATGAAATTAAAAAAGCACATTTATGCTCAGGCATGAAACTAAGTAACACCCTTAGGACAAACTTGACATTGTCATCCTCACTGCATGTAAACCCCCAGTGTCTGAGCTGTTAAAGATCTCATGGCTATTGAGCTTCTACGGGCTGCTAATGGTTAAGCTATTAGTCCTTTCAAAATCCTAAAAGTTAACATTTTGAATGTGCACTCAGAAAGCTTTACATTATAAATACGACTGCGGTAATGCTGACACTAAAATGAGCCTGTTTAGAATGAACAGTGAGCGGCTGTGGCTGCAGCTCACCAGTGTCTGTGCTGCAAAACTCTGGAGAAAAGGAAATGTCATCAACAGCAACGCGTCCCCCTCTTGGACTGTTAAAAGCCACTTCAAAGACCACCTGGAGAGGCAGAGAGACACATTGAGACAAACCCTCATATGTAAAGCTGCATGCTATTAAGTGCACGCAGATGTGTGCCCACACACAGACGTTAAATTTATGTACAACATTAATGCAGTTTTGATGTACCAGCGCGAAAAATCCTTCATTTTGCACAAGCTAAACTGTTCAAAAGCAGAAAAAAAGGACCTGCACATTAAAATAGAATGAGGAGCAAAGAGCATCTTTAAGAGAAATGGAAGAAAACAAGTCTTTCAAACCTGCCTTCACAGGTCACCCAGCAGACCTGTGTCACTGCCCGCAAAACGAAAAGAAAGGCTCACAGGAAGCTTTCCACTGCTGGAGTAACCAACTCATGAAATTTGATTTTTTTTTTTTTTCTCCTCTAAATTCCTTTTAATAGACAAGATGGAGATCATTGTATCTGACAACAACAAGGAAAGAAAGCTTTCACTCCACTTGATTCCAGAGGTATTAAGAGGAAAACCAAAGAAATCTTGTAGAATCAAAAGTAAGAGGTCTCCTGTCCAGACAAGATTTAGAAAAACTCATTTGGTCTTCCTAAAATGACGATCAGACAACATCTGCTCATTCCGAACATTGCTGCCAAACTTCTAACAAAAACTGAGCATATTACTCCAGTTCTTAAGATTAGATTTCATTCGATTTTACAGTGCTGCAGCTAGTTTAGAAATCACTCCATAGTGTCAGGTCATTTCTGACCTGCTTAGATCTGTAGGAAGCAGTCAGCTGGTAATAATTCAAGTCAGAACAAAACAGGATAAAGCTGCCTTTGGCTACTCTGCTGCACACAGATGAAAGCTGATGATCTCAAACTGTGTAAACCTGGCTACTTTGAAATCTAAATCTAAAACTCCGCTGATCTAAAGTGCCTTTTATTGAGGCACTTTGCATGCCCTCTGTGTCAGAAATGTGCAATATAAATTAAACCACCTTGCCTGAATATCCAATGCAAAGCACATAGAGCAACGTCATGTTCATATTGACCTGTACAGAGTACGGCGCCTTCAGGTCCACCTGCACAGGTATCCACTCTCCAAGCGTCCTGCTCCAGTCACTCTGGTTGTCTGTCCCTGCCCTCCACAGCTCCTGGTACTGACCCAGCGGGTCCCTGGTGAAAACAGAGAACAGGTTGCCTCTCTCCTCGCTTCGCTGGTACTGAAAACTCAGGCAGCCGGACATGGGCACCGTCGTCATGGGAGACACCAGCTTGGCCACTTCTTTGAAAGTCTTGGCATAGATGGAGTCCACGTACATCAAGTGACCTGAGAGGGAGTTTAAATGTGAGGCGGGTTGTGAAGCAGCCTTAATTACCTTGACTTGAGATCCACTCATACCCAGTAGGCACTGATCTGGTGTTTTAAGAGATGTCTTCACATTACATGTCTGATTGAATATTTAAAAATATTCAATGAAATGCTGTTTGAAGACCAGTTTCTGTGATGGCAGTGAAGACAAACTGCTCCCTCTATCATTAAAGGTGAGCCTGCCATAGTATCTGGGTACTATCCTGGATAATAAAAAGGAGGAGCCAAAGATTGTTCTTCTTCATGAAGCTCAGAAGTTTCAATGTTAACACGTCAGGCTGAAAACCTACTGGGAAAATTCTGAATTATGTTTGTGACTTGTGTCAAGTCTCAGCCACAGAGACAGCTCAGGGCATTATACTGGGCTCCTTTACCCATAACATATATGACATGGCTGCCACATCCACTCATCTCAACAATTAAAAGATCAGGCTGATGATCTTCTTTATGTTTCTTCTTGACAGTAAATCCCATGACAAGATCAAAACCAACAATGAACTGATCCTATTAACAAGTCTTAGTGGGATCTTATTCCCCTGTGCCAGAGAGGTCCATTGTTGTTGGGATGCTGTGTAAAACTGTTTTCCCGAGCCCATGAAAAAAGGGAGGGGGTGATGTGAGGGGTATTCAGGCAGTTATAATCTGCACTAAATGCTTCACACAAATAGCATTCACCTGCTCATTTTGTCCAAAAAAGTCCTAAGTCAGTGGATGAAAACACCTTTGTATGAGTAATCCTCACCCGTCTTGTTGTTGTACGTGTGGTCATTTGGCACGTTGTTGTGAAGGAGCTGGACCCCGCCTCCTCCAACATACCAGTTTACATTGGCGTTCCACTGATTACTGTATCCACACAGGTGAGACTCCTCAAAATCACACTCTGGATGCAGAAAAGTGAGAAATCAGCAACACACCTGCTTTTATGGGCGTGGGTAAAAAAGGCAGATGGTGTCTGTGTGAATTCTTCTCTTTTTGTTTAAAGAAAGGTGTGCAGGCGATGTGTGTGTGAAGTAACTGACCCAGACAGTATCCGGGGCTTATGTGGATCTCAAAGATGGCCACACTGCTCCCAGGGCTTTGTCCAGGTTTACCCTCGATGACAACCTAATCAGCAACACATGTTCAGTAAATCCCTGCAACCATGATGTGGAGTGACACAGGCATGACATCAGAGAGGTGAGTGAATGTAAGGAAGGTCAGAGCGAGTGCACGCATGAAATCTAATTTACTTTCAGAGGTCCGGTGAGCAGCAGGTTCACATTAAAATAACTTACACAAAGAGAGGTGATGCAGGAAGGTAGAAGAAACTTTGGTTAAAAACAGGAGGTCAGGGCTTGTACATGTAAATTGTACTTATTTAGATGAATGAATGTTTTTTTTGTGTGTTAAAAACTGTAAACAAGGACAAACCTCTTATGTTCTGGCAAATAATTGTCAATGTCAGCATCCAGCAGACACAGAGCAACATTAACAGTCATCTGGAGTCAGTGTGCCCACCTGATGAATGCATCCTATCAGCTCTGGTTTGGTCTCCAGAGAAAAACCTTTGGCTCTTTAGCTGCTTGATGTTCCACTTTCTTCTCTAGCTAGCATCGCTAACTTTGTCTGTTGTTGGGTGCTTGCAGGTAGTTTAGCAGATCTTGTTTGCTAAAAACAGCTTTGCATCCAGCAGCTTGTCATCATTAATGCTACCTTCAGCTCCATTCTTAACTCACAAATGTGAATCGGTATTCAACTTCTCCTCTACCTCTTTGAAATAGACAGCAAATAAGTGTACTCAGAACGTGTTGAATTATTCCTTTGATGGGAAAAATAAAGCAGTTTTACCTAAAACAACAGCAGCAGGTCATTTTCATCATTTGAAATCTGCAAAATAAGGCCGTCGCTTTTGTGAGAAGTTATGGCCACAAGAATAAGTGAGAGTAAATAGTAGAACATTTTGTCAATCAGTGTGAAGTTTCAACCTCTGACCTATCATTTTTTTCAGCTACATCTGTTTATGCGCTGAGGGGCCCGTGGCACAGACCGACTCACCATCATATAGGTCACAACCCTGTCAGATTCAGCTCTGCCTCTGCATGTAACATAAACATGTGCTGTACTTTTCCCACACGGTGTTTAGATAATGTGGGTGGGTGTAGGCGGGGGTGTTTCTCCACACACTTCATACTGGCCTCAATTTGGGCCAGCATGTGTAGTGTCAGCCTATATGTCGAAAATGTTTCCTGCACCTCCACTTTTTTTAACTTCAGAGGGATGGAAAGTCAGCAGATACGACTCACTGCTGTGACACAGTGCTCTCGTATCCTTTCATTGCATTCTATAAGATGCAAATAAGTAAATTAATATAATTCCAGTAAAAATTCCAACTTTATTTAGAAATATTATTGCTTTTTCTTAAAATATTATGACTGTATTCTAGATATTAAAAGAAATAAAAATATGATTTTTGCTCGGATTTACAGCTAAATCTCAAGACATTTCAATTTTCTTCAATATACTTTCTAAATCTCTGGTTTTTATTTTCACATGTGGCCCTAATACACTGGTGACCCTCTGACCTTTTCTGTTGTGCCACCATCAAGCCAATTCCAATTCCAGCTAGTTCCCAGTTGCACAGTGAAGGCATCAAAGTCTAACTCACAGGTAGCCATGAAATTTAATGAGCATATTCAAGCTCCTTAGTGGATGAACCCTTTACATTTTGGACACTGAATAAGTTTTCTTCTAACACTACCCTCTAGACAAACATTACACATCTGCTAAGGCTCTAAGACCAGTTCAACTGTCAGTGTGCTGTTTGTTTCATCCAACATTTTCATATTAGGGGATGAAATAAACCTAAATAATGTCATTAGAGGGCCTTTGCTCTTTAGCTAGTCTCGTCTCAAAACAAAAATTGGACGCTATTTTAAAAAGCATTTTACCTTGTAAGGCTCAGTGTTGTTCTGCAGGTCCATGTTTGAGATGACCCAGCTGTCAGAGGGCGTCTGGCTGCTCCACAGCGGCTTGTCAAAGCTCTTTCCCTCTGTGCGCTGCAGGACCTCCAGGCTTCCTGAGCCAGTGATCTGGTAGACTAGCCTCAGGCAGCTCCACTCGCCCTGCTCCAAAGCCGGGCTCAGCAGGACCCCTGTGATCTCTCTCTGTGGGCTGACATCTATACCCATCTCATCATCCTGGTCATCAGTCATGACTGCATCCACTGCAACAAAGTGGCCTGAGACAAAAAGGTATGGGAGTTAGAAAAACAGAAAAAATATCATTTCATGGATAACATTTCGTTGTACAGGGACTAAATATTGTGAACCTATGCCAAACATGCCCATTTCTTACAAATAACAAATACTGGTACACTAAAGATTTTTGGATGTTGACAGGCCTAATACGACCCACCTGTGCGACAGTGTTTGCACTGGTAACTTTATCAAAGCCCAGCTTTTCTGGGAGGAAAAGATTTCATCCTATTCCACAGGATGAGAGCAACATGCCTCCCAAATGACCAGCAACACAAAAGAAGGGGAGCAATCCAAAGTTGGGAAATGCAAACTGCAAATTCAGGTGAGATTCGACCTTTTAAGCTCTGCAGTGATTTGCTAAAAAGAGCTGACAAAATAAAAAGTCACGCATGTGAATAAAAATCAGTGGAGGCAATATTATTACTGTAGTTTCTAGGATTCCTCTTATGTGTATCACTTACCTTCACCTGCCTTCAAAATCACAGATACAAACCAAGTGCTTGTCACAAAGTCACAAACATTCATGGAGAAACATCACAGGTTGCTTCTTGCTAGCTTATGAGCATTGACACGCTTACAGCGATGAGCACAAAGAGGCAGGTGGTGTCAACAGACTGCAGTCATGCTCCTGATGCTTGCGGCTGCAGACACAGTGCTGCTTTGGGCTAAATCCTAACATACTGCCATTGAGCAGCTAATGTTTGCCATCATCACCATCACGGTTTAGCATGCTAACATTTGCTAATCAGCAACTAATTAGCAATAAGCACAAAGTTCAGCTGAGGCTGGATTTTGCAGGTGACTGACATTTTGACCTGATGATGGTGCTATATGAAAAGTGAAGGTCTGTCCAGTAGTTGTTGAGATGTTTCACTCTGCCTTGGACTGTTGATCATTATTCAATGTAATTGTTTATACATGGTTAATTTACAAACTGATATTTTGGAGAAACGGGGCTCACATCTATGCAGTGATCAGTTCGTCTGGATTCTGGATGAGATAAAATAGAAAGCTCTGTTGAGAAATGTGAAATGTTGTATGTCTGTCCCGACTCCCAGAAGACAAACTGTCGATAAAGCGCCTGATGCTACTGTTTCCTGTGCAGAAACAGCAGTAGGGAAGAAACATGCGAATGGCTGTAAAATCAAGACCTTTTGACTTGGTGCAACGTAAAATCCAGCTCAGCTTAGCTTCTTTTCTGCTCCAGGGGCCTCTGAGCTCTCCTCACTGGCCTGTCATTTATTATTTGTCCCTGTGGAATGCCCTGCTGCCCCGGGGCTCCTATATCCTGACCAACACACGTGCATCCAATACACACACACACAGTCTCACACCAGGACTGAGCTTCAGTTCAGTCAACTCAAACTGTTTTTCTTCTTTTTTTCCCAATAAACCACAATTGTTTGCAAATGTTTGTATTTACACCCTGAATAGACCCAAGTGAAACTGAATCAATCATGTTCTTGGCACACAGTCAAACTGACGTGCTGTCTCGGTTTAATCAGTCATTTTCTTCTTTGGATGCAGAGAAGAAGAAAGTGCATAAAAAGCGCTTTATATATTTGACATGACTTCACTTCTCTTGCAGCCTCGGCCGCGCTGCACAGACCACAGACAGGCCGAGGAGGGCTGAGAGATGAGAGCAAACGAGTGACAACTGAGCACACCATGAACGCACCGACTGCACTGACCTTTTCAACAAGCCGTCGGCATTAGCAACGAGGATGGAAACAGGAAAAGAGAAAGTAGTTGACGTATCCCAGAGGGATGATCAACAGTGAGACAGGCTGCAGCAGCAGAGCAATTTTCAAACAAGCACCTACGAGCAAAGACCATGGTGGAAAAAAAGAGTCTTAAGGAGTTTTTCCATCAGGGTCTGGCTGCAGATACAGGAGCTACTGCAGCAGCACTGGCATGCTAAGAGGAAGTCTGCCTCACAGAACAGATGGGTGTAGATGAGAGAGAGGTTCTTCAGAAAAATAGCGATAAATTCATTGATAATGAAAATAGCTGTTTTTTGCTGATTCTTCTACCAGTGACCTGGCTTTATCTGCTCCCTCAGCTGGGTACCACAGTGTCTGTGGGTTACGGAGCTGAAGTCAGGGTGTTGTTAGCCTCACTGAGTATCAGCATAAGGAAACAGCTAGCCTGGCTCTGCCCAAAGTTCAAAAATACACCTGGCATCACCTCCAAAGCTCACTAATTAATGCACTTTGTTGTTTTAGGGAGAATAACATGCTGGATCAATTTCTAGATGAACAACAGCTTATCCATGTGCTTTCTGACAGCAAGCTCACTTTTACAAGTCTCTGCAAAGTCACTGCACTCAGCTGCAGTTTGACAAGTAAAAGTTCCAGCATGCAGCCCCCCCTAAAACCACAAACTTTTTACATTCCTGTTTTTGAACTTTGAAGGGTCGTGCTAGCTGTATCCCCTTGCTTCCAGTCTCTGTGGTAAGATGGGTTAATCTCCTCCTGACTTGGCATATGACCAATCTTCTCTTCTCAATCTAGGATAGAAAGCAAATAAGTATATTTCCCAAAATGTTCAAATGTCTCTTTAAAGAGGAAGACATATTAATGCTAAGTTATAGCCTCTCCTTTAGTTACCACTACACCACTAGGTACCAGGTTAAAGTTATTAGTATTAGTTTACATATATTGTAAGTCAGCACTCTTGGATATGTTGTTGCACTGGAAAACCAACAGTATTCTGGCTCTTGCCCAAATATGGTTGCCTGATGTGCCTCAGATTTGGAGATGTGAATGTTGGACAGTTTATGCTTAAATTCTGTTCAGTTAGTAGCCTTGAGCCAGTATTTGCACGTAGAATCAGACCAGTACTTCTGAACTTTTTGCAAGTACTGGTCAACATTCATCAAAAGTCTGTCAGAGCAGCCTTGCCAGAATTAGGTGTGTTAGGTGAAAATAGTTACATTCAGGGAAAGGTCTTGTTTAGATAGGATCAAAAATCAACATGACCTCCACCTCTTAAAGCAGGCCCCACTTTATGTCACAATTAGTGTGACAGGTTCCTGCTGCGAGGTGCAACATGAGACATCTGTCTTCACATGTATCTGCAGCCAGACCCTCAACATTTTGTGCATGGACTCTCCACAAAAACATCATCCTTTGTATTGAAACTCAGCGCAGATACAGAAAATGAGACATTCAGAGAAGTTAGCAACAGCTATGTTATCTCTACACCAAGGTCATCCCAGCAATTAAATGATCTGATCTGCATTGATCTGCTAGCTTTGATCACATTCCATAAATAGAGACTGATATAAGTTAGACATGGGTGCGCACAGCACACTGCATCAGCTGCACTACCAATCCAGCAAGAATGCCTAAATCTGTTACTTCACTCGCTCCAGATGTTTGCAGATGCTGGAATCAATACAGACCAGATGAATTTCTTTTCACCAGTCAGCTTTGGTGGCAGCATCAAAACAACTGCAACATCACAGCTAAACCTGTAACTATTAGTAAAAGAGGCGATAAAGTCTACACTTAGTACAAGACTCTCAGGTAAAAATGTTTTCAAAATTACAGGACATCTGTTAAAGTCTACCCAATACCATCTTTTTGCAGGGTCCAGCTCATAAAGTCTGGATCTGACGTGTATCCGCAGGTGTTGGATTCAAAGTTGCAGGAGCCTGGCAACAGCTGGTTGTGAGCCTGGATGGTGGCTATGAGCACACAAAAAGAGAGAGGCCAGAGGCAATGGTAAGTATGAATCACTGCAACTGGCATTAACCGACACATGCCCTCATGCACCAACACTGGCACTGGTACTCACCAGCAAAAGTCAAGAGGTAGAGTGGAAGCATCGCAGCAGCTTTCTGTGGAAATAAATCAACCCTTAGAGGAAGTAAGAAAAGCCAAAGTAGGTCTAATATTTGCATCCACGGTCGGAAAAAATGCAAAAAGTTGTGATCAAAGTTTGGTTTGTGAAGGTTTCTCTTGTGTGTGTTGTCTGAGTGTCTCTCCAGCTCACAGACTGGCAGCACACTGCGCACTCTCCGCCGGGAAGCATGTGTGTCTGGACAACAGAGCAGGGGGGAGGAGGAGGAGGAGGAGGAGGAGGAGGAGGAGGAGAGAGTTCTGAGAGGGAGAGAAGGAGGGAGAGAAAGGTGAGTGATGAGCTGGTGGGAGGCCAGTGAGGGAGATGGGGAACAGGAAGTGAGGAGGGGAGAAGAAAGTGAGATTAGAGGGTGGTTATGGAAGAAAATGAGTAAAGATAAACAGTAATGAAGGAGCTGCAGAGGGCTGCAAGGGCACCTCAGTGATGGCAGTGACAGAAGGCCAATGCCATTCCTTCACCTCCCTGTCCGGATTCATTCTGCTCGTCTGGGGGCTGAACCCTTAACTTTCAGGTCGAAATTACCCTGCCATTAGCCACAACAATAACACTGTCCTCACCAAGACTTTAAAGACAGAAAACTTTGTCTAAGTGGTTATTCATAAAGCCTGACTTTGACATGGAAAAGGTCTCATCTCTAAGTGATTTTCCTGCTGGTTATGTAGGGGTACTTAAAACCTTCTAACGTTTAAGACCCTATCTGGAAGTGGTATGACAGTGCTTTACTGTTTAAGGAGAGGCCTGAATACACAAATGATCTAAACTGTGTTTTACAAACCTGCAGAGAGTCAAAACATTTTGCAACCATCTAAAATATTTGCCCTGGCTTCAGCCTCAAACAGCTTTTAGGCAATCTGTATTTGTAGAATATGAACATGAGGCAAGTCTGCCTCAATCCTGCATATGCACCTAGAAGAAGTCTGCAGGCATTCCCCTGCAGTTTCATTTAAATGCAAATGGACTGTGTGGGAATTTGAGTGTGGCCATGACAAGGACAGGATCCTCAAAGACTAATGATTTCAAAAAAATGACACTCAGATTTGGAAGCACAACTGGTTCACACAGTGTGGGGGAAAAAGTGGAAAAAAATGTGCCTTTTTGATGAGCACTGCACACTGCACACTTCAGCATTCTTGCGTAAGAGACTGGATTTGAGAGGTAGAGAAGGAAAGAATGTAGCATGCTAGATATGGAAGACTAGACTTTGTTGTAATTTTTTTCGAAGGGGCGCTCTCACCCACATTTGTGATCCATCTGTCAGACCAGCTTTCCCCTCCCTCTGCCTTTTTCTCCCTCTCTGCTGTTGTCTTGTACATGGTCAGACCTCTGCCTTTGGTTATCAGTGTTTTAATGAGGTGCCCTGAGCACTCTCAGACCAGATGGGGAGGTCACCTCTCCCCTGATCATCTCCAGAGAGGGCGACTGCAGCCATACGTGATCTTTCTTCAGGGAGCACGGAGGACCTGAACCATCTCCAGCTGATTTTTGATGCTTTAAATTTCCACCATTCATCTGTTTGATTTCCTGGTTGTCTGTGTCTGTGTGGACAACACGATAGAGCTCTGAGACGTGACTGAGGGGTGCCAGAATGTGTCATGTGCGGTGCACGCAGACGTTATTGTTTGCATGATGAAACAGTCATGACGTGTTTTAAACAGTATGTGATTCGCTGCCAGAGGACTCAGCAGGTCGCGTCCCCTGTGGCTCTCCACCCTTCTTCTGGAAAGGTCCCAGACCACCGCCTCTCTGAACACTCTGAACTCTGAACAAGCAACAGAGAATAGCTATTATTATTCAACTTTTCATATGAAAATGTTTGCCTTTTACACAAAGCAAATTTTAATTTGCTCTGCTCTCGGGGGTGAAACGGATCTTTTAACAAGTTTTATTTGTTATATTTCCAACTGATTTTTCTCTGTGAAGGCGAACATGGACAGAAATCTGTTGCAGGACAAACCTGTCTTAGATATTGCGCTTTTACTCCATCTGCTGGGAGCATTAGCAACAGTTTATCAGTCATTATCACTTGTAAGTCATTTACTATGCTGACCCAACGTGTTCCATATTAAATAAATAAATGCTCTATGAAATAAATAACTCTTGATAAATACAATCAAAATATATACCACCATGAGATTGTGACACATGAATTTGTAAAACTCAGCTCAATATAATGAAATGTCATTTCATCCTGATGACTGCTTTATTTCACATTGTTTCACATTAAGCATCGCTCTCAGTCAAACTTCCCTACATAAATAAAGGTAAATAATAACAATGAAGTGTTACCTGGTTATTAACACCATCCTGCTGAAGAGCGCCACCTGCAGACTGGCTGAAAACAGAGGTAGGTAGGCAGGTAAGACATGGGAGTCTGTCTCATGAACATATCAGAACTGAACGGAGGCCATGAGTTTTCTGTGTGATAGGAGATAACTGTGTAACAGGCCGTGATGAAACATTAATGTGCATTAATTCCAGTAATGGGTTCAGTCTGAGCGCACTGCATGCCATACAGCTAATGACAGAACACATAGGCTACAGTATAGGCCTTCCTTCATCCATGTATGCAGACTAGGCCACAAATTATTGATGTCTTCTCTGGAAATAGAACAGCAGCGAATTGGACTAGCATGAAATATAGGCTGCGTGACACCAGTTAATTCAGCAGCAGAGTGATAACATTACCTCGCATCCATGCCGATGTCCTTTTTTTGCATGCTGTCCTCTGTATTTTGAGGACATTCCGATTAGCTCAGAGCTTAAAATGTGTCACACACACCTCCATATTTCACCCAAAGGTTCACAGCATGTATTTTAGACAATTGTACAGGCTGTTTGTGTGGGATCAGGGATGTGTGGCTACAAAGATGGCAATAACAGATTGGATGCCATGGTTACTACTCTACACCATCACCACCCTTCGTCACATATTGTTGTCACGGTAACGGCTGTTCCGGCGGAAGGGCTCACGTGACTTAAGTGAGAATATGTTACAGGCGCTAAGTAATGTGCAGATACAGGCCCTGTTGATCTGCTGTACTAGGCCTTAAGTGACACCATAACATGGCTGGATTATCGTGCCAGGGGTCCCATAAACACCCACCACCTGCTTTACACTCGTCTGTAGATTGTACTATATCAACCACTTCCTATCATACATGTCAGCCTATACAACAATATTTAGTTTATCAAAATTGCTATAGGCAGATGTTGGATGGAGGCAGCATGTTAATGTATTCATATTCAGTAACTATTGTATTCATTACCATAATTAATCACCTCATAAGCAACCATGGTGATTATGATAAGACATTGATAGGTTCAAGAGCATCTCATCAAAATGAAGTTATCCTTGTGACCTTAATGTCAGATCATCTGATCTACATGGCCATATCTAAATTGTCATTGTGAGTTTGTACGTGTGTATAATACACATACTGTACTGCATATTCAGTATAGTATAAACTACATGTGGACTGTTTCCCATATCCTTTTCAATTGTGACTTGAAGTGTCCAAATGTGAAATGTAAGTCACATGATGGGCACACAACTATCATTTTTCACTCATAAAATGAAAGAAGAATATGTGGGAATGTGGGATCACTGCAAAAAACGTTTTGACATATTCTAAAATATTGACATTTAAAGTAACACTAAACCTGCACAAGGTGTCAGTTCAAGATTATGAATTATTGGACAATTCAAGAAAATGGAGGGCTATGTCTTCTATCACAGATTCCTTAATGGTCCCACTATCCAGCTTGGAGGAAACATATTCCACCAACTGCACAGTAAAGAGTTTTCTCTCCTAAGTTCAACCAAAGATTCTTTTGTTCAACCAAAGATGGTTGCCCGAGGTTAGGTAATAGGTAGTAGGCTGTCAGGTTCATACTGCAAATTCATCTTTCAGTTTTTTTTGTTTGTTTGTTTTTTGTTTTTTACAATTTCCAGTGTGGACAACAGTGTGTTCATTGGTTATACACTCCCACACTTTATTGGAACAGAACAAAGGTGATAGAGCCAAGACATCCATTTTGGCAGCAGACATTTTGACATGTCATACTAGGAAAAGCACAGGTTTTACTAATAACATTAACAATGTTCTCTCTCAAGTACACTAAAATGGACCTATGTCAACATTGTAATATATATATATATATATA
>JBBMOE010000003.1:18325265-18340718 GCA_037975065.1 Chaetodon trifasciatus
ATATATATATATATATATATAAATTAGTATAATCTTTCTACATATAATAAATTAAGCCATAAAATGTCAAAAAAATACATTATTAATAACTAAAAAAATATAAGGCATAATGACCTTAATATATTTCAATAATTCCTGAAGCTAATTACATGTACACATTTCTTATTACTGATAAGTTTAAGAGACTTGATACATTTTCTAAATTCAATAGTGAATTATTAAAAACTTATAGGTGGCTTTTCTCTTCATGGAAAAAACGAGCAAATGTCACTTCCGGCTGCCATCTTTGAATAGCAGGAGTGATTACTGTGGTGTTGATGCTTGTCATTTATGATTATTTTAACAGCAGGTGGAATATTTTTTGTCTCAACTTTATAGTCTTTGAGGAAGCTGGTAAGTTTCCCAAACCATGTTATTAAAAGACCTGTGGGGTTTGTTAAAGTTTAGTTAACATTTGTCTTTAGGGAGAAGAAAAAAGTCTAAAGTTAGCTAACATTAGCTTATCTGGGGCAGTTCATAGCTAGCTTAACTGTTATCAGAGCTATCTAACTATGAGCTAACTGACAGGTAAAAATTCAGACTTAGCACACAGAGACTGAAAACGATGACTGGGCAAGAAGAAAGGCTGGCGGATCCCATTTGTCCAGCTGCTACAGGTGTTTTAGTTACTCAGGAAGTTTTTATGAGACCAGAACGATCCACACAGGTAGATAACAGCGACGCCAGCGACAGACCCAGGAAACATACCAGCTAACGGTGTTGCAGTGGGCGGGCAGAGCCACAACAGCACTCTGCAGGCTGCTGCTGATGGAGTAGGTGGGATGAGGCTACACTCGTGGCCGAAAAGAACTGTTTGTGTGTGCGGGTGCAGCATCAGCAGCGTTTGTAAAGGCGCTTTGTGCATCGCTAATCCGCTCTGATGTCACGGTGCGGAAGGAGGGGCTGAGCTCCGCTTTAATCCGAGCAAGTTGTCTGGAGGGACAAGCCGAGCCAAACCAAGCCGAGCAAAGCGAGCAGGCACGGGGAACAGGGACGATGTGTACTGCGGCACCCGGACCTGGGCCTCTTCTCCTCGTCCTCCTCTGACATGCAGGTAAGTGAGTAAATGTCATGTCCGGAAGGCAGGTTCGGTGCGGGACAGGGAGAAGGGATGAGATTGTGTTCAAGTCGTTTTCGCTGATGGCGGATCCGACACCTGCGGAGGTTTATTCGAGACCATCAGGAGAGGAAGGAGGGTTTTAGACAGGTGACACTTTGCTGCACTTTTTTTTTTTTTTTTGACAAAAACATGTGATGTGTGTCAGTCATTGAAATGCAATGTGTATGTGATTCCCATGATTGAGTTGCATCATATCCAGGATAACATCATAATCATTTATGAATTGTACCTTTAGAAATGCTTTTCAAAGAAATTTAGTGTAGGACTGATCACAAATTGATAATGAACACCAATCTCAAAATGAAGGCTTTTGCCCTTTCAACATAATAAAATCGTTCAAGGCCATGGGAGGGGATTTAAGAAGCCAGTAAGCCTTCAAAATAAAAGCAGTTGCCAGTTTGGCACTTGTTCATGGATTAATCCCCCTGGAGCAATGGCGTAGTCTCCATGTAAACACAATGTAAGTAACACGACTATTGATGCATCCTAACATGCAACATATGCGTGCTGTGTGTGTGTGTGTGTGTGTGTGTGTGTGTGTGTGTGTGTGTGTGTGAGTGAATAAGTGAGTGAGTGGGAGAGAGAGGATGGATCATGCTCTCAGGCATAGAAAGATGAGGAGAATCATCCAAAGTGAGGACAGTTATTATTTTAATTGTTTTCTCTATGATTCATTCATCTTAAACGTCAGAACTGTTTTGTTTGACCAGCAGCTCAAAACCCAAAGATCAGTTTACTGGTGTTTATTGTTACATAATTCAAAAAAGGCACCAAATCCTCAGAACTGAGAAGGTAGGACTGGGTACCATTTTTGCTTGAATTACGTAAATCAAAATTGTTTTTTAATTTTCTGTTGGTTGACTTATCGATTAAACAACCAATGAGCAAACTGTTTCAGCACTTGTTTGGATTTTAGGACAGAGTAAAGGCTCATTTCAATAGAGTGCAGTATTAGGGCCTGAGTTGAGGGCAAAATTTAATGTGTCGGCACAACAAGCTAAACACCACCTACAGCATTAGGCTGTAAATTTCATGGGTGTACCTATTAATGCTGCACCTTCTTATCACTGCTCCACCCAGTGTTTGAGTCTGTCAACGTCATATAACATTTTTAAAAATGACATTATTGTTTCAGATGAAATGTCCATGATCATTTTTAAACCCTGCTTTCAAAATCCGTTTTTAATCTGGAAGATTCAGCAGGATGATTCTTTTTTTTAACTGCTCCTGGATATTTGTCACATTAAATGTGTTTGAAACTCAGTGTTGCATTTGGCTCCTGTGTTTACCTGGACTGCTGGAGGCGCAGCTTGAAGCTAACTCAGGTGCAGTTGTTGGTGATTTTACACAGTCCTTGATAAACAAGCAATAAATCAAACTCAACAGGTCCATATTTAGTAATGTGACCATTTTATGAGTTTTTTTTTTGTTTAGAGGGAGTGAAATGAACAGTGAATGCTTCTACCATTGTAGAACATTCTATACACAGAACTGATAAATGTGTCTCAAAATTTTAATTGATTTAAATATCTTCAGGAATCAACAATAGTCTACTCAGCCCAAAATATTAACAGAATATTAAAATTGTCCAGAGACATGGGACATGTTGCTGCCTTCATTCATTTAAATATTGTGATATTTGCATTTCATTATCTTTAAACCCTAATTTTAGCCATTAAGTGGAGGATGTTTAAGGCCAGTGAATCGATGTAATTAGTGAAGGTCCTTGCAAGTACGTATAGTACACGTGTGTTGCTGTCGGTGTGTGCTTGTCTGTCAGTATAAGATCAGTGAGTTAATGGGCTAGTAAATCCCCCACCCCGCGGCTTTCACTGCAGCCTGACAGATGGAAGTGCAGTGCTCGGCTCACAGCTCTGCAGGCCTGTTCGTTTCACTGCCGGGCTGCCAGGGCCATCTGTGACCCGGGCAAAACCTTCCTCTCTGTCTGACCCCCCCCCCCAGCAAGTCGCCCAACCATTGCCATCTAGTCCTAAACTCTCTGTGGGAGTCCGCCTTCGCTCCTGCTGCGTCCCTTCATGTTCCCATCCCAGCAGTTGTGGTTTGTGCTCAGATTACAGGATCAACATTAACCTTTGTCCTCGTGTCTTCTCTCTGTCCACGTGTCTGATTGTAACAGTCTAGAATTTGTATATCTGCACATATAAGATGACACACACATCAGTAAACCTTCTGTTGCCTTTTCATCCAATCTGATCCAAGAGGAGCTGCACTAGTTGACAGTTTGGAGTGAGTTTACCATTAATATATTTTTATTTGTATAGCAGCTTCAATGCAAGAAATCTTTCTTTAAGTAATATTCCAAAATTAATAATCCTGCATATTTCTCCAATTTTGCCAGACATTTGTAACAATCTCAATAGAAAAACAACAGTGATGGTTTGGACTCCAGTCAAGACTATTTTAGAACTTGAGTTGTTCAGCACAGTCAGGCACAGAGCTGAGTAAAGGAATCTCAGGGAGAAAAATGGAGAAGTCTCACACAGATATACATCACACATTTATGGAGTCTTCTGATCATTAAGATCAGATAAATAACTCATGAAAGCCGTGTTTCAGTGGAACATATTGAGTAGCAATAATGATGCTTTTAAGTTTTAATGTGGGCCTTCATAAACAAGCTTTAGCCTTTTTCTTTCTTCAGATCAGACCGTACATTTCTCGCCATTGTCGACCTTTTTGGAAGCAGTTTATTTTTCCTGAAATATTTAGTAGGATTATGTTCTGTGTCCTTTCTCAGCTTGTTGACCTCAGTCGCGATGAAGACTGCGATAAGAGATAAGTGATGGATACCCTGATAGCCTCGTCATATTAAATAAATATCAAAACTAGGCTTCTCTCTCACAGAGGCCATTTATTATTCAGATCACTGCCCTATTCATCTCTCTCTGTCATGTCTTATCTGATACGAGAGCGATTGCCCTCCTTGTCCTTCTGCCCTGCCTCCTCCTCCTCCTCCATCTCCTCCTCCTCCTCCTTTTCTCCCTTCCCGTCCTTTGCCATCTGCCAGCTGCTGGTGGACGGATGAATGTAGTGCAGATTAAAATGCACTGCACACCCAGATGAATCCCAGAGGATTTAGGTTTTTGCTATTAGCAATATGGAGACAGGGAGTCCCCGGCCTGAAATTGAACACCCCTGTAATATTTCCTGTTCGTGCATGTGTAATTTCAGTTTAGTGGAAGGTTGGTTGAACATGGACCACGGGGTAGCCTCCAGTTGACGTGTTTAGTCCTGATCTCCATGCCCGCACTCAGTTGGGTGGGCTGAAAAGCCTGCCGTCAACAGGCTCCTCCTGGCTGCAACCCAAGGCCTCCCTGATCTATCCATCCATCCATTAGCTATACCCACTTATCCTTGAGGTTCTCAGGAATGGCCGGCACAGGGCAAGAGACAGGTCACCAGTTAATCACAGCGACACAGAGGGATGGACAACCATCAATGCTTAAATTCACACCTACACTGTCGCCTCACAGCTCGAAGGTCCTGGTTCGATTCTCGCTGTGGGCGCTGGTGGCGTGTCCTCCACCATGCCCTCGGTGCCTGCTGCTCGAGGAAAAGGGGCCTTTCTGTGTGGAGTTTGCATGTTCTCCCTGTGTTCACCTGGGGTTTCCTCCTTAAAAAAAAAAACCTACTAAAAACATGAAGAAGATCACCACCTGACCAATGGTGACGAACAGGAACTGGGTCTGCGGGCGCTGGTTGGATGGCAGCCCACCGCTCCTGGTCTGCCGTGGAGGAAGGATGACCAGGATGGGATAAATGCGGAGGACAAGTTTCACCAATTGCATGGCGTGTGTGTGCATGAGCATGTAAAATTGTGTGACGAATAAAGGGGATTGTCCCTCCGATTCTTCTTCTACGAGCAATTTAGAATCGTCACCTGTCCCTGAGGAGGAAACCTCTTGTTTTGAGGTGATGGTGCTAACCACTACACCGCTGCACTGCCTGTCCCTGATCTAGCTGAAAGAATTGTGTCTTTTGTAGCTGTTTCCCAATATATACAATTTCTTTCCTAATGTATACAATAACATTCAAATAGGGACAATGGCGGAAGTTGTCATGTGAATACTGAATAAGTGGAGCTTACAAGTGAATTTTTGACTTTGTTTGAAGCAAACTGTTGTCCTAAAAAAGACGAACCTAATCCCAGGACCTTATCCTAGACCCTAAGGTCACAGCTTTATATTAGAGGTAGACTGGTTCATTGTTTTGGCTAATGGGACATTTGACAAACTCTTGGCGTTGGTGGAACGTGGATCTGATCGTGGCTGATGGCTGAGAAGCCTCCAGCAGTCACGCTGGGTCACACGTCGCAGATATATAATTGGTCGACCTCTGCTTTAAATTGCTGATTTTGTCTGAGCATTGGTCCTAAACCCAAAGATACTCCATTTTTAATGGTATAAAACAAACAACAAATTCAAGAAAATATCTGCTGAGCCACCATTCAGTGCTGCTTTTCAGTACTGAGTGCTATGGAGTCATTTGAGTCTGTGAAAGTACAGACATTCAGCATCTAGCCCTAACAAGGTTTCTGTTTTACATGCAAACTTAAACCTTTCCTTGGTCTTCTTCTGTTTGTGATTTCCTGTCCATATCCTGTCTCTGTCTCTCCCAGGCTGTGGTATGAGCGGGGTTTTCTTGGAGACCAGAGGAGCATGTTCTGAAAATTGAAGTCGGATCACACCCCGGCCATGAGCCACAAGTATCAGGGAGAGGCATCTGGGGAAGCGGGCGAGGAGCACAAGGTGCCTCCGAGGAGCAGGCAGCCCAACGGGACCGCACCCAGGGATCCTCCTGTACGTCGATCCTGGAGGCCATGTCAGATGCTCAACCAGGATGGAGAACCGAATCCCCATCATCATCATCACCATCATCATCACCCTCATCACCACCACCACCACCCTCCCACAGGTCGCGGACCCCCTCGACATCGCCGCCGGCCCCCATCAGGACAGGGACAGGGCCAAAGCCAGGCTCAGAGTCCTGGTCTGGTCCCGGCGGTGACGCCTTCTAGGCCGGATGCTGGGGAGAATCAAGACAATGAACCTCGTCCTGTCCATCAGCCCCGCCCTGCTGTCGCCCGTTATCGCCGTCATGGTGACCCTAACCCCAGACTCAGAGGCCACAGACAGAGGCAGCCAATCGGAGAGATGCAGGACTCTTCACCCGGTGCAGATGAGAAAGAGGGTCCACCAGATATGCAGGTACAGCAGCCCTCATCAGATGATGCTGTAAAAAACCAATTGCAGGATGGGGGATCTCCTCACCAGACTCCCGTTGCAGTTGTCACCCCCACCCACCTCTCACCTGGTCCTGCAGCCCATAACAAGCAACTTCAACCCCGACACACTGCTCCTGCTGAGGCAGAGGAGGACCTCCAGGAGCTTAAAGTGCAGTGTGAAGAGGAGCTGGAGGACATTAAGGAGAAGGACCAAGAACAAGAACAGGTGGAAAAGAATGGAGGCCCCCATTCAACCGCAGGTCACTCCAGCTGCAGCCACAATGACACGATGGTCGATGACGAAGCAGAAGAATGTGCAGAGAGGGTGGAGGAGGATCAAGAAGAAGTGATGGATGATGTAGTGGAGGACATTGCAGCTCAGGGAAGTGAAATCACTGATCTCTGCTCCGACACGGAGAGCGCCGCCTCGCTCAGTATGGACGGACCTCTCCACAGCCCGCCGCCCCTCCAGTCACCAACTCCTCCTTCGTCTCCTGACGTTCCACCTTTCCCCCAGCTGGACCATTTCAGTGAGGAAACCAGTTTTAGCCCTCTGCCTGATAGTGACATGCTACCTGAAGAAGAAGAAGAAGAAGAAGAAGAAGAAGAAGAAGAAGAAGAGGATGATGAGGAGGATTGCTCCGAGTCATGCTCGCTCTCTCACTCCACTTCCTGCTCTGAATCTTATCCAAAAACCTATGCAGACTTTTATTCAGAGTCCCACCAAAAGTCATACCCCAAGCATGTTTATGAGTCGTACTCAGAGCCAAAATCCCACCCTAACTCTTTTCCTGAACCCCTTAAGACCTCCTACCCCGAGTTACACAGAGAACCTTGCAGGCAGTCTGGTTGGAGGACTGAGTCAAATGAGGCCCAGCAGGAGTCCCGCCAAGAGCCCTTTACTAGCCATAGACACGAGAATGTACAAAAAGGGGTTCCATCGTCCCCCACCAAGGGCTCCCATTATGCGCCAAGAAAGGGCAGAGACCGCGGTTCACATCACTCCCCTCTGGACCGCTCTGTTGGCTGCCGGCTGCACCACTACGACGGACAGTCTGACGGTGAGGGGGACAGCGCCGATCAAAGTCCTGTTCCCAAAAGTCACAGGCAGGCACCCAAACAAGCAGCAACGCAGGCCAAGAGCCCCTCGTCCGTTCAAAGCAGCTCAGGTGAGGCCCAGGCAGAGGGCGACACGGTGGGTCCCCAAGGGGAGGAAGGTACGAGGGACTCAGGAGACGCCATCAGCCTGGCAATTAAAGACATTAAGGAGGCAATTGAGGAGGTGAAGACGAAGACGATTCGTTCCCCTTACACACCTGACAAGCCTGTGGAGCCGATTTGGGTGATGAGGCAGGAGGTCAGCCCAACAGAGGATGTCTACCCACTGCCGACTACAGCTGGCCACGTAAGTACGACTTCACTCATCATTAATGATCAGTTTGTTTTTTCACTGAAAAAATCTATCTTGCAAATTACTCACAACACTGCCATCTGCTCTTGTTAAAATTTCTCATGTGTTACATAAAAAAATGGCAATTTTTCAAGCTCAAAGTGGCTGATCAGAACAGTTTTGATTCCTCTGCACCAGACGTTGCACTTGCAGTGATAAATAACAAACCCTGGAATGGGAGCAAAGTAGCAAGTTCTGTTTTTGTCAAATAGATGTGCATGTGTTTTCAGCACTCAGATTCTATGAAAGGACTACATCCATTTAGACAGATTTTTACCAGTCTAACTTCCTGATGTCCTTTTTTTGCTTAATTTCAGCTGACTTCAGTTTACAGTGTTCTGTCATGTTGGTGGAACTAAAAATGGGGAGAGAAATATAAAGTGCTGTTATTTATTTTGCAGATCAGCTGGAGCAATTGGAGTAATATGCATTTTGTGTGAACGTGAACAGAAATATAAAAAGGACAATGTCAGGGCTATATGCAGAGTTCTTTTTGACATTTCTTGGTGCAATTTGTGTTTCTTTCCCAAAATGATGAAATATACCTTTACGACTATCTTTACGTTGATGATGGACATTGTTGAAGGAGATGAGTCTACTGTGTTGCAATGATTAAATTAGATCTCATTTACATCCCTGGCTCTCATTTCATTTTGTGTTACTTGGATTAATGCCCAAATCCTGAATAACGCATTGCCAGAATAAAGAGTCAGCTGATTTTCAATTTTCTTTCTGTCCTTTCACCCTGTTTCCTCTTCTCAGTCTTCGCCTCACTCATCCCCAAAGTCAGTGTCTGACTCTCCGTCCCGCTACGCCTCAGTTCCAGCTCAGGAACCAGTTAGTCCCCTGAGATTTGAGTCAGCCAGAGCGCTTCATCCTCAACATTATCACCAACAACAGCCCCAACACAACCATCACCACCAAGGCCACCACCCACAGCAGAGGGACACCGCAAGGCCGTCCCAGACATACACAAAGCCGCAACCGTACACACACACGCCGAATCAGCATCAGCATCAGCATCAGCAACGTCAACATCAGCATCAACAACAGATTCAGCATCAACAACACCATCAGCAGCTTCCAGCTCAGCAGCCTCGACCACAAGTTCAGCCGCTGTCGCCTCCACAGCAGCCGTCTGTTCAGGAGGTGAGAGTTCACAAATAGGCATCCATACATCCTGAAAATAAAGAAAAAGATGCTCCCCAGTTTCAGAATAATCCAGTCCTGACAGTCGCCTGCACGTCCGTGGATGCACAAACAGGAACATCTTACAGTAATTCAGTGTACTTATAATGCTGCCCATTTTCCAAAATGCAAACAAATACATGCTTAAAAAAACTGGGCTCAAGTTGCGGACCACAGCGTCCCTCACTGAATCCATGGCAACGCGGATGATAAATCCTGCAAAGGCGTTCAGGCATTGAGGCAGGCATATTTTTACAAGGTGTTTATCTGCCAGCAGCTGAAAGGCTGACAGCAATAAACGTGTCGCAGAATTTAAATGAGATGGGAGAGACCTGCACTGTGTGAATAGAAATAACAAGGATGGTGATGGTGAGTTTTTTCCTTTCTCTGCCTTCTCAGATTCGCAGATCTCTTCCTCAGTTTCCGACTTTTGTGGACGGTGAGTGCACTCACATGGAAATCAATATCGTTCTCTGCTCCCTCTCTCTTCATCTGTGGACATAAAGATGTGCAGCATGTTTGTGTGCTAACATGCACTGTATATGCGTGTGTGTACATGTGCCTAACGAGCACATTTGGTTTGTGCAGTCCCGGGGCCGTGTGACCCCGAAGACCTTATTGATGGCATCATCTTTGCAGCGACCTACCTGGGCTGCACCCACCTGCTGTCAGAGAGGACACCCACAAAGAGCGCCCGCATGCAGCAGGCCCAGGAGGCCATGAGCAGAGTCCGGGTGAGTCAGCTACAGCTTCCCTCATTTCATTCTGCAGTGTGGAGGAAGAACAGGACAGTATGTGACTGCGCCTGAAATCGCTCCTTCGTTACTCACTATTCCCTACAAGACAGACTCTCAGTAGCTTAACTCATTGAATTTTATCGGTACAATCCCTGCCTCTAAATACAAACTTCTCCAATTCAACGGCTAACACGCTATAACTAGACATCTTACTCAAACCTCAAACCCACAGCTCCTTCGTACGGAGATACATTTTCTAACACATTCGGACACATCATCAGTGATGTAACTGAGGTTTGCTTCATATGTGGGTCTTTTTAAAGTTAGAAACCCTCAGCAGACAGCACAGCCAGCGGGCAAAAAGTCCCTGGGTTTCAGCTCAATGCATCATCCACAGATCACTGCTCCTGGTCCGCAGTCACACTGGCTTTTTCTCCTCAGCTCCGCTGCATGTTACATAAACTCTTGATCAAGGCTGTGAAGCCCTGGAGACTGTAAACCCTGCTTTCTGCCCCAGTCGCAGTGCATGAAGTCAGACACGCAAAGGAAAAACACTTCAATGACAGCGATTAAACTCAGCACAGCAGTACATAGAAATGTGGCTTGTATCTCACATGATTTCATGTGGGTTGTTTTTGTGTTCACACGAGAACAGTCATGACTTTGGATGCACTGAAAAACAGATTTGCGCTCCCCGTGTGAATGTAGTTGGAGTCAGGTGGTGTCAGCGAATGAGTGGGAAAGATGGCTCGCAGTGACAGCGTGGCCTTCAAACACAGAACTGTGCGAGCGTGAGAGATGAGCGGTAAGACACTGCCATTTAAGAGAGATGAGCGAGTGAAGTCAGAGGTGGGAGGAGGACGGGAGTTGAGCCCGTCCGTGCTTTCTGGACGGTTGACTGACAGTTCCAGGACATCAGTCCTTTATGGTCTGGCATACCTACAGGGAGGGAGAAGGTTAGACTGTAGTTAGGCTGTAGAATGATGAGGGGGGGGGTACATAAATCATTTTATTTTTTAGAATGGAAAAGACAGTGAAGGCTCACTGTCTAACAGGCTAAGTGAGCTGGCGTCTCTTTTTTAGGGATGCACCGATCTGACTGAAGGTAGTGCTGATGCAGAGTACTGATCTGATAGCAGAGCTCTTTTTTTCACAAATTAAAAAATGTCCGTGCGTGCTGAGTAATACTGGCCTTTAAGATGAGGCTTGAACTTCACAGCCGTTCATGACTAGCGGAGGCGTTCATACACCGACATCCTGTGCAGGCTCGTGCAAATTTGAACTAGAAGGTTTGAGAAATTGCATCATTACAAAGCGACCATGTTCATCTTGTCCTATGGATGGAGCACACACGGTTACCATGGTTATATGATGTTTTTGGTAATGTTAGCTGACAAGGAAAGTCATTTTCAACACCTCAGGCTTCACAGGAAGATGCTTTTATTGTGAAGTCTCTGAAGCAGGAAGTGATGGTTTAGTACCCACAGTAGCGTCATGCATCAGTGTGAAGAGAAATCTGTATTTACTGTGGATCAGTCACATCTGGCTGGAACCTGATCCGCTTTATGAGGTCAGTGTCGGGGTCAGTACCCATCTGATGATTGGATTCAGGAGCGCGCTGTTATGTTCTATCAGATGAAGAATTTATCTAATTGATTAATTGTATGTCAGTATTTGCAGTCCTTAAAAAACTTCCTGTGTAGTGAATCTGTATTTTCTCACATATATGATCTTAGAATTTGAATTTTTTAAGCAATACAACATGATTGTAAATAATAACAAGATTGGATAGTGATAAAAACATATAAGTAAAGGTGCGATAATAAAAATATTCCATAAATAAGACATTTATGGACATTATTTATTCCATAAATAAGACATTTATGGAACAAACAAAAACATTCCTCCACAGGATGCTTAAGGGTTTAAAAACTCACACATACACATTTACTTCAGAAAATATAGAGATAAGTGTACTTATTTTTTTATGTTTTATGTTACTTTTGAACGGCCATCTTTGATGCTGAAATACCCCAGAAGGAAGTTGATCATTCTAAGCTCACAAACTGACAAAAACACAGACGTAAAACAGCAACATAAAGGAGAATACACCAAGAGTGAAATGGACAACTGTAATTACATTAAAGCCTGTTTGTAAAATCATCCGTTATGAGGAGGACACTGACTTCAGCAGCCTGAGCTCCACAGGCGGGACGTCCAGGACGACAGAGAAAGACGGACGCTGATTATCATACGAGATGCCTGCTGATTATAAAACGAGCTGAAATGCTGGAGGTGACACGACGGCTCTTAACAGAGTGATATATGGTGACGTCCACCACAGGTCAGGAGTCAGATCGGAGCTCGTGATGATGATGTGACGTGTGGCCCGAGGAGCTGGCGAGCAGCGACGTGTTCGCTGTGGGCTCAGAGAGCGTCAGACAGAGCCTCAACAAAAACACAGTTTACAAAACAACATTTTCTGACTGCAGTAACGTACGAGTTAGCAGTACGTGTCAGCTTCAGCACAGGCCTGAGTACCAACATTAATAGAAGTGAGATCATTTTTAGATGGAACATGAGGCGAACGGGACCTGCTGCTGCGTCAGTCACAGCAACTGCAAAATGATGTGTTGTAGCACTTCATGCCTTACGCTTTCAAGATTAAGAATATGCTTGAATTTAAATATACTGCTTGAAAAGAAGTTTGATTTTCAACACAGCCTGGTATTTAAAAAAACATTTTAACATTTGAAATGAAGTGATCCCACCTTCATATTTGTTTGTTGTCTCCTGCCGTCGAGATGAGGAGGCATTAAATAATCTTGATCGAATTTACAGTCAAAGTAAATATGAACAGCTAGTAAACTAAAGTGACAATACGCATTGATTTCTGTGGGTGCACTTTATTTCATGATTTATGCTAACACTTTAGACATGATGATAAAGGCTTTGAGAGCTTCCAGCCTGAGTTCACGACCCGCCTGCTGTCTGTCATCACACTGCAGAGCTAGGTGCTAACTGCCCGTCTGAAATAACACGCTGCCACTAGTTAGGTCGTTTATTTGGAAAAAGACTCCTCATTCTGTTGGTATTTCTAAAGAGTACAAACACACAGTCCACTCTATCTGTTTAAACCTCAATATGATTCAGAGTGGTGTCTCTTTCTTAAAGAAGCTGTCTTTGGCTGAGAGTGAATAGTTGAAACATGCATATTAAGCACAGTTTCACATTGTATAGGTCAATGGCAGCTAGTGATGATTTTCATTACTGATTGATCTGCAGGTTATTGTTTTGATTAACTGATTAATTGTTTAGTCCAGAAAATGTCACAAAACAACATTTTCACAGATCCCAAGATGGTTTAATGGAACCCAAACATACAGCCATCTCCATCAGTTTTTACCTTAATCACACCTCCACTAATGAAGATGAGCAGACCGGTCAGGATGGTAACTCTGTGTGTTTGGAGAGCAAACTGTGGCACAAGCCGACATTTGGACACGCAAACCCGGAGCCGTGATGAGGCCTCTGCCACAAACACATGAGGTCGCTTGTCTTTCTTCGGGGTTGATCGTGTCACACTGATGAAGAGGAAACTTTTGATAAATGTTTGCTGTGAAGGCCTCTGGCAGCCTGCTGTTGTCAGATGTGATAGACAGCAACATCACTGTCCTCCCACACACACACACACACACACACACACACACACAAACACACACACAAACACACACACACACACACACAAACAAAGCTTACACCTTTAAGGTCCTTTTGTATCTTAATTTGGCATTTGGAATGAAGACAGTCTACAGTGAATGAGGCGATTGGGTTTGCGTTGATCCATCCAAAAAGCTGTTTTCTTGTCTTGTCTTGATTTCTGAACCTCTGTTGTGTTTTCTGATCACTGCAGGCTGCTCAGAAGCAGGCAAAGAATAGGAAAAAGGTACGTTTGTATTGTGATTGTGTACATTTCATGGAAATGTGAGCTCAAATGCTAACGTTAGACAAGGAGACCATCAGCGCAGATTGTTCTGAATTCCTTCACCAATGTCTCATGCAGATTGCGTGAGACATTGGCGCTTGGCTTTCATTAGAGTCTCATTCGTAGCTGTTCGATTTGATGGCTTTTGACAGTTGTGACGCTCGCTCTGCTCTCCTTGGCTGCTGTTCATCAACCTGTTGCCTCCTGTGCTCTCTTTTCTTGCGTGTCTCTCCGGCTGTGCAGAGCCCCGACGGGGAGGCTCCGTCCACTGCTGAGGTCGACCTGTTCATGTCCACGCAGAGGATCAAAGTCCTCAATGCAGACACTCAGGTGCAAAATGGATAATATGCACCCCTTGCTAACAGTATCAATAAATACTTAAAATAGCATGTATGTAGCATGTATAATGTCACATTAGCATGTTAGTACCGGGGACCTGCAGAGAACCGAATGATTAAGAGCGCCTCATGCCATGTTTGGATCACCAGGAGTCTTTAATGGACCTGCCGCTGAGGACGATCTCCTACATAGCCGACATCGGTAACATGGTGGTGCTGATGGCCCGGGGGAAGATGGTGCGGTCCCGCAGCGCGCAGGAGAACCTGGACCACACAGCCGAGCAGACCACCCTGAACCACGATGACAGACGGCTCTACAGGATGATCTGCCACGTCTTCGAGTCAGAGGACGTGAGTTATTCATCGTTAATCTGTTACTCTTGAATCTATTGTCATATAAATCATCCTGTTTTGGAGCTTGTATGAGGGTTTACTGCTCGTCACCGTCGTGACAGTTACTGAAACCAGGAAATCTGAATTTGTGAGCTGAGCTAGGATGAGCAACATAGGGTGACTATTATTTTGTTATTTAAAGCAACGTTCTGACATTTCTGGGATGATGGGAGTTTGTTGTCTTGCTGGGAGTTAGCAGGGAAGAGTTCTATGTGTGTGCGTGTTCAGAACAGAGTGAGGTCCACGACAAGGAATCACCTGGATATTGATTAGAGTTAGAGAGTGAAGGAGAGGTGATACATGCTGTCACTGAGTCCTGCTATTGTTCGTTTGTTAAAAGTTAGTTTCAGTCTACCTGGAGCAGAGGACCATCAGAGGAACTGCAATGTAAATGATCATTCTGGTGTATTACAACTTGGCTGTTATTTTGTAGGTTTGTCCATCATTCCTGTCAGTCATAATAACAAAGAATGCACAAAATTAATTGCTGAGATCTGTGAGCACAGATCATCACTAGAAAGAAGTGCAAAGTTTGGAGAGCCAAAAAGCTTTCCAGTGTTTTATTCATTACGAGTGTAAACCTCAAAACTCAGCTGATCTGCCTCTGTGTGAGTGTGCTGCACCATGTTAGGACCCATCACACGTGGTTCGGAGTGTGTGTGGGTCAGGATAAGCAGAGTATGAGTAAGGAATGCTCCGTGTCGATAAGGGTCCTCACAAGGATTGTAGTGCAATGTGTGTGTGTGTGTGTGTGTGTGCGTGTGCGTGTGCATGTGTGTGTCATAGTGGGATGTAAACAAGCCTTTTTAACATGAGGTCTGTGCTCAGTTTGTCCCATGGGAAGATAAATGTTACTGTCAATCATGAGCCCTCGTCCACCCCCCGTCTCTCTCTCTCTCTCTCTCGCTCTCTCTCTCTCTCTCTCTCTCTCTCTCTCTCTCTCTCTCTCTCTCTCTCT
>JBBMOE010000003.1:18341094-18362199 GCA_037975065.1 Chaetodon trifasciatus
TCTCTCTCTCTCTCTCTCTCTCTCTCTCTCTCTCTCTCTCTCTCTCTCTCTCTCTCTCAGGCCCAGCTCATCGCTCAGTCCATCGGTCAGTCTTTCAGTGTCGCCTACCAAGAGTTTCTCAGGGCCAACGGCATCGACCCCGAGGACCTGAGCCAGAGGGAGTACAGCGACCTGCTCAACACTCAGGACATGTACAACGACGACCTCATCCACTTCTCCAAGTCAGAGAACTGCAGAGACGTAAGTGAACCAGCAGGTGGCAGCACAGTCACAGGGGTTTTCCATTTACTCGTCATCCTTAAACTGAGTCGATTTTAGACTTCTGCTGGTATTTGATAGAATATTCCACTTTACTATCCATTGAGCTTCTGTGTGTTGCATGATTTTTGCAACTTTTCTCGAGCATCACAGCCCTTCAGTTCATGTTATCATAAATGTTTGGACACAGTTGAGCCATTGTATTATTCTTCTGCTTTCCTTCCGGTGGTTCAAGCGAGCAGCTGCTTCTGGAGTCACAGCTGTGTGACAGTGACTGAAAAATGTCATGCAGTTAAAAAACAAAAAGTATGAAGGTGAATTTGAGATGCTCAACCTGGTCTGACCCCAGACCCTCCTCCCGCTGCTCTGAACGCCTGCTGTCATCTTGCATCATTCAGACTCGTGCAGTTGCCTGGAAGACTCTCAAAGTTCACGCTGATGGGACGACTGCACTATTTCACTAGCAGAGGTTTAAAGACGTGGAGCTCAGCCCGTCTTTGAGAGGCTGCACAAATAAAGCTGGACGCGTGTCCTTGCAGGTTTACATCGAGAAGCAGAAAGGAGAGATCCTGGGTGTGGTCATAGTGGAGTCGGGCTGGGGGTCCATCCTCCCCACCGTCATCATCGCCAGCATGATGCACGCTGGGCCGGCTGAGAAGTCCGGCCGACTCAACATCGGAGACCAGATCATGACCATAAACGGGACGAGTCTGGTGGGTTTACCGCTCAGCACCTGCCAGAGCATCATCAAGGTGAGCTGCTGCTCTCGGTTCACTTCCTCTTTTCTGTTCTTCATTAACGTTTTAAGTATATCCTGGTAGTTCTTAGTGGGGTGGTAGTCTATTATTCTCTTGCCTAATTTTTCCATTTTACATGTTTAATAATGGTTAAATGTGCCATCTACGATGCACTCATAAAAACAGCTTTAAAAAGTCCATTTAGTTTTTGTCCATCACACATCTCCTGTGTTTTATAGATAATGTATGTTTGCTAACCAGACTCCGTCTTCCCTCAGGGTCTCAAGTCTCAGTCGAGGATCAAGATGAACATCGTCAGGTGTCCTCCTGTCACCATGGTGCTCATCCGCAGGCCGGACCTCAGATACCAGCTGGGCTTCAGCGTCCAGAACGGCATCGTGAGTACACACACACACACACACACACACACACACACACACACACACACACACACACATGTAGGAGAGGTGGCTGAATTGTGGTCTTGCTGTCTGTCTCTCAGTAACAGATCTGGAGCAGAGATCATTACGATCACGCTAACAGTAGCTACGCGGTTAGCCTCAGAGTTACTGTGTCTGCTAGATTAAATATTAACCTCTGAGTTATGTTTTGAACTGTGTGTGCGTGCAGATCTGCAGCCTGATGAGGGGAGGCATCGCTGAGAGAGGGGGCGTCCGTGTCGGTCACCGCATCATCGAGATCAACAGCCAGAGTGTCGTGGCGACGCCTCACGAGAAGATTGTTCAGATTCTGTCTAACGCCATGGGAGAGGTGGGAGCAGCTCTCAGTGTCTCTCTCTGAAGTTAAAATACTAAAACCTTTGTTACTGCATGAAACTCAACACTTCCTGCACAGACGTTTCACATTAAAGGCGCTACAGCAGCCAAAGGACATAATTCCTCCCTTTCCTGTTGAGCTTTTAGTTTGAAACATCTGCAGGAAGTCTTTAGTTTCACTGACCATAGCTTAATGGAGATTGTGATTGAAACTGACTGTATCTGATCCAGAAGATAATTCAGAGGGAATTTGGACCCTGGACCAACATTTTGGTTCATGAGCTCAGCCTAAACATTTCTGAAATTCCTCATAGACATTCACGCTCCCCAGAGGAGGAGCCCTGATTATTTCACACCCTGTGATTTTCAGGTCACACTCCTGCTCCCTTTTTGTTGTCATGACCCCGTGACCTTTCCTCTAGCTCCACATTCAAGACAGATGTTACATTTTGAGCTGCACTACTGGAAATAACTGTGTTAAATTCTCGTCACTGGGTTTGTTTCTGCTCCAGATCCACATGAAGACGATGCCTGCAGCCATGTACCGTCTGCTGACAGCACAGGAGCAGCCCGTCTACATCTGAACACGCACTTCTCACTCTTTCCCCCACGTCTCACTCTCTCCTCACTCCTGTCCATCCATCTTTCAGTTGTTTTAAACCGCTTTCTTCTCTCTGCATCCTGTTTGATATCACTTGACTTGCCTTAATCTGTACAGTGCACTGTCATGTCAACATGTACATCTACAGTATGACAGCAGAGGACAGATTATCTCACTAGGCCGAGTGTTCATGTGACGTGTTTGTTCTGACCAAAGAGAACTTGTGGGTTTTATTGTGCATATTTAGGTGGCAAACACAGTAAATATTACCTTTGGTTAAAATAGCTGTAATATCTGAATGTACTCTAATCATGTTGGACCTATAAATAGTCGGGGCGACTCAGATGATAAGGAGCTTTGAAACTGAAGTGGTCAAGTGAAAGGGGAATGCATGTACAATTCTGCTGAATAAACTCTAAAGAAAAGCCGCCGGTGTGGATTGTTCTTCTTGTCAAAATGAGGTGTGTCTGAGATGAGTGACAGGTGCTGCTGCCCCAAGAGGAAAAGTGGAACCTGAAACTTCCAAGAAGACGCAACGTAAAAAAAGAAACTGTAAAAAAAGAGATTTATTTATTGAATTTGAGTCTTTTTTTTGTGACACCAAGGAGATCACAAACTAAAAAAAAAAATAAAAAAAAATCACAAACTAACATTTAAAAGAAACTGATCAACAAACATGATTGTCGTCACCACATTTCAGATGCTCCCGTGTACAAACACTTGACTGAGTTCAGCGTGTGCTCAATAAGAAAACATGCAACGCTAATGTGATCGTCTCTGGTTGAAAGCAGGGAGTAAAACACACAGACTGTCAGCAAAGTCAGCTTAATGCTCTGTTGCACAGTTAAATCTGACAGGAGCCTTAATAGTTCTTCACACCGTCATCCAAGCATTTGTGACGTGAAATCTGTGACATCATTTATCTGCTCCGGCTGACTCAAACACAAATGCTTCACCTGCAAACCTCCTTACTTTATGGAAGTGCACTGCATTTCCCCAGGACACGATATCTTGTGATTGTGACTTCCCTGTGTTCTAGTTTGCATGAGGTGCAGATATTTTAATCATGATACAGATGTTGCAGCCATGAGATCTTTCTGTATCTCAGAATTATGCAAGTTAAACTCTATTATTCCTTTGATGAAGGTGATGTGTTTCTGTCCTGCTGCTTCAATCTACAGCTTGAATGTTGTCAATGTTGATAAGTGTGTCGGTCGAAAGGTTGACAATACAGAAAAATGTAGAGAAAAGATCCAGTTTTTAACCCTCTGTTGTTTGGTCCATTTCAGTAAAACAGCAGGTGGTAACAGTTTATGAAGTCTGTGAATAGTTTTTTTTTTTCTGAGCTAACATCAGAGCTACAAGGCACTTAAAATATGCTGCTTCCCAGAATGCACACATATTACACAGTGCAGTGTATATACAAAACAGGAATGTAGAGCCATACAATGATACATACATCAGAGAAGACTTGGCAGGGATTAAAGAGGGATTAAAAAAAAGGAAGACCAACACATATTTGATGTCAGAGCAGCTGCTGACAGAGTGTATAACCCAAACTGACACTGATCTGAAACAAGCCAGTTCATGATGCAGAGTTCCAACACTGTCAGTGCACAAAAAATGCACAGAACTGCTCGCGAGTAGGATGTGAAAGCCAACAGTGTGGATACTGCACACAGGCTACAGGCTACAGTACTGTATCTATGGTTTGGTTGCAGCATGGCTCCAGATGGGGTCTTCTATCTCACCATTACATTCCAGTCACAGAGGAGCGTCTGGTTTTCTGATAGATACACACCTGCCTGTGTTTAAAAGCTCTTACCGATGTTCTGAAGGTATTTCCAGAATCCTCAAAGACTCTTTGAACCCCCAGATGAACAGTTATTTAATCTGCTGTGCGAAGAAGATCAAGATTTTTAACCCACTTCCCCAGCCGCGAGTCTTTCCAAACAGAAAATAAGATGGTCGCTGTAATAGCTGTTTGCTCAGTTTGTACGTAACAATGAGGAGATGTGAAGATGTTGTTACTTTCCATAGTTTTCTGATTGTTACACACAACAGCACCTTTCAGGTTTTTCTTCTTCCTACAAAATGATCCAAAAAATCTGGCATCTCTGGCTGCATGCATAAGAAAGTGACTACACGGGATGGTTGGAAGAGTCCTTCTGCATTCTGCTAATACCTTCAAAAGAAACTGAAAAAAAATGGTTTTACAACCTGCTTTTCAAAAACCACAGGCAATTTATCTTTGAGAAAAACCAGCTGAGTGACTGAACTGCAATGGTAACATGAGAGACCAACACTGGGGCTACGTGTTAATGCGACAGGGGATAATTAAAAGCTAACTTGTAACAAAAAAACCTCTTCAGACACATAAAAACAATATATACAGTGAAATATCAGGTGTGTCAGAAAAATCAGCCTTTTTTTTGTTTGGGTGTGATGTAAACGAGCCAAATACTCTTCAGAGGAACGTTGTGTGTCGCCCCGATCAAACCTGTGTGAAGTCGCACATGTGCAGTACTGAAGCGTTCAAACTGACATCTTTCCAGGACTACAAACAAAGTTCTGAGAGTTTACATTAGCTGTTACCAAGGCAACAAACACTGTCTGTTCATAGCAATGATAGGAGGGATCCAGCCGTGTGCAGTGATGACATCACTTCCTGGTTACAGCTCAGTGTCTTTGTATTTCTGAGGATTGTAGTATCCTCTCTTGGTCTGGTCGGCCAGCTGCCTGCGGTACTCGTCCTCGTCGTCCTCGTGTCCTCTGGTCTCAGAGTACGGTGGCCTGAAGGGAGTCTGCTGCTCGGGATTGGAGCTGGAACTGATCACACACACACAGCAATGATACAGCAGTTTAGCTTCTCCTTTCATAAAACTCAACCTGTAACATCTTAACAAATGAGCATCAGAGACAGAGTGGTGCTCTCACCCTATTGGCTGAGGACGGTTCAGGTTGGGTTTTGGCAGTTTAACTGGGACGGCATAGATGTCTGGATGCTTCTGGGCGATTTCCAGCTGTGTGGACAGAAGGAGAGCAGACCCAGATATGTCAGAACTAATACAAAATTTAAGAAAACACCGCAAGACATGCTAACTCTACACGGACCCCATGAGGCTACAAATGTTTGTGCAGCTTTCTCCGACTCAGTTTACTTAAAGGAGAAGCTTGTATTCTTCAAAGTCTACTTTAAACAGTGCTCACAGGCCACGTGTACACTGAAAGAGTGTTTGGTTTGCCTGTTGTTTAAGGGCCAGCATGGACAGGAGGAATGACTACAGCAACTAATAACTCTTTCCATGAAAAAATGTGAGCCGACTGTACCCTTAAAGGATTTAAATGGAATTTTTTTAATCTCTACAGGTCTGCTACAGTCCACATGAAGGGTCACTGCCTCCAGCTCTGATGAATAAAAACAGTACTGACTCGAGCGCTTTCTGCCTCCTGCAGCTCCAGCATCCTCTGAGCTCGTGCCAGGTGGTCCATCTTCTCAAAAGCTTTTATCTAAGAGAAAATCATTCATGTTAACGACGCTCCAGTGTTGATGACTGAGAGCAGATACTGCACACTCACATGGCGTGATTCAGATGAAAGTGTCACATGAAGCATTTCAGCGTGATCATTAAATAAATGAAAATGGAAGAACACCATTAGGATGGATGATGAGTCATCGCAGATTTAAAAGGAGGGCAAGATGAATGCACACACATTCAGTTACCTGGTCACCCATTTTCTATGAAATAGAAGCAATGAAAGCAAAGGAGGAAGAAAGTGGAATAAAAATTACTCATCAACTGAGTCAAAGCCTCTGTGTTGAACATTACAGAAGAAGTCTAAAGAAAAATGTTCCAGTATTCCTTAAAGGGTAAATGTGAGATTTAACAGGCCACAACAGGAACTACTTTTGCAATAAACAAAGAAGTAACGGTGACACTAACCTTGCCCAGGAAGGATTTGTTGGCGGGGTCCTCCTCCTCCCTCTCCGGGCTCTGCTCCTCTGACGGCTGGTTCAGACGGATGATGCTGGGCTTCAGGGCCACCGGAGGGGGAGGCGGCTTGTTTCCACCCACTGCGTCGCTGCTGATGGTGCTGCTGGAGTGTGAGTCATAGCTCCGTGATGAGTCAGTCCGAGTCTGAACCCGCACCTGTCACAGCAGAAGACTGTTCAGGATGTTTTGGACAGCTTCAGCGTTGTGCTGCTTCAAACTAAAACACGGATTCAGACCTGTGAGTTGCTGCTTCTGCACTTATCCATGCATCTTGAAGGCAAGTGCAGGGATTCAAACTAATAACCACGTTCATCTTCATATGGAACAACTGAAGGGGAACGTGAGGTAAAAATATAACTGGCACAGAAGAAATTCTGTTTGAGCTTTTATCAGTTTGACTCAGTTCTGATCAGATGTTTAAATCCAAAATTTGGCAGTTTTACACTATTTTATTTTGGCAAAGTTTTTGTGCGGCAGCTACTCAATTTTTGAGACCTTTGGCCTCTTTTTGATAATGAAAAATGGAGTTTTGTGCAAAACCATGGTTATGTTACTCAAAGGGAGCAGGTGAAAACAGATCTTGTAGACTCAGTACTGCACTCAGTTACTGTTACTGGTTCATAATAAATCACACTGACTCTTTAATAAGAAGTTGAATATTAAGAAATATGCATATCAAATCAGTCTGCTTCAGGATTTATTCAAATAGATTTAAGTAAAAGCCTTCTGCATAATTTCATATTTGTGCTGTAATATGTTTATCGGCTTAACTTTATCATTAAGATGATGTATGTCTGACTAGATTTATCATTATTATTATTATTATTATTATTATTAACCATCCTTCCTCATTTTATTACTTTATATTTTATCTGATGTATGTATATGGCATCTTTCTGTCCCCATGACAGGAAAGTTTAGAATTAGGGACGTGAGGAAGAGGCTTCTGGGGAGGAAGGAGGGGGAGGATCTCACCTTCGGGGGCTCGGGGACAAAAGAAGGGGGAGGGCTGGGCTCTCTGTTCAGCATCTCTCTGCTCCCTGACCTCCTCATACGAGCCCGGGGTTCAGGGTGAGGCTTCTACACATACACACACACACACACACACACACACACACACACACACACACACACACACACACACCCACACACAAACACAGCAGGAGGCAAATTTTAAAACACAGTGGTGGAGAGAGTTAGTAGGTATATCCAGTCTATACGCTGTACAGCAGTGGAGACGTGTCAGCGGGCGCTCCCACCTCATCTGGCAGTACGGGCTCTGATGATCGACTGATGGCCGACACTGGTTGGGGCTCGTCCAACGCTTCATCCAGCTCGTTGTCAGTATAAGCCCCGCCCTCATCCGCTGTGTCTTCGTAGTCGCTGGTCAGACGGCTGTCCATGCTCAGGTAGTCTGCGCTCATTGCCGACAGGTAGGACATGCGGTCGTCATGGAGATCCAGGTCCTCCTCCGAGCCGTCCAACTGAGGAGAGGAAGTGACAGTACAGACTCAGTGCTGGATGTGTTTTTACTCACACAGCTCAGTCAGAGTTTGTGTCATTACTGTCTTTTCTTGGAGCCCATTAAACTCATGTAAAAATGGCTGACAGCAGCAGTGTGTCTTCCACACAGATAATAAGACTCACCTTGCCCTCACACACCCACACCGCTCTGTCCTGCTGCTCCCGAATGGAATCTTTCACGCTGCCGTACCACGCGTCATTGGCTGAGTTCAGGTCGATACTCGCTAAACATACACAAACAAGCAAACATTATTGTTATTGTACCGCCACGTGCAAAAAAATTGCGTAAAAAGCTTTTTCGGCGACTAATTTGGGTAAGTCAGAGTGAAAGCTACCGGTGAAAAGGTGTGAGCAGGTCTTCCTCAGCTTGACAGACTGCTCATACAACTTGCGTGCGCTGCGGGTGGATCCGGGCACCAGGCGGTTCCTCATGGTCTTGACGCCCTGCTTGCTGTCTGGGTTCAGGAAGATGACGATGGGATACCACTGGGTGTAGTTCAGAGTGTCCACGGCTTTGGGAGTCACATCCAGCAGAGCGTGACGGTCCTGAGGAAAGAGGAGAAGGTGGTTAATGTTAGATGATGTGACAGAGTTTTCACGAAGCAGCATTTTTTTCAGTGTACCATACCTGTTCAATGATTTGCCTGATGGTGTTTAGCCTCACCACTCCTGAGGATTTCTCACTTCCTGCATCCTTGGGCTCTGTTTCTGAGCGAGGAAAGAAATTCATATAGCAGGATGAGGTGAATGTGCAAGAATCTGTCATCCTAAAATATCCTCAATATTCTCGATGTGCACTATCTATGTTACATAACACTGTGAAACAAAGTGTGCTTCGGTATAATTTACAACAGCTTCGATGAGGAGGTGATGATGTCAGCACTTACTGGCGATGACAAAGTCATTCGGCATGTCATTGGCCAGTTTTTCATTCACTGCATCGGAAATGGGCCCAAATATCACCACAGGTCTCTTGAAACCAGCTGAATGAAACAGTAAACAGGAGAGAAATTCAGTCACAAGCAGACAGGAAAGACACAGGACAGACAAAATGATTTCTGCACTGTTGTGGGTACCTTCACGTAAGACCACTCTCTCGTAGGCGGGGAATCGTGTGGTGACTGGAGCTGCGCTCAGGTCCTCTCTGCTCTTGCGTAAATCTTTCTTCTTTGCCGCTCTTTGACCTCTCAGCCTCCAGAAGTCTCCCCTGTCGTTGCCTGATGCAGCCCGAGCAGCATTCTGGACGTTGGACATTTGCTCTGCTCTGTGAGACAAATTAAAAGGACATGCTTTAGTCAGCATCCTGACTAATAAACAATTCAGATTTTTTCTAAAAGTCTTCATTTGCCAAACTGCACGGTTTGATGACGCAGTGCCTTGTAATTAAGGACTGTAGAGTTGATCAGATGATTCAGCTGCTCCAAAGCCAGTGAATAACCAGAGTTTGCGGCAGCATGGCCAACACTGACATCACAGACTCACACATACAACACCAAATAATTTAATACTTAACCCTACATACATGACCACCACCACCACGACTCCTGCACACACCTGCTCTTGTTTGGGATGATTCCTTTCTCCAGCAGCTGGTTGTCTTTGTCAGAGCGGATTGCTAGCCAGTTGCCCAGTTTGCCATCATAAAGTGTGTCTGTCACTTTGAAGATCTCTCCTCTGGTGAAAGGAAGGCTCTGAGGAGCCTCCTTCTCATACTCAAAGTGGGTCCTGATGAAGAAAGAGTCGCCTCTGCCAGATGCTAAAATGTCCTTGTACACTGAAACAGAAAATAGACAATTAGAATTACTGCCAACTACGGTTGTATGCCTCCGCCACCCAGTTATGGTTTACATCCATGTCTGTCCAGACTCATAAAATATATGTAGTCAATAGTTAATTATCAGTAGAACCAATGAGTTTATGGTGCTTCAAATATGGATGATGCTGCACAGAAGCTACAAACTGTTAAAAGGTGGATGCTTCACACACATTTTCAACCTGGCAGCACAAAAGATCTACACAATCAGCACAGTTTCAAGGTGGATGCCCAAGATTAGTGTCACCAATTCAGTATCTGAACAAAAAATAACAATAAATATTTGTGTTAGTTTTATTAGCAGCCATTATCAATACAGGACAGTACCTTCAGGTTTGCTTTGAGCAAGAATGGTTACATCTTCTCCTTTGGGAATCTCTAGGAGGTAGAGGACAGCGTCCTCACGCACCATGCCTCTGAAGTCCACGCTGTTCACCTGAAAAACAGACAACAAATACCATTAAATTCGAATATAACACACTTAAATACATGAACAGTAGATGGAATAAAAGAAGTCGCACCTTCATGATCTGGTCTCCTGTGCGGAGCCCCTCCTGCTCAGCTGCACTGTCCTCCTGAACACCAGCGATGAAGATCCCGACATCGTTCCCCCCCGCCAGCCTCAGACCCACGCTGTCGCCTTTCTCGAAGCGCACCATAACTGTGTTTGGCCTGGACGATGACAGTGAGACTTCATTATACACAGCCACAGAAAACTGGCATATACAGTTCTAACTGTGGCTCACTGGCTTAACAGCCCAGAGAGAGCTGATCAGAAAGATGTGTGGTCAACAACCCTGAATATTTATTAGCTACACTGACCCATATACTTCCTGGTCCTCTATGCTGGGTTTCATTGGCACCTTAGGAGGAGCGTGAACCTTTGGGGCTACAGTGACTGCTGGTGCTGCAGAAACAGGAAGTAATAAAACATGTTTGTTTCATCAATTTAAAACTGAAGAATGATCAGATCTTTACATATTCAGAAGGACACAGGTGTTTACCTGGTGGCGTTTCTGATCGTGGCTCCTCCCTCTCTGCCTGCAAAGGGGGCGTGTCTTCTACAACTCTGTCGGAACCTCTGAATGGCGTTGGCATGGCGCCCATTTTTGCCAGCCTGTTGGGTGGGTCCTCTCTGGTGATATCAGAAATTCAAGCAATCAGTCTCATCTTGCATTTCCAGACAAAGCAAAAGAACCATGCAGACTTGCCTTAATGCACAATCCAAATCTACCTTGCTAGCTTAAAGGCTGTAGTTATTGTTTCCCATATCAAAAGAACTATGAGGGGTAACACGTGTACAGCAGAAGGAGAAGAGACTGCCTGAAATGGTCGGCCAATAGCAGGCTTCTACCTTTAGCTTGCTTCTTGTGAGTCAAACTAGAATATGTCTAATCTCTGATTGGACATTCTGGTGACCATAACACACACGGGCACCTTTCTTGCATGTCATCCCTCAACAGCCCTCAAACCTGATCCCTGAAAGCTTCTGTCATGTCAACCAAGATAAAGGCAAAAAGGCTGACGAAGAACAAACGTACAGACAAGTCAAACATTAGTGGATGCAGAGAAATTCCTCCACATTGATTTAATGTGATGGATTGTTTAAGCTTCAGAAAGCATAAATCTACCTAATCCTGCATTATCCTGATTTTCTGCAGCATTTAACAACACACAGACTATAAAATCACTGGGGATATCTTAGTAGCTGGATTAATCGTTGATGGATGCTGTTACAGTTTCTACAGCTCCTGACCAAAAGAAAGGTGCGTTAAGTAATTTCTTCCTTTGGCTCCATATTTAATGGCATCTTACCTTGGTTTATCTCTAAGCCTCTCATTGGAGGAGTGGGAGGAGAGGTCAGAGTGGTGGCCCCGCCTGTCATCCTGTGGAGAGTAGGAGCGGTACGACTCGATCTCTGAAATATCTGTAACACACAGAAACAACCAGGTTGATGAATATCATAAGCTGTCCAATGTGGTCCTCTGGTTCTGTTCTGTTTTCATGTTCAGGGAATAAAGAGTAAAGTGTGAGGAAGAGTAAAATGTTTCATTTCTCCTTGATGCACTGGTATCCTTTGAATTGCATAATGTAGCTTTAATACGATTCAGAGGGCCCTCAGGTCATGGAAGCAGCGACACGCACAAACACAAACACAAACACACACACACACACACACACACACACACACACACACACACACACACACACACACAGGTGCCGCACAAATGAAGGTCACATCACAACACAAACTGGAGTCTACCCAGTTAACTATATGTACTAGCAGCTCCGAGGATCTTGATTGTGACAAAGAACTGAAACTTGACAGGACATTGAAACTTGATGCTTGGAAAAAGAGACTGCTTGTCGCTGCTTTTTAGCGTGGCAGGAGTGTGATGAAGCATGGCAACATCACTACAAAACAAATGAGGCAGATGCACTTCAGGTGATTTGAATCTCGCCGGGCTGAAAATCCTCACTCACGCACATAATCACACCCTATTGTTCTCAGAGATCGTTACAGAGGGGGATGCTGCGGTGCCAACCTTAACATAATGAAATTCTGTCATATCCAATAGTAGGATTATGATGGGAGATTAGATCACCCTGCCTGAGGCGTGTGAGCGCTTCCACACATGCACAAACACATTCTCTCTCTCTCTCTCTCTCTCTCTCTCACACACACACACACACACACACACACACACACACACACACACACACATACACACAGAGTCCCAAAACCAGACAAAGTGGGTCACAAGTCTTCTGGCTATCCCCCCCTCCCTGCAAACATTTGGTCAGTGAACAATCCACTCACACCACTTATCTAGATTGGTCCTGACCAATCACAGCATGCCATCTGGTCATGTGACATTAAAAACAGGTATAAAGGAGTGAGTAATCATTGGTGGGTGAATGATGATGACAGTTTGGTGAATCTGTGGTTAGCTCATAGTGCTAATACTGCTTTGTAAAATATGTATACTGAATAAATATTCATTAAGGTTTAATATTCAAATAATACTAAATACTGATGTGTGAGTAAAACTTTTATTTTATGAAGGGAAAACAGGATTGGTGGACAAGTACAGCAACAACAACAATAACATTTCCACAGTTGATTCATGTGAAGTTGACACGGTTTATATATGATGATGATGGCGGCCACTCGCCAGGTTTGCCTTTACACTGGATAGGACCTGCTGCTTTTCAGTTTCAAGTGTCTCTCACCATCGAGCTCCGAGTCGCTGTCCACCATTGGAGGGACACGGATCAACACCTGTCGTCTGTCTCTCTGCACTACCAGCTGCAGCTTCCCGCGAGACTTCTCGATCAGCTTCCCCGCGTCGCTGAGAGACAGGTTTTCTGTCACCGTGCCGTTTATCTGACAGAGAGAGAAGGTGCAACGATGCAACAGGATGAGCGCTGTGTTATGTATTCAAACAGTAAGGAGAAAGGGAGAGTAGTCATACTAAAATACTGTGAGACAGGCTTGACACTTCAATAAAAACAAGTGACGAATCTTCCCTTCTGTTTATTCTTCAGATGAGATACAGAGCATCCGAAATGACTAACCTCGCCACTACACGTTTGAGTTGAGCCACAGAGGCCACAGCAGCGAGGGGAAGGTTATCAAAAGCAATTTTAATAATAGAATGAGTCACTTATAAAGTAAAAACACAAAATATTCACTTCATTCAGGCTTCTTGAATGCGAGGACCTCTGGAAACTTGTTCTTGGCAGTTTTCACAATTTTTGACGGAACTAAAATATTCTATTTATCAGTAATGAGACTAATAATTATTTGCCATCCTATTATGACATGAAGCTTTTAAACCTTGACCTCACCTTTAATATAATGTCTCCTTCCTGCAGATTCCCGTCTCTGCTAGCAAGTCCAGTGTTGGTCATCTCTTTGATGAAGAGCTGACTGCCCAGACGAAGGCCATACTCTGGAAAAGATGATAAATAAAATGATCTTCCAACACAGAAACAGGCCATACTACCTACATTTATCATTCCTAACTCTACTCTGATTAGTTTAAGGTTAAACTGAGATTCATTTCTGTACTCTGTAGAGGTAAGTTCTATCAAAGGTCAGCTTAGCATTTCCCACCATGTGGGAGTTAATGTTTTGTGCTCTAGTTGGCGTCACCTACTGTGAAATGATGGAATGAACCAATCTCAGTGTTAAATGGCTTCAGTACGTTTAATAACAACATTACGTGTTCCAAAAAGTACCAAGCAACACATTTTGTTGATCAGAACAGATTCTGACAATAGTAACCAATAACAGCATTTGTTAGTTTCTCACCCTCGTTGGGCCGATTCTTCAGCAGCAGCACATTCACAGGTTTCTCCAATGGCTCCAGGTCCCTGGCGGGGCGGGGCAGAGGGATGGGCAAGGCGGCGGGTGACGGTGAGCGGTCCAGACGGTCTCTGCTCCCACTCCGCCTCAGTGGCTCGTCGTACTTCCTTGGGTCGCTGGGGATGCGGTCGCGTCCTCGTTCGAAGCTGTGGTCACGCCCGCGGCCTCGAGCCGGGCTGCGGCTGTCATGTCTGTGGCGTAGGTCTGGGCTGTTGGTGCGGTCCAGCATTCGCTCGCTGCGGTAGCGCCTGTCTGGGCTATAGTCCCGGTCGAGGGCTCGCTCGCTGCGGTAGCGCCGATCGGGACTGTGGTCTCGGTCTAATGCGCGCTCACTGCGGTACCTTCTGTCCGGGCTGAAGTCGCGGGCGAGCATGTGCTCACTCCTGTAGGGTCGATCCGGGCTGCGCTCTCTGTCCAAAGTGCGACCTCTGCTGCCGTCTCTCCTGTACTGGCGGTCCGGGCTCAGGTCCCTCTCCATGCTCCTGCCACGTTCCCGACGGTCATAGTCCCTGTCATAGTCACGCTCACGTGTTTGGTAGCCGGAGTCGATATAGCCTCCTCCACCTCGCTCCCTCTCCAGGCTGTGATCCCTCCCGCCTCCACTACGCCCGCTGTACACACTGCGGCGGTCCTGCTCGTAGTTGTAATCTTCATTATAGTCATTGTTGAAGACTCTGTCATCAGGTGACGGGGGGCGGTTGAGCAGATTGACTGGGACTTTCCTGGGCCTCTTCACTGTCTGTTTAGGGGGACAAAGACATTTTCAACAAAGACAAATAAATAAATCAATAAACGTCATTTTACAGATTTTACTTCTGTGTTTGAAAATGTTAAAGAGACAGAGAGAAAATACTAGTAGAGAAAGGAGGATCAATAAATGTGACTACATTTCAAACCCACATCATAATCACATAGCATGCAACTTAAAAGAACACGTCTCCAATACGAAAGGTTCAAACAGCAAATCAAAAGCTCAACTTACAACTTTTGCTACTTTGCCACACTTCCTGAGGGTCTGGACAGCGAAGGAATGGATGGCCCCCTCCATGGGGATGGCGTTCACCTGCACCACTCGGTCATTCTCACTGAAGTCAAACACACAAACGTGAGCTAGGTTAGTTAATCAAGGTCTTCTCTGGCTGCTAAATGTGAATGCTCTTTCCAAAAGTAAAGATCTAATTTTTATACATGATTGTATATTTTCATATGAACCCAAAGTGACAACTGAAACACCTTGTTGTCCCTGTTCAGATATTTGCTAGGTGATGTGTTAAAGCAAAGCCTGAGGCGGTATCTGTCCTAACTGAGGGACACAGTCGTGTTTAAGTGATGAACAAAATTATGACCAACAACAGTACGCACAACAACAAGCCATCAGCAGGTCCCCCCTGCAGGACGTCGGACACCACAATGGACGTCTCCCCACTTTCCTCATTCGGGTTGTCCCTTCCCCCTGACACTGCGATTCCAAAGCCCATCTTTGGATCCTGAGAAGGGAAGAAGAAAACACGTAAATCATGCGGAGTCTCCATCTATCCTGAGCCACTGTGTGTGTGTGTGTGTGTGTGTGTGTGTGTGTGTGTGTGTGTGAGAGAGAGAGAGAGAGAGAGAGAGAGAGAGAGGTCCTGTAATCCCTGTGGTGTATGTCAGCTCACACTGTATTATCATGGCTGTATATGTGTATGGTGCATGGCGATTAAAGAGATTTTGACTTGGATTGTGATTACAGTTGTACATACTGGAATCATGTATGACTGTGCAGCAGTTCAGCGCCTGCATGTCCATCGTGAGCGATTACCAACAATGCTAATCCTTGGCTTCATGATGTCCCCGAGCGTGAATGTGTGAGTGTCTGTAAATTAAAATCGCTCCTTGGAAAAAGTGTGCAGTGTATGCTAATGTGCACACACATGTTTTAAAGGCTCCTCGCTGCTTTGGTTTCAGCTCTGAGAGAGTCTACCTGCCGCTGCTCCAGTTTGCCCAGATGAGATTAGGTCAGAGATTTGATGACCCCGTCTCTTTATCCCCTCCCTTCCATCTGTACTTAAAAAAAACCCCTACAATTTACCACTTCCCTCCGTCTCTAGCAGATGGCCGTGGAGGCAGAGGGAGGGAGAAAGTGCGAGCAGAGAAACAAACAGAGCAAAGATGAAGAACACAGAGGGATGAGACATGAAGACATCTTTAATAAACATGAATTGTGTTTGATGAGGAATCAAACGCTTGAAATAAACTCACTGATAAATAGATTGTTGCTGTCAGATGTCTCCAAAATGTCAACGATTCCTGATCTGAGCTTTGTTTTCAACTTGACAACAAAGCATGTTTGACATGATCAGATTTTTGAAAAGGTTTTATGAGCCCGAGAGGCCAGAAAGTACAACCAAAAAGCAAAGCAAAAACATAATAAAATAAATAAATCCCAAGCATATAGTTTGTCAGTGAAGGTGAAACCAGGAAAATCACCACACTGTTGTAAAAGGGTTTTCAAAATGACAGCGAAGACAATAAAATCCAAGGAAATGTGCCACTATGTTATTGTTTCCACCAGTAGCTGAGGCATGCGATGATGGGATTTAATGGTGTGAAACAGGTTGTGAATGTGTGTGTAAGTGTGTGTGTATGTGTGTGTGTGCGTGTGTGTGTGAGGCCTTCTTAATAAAACCAGTGAGAGAGTGGCTCTCACCTGCTGCCACTTCCTCTTAACTGCATGATTATTCAAACATGACACAAGGCGTTTCATAAAAACAGCAGTGTGACATTATCATATCCAGCCTTGCACTGGCAGGATTCAACGTGCACCTCTCAAATCTCCCTCTGTGTTAATATCCTCCATGTTTGTTTTCATTATGCGTCTGGTCATCTGACCGTACAGTAAACATATTTATGAACAAGTTTATCTGTTTATTCAGGCCCACATTTTGAGTGTTACCTATTTGAGCGTCACTCAGCTGTTTTACATTCAAACAGAAAACACATTAAAACCCACAGTTCATTAAGCCGTCTGCTGTATATGATGCTTAATGTTGTTTACTTTGTGTATTTTGTGATTTTGTCTGTTTTGTGCCTGCTATAACTAATAACACTATATTTTGCTGTCCTTTGTAATGGTAACTTTTGTCTGTTGTTGTAAAATTACCATATGCACCTTAATGTTTCCTCTATAACATTTTTTAAAAGGTTCATTTTTGTGTATTTGTTTTGCAGATACAAATTAGACATTTGGCTGAATGTTGCATATTAACAGATGAGTATTATTTTATGGCATGAATATAATTGTGAATTTTGGAATTTGAGGTCTCAGACTTTTACAGGTGGTGATTTTCCTTAAACATATTGAGAGATGTTCTGGGAGACAGAGGCAGCGGTAAAGACGTCATATTTAAAACTGCTGCTCGGTTAACAAACGGTAGCTGGGAATGAAAAGTCGATGTACAGAGCGGAGTGTGACAGCTGGCTGTGGAGAGTGGGAGAGTCGGGGGTCACAGCCCGCAGCAGAGGACCTTTCAGCACTAAATCTGCTTTTCTGGCTTCAGTGAACCTTAGCACGAGACAATGAGCTCATCATGATGATTACCTAAGCTCAACTGGTTTGGTCTGCTCACACAGTCGTACACGTGTTTAACATGAACTACAGCGTAGAAGCTGGTTGTCTTGGCTGGTGGCGAAAAGTGACACATTTAACAAAGCATTAAAGCTGTGAATCACGCAGATGTTGCATGAATGTAATGAGTGATTATTTCTCCTATTAACTCCAATGTGTCAGCAGTGCAGACAACGTAAATTGTTACGAACCAAAAGCTGGCACTGAGCGGTCAGATCTGTAATCTTATGTACTTACTGGATCAAATAGTTCATGATTTAAATCCTTAACTTTGCCATCTTAGACTGTGTGTTATTTAGGCAAAGCTCTTGTATAGCTGCTAACGTTCAGATAATACTGAACATTTGAGAACTTTGGCCTCTTTGATTAAGTGGGAATTTCAAAGATTTGGAAATATCTGTAGTTACTGGTGGTAACAACAAATGAATTTTAATACGGCAGGACTCTGGGGGCAGCAAAACAAACTATTCTCACATTTATAAACAAATCAGGCAATAATTGGCCCTTTTTATGAGCAACCGTGATCTGATTCTGTGCTGCACATGGCAGGACTCTGCAGACAGAGAAGTTGCAGGTGTGCAGCCTGCCGAAAATGACCATTGTCTTGTTTTGTAGACCCATTTTTGATGAACGATAGCAGCCAGCGCTAATCTCACTGACAAACATTACATTTTCTGTAACTGCTTCATAATAAACATCAACTTGTGCCTCGCCAGTTAAACACTTTTAATGTGAAGCTTAGGAAATGTTCGGTTTAGAGTAGCAGTAACTTAATAAAACATTTTATCCAGGGATGTCACTAGACATCCAGTTTGTAATACAGCAAATACACAAATACTCCAACTCTTTCATCAGTAGGCCATATATTCTAACTTAAAATAATATACGTCCCTTTAGTTGTAACTCTGAATAGAAAAAGGGGGTTTGTTCTCAAAAAGTGTATGATATGATATGAGAGCCATAACATGCAAAGAACTGGCAATTTTAATTAGCGCCTCGCTCAATGCTACATATTACCACCTTGTAAAGTTGATACTACGGCAAACAAACAGTGCCTTATTATTTGCCCATTGAGCAAACATATCATTGTCCGATAGAGATTCGCTCTTCACCAACTCTTGTGGCTATTTAGCTGCTAAAGGCTCCACTTCATTCATCATAGTTATATACGGACGTAGATAAAAAATGACATAGTCAGTTTACTCTGATCTCAGTCAGCAGACAGGAAAATGTCTGTCACATCTATGACGTGGGTGCTCTATACTCTCTGAACTATTAGCTGACGGCAGCATGTCAAACTAATCATTTAAATGCCCTCCCTGTGAAGCGCCGGGTATAACAGCCTGGATTTACGGTGAAAATGGAAACAGTGTAAATGAGATGAGCTCTGGTGTGCTGCGGTGCAGATGGACTCACCCTCTGCAGGGTCACGGTGTACTGCTCCCACACAGTCTCCTCCATGACCGGGTTCTGTGGAGAGAAAGGGAAGATTACCATGGGTAGTTTCATTTCACTGAACAGATTAATAATGTATTACGTGATGTAACAACAAAGCCAGTTCATTAGCCTTTGCTGTCGTTACACAACCAGGAGCTCCTAGGAGAACAATGACAGGCCTCTGCTGGCCTGTTTACAAGTTCAGCTAGAAACTTCTGTGGTTTATCAAATATCCATGAGAACATTAAACACAAGTTAGCTTTCTTTAACAAGCACTTAAAATAACTCAGGATGAGAGCACTTCTTCTGACAGACTCTCCATGAAACCACCAACAGGTTAACTAAGTCAAGCAGAAGATACGCACCCGCTAAACCTCAAGTCTGGGGCTTCAACTAACTATTCATGATTAATCTGTGAAGACTAGCGAGAAATTACGGAGGCCAAACCGATGTCCTGAACTTGGTTTTGTTGTACGACAGAGTCAAAAACCCCAAAAGGAATGAAATCATACAATACAGAGAAAACAAGCAAATATTTGCATTTGGGAAAATGAAACACAGATTTTTATCTTTTAAACTAAACAAACTTAATTGATGTCATTAGTTTCCTGTTAAGTGACCGATCAATAATCCAATCAGTCCTAATAAAGTACAAACTAACTTTTGTCAGAAGTATTCCATCATTTACAACCAAGTGAAAGTTGATTTCCAGAATCCAAAAACCCTGATCATAGCTCAGCTTCTCTACACACACGTACCTTTAAATCAGGTTTGACTTTGTCTACTTACATCAGCCGTTTCCCTTTGAAAACACCTTCATTCATTCTGATCCCAAATCATCATTTAATAACATCTGAAGCCACATTCTGGATCCCTCATATCCAAACCAAACTTGACTCAACTGAACTTAACCCATTTCTCAAACACTCAGGTCTATAAAAGAAGAACAGGACTAATCAGGTCCCGCAGCCTGCCACAGATCTGATCAAATTTGAATCACAGTACAGAATCACACTCACAAGTCCCTGAAGGATACGTATGGTCTTGACCGCATGAGCCCATTTCCTGTGCAGGCTGAGGACGGTCTTCATCGCTGGCGCTCTCCGTCTCTTCCTATCTGCGTCTCTCCCTGTTCACCGCCAGCGGTGCTCTGGCAGACTGATGTGCGCCACAGCCTCCTCCATGGTCACAGCTGCACAACCACCAGCAGCTCTCTTCCTGCATCTGCCCGCCTGCCTGCCTTTGACGTAAGAGGGATTCTGCTGGCCTACATTCAGCACAAATCCCACCGTCTGCAGACAGTATAAACATGCAGACACACCAACTCCTGCACGGGCACACGGCGTGTTCATCCATACACATAACTACAAATCTCACGCCACATTTTGGGTTTGATGTGTGATTGCACCCTGAGATGTATTAAGACACTCATCAAAGTTTCAGAGATGAATCACACATCACCAAAGACAAACACTAAACGTGCGCAGAGTGCAAATCGGAGTGTGTGACAGCACAATGGCTGGGATTTGAAGTTGTTGGGGGTGTTTTTCTGGTAACTAAAGTGGAAAGTGAAATCTGTGTGGCGCTGACATCTCATGCCCAGGCTTAGTGAAACGGGGGCACGACTCGAGCTGGCAGCTCACCCATCATAACCCACTTTTTTGATCTTCTGGCCCACAAGAGCAAACCAGATGACCAGCAGCAGCAGCAGCAGCAGCAGGGAGGCTGCAGAGAGCCGATAGGACCATCTAAATGAAAACAGGATCAACACAGCGGCTCTGTAGACTCCAGAGAACAGACAGATGATGGTTGTTTTGCCAGTGCCTTCTGAAATGTCCATGTGGGATTTCATCTTAAACTCATCAAACCAAGGGGGAAAAGAATCTGCTCCCACAATTTTCTTGAAACCAGTGACTTCTCCTCAGAGCACAACAGGGTTGAAATGACAGCCATTTGAAAAGCACAATTATTTTATATATATATATATA